>JAPXFQ010001857.1:225000-877052 GCA_028564705.1 Apricaphanius iberus
TACTGTTTATAGTTTTTCCCTTCAACAGATTTGTTTGTTTTCCATTTGAATAATTCAGGATCTGCCATGTATTAATGGTGGGAACCTTTTTAAAATGATTTATTACAATCATGTTTTGTGCCTCACAACCATTATATTTTAACAGCAGTGGGTGGAAAATCCATATCCAGTGTTCAATGATATAGGATTTCCCCTTTCCTCACTGAAACATCCCTACTACTATATAGAGACGGAGCTTAGTCATAGAGAAAATGAGAATTACCCCACTCCAGCATCTTCGCAGCTCTTTATCTCCCTGTTAGATCACCAAAATGTAAACACAAACAAGTACACGCCAAAGTTTTCATAACTTCACAACACATTCAACCCTTTTTTATCCTCAAATGTGAGATATATTGAACAAAACAAATAAGAAATCAGTTTGAGGCTCAAAAAAGAAAAAAAGGGGAAAAAAGCTCAAACGAGCTGTTTAAATGAGTATATACACCCATCAAACCAAACCCATAAACCCCTTTTCATAGAAGTTTGATAAGCATTTTTTTTTCACATCTGGAATCACTTATAGTGAATGTTATCTCGTTTGAAATAAAATTAAGCTGAGTAGAATTTTCCTGATATTTGCTTATTTATATCCTCGACCCAAATTGCTAGTCTCCAGAGAGGTTACATAGGATGAAAGGTGTTTATATTTGTAGAAAGGTATCAGACAGGAGAACAGTAGAAAAAAGATCCACAGCATTGTAAAATCATATTCCATAAATCTATGATATCATATCCAATATGTGTTACAGTAAGGGTCTTTTTTTTCAGATTAAAAATACTTTTTTTGAAAAAGCAACCTTTAAGCAGTTATTAAAAATACTTTTTATTAACCCCACATTTGTGTATTAAGTATAAAACCTACATTATTATTGGTCTAATTTAACATTTCCATCTTAAACATTGTATATTCCCTTAGCTGCGAGCAGAAAATCATCATAATTAACAGGAATTAAAGATTTAAAACAAAATTCTGTTTAATTAATATATATAATTTGTTTCTTTTAGTGAAATGATTTACTGAAACCTTTCAGTTATATTCAAATGTATTGAATATGACAATGTGTATTGTATCAAAAAAGTGAAACAAAAGTGAGACAAAAGAGACATTTCTTGGGCCAGGAAGTTTCTCCAAATTTGATGACAAGATGAGACACGAATTGTTCAGGAAGGAAGCCAGGAGGTCAGTGACAACTTCAAAGAAACCTGTTTTCCCCAAATACAAAGGACTTCCTGGAACCTTCGTGAAAGAGTACATTATAATTTGATTAAACTAATGTTGAATTTTTAGGCGGAACACAGTGCATCACCAGGGTAGCACCATACCCACTGTGAAACATGATGGTGGCAGAAACTTGTCTTTGAATTAAACAGGGTTTTCAATGTTGTGGATGAAATAATTAACTTTTCCAAATATGTTGTATGTTTTGACCTGAAGCCTTCACACAGCCACACATCAAGCCTTTTTAAAATGGGGTGTACACTTTTTTAGATCACATGATGAACTGGCTTATCTTGACATCAAGACCATGGCTCTCAGGTTTCCCCAGTGTATTGTACACTGTAATTACCCCCAGACATTTAGGACACTGCAAATGTTTCTGCTAGGTGAGAGTGACACCCTACACAGTTGGGGGCCCTCTTGGTCTCTAACCATGTCCATTTCTTTGTAATCCAGGACAAGACATGTGGTATGTGGGCCTGTGCTGGAGGCTAAAAGCATTATCAGGCGGGCTAATGTTACTACACTTTGGAAATAGCCTTGGACTTTCACACAGAACGGTAAACAGGCATTTAAAGGCTAAAACTAAGCACCTGCTAAAGGGTGGCACCAGGTCCCATGTAATGTAAAAAATGAGAGCATCTCTGTGGCATCGACAATAACCATCTACAAGGATTAATTATCTCGTGGTTTCCTGTTATAAAGAAAAGCATATCTAGATAAAGGAAGCTTTGAGACCTTCTGAGAACATTCCTGAGAGTGCTAGAAATAAGTCATTTTAATTCAGCACTGGCATGTTACCCCAGAATGAAACTGATAAAAAAGCTTTGACATTTGAAACAACTTTCATGTCTGATAAGACTGATTCAGTCGTGTAAAAGGACCTCTCACAAAAAAAAAACCAAGCGGCTCTTCATTCTTCCAATAGGTAGAGAGCAAGCTAGACAGTAATGCCCCGAAAAGCACTCTCCAGCTCATTCTAGGGCATTTGCGTCAAACTCAAGGCCCATGGGCCAAATCCGGCCCTGTATAGCTCTATAGCTATAGTTCATGTGGCCCACTTGGCTCTAATACAACCTTCAGAATAGCTTTGAGCTTAAATATTGACTCAAAATCATTTTGTATTTAAAATCACTATGTATTCATATTGTACCAAACTACAGAATGTAAAAAGACATTCATTATTATTTACTTTTAAGAAGTACTCATTGAATGCAAAGACAGCGATTGATTAATTAATATTCTAACATTCTGTTTACAGTTGGTTTTACAAATACATGCTGCCAAAGCACATTGAGGACATTTGTTATCTTAATGTCTTCCAAAATGAAAATTAATTTCAAGCCGTTCTTCTTAGGAAACTTAATGTGTTCTCTGATCAGAAGAAATAAATACAAGTTTATTCACTGAATTAATCTCATTGAAATATCAGTAACTCAGTCTCCTAAGTGAAACACATTATAGAGATTATTGTCATACACACTGATCTTATCAAGTCTTTATTTCTATTTCTTTGTGATGATTTGTTCTTACAGCTAATGAAAAAATGACATTTATGAGTGCAGTGGACACCCAATATTCCCAGGGGTTAGGGACCACAGTGAATACTGCAAAATTATTGAGACCTCCTCTAATCCAGCCCATTTCAATAGATTACACACCATATATACATACAATATATACTGACCTGTTGCTACTTGTTTAAGAAGCTCTTCTATCCTCCACTCGTTACCTTCATTCATGGCACCTGTTAGAACTGGTTATCTGTATAAAACACACCTGTCAACACCTTCAAACAGTCAGACGTCAACCTCCACAATGGCCAAAACCAGAGAGCTGTCTGAGGACACCAGTTACAAGATTGTACACCTGCACAATACTGGGATGAGCCAATCTACAAAGAGAAAGAAATTTGGTGAGAAGACATCAGCTGTTGGAGCAATTATTAGAAAATGGAATAAACACAAGATCACTGAAAATCTCCCCAGACCTGGGGTTCCATGCAAGATCTCACCTCGTGGGGTACACATGATACTGAAAACAATGAGGAAATAGCCCAGAAGTACATGGGGGAACTATTCAATGACCTGAAGAGAGCTGGGACCACAGTAATAAAGGTTACTACTAGTAACACATTACATCAATATGGATTAAAATCCTGCACCACTTAAGGTTAAGCCAGCACATGTCCAGACCAGTCCATTACCAGAGACCAACTGGATGATCCAAAGGAAGACTGGGAGAATGCTATTTGGTCAGATGAAACCAAAGTAGCACATCTGTCATTTAAAGAGCACTTGTCCTGTTTGAAGGGGGAAGAATGCTGAGTTGCATCCCAAGAACCCTATACCCATTGTAAAGGATGGGTGGGAAACCATACTGCTTCAGGGGCCATGTATTGTGAAATTTTTGGCAAAAACTTCCATCCAACAGTTACGGCATTGAAGATGAAACATGGCTGAATCTTCCTGCATAACAATGATTCCAAAGAGATTGGCTTTTCAAAGTTCTAAATTGGCCTAGCAGTCTGCAGACCTCAATCCAATAGAGAATCTGTGGAGGGAGTTGCCGTGTTGTCCTAGCAACAGCCCCAAAATATTACAACTCTAGAGAAGATCTGCATGGAGGAATGGCCCAAAATACTAGTTACATTAGGTGAAAACCTGGTGAAGACCGACAGGAAACATTTGATCACATGATCTGTAATTGCCAAACAAGGTTACATTTGTTCATGACCAAATACTCATTTTCTGCACTATACAAATTATAAATATATACATAATCTTTATAAATAATACATTTTCCTGGGATTTTTTTACATTCTCTCTCTCACAGTTGAAGTGTACCTACATGATTAAAATTACAGACCTCTCTCATCTTTCTATGTACAATCGTTTGTACAATGGCTGGCTGCAAGGATCAAGGTCAAACAGTCGATCAGTTATGTTTCTGAATCACAAAGATACAATAACTGTTACAAGTCTTTTAATGCATGTATCCCAATTTCCCCAAAATCTCTCTCCCATCTCCATCTGAAGATGTAGTGTGAAGGTCATAGACTCCATGTGGTGGATCATGTTTATAATACTTATGAAAAGCTTCAGCATGGGACGGATTGTCTGCAGTCAGCATTTGGTAATTGTTTGTTTTTGTATTGCACCCCTAAGTATGTTCAATTGGTATGAATCACTCTTACTTTGTCCTTCAGGGAGTTTTCTAAGGTATAAGAAGGAAACGTGTAATCCATAGTTTCTTTCAAGATTTCCGTGGTTACTGGTTAAACATTATCCCAGGAGGTCTTCAGCTTTGCACACGACCAAAAGACATGAAAGTAGCCTTCAAAAACCATCCCAAAATTCCTCCATCACAGGGAATATAACTACTAGGGTTGTAAGAAAATATTGTTATTACAATATATTGTGATATTTATGTCACAATATTGTATCGATATTAAAAACAAAGTATTGATTTTTTATATTTTTCAAGATTGTCAATGGAATTCTGACGATCAGTTATTTTGACAGTCAAATTGAAAATTGGACTGTTAGTTGGTGGGTGTTTTCACCGCCTTCGTTCCAGTGGATCAACTAGAACTGGTGCTAAAACTGGATGTGTTACAGATGTAACAGGTTGGAGAGTTCAGGATGCTGTGACAGGCTTTCTACAGTTCAATTCAGTTTTGAAACTCACAATATATAGTACTTCTCATAGCATCGCGATATTTTATGATATATCGCAATATAGAGAATTGCCCCTTCTGTATCGTGATATATATCGCATCACCAGATTCTTGCCTATACAAATTCCTATTAGGTCATTCGGTTTACAGTTATGCAGAGAGGAGAGTTTCTGTTTAGTGTTCACTTAAGGCCTTGAGCTACTCTGCTAAGATGGGTACAATTATAAATTGGCTTAAATGTTCCTATTCACTATTGTATGCCATGGTTTATTTTTCTTTTCTGCGGGCTAGACTGGCTACCTCACATACTTGTAAGTAAAAAGGGCATAAGTTAAATGTTCTTCTTAGTCACTTGAATTAATCAATGTTTTGGGGAAGCCATGGTACTAGAGTGTGTTTACTTACCTAGACTGGCTACCTCATATGTTGAGTGGCAAGCTAAAAAAGCTGTCAAAGAAGCTTTTCAGAAAAGGCCATATGCTGTACTTTTTATCTCTCCATTGTTATTTGTAATACTGCATTTTATTTATTTCCAAAGGCCTGTAAGCTACAGTTTGCACTGTTTCAATAAATGGAACTAATTTTATCATCACATCTTTGTCCCTTTTCCTTTTGTCCAACATTTGCAAGCTGTAGACTCTGTCCAGTCAGATACATATGTTGTGTAATTGACATTTTTAGTTTTCAGTTCAATCATTTCAATCCAAGTAAATGGAACATTCCTACAATGTCACCAAAATCACTTTTTCCCCTTTAAATCTTTCAGAATATGATGTAAGTGTATCGATTTATATCGAATCACATTTAATCGAATCGTGATATAGCTAGGGTTTTTTTAATAAAAAAAAAAAATTACAAATCCATTCTTTTAAAAAATTCCTAAAAATCAATTCAGAAATCCAAAAATCGATTTAATTGTTTCAAATTGTTTGCCCTTTCTAACAGCTAAAAGAGGAGGGAAAGGTCTACATGGGCACTTTAAAGCTATTGTCCAACAAGGTTAATATTGTTTCCCCCAGTGAACTGTAACTCCATCCAGTATTGCGTAACTGAATTACAGGCTTATCGTTTGAGTAAAAGCTTTTTTTTTTAACGTGTCCTGTCTAGCAGTATGCTACTCAGAATTGGTGTCTGAGTACCAAGTACAAGCCCAACAGTTTTACTTTCCCAAGCAGAGTATTACAGCTTCGCTGTAGTACGCCACTTGATGTATATGTATGAAAAATCTTTATTAGTGATTACTGTGGGTTCAATTTCCTGACGTCATGGACACTAAACCGAGACAAGAAGGGAGAAAGGAAGAAGGTGAAGAAAAGAAACCGGCGGTTTCTTTTCTTCGGTTCGTCACGACACAAGACAGGGAGGCAAACAAAGAACACAAGAAAACATCCCAGTCCTCCAACTCTGCCGGACGGCAGAGAAACAGTAATACAAAACAAAAAAAACAAAATGTACAGAACCAAACCAATAGTTCGGATCTAGTAGAATATACTAAGAATTACACATTCACTACACACAAGCATGGATTAATGAACATAATACAAATGTTTCTGGTAAGCTCCTGTAAACAACTAACTAATGGTGATAACCTCAGCTTAAGATATGTCCGTCCACACCAATGTCCCCACACCTATGTGTGTGTGCGAGCATGCAGGTCTGAATAAGGTTTCCCCGTGCAAGTGATTGATAGCTGGTGTAAGGAACCGTCAATCCGTCCTACAGGAATCGACACAGACATGGAGGAGGCAAGAGATGTATGCATCTAGGGTCCCACAAAGTACAGAGGCCACAGGCGGATCAGCGCAGGGTCGATCACCCACCAAGAGAGGAACAGATGGAAGCCCCAGGGGAACACCCACCAGCCGCAATGCTGGGGCCCGAGAGATCGCAGGGACGAGCCCACGAGCTCCGCCGGAAACCGGCTACGCCAGGGGGCGGGCCCGGATCAGGACCCGGAGGCCACGGGGACCAGGGGCACCCCGCCCCCCAGCGGGGCCCCAACCAGGGACCAGCCGACAAGGGTCCCCTGCCGCCGGCGCAGGCAAGGGGCATCCGCAGCCAACCGACGGACAACACACGCTGCCGCCACCCCGGACCAATACCCATCGCCAACAACCCGGCCCGCCCCCACACACCCACACGCCAGGGAGCCACAGCAAGAGCCACAGCGGATGTACGCCATCCCCAGGCTGCGCCCAGCCGGCACCTGGACATCCAGATCTTCCAGCTCCTGGGTCCAGATCCCGCCCCAAGCAGGGCGCCAAGATCAGGAGCCCAGCCAATGCCGGACAGCCCCCCCCAGATGAACCGACCAGCCAGCAGAAGTCCTCGAACCGGCAGGAGGCCTGGGCGCCAGGCATGGTCCCCACCGATCCACCGGACGGCACCAACCTACTCTACAACCCCGGCACCCCCATAAGAGGTGCCCCAGTTAATCCAAGGAGGACGTCGGCCCGAAACAGCGGCCGCCCGACACACAGGACCACCCAGGACCCGCCAGACATGCACCAGGACCGAGCCGGGCCGCAACCCGGGACCCCCGGCCCCAGGCATCGAGAGCCATCATCAACCAGCGGGCAGGAGCATCCATCACCGACGGGGAGTAACTGAGGGGAAGAAGACGCATCAGGCCAGAGGGAAGCCAAACACCCAACCTGACAGGTAGACATAGACAGACAGAGACACTCATACGTACCCTCCCTCTCATGCGTACACATTCTTACAAATACAGGACATACGAAAAAAGGACGCTATACACTCATTCATACCCCCCATACGTACACTATACTCCATACTCCCAGGCCCAGGGACAGACGCCCCAATAGAGCACCCTGCCCCTGCACCCGGGAGACAGACCCCTTTGCCCACCAGGATGGGGACAAGCAGACCGCCAAGGCCCCCACACCGGCAAGAGCAGCCCACCAGCCCAGGACCCCGACCAGACGGCCTGATATTCTATCCGGGCTCCGACCCCACATGAAGAAGCAGGTGGACAGAGGCATGGGGATGGGGAGAAAATAACTGGGGTGACCATTGCCAACCCCAGGGAGCCAGCTCCCCCCCAAAAAAAAATCGTTTTTAATAGCATATCAAATCGTAATAAACTGGACTGGATCAGATGGTGATAATCAGTTCTGACTCTTGAGAATCAGAATCCAACCGATTTGTAAAATTTGAATTCATACCCAGCTCTAAATATAATACACATATTTTACATTTCTGTTTTGTGATGATAAAATATCTAATAAAATTTTCCCAGCCAAAATCTTGCACTTCTGTGCAATTTTTGGTAGAGAAGACATTCCTCCAAAGTTGTAGCCAAATTTTCTCCGAAACTATTGGATTCGCTATTTTCTGATCGGTAACTGATATATTCTGTCGAGTTATTCATAGATGTGAAATCTCTATAAAGTTTACTTATGATGCCTTTTTTAATATTCTCAGCATAACCATAGATATTTGCATTATCTCTGCATTTAAACCTGGGTCAGGAGTCCTACTTTCTCTCCTGAAAAAGCTCAGAATCTGTAGATATCGGTAGAAATATTCCTTTCCAATCTCATAAATATGTTAAAAATCCTCAAAATTGATTACCTCCCTACATATTATTATCTTACAAAAGAAAGTGATTCCTTTTTTAGACCATTACCAATTTTTGGGAGTTGGAGAAGCATTATTCAAGATTCATATGGACTAATAAAAGGCATAGAGTTAGGTATGCAACCTCGCAGCTGCCTAAGGAGCAGGGGGACATGGGCCTGTCTTGTTTTGTAGATTATTAGACGTCAACCAAGATCATGCCTTTAGTGTGTTGGTGTAACCCAAAATATGAGAATAAATGGAAGGACACTGAGCTTTCCTTACAGAACTTTCCATTATAGACTGTTCTGCGGTGTCTGTATAGGCTGCTGCAAGCAAACCAGTTGCAAAACTTTTTTCCCTGAAAAACTGGACAGACGTGGTAAAAAAAAAAGTCATCTCCACAAGGAGACGGGAGTGTTGAGTTAACAGACGTATCATCTACGCTTCTCTCCAGCATCACGGACGATTCGATATCTGACCCTGAAAGCGGGGTTTTTGAAGAATTAGAGAGAATTCAGAGGCTTTTACAAGACGTATCGGTTTTGTAATATTTAATCTCCTTGGCACCGTTTTATGAATATTAATCTCTATGAAGCTACGTTTTGCAGTGAAACCATAAAAGCACAGAAAAATGAAGCTAAGTCTTGCATTGCGATCAAAAATGCAGAGAGAAATGAAGCTACGCTTTGTCTTAAACCATAAATTCAAACAACTATGAAGCTGCGTTTTACATTGCAACCATAAAAGCACAGAAATATAAAGCTATGTTTTGAAGTCGGAATTAGTAATGCTAAGTCACTGTTCTTACCTGTACAGATTCCGATAGCAGGTTTGCCTTTAGGACACATTTTTCCAGCAGCAAATCTGCTTATTAATCCACTATCAAAAAGGCTTTTGTTGAGAAAGCAGTCCTCTGTGAAGTGATTTGCGCAAAGATAACAGATCTTTTTAGGCCTAGGATTGTTGCCAAAGATGAAGTCCAAACTCTTAGCCTTACAATTAGTCTAAGCTAACCGTAGCTGCCGATAGCTGCTCTACCGGAGCTGAGTGGAGAGGGGAAGGGGAGGGCTGCAGGCAGCGGGTTGGCTGCTGAATAAGCCACGTCAGGTAGAAGGAGGAGATGAAAGGGAGAGATAGGTGGGACCATGCATGTCAGCACCTCCAATAACTACAGCAGAGATTCAAAAAATTTTCAAACATGAGTGGATAAGTCAAAGCAAAACTTCATGCATGTTTTTAATGAGGAAATAACATGTTATCAGGATGTTACACATCAAAAAGTCAATTTTGCATAACCCCCCCCCCCCCCCTTAAAGGATTTGACCAATAATATGAATGGATCTTCTTATACTATTTTGTCTATTACAAACAAAACCTGTTTGATCCTAATCTATCAAAGAGGCCATTAAAATACTTTATTCATGGAGGGAGAATACCACCTCGCAAACGAGACCTTTAATAAAGGAATTAAGGATTTCATCAAATTCTTATGACATTCTTGGGGGAAATTTCTTCACACCCTGGAGATTAAGAGGTTTTGAGATTTGAGATCTTGCAGTCATTTTATTAAACTGATATATCTCTGATAAGTTTGTTTTGATGCTTACCTATAGATGGTAGTTCTAAGGAGAAGAGACATTTTTGGATTATGCAGTCATCGGCTTTATCTGGTTGTGTGTATATCCCTGCATAATATTTTGTCAAAAGCTCTCTGAATTTCTTTGAGTTTTTGTTTATCTTGTCTTTGGGTACTGAACTTTATAGATGGTGTTTTCCTTTTGTTGTTTCCTAAGTTACCGTGAAAGCAACTTAGCAGCTTTAGGCCCTGACTCCTAATATCTTTATACTTTTTCTTTTTTTCAACAATTTCCTCTCTTAGGATTTTATGACTCCCCTGCTTAACAGGTCTCATCTGTTCCAGTACATAATGGTTTTTGGTGATAGAATAGAGCTGCTCCGATTTTTTTTTAAAGTTTCCCGCAAATCTGAGTCTTTTTCCTGTTTTCTTCAGTTTAGTGCATTTTGTAATGATTTCATGTCTCATGTATGTTTTGGCTTAATCCCATCAGATTGTAAAGCTAACGGTCCCATTAATATTAAGTCCTAACTAGGTTTTTAGTTCCTCAGCCATTTGTGTTTTAAATGCATTACAGTTTAGTAAACCCATGTTAAGCCTCTATAAAGTATTTTTAGGACTAATATTTAAATTATTTTTCATGATGAGATTAAACTGTCTTTCACTCTTTGAACATTTTTACTGAATGTGAACAAATAATGGATTTTTGTGTAAATGTTATTCCTAGGTGAATTAACACCTATGCAGATGTATCCATATATCACTGAGACCTAATTCTAGCAGCAATTTGTTGACTTGTTTTTCCAAGTATGTCCTCCTCTGGTCTTGGCTAGTTGTGTAAAGTTTTAGATGAATAAGTTCAAATCATCTACACATATACATGTTCCATTTTGCTTTTGCAGAAGTAAGAATGAATATCTCTTTGACAAACATACTACTACCAGGGGGTGTGTAGATGTTACATAAAGTGCCTTTATCCTGTTCCAACTTCCCTTTCGCCAACACAAATCTACCCTCTTTATCTTTATGATCTGCAATAAACTCAAAACTAAGAACACTTGATAGAAGAAAGGCTCCTCCTCTTTTCTTGCCAGTGTTTTTGAATCCCATTTCTCATATTCTTCATTTGATAAACGTCTTTCTTGTAGAAAGGCAATACCTTTTTTTTCTCACTTTAATTCAGAGATTATTTTACTCCTCTTAATGGGATTTTTATATACCGTTCACTTTCAAGGACTATACATTATAATACTGCACACACTTTGGATATTTTAAAATGTAACACCTATGTAACATATCTTCCAGCCCTCAAAACAGACGAAGAACAAAAATAAACAAAGACAAAACATGTCATAACATGAAAACAGGTCTTCCAACAAAGAAGTTGTTTTGTCACCTCTCAGTATTAGGGAAAATACCACCCTTGCCCTTGCCTTTTGCCTACTTGAGAAAAGGAAATGAGGTAAGTTAAAATAAGGCTCACCTGCATTGAACCATCACTGCTCCAGTTTCGAAGGAAGTCACGGTTCATATTTTCATCGTCGCAAGGGAAAGCTGACCCAGGAATGTTCTGAACTTTTTTTTGTCAATGGGTCCCACGCACTTGCCATGATGTGATAAGAATTTCTTCGCAGGAAAGTAAGGGAAAATTATTTATATGTATTGCCATACTCCATTCCTGGGTGCTAGAATTCCCTCAGCTTCTCCTGTGCGCTCTCAAGGAGACCAGATAGGTTCCAAACGAGTGGTTCTCCCACAGTACTCATTGGGAAAAGACTGTTGATTGTCTCCACTGTGATGTCTTTAGAGTTTCTTATAGTCATCGGTCTCACTGTGAACCCACATTTCCTTAGAGCCTCCTCCGCGATGTTGAATATGACCATTCCTGAGGCAAAGTCCACGTGTATTTTGGTCAGTGGGGTTTGGAACCGAATCATGTTCTTTGAGCACTTTCTCAACAGCACTATACTCCTTTCTCCTCAACAGTATATTTTCAGCATAGTCGTGGTCAAAGAAACATCCATTTCTGTTTCATGTAAATAGGCTTCTTCCATGCGGCATGGAGGATTTGCTCTTTGATGTTAAACTTAAAAAACCCCATAACTGTTTAAAAAACCTGCCTGTGGCTGTGCCCCAAGTGTTCTGTGAGTTCTCTCTATCCCCAGACTATTCTTGCTGCCCTGGTCCAACCCGTTCCCAAGCTTAGATATCATCATGCTTTCCATGTGCAGTATCTTAGGATAGAGGTGCCTTCTTGACTCTCAGGAATACCATGAACATCAAGCCAAATCTGTAATCGTCTCTTGAAGCTGCTTTTGGTTAAATAACTGAAAAATGGCATTCCTCACTCCAGTGTCGCATTTCTCTTTCACACTCCTTTCCATGTCTTCCAGGTGTTTACCCACCTCCAAAATCCTACCAGAAGGTTGTGTCCAAGACAAGCCTGCTCCCCCAACCCCAACTCCTTCCCACATACACAAATTAAAAGTGGTCCATTAAAAACTTTTATTTGAAAAATTTAACAGCAGTTGGGGTTTTTTGTACTTATTATTGTTGTTTCAAACCGTTGGCTACACAGACAACTTTTGGTTTGTCTTTTGGATTTTATAAATATATTTATAAATATAATTTTAGTAACCTGTCAGCCTCAACACAGACAAAATGGTGCGGACCCCCACACTCTAGGGACTTCCGAGGTTGGAAACAACTGTTCTAACTTATTGAATATGACTAGCGAATTCTGGCTTTGTCCCACGGTCTTCTCCAATGGAATGTATCTGATAAGCCAGGCTTCTCCAACTCCAATCCTCAAGGGCATGTGTCCTGCAGGTTTTAGATGGGTCATTGTTCCAAAACAGTTGATTTAAATGGAAAAATTGCCTCCTCAACCTGTCTTGAGATTCTCCAGATGTCTGGCAACGAACCTTTTATTTGCTTCAGGTGTATTGACTCACGGTGACGTCTAAAACATGTAGGACACAAGCCCTTGAGGTCCAATTTTGGACACCACTGTGATAAGGCTTCAATATGAGCCTCTCAGAATGCATCCTGATGAGATGCCTGAATCACATCAACTAATGGCTCTTATATTTATTAAAGATGTATGTATATGCAAACCAGAATCTCATAACCATAGGTGAAACGAAAGCCGATAGTAAACCGGTAAATACTGGGTAATTGAGTTTTACAATTAAAAGTCTGGGACTTTGCAAGTTGGTCTTCAACAACTGAATGAGATAAAAACCTACTGTTTGCAAGCACAGAGATAACCAAAAGCAAAAACAATGCTATATATAAAATTGTTTAATCCTTCCAGCTTTTGTCCTGTCTCGCCTGCTTCTCTTTGCGAGACTCCGCTGAAAGCTGCAGAAATGTTGGCTCTTCAAAGCGTGTCCAAACTCTGATTTCCTAGGCCTGAGCAGTAGCCAGAAACAAAGTGAGTATTTGTGTCCTACAAGCCACCATCTCAAGGCAGAAAGGGTTGTTTCCTACATGTAGAATGCATGGAGCAAAGTTAAACATTCAATGAAAAATGTCTCATAGCTTTACTCAGTTCTGCTACATGCTGAACATATTTTGAACTTGCCTGTAAGAATAAGGATTGGCTACACTCTCTGCAGAACAGTTAAAATTCAGCTCCAGTAACTTCACATCAAACCTGGCTACAAGCAAATGATGCAGCTGGGCTAAGGATACCCAGGAGGCCTCCCTGGCCGACCTAGAGATAAGCAGTGGAAACACAATGCTTCACTCTTAAAATCCCTGCACTGCAGCTGAATGCATGAGGCTGGGTCCATCCAGTCTGCATGAACACATGCCATACACAAGCATGGCAGGCCCAGTCCCACCTGTCAGAAGGCAGTGAAATGAGACAGCTCCATCTCGTCAACCCTTCTGTTATGACAGCAGCTACTTCCACCACTGCATTCTTTTAGCATTTGAAAGCTTCAAGTCCATGGCTGCTTGCATGCCTGTGTGTCCCGTGTCACAACCAGTTTCCTCAGAGTTGCAGTGCTCACGCGTGTGGCGATGTGTGACAACTGACACAGTTTAGTGTCACACATGGCTTTTGTACAGGAAAGCCTTAAAGGCAGCAGGGTAAACATAGACGACTCTGTTCCTTACACTCATCATGCATGCTCTATGAGAAAGATGGAGCTTCACTAACCTATCATGGAGCCAAGATATTTCACATGTTTCCTCTTGGCTTTTTGATCCAATATTGGGGGGACTAATAGTACGTTCCATTTGTACTTGGAACTTGGAAATTCTGAGCCTAAGTGGGAAAAGTCAACTGGAACTCCCACGAAGTCGGCCTTCCCACATGGAATATCTAAGATCTTTCTTTTTGCTCCAATTTTGACTTTCATTATCTCCTCTAATTGCCTAAACAATAGTCACTACCGGGTAAAAATGTCCATTTTACAAGACACACTAGTAAGAGTATGTCAAAAATCAAAGTTAAATTTTCGAGCATGCAACTCTAAAATTAACAAAATAAAAGTGGTGTTTGCATGTGGAAAGTACGGCTTGTAATGAAATTTGTAAGACGCCAACAATGGCTACCTAGGCTTCACCATATTGGAACCCTGACTTATAAGTTAACTGAAATGCTGTTTACTTGGTGGCAACGTCAAACCGAGCTCTGAGTTCCGAATTCTGAGGTAAATAGACCGCACCACAACTTCTCGACTAAAAGAAAATGAAATTATTGTATTGCAGTTATCAGTGAGAACAAAAAAGAGATTCATTCATTCACAAGTTTTTCTTTATCCTTTGAAATCATTTAAAAAGAGAGAAAAAAGGCTTGCCATGACAGAGTTTGTTTGAAAGTCATTGGCTAAACATCAATAGGTGCATTAGGGTCCAGATAATATGTAGGAAAAAAAAATTTTAATTGTTATTTTTCATTTATCACACAAACAAACGTATCTTTTTAATTTCACAGAAAGCAGGGGAAAGAATAATGAGAGCAAAACATTGATGAAAAACTATCTATATAAAAAACTTTAATGTATGGATCAGTTTTGGGATAAATATCCATTTTCACTATCTATACCCACTTGTCTTGCAGGGTCACGGTGGAGGGGGGCTGTCTGGCGCCTATCTATAAGGGTCATTGCACAAGAGGTGACATTTTGGTAATTTTGAGAGACTAATGTAACTGACAATTATGTTTTCTATTCCTGTTGGAAGAAGGAGGAGTATACAGAGAGAACCTATGCATGTAGATTCAATTCAGTTCAGTTTATCTATATAGCGCTAATTCGCAACAGATGTCGTCTCATGGTACTTTACAAGAAACGTTTTTTCAATGCAATTATACAAACATTAATTTAAAAGTTCTATGTAAGGAATGCCAGCAGATTGTGTTGAGTCATTGACATGAGGTTGTGAGCAATCCCTCAGCAATCCCTCATACTGAGCAAGCATTTAGTGAAGTGGAGAGGAAAAACTCCCCTTTAACAGGAAGAAACCTCTGGCAGAACCCTGGCTCAATACAAGCGGTCATCTGCCACAATCGTCTGGGGGTCTGAGAAGACAGAGAAGAGACACAAAACGAACAAAAGAACTGATTTAAGGGTTCTTTATTTATTAAAGAAAGTAAAAAGTTGACAACAGGACATGGAGGATGTTTAGTCACAGGGAGCCAGAATCAATGTCCCCATCCAGCAAGGCGTCGTAGCTGAGCAGGATACCAGACCAGGTGGAGCTTCTAAGGAGAAAAACACTGAGGCTACGTCCATACTAAGCCGATAAGGTTATACAGGGAGTTAGACGCCTAATGTTATCCACTCAACACGAGTATTTACGCCCCGTTTAAGGTCCCATGATTTCACAAGAGTGTCTGTTTCGTGGACTAAAACTGGGAGCTGGTTCCACAGGAGAGGATCCAGATAACTAAGGCTACGTCCACACTAAGCCGATAAGGTTATACGGGGAGTTAGACGCCTAATGTTATCCACTCAACCCGAGTATTTACGCCCCGTTTAAGGTCCGTTTAAGTTCCCATGATTGCTCAATCCCATACCGACCTGTGCAAATACTGGGAATGCACGAAAAGACAAACGGAAAACGCGTATAACCTACGTGCCGCAGGCGCCTACATAATATATACAAGAAGCTCTACAGCACAGTACATATCTGCTTGTCCCGTTAACCGAAGAGAACAATAGCTGGTCAGAAGAAGAGAGAGTTTTTGGTTTGGACAGACAACGAGATCGATTTATTACTCTTCGCTGTTGTCTTTGTCTGTAGTGTTGTATTGTTATTGACGCAGCATTCATTGACGCCACTTCCTTTCATTATCCGGGGAAGCTGTCCAGACTAGCTCGCTAAGCTGTTGAATTAAGATTTAAACGGCTCTCTTACCCGGCTAATAGTTATCCGGCCACAGACCTTAAACGACGCCGGGTTAGTGTGAACGATGGGGGGGTGTAGACTAAATAATTATACGTTTCAGGCATTATAAGGCTTAGTGTGGACGTGGCCTAAAAGATCTGCCTCCCATTCTACTTTTAAAAATCCTGAAAACTTCCAATAAACCTGCAGTCTAAGAGCAAAGTGTTTTGTTAGGAACATATGGAACAATCAGATCTCTGATGCATGAAGGGCTTTACACGTAAGGAGGAGGATCTTAAACTCTATTCTTGATTTAACAGGGAGCCACTGGAGAGAAGCTAAAACAGGATGAATGTGATCTCTCTTTTTAATATACATCAGTACAATTATTTTAGCATTTTGGATCAACTGAAGGCTTTTAGACGCATTTTGTGGACTTCCTGATAATAAGGAATCACAGTAGTCCAGCTTTAAATTAACAAATGCATGGACTAGTTTCTCTGCAGCACTCTTGGACAGGATGCTTCTGATTTTGTAATCAGTGGGCGACTGTGGCTCAGTGGTAGAGTAGTTGGCTTGCAATCGGAGGGTCGTAGGTTTGATTCCAGCTTCCTCCAGTCACATGTCGATGTGCCGCTGGGCAAGGCACTTTACCCCCAAATTCTACATTGTCCTACCGAGCCATGTTGGGTGTCGGTGTGTGAATGGGTGAATGTGGCTTCAATGTAAAGCGCTTTGAGTGGTCAGTAAGACTAGAAAAGCGCTATATAAGTTCAGGCCATTTACCATTTTAGCAATATTCCCGAGGTGAAAAAAATAAACCTGTTTAATATGGGATTTAAATGGCATGTCTTGGTCAAAAATTACACCATGTCACCGGAGGCCAATTTAATGCCATCTAGATAAAATGATTGATTTAGCAGTTTCCTTTTGAAAGTTTCTGGTCCAAAGACAACAACTTCTGTCTTGTCTGAATTTAAAATCAGAAAGTTTAGAGTAATAGAGGTTTTTATGTCTATATAGTTGTGTATCATTGGCACAACTGTGGAAATTCATACCATGCTGTCTAATTATTTTTCAATTGAAAGCATATATATATATATATATATGTATATATATATATATATAGATCCAAGCACATAACCCTGTGGTACTCCAAGTGAACATTTACATGAACAAACTGGAATTTATCGGACAGAAATGATTTAAGCCAGCCTAGTGCTGTTCCCTGGATCCCTGCAACAAAATAGATTCAAATGGCAATTTAGAGTTTATAGTCTTGATACAACTCTGGAAGGAAGGAGTGCAACCACCTGCTCCAACGTGCAGTAACAATGATGGATGACAACAAAAACATAGCATAAAGTCAAAGTGTTGAAAGTGAATTTAGGTCAAAATTTTGTTAGCCTAAATCAACAGGAGGAAAAATAGAATATGGAGAATATCTCAGATATTTTGTGACAGCACTGTGGTAATGATAGCTAAATATAATTAAAAATCTCCAATATAAAAAATATGTAAAAAAACAAAACAAACACAAAACAAAAAAAGAGTGAACTAATAAATGAATAAGAAACATTTATAATATGTAATAAGTTAAATAAAATTCTAAGCTTGCTTCTTCATCACATATTACATTGGCAATAGATTTTATTAGCAACAAATCTCCCAGCTCTAACTGTGTTTTGAATCTCATTAAGACCTGTCACCCAATTTTAATTTCATAAGCAATGACTGCATAATTTGCAAGCTAAATATAGTTTTTTAATGCCCTTATTTAAAGAGTAACTAAACCAATAATAATAATAATGACCTAAAGACCCTAAAATTTCAAGTGAATAGTAAACTTGGTCAGTGAAATTATTCCAGTTTCCACATTTTAATTGGTTCATGGTATCAGTTCACTGTAATGAGTATGCATACATTAGAACATTATTGGCCCAATACCCGATATGGTATCGATGTATTTCTTGTTAAGACATATTTAGAAGGATAAAAGAACAATTAAATGAAATTTAAATAAAGAGCATAAAGTAAACATTGTTTTTCATTTTGATAATTGCATAATATAGCTGCATCCTTCTGGCCAGTGCTGTTGCTCTGCATGGGGTGGAGGCAAGTGCTGGTCTAAATGGCTCAAGGGTACAGAACATACTGTAATGCAGGTTACTGTAGTAGAGCCCTTAATGGCTTTCACAGCGGGACAGCACAGTCTTGTCACGCACGGGAGGAGAGGCAGGAATTCCGAGATTAGTTTTGATGCAGATACACATTTAGCCTACAGAAAAACATGAAAACTGGGTTTTATAAAAAAAAAAAAATCAAAAATCCTGATACTTTCCACGATGGCCATGCTGTCATGCTAAGATAGTCATAACATATACACAATGCAATGCTTAAAAAGTTTCCTATTTACGGTTTTTCTTTTTTCTAATAAGCTGCGTGTTGTAACGGTTTACAATTGTGCAAAGCTGCATACGAGAACACTATCTTTGAACTCTTTGCCCTACATGTGAGGCAGCCTTTGATTTTTATTTTTTTTACTGCAAATGCCAAAAAAAGGCTTCCAGCGTTGTGAAGCGCATATTTTGAGCTGTAGGGCAGTCACTGAAGTGCTGTGCTTTTCCCGCAGCCCTTTGCTTTATGTTGGCAGAGCAGAAAGCACATCTGGAGAGGAGAGGGACATCCACGTTTCAGCTCTGCTCTCCATATAAGGTTAAGCGGGCGGGGATACCACGGCAGGAGAACGTGACTGCCATAGTTGTCTTAGCGAAGAGCCGTGCCAAACTTGCTGCTGCTCTTTCAAAGCGGCTCGCCTTGCTTCTACCTAGTGTCTGTCGTCAGGGTTAATTTCACGCAGAGCCCGTGGGAACCGCTCTCTGGACCTTCGAGAGTCGTCAGAAAAACTTTGGCGGACAAGAAAGGGAGAAGACTACCGCCGGTTGAGAGAGATACCAGCGGCGGCGCGACTGAACTTCCAGCAGAGAGTCCGAACTGGGGACCGGGGAGGAGGAGTCAACAGGTCCCAGGTATCACCGCACACTTGTCACTGTCAACATTAGACAGCGTGTCTGAGCCCGCTGTTGGAGGGGCACGGAAACCCGTTTACCTGGAGGGCTCTGAATGTGTTAATTATTCATAACACGAGCATTTTGTTTATTGCATTCTTTAATCCTCTACTTGAAATGCACCATGTAACCGGATAACGAAACTCGTCTGAAGCTGGTAACGTGGTGCCAACCTAAATATCCGGGTGCAAAGGACCTTCATGTTGCTTTGCTCTTTTTAATGTAATTATTTGGTTCAAAGTTTGTCCAGCTGGTAGCGTCTGCCAGTACGCCGAGCATTTTTTTAATAAAAAACGAAAAACAATGTTTTAGCTGTTGACAGACAGTAGCACAGATGCAGCTACAGGCTGTTTTACCCGACTTAGTTAGCCTAGCTGATTTCGATATAGCTTCTGCTTGGTACGACAGCAAAGTCCCGACATAAAGATTTACAACCCTGTAATATGCACCTCATGGCGCAGCCAGTATCCTCCTTACACATGAGTGTTAATCACATTTCCAAATGTATGTAATAGGTTAGTTCTCTGTTATATGGAGGCCCAGATGTACCAAAGTAATTCTTCTGTCCTGTTTTTAAGCACAAATAAAATTTAAGTTATTTTTTAAGTTAAACTTACAGTGATGTAGACCTATTTTAAATAGTTCATTTTGATTATTCCAAAATGTAGATTTTCAGAAAATGTAGAAAAACCTATCAATAAAATACAGAAAAGCCTGCCTATAGAAAAGGATGTCCATGTACTGAATAGTGAATCATGACAGAGTTTGACATTTTCTCAGAAAAACTTAATTTCACGTATTTACAGAAACTTGGATATTCTCTCATGTCCAAATGTCTTAAATTTGCCGGAAACAAAGACATTCAGTGACTAAAAGCATATATTTACAGAATCAAAGCCAGGATGTTCTCTGATGTTCAAAATTCTTAGATCTGTCATAAAAATGGCACAGATTATAAAATCACTTTTGCCTAAAAGTACTACCAGTCCTTCAAGGTTTGAGTAGTAAACTCAGAGTTGGGCTTCTTTTTGTAATAATGAATGCATGACTGTAGGGTAGCAAAAAGGTGGAGAAGCATGCAAGTTGCTTTAGTGGCAGCCTAAAGCTCTACTTTGATGCGTGTTTGTTAAACAAGGGAAACACCTTAAACATGTGGGACACTAGCAATGCTGGACTCACAGTCTGGTTTCGCTTCACATTAAACTCACTCTAAAGCCATTCTTGATGCATGTTGCTTGTGCACCTTTTCTAGCTCCCTTTTTCCTTCCACTAAACTTTGCATTCAGTTTCTTGGATGCAATTATCCACGAAGAGCCGTAACCTTGCCAATGATTACAGATGCCTGTTATCTATTCATAATCTTTCTGTTTATTTGTCTTATGCGGTTTATTTTTTTGCCATACTTAATTTTGAGTTTTCGTTAGCTGGATGTAACTCTTATAAAAATCAAGAGAACAGAAAACACACAGTATATCACTTGCATAATAAATCTGTATGTTTTTCACTTTTTGGGCTTATTTGCTTGACTAAATAAACTTTTGAGGGGTAATCTTTTTAAATTGATTAGGTTTGTCATTTAACGTGATTAAATATGCCACGCCTTGATGAATAATAATTATTTTTAGCATTTTTAATATTTTGCTCTGGTCAGAAAACCATGTAAACTGTTCATTTTGGGTATAAAGGTACTTGAAAATACTAACTAAATTGGTTCTCTTTGTACTTGGAAGTTAGTTTTTCAAACAAGAATTTGGAAATCTGACATGGGTCTGACCTGACAATTTCGGACCTGAAATCACAGGTTTCCAAGCAGACCTAGGTTCAGGTTCATCAGCTTAATGAGTTTGTATCTCAGTATCTTAGTTTGTATCTCAGTACTTAATGAGTTTTTATCTTAAAATAAGCGCACACCGTACAGCCTCACAAAAACAAGCTGCAGCTGATTTACCATCCAACCACGGGTAAGATTGTTAATTCTGCAGCAAGATGCGTGCAATCCATTCAGTGCTTTTGTTCTTGATGACTATGCAATGTGGCTGTTTCTGTCAGAAGACACAAAATATTGGGAGGAGAAAAAAAAATAAGTGGGCGTTACAGGCGCAGTGTAATTTATCAAATAAAAAACCTTTGTACGGCAACTGTTTTAGTGCCCATCTTTATCGCCTGTGAAAGGCATGTCTTAACTTTGCGCCACCATTTTTAACACAAGTTTATTACTGATATTATTATGATTCACACACATTCTAATCTAATAGTGATTAACAGTCTGATGGCCATAAACCTATATTCATAAACTTATATATTTATTTGGATCTCCATTAGTTTACATCGGAGTGGTTAACAATCTTCCTGAGGTGCAGTTAATAAAACATAATGATGTACAATACTCCACTTACAATTACATATATGACATTTTAAAAAACAAAATTCATACATTTCAGAATACATAAATTAGCCAGATGTAATTAACGTGTAAATTTCCAGAGTTAAATAAAATACCTAAAAAATTCAGGTAGATCCAAAGCTAAAATTAGACTTTAATACTTTTTTTAAGAATAAATGCCATTTAGTTTGCTTATACTTACTTGTAGACAGCCGATTTTAGCAGGAAATGTGTGTTCACACATTTTAACCTTTAGTTAATCAATTTAATAGAGGCTGTGATCAAGTGTGATGCAGTTCAACAATATTAGTAGATCATTAAGAGCTCAGCAGCCTGGTTTTCGCTTAAGTTTAGTAATGACAAACAAAAAAAAATTATTCACAGACATTCTACCCTATAAGCCGCCATAGACTTCACTGTTACACCTATTTCCTTTCTCTAGCTGTAGCGCAGTGAATGGGGCAGACACAGCAGTAGACACAAAGTCCTAATTTGAATACTGCTCCTTGCACCTGTTATGAATTGGTCACGCAATCTTAGTAGTTCACCCGCAAACGAAGGTTTTACAAAAATAGAAGCCAACAATGCATGCTGTCACAAATGCAATAAAAGCTTTGCAGAACACAAGTTTTTTGACTAAATACTTAGATAAAATACAACAAAAGAAACAGAGAGATGCACAGTGTTTGACCACCTGAGTGCTGCAGCAGGTTGCAGCGGTACAGAAAATGGATGGGTGGATGTTATATTGTTCTCAATGGTTTGAAGGCTTACTATGCACTATACACTTTAGCATTCAAAATCTTTCATTGTGCTTCTTAATTGCATTGTTCAATTGGTATGTTATCTTTGATATTTTTTATTTGAATACCTTAAACTTCGTTAAATAGACAACATAGTATTTTTAGTTATTTGATATATAAAAGAACTTGTTTATATAGTGTATTTATTAAGTTATTCATTTTGTACTTTTTAGTTTGTAGTTATTTATTTTCTCTGCGTTGCTGTTCCAGTTGTTAAAAATGAAAACAATTATAGTTCATTATTTGTGTTTTTTCCTTTGGTATTGTCTTTCAAAAAAAAAAAAAATACCGATAAGGATACCGGTAAATTACAGGATCGATAAGGAGTATCATTAAGAGTAGTAGTATCGATAAATCCTTAATGATACCTATCCCTAAAAGTATCTGTTCCATCTCTATTTTCGGGCATGCAACTTGGGATACTGGGATGCATGAAATGAACAGAAATTCAGTTATGGGTTATATTGTTGATTAGTTGGCACCCTAACTTAGATGTAGAGGGTGGAAAACCCGATGCAGCCGTAGCTCAGCCACAAATCATACGACTGGAACGAAATTACAAGAACATACCTGCTGTTGATGAATGCCGCCGCTTGTGTTCTTTACCTGAGCAGGAAAATAAAAGATATGGTGCCATGCATCTCCTAAGACAAAAAACACGGGACCCCTGTAGATCAGATTAATCTTCATTGATTCTGTTAACATCTCTGCTGCCCTGGAACCAGCCTAAGATGGATCCAGGTCTTTTAATTAAACTGTAGGACTTGTGCATTTGAGTCACACACCCTGCAGCATTGGAGTTCCTGTTCTGGTCTGATTCTGTACTGGTCACCTTTTGCTGCTTTTCAAAACTTTTCATATTCTCTGTGCAAACTGGTATGATGTGATTTGGGGTGGGGGGTGGAGGGGTGTATAGCGGAAAGTGAAAGACACTCGACCTTTCCTCTGACAACCTGTGACATTCAGAGCTGGATGCATTAGTGGAAGAGTCACTCTGTGGCAAATCTGGTGTGGATGAGGGTTTTCCCACCCTGTCACCTACTCCCCAAGTGTGATTCACAGTTTGGTGTTGTGCCCTCTGCATAATTGGGGAAAGGGTTAACACTCGATACAAGATTTACCCATGAAGACTGTCACATGCAATGACATTTTTTCCTGTCACCTTTACAGCTGTGGGTAGCAGAGAATGAAAAAAACGTTAGATGCTGCTATCTAGATTAGTTACACCAGTGGATCTCCCCGATGTATTTTGTAGATTTCTGAACTTATAGTTGAGGTAAAGTTCCTCTTTTGGAACTTTTACCTAGAGAAGTCGAAAGCAAACATTTTGGGTAAAGAAACATTAGGTTATACTTAGCATTTAAATCTCTGAACCATTTCTTATTGTAAATTGTCTTCATTTCTTATCCTTTTCAGTGCTGCCCACATTTATTTGTACCTCAGGTATTCAAAAGCTTAAAAATCACTATGTATTGTTTGAGCATATTCTCACTCTGGGAAAACAATTCATCTTTAATTTGAGTACTTTTACTAAGAAATCTCTGGTGCCACAATGATTGGCACTCCTACTGATCCTTTGAAAGTAAATGTAACTGAATCATTTGATTCTTTTGTGTGCTTTTCTCTACTAAGTTTATCACAGCTTGTATTTTTTTTTATTTTATTCATGAGGCATGACTTTTTTGTTTCCCTTGAGTTGAAATATGAAATGACACAGAAAACAATTTATCTTGGCCACGGGCCTCTAGGCTGGACAAGGACCCATATTTCTTTGTGTCCATGCACAGTTACTAGGATGGTGAGAAGAAAAAAAAATCTCCAGCTGATATTGATGATGACCCAAAGCAGAGTTGCATCTTCATGTCATCAATTGTCCGTAAAATCTGCCAGCAATGACTGCAGGTGGGTTTAAAATGAAATGAAGCAAGAATCTGCAAAGGTTTAAAAAAACAAAAGACATTTTTTTATTTAGCGGTGCTCCTGCCCCTTTAAGAAATTATCACTGCCTTGAGTCACGTGACTACGTACAGTCATGTGACTTCCCAATCAAGAAGAGAGCAGCGCTGTTAACGTAGCAGCTGAGTCACTATATTTAGCTCCTCTAGCGACTGCTTTTTTTTTTTAAGCGACAAGTGATCTTTTATGGTGTTAATGGATACTTTGAGACCCTAACGTGATGTACGTAGTATTGTTACCGCTTTAACTCAGCAACAGAGCTGCAGTTGAACTAGAAAGTTTCTAGACCAGCATGTGGCTGCTTGGCAAGTCCATATCCTGCTCATCTGGAGCAGATATTAACCCCCCTGCAAAAACTGTCCATCTAACCAAGTTTAACAATCTTGTTTCCAGCAAAAAAGTTTTGAGTAGGGATGCACCGATATAGATACTGGTATCAGGTATCGGCCCCGATACCAGCTAGTATACATGTATCGTTATCAGTTAAAGTTAACCGATACCTTGAACTGATACTTTAAAAGTGGTAAATCTGCAACACATTTACAAAAAATTGTTAATTTTTCTCATTGAATTTTAGTTTTATGGTGATTTTATATTTTACATTATCTTAATTTGTCTTAGTTATGTTTAGTTAGTAAAGTCTCGTGCTTTTAGTCTCTTCAAGAAAGGTATAAGGTGGAAGGTATAAAGTTGAAGAATTCAGCAATAGCATTGGATCGGTATCAGCTATTGAGAGATACACAAAGCCTAGGCATCTGTATCTGTATCGGGACAGAAAAAGTCGGATCGGTACACCACTAGTTTTGAGACCTATATCCTAAGCAAAAGAGAAGATCTTAGATTATTAATCTTATTTAGAGCTTCTGTGTTTTATTTTGAGAATTCTTACCATGTGCAATTGTCGTACTACACTGGCAGATTAATTTACTTAATTTAAGAAGTTTTAGACTAATCTAGTATCTGCTAGTGCAGTACGACAATTGCAATTGGTAAGAATTCTGAAACTAAGACATATTCTCTAAATAAGATTAGTAATCTAACAACTTCTGCTCTTGCTTAGCATATAAGTCTCAAAAGAAAATCAAAAGTACTTTTTGGTTGGAAAGAAGATTGTTTAGACTTGGTTAGACGGACAGTTTCTGCATTGGGGTGGGGGGGGTTGTCCTCGTTGTCGTCCACTTACCGTTACCATGGTAAACTTCTCAATGTACCGCAATACTGATTTTAGGTCATATTGCCCAGCATTATTGTAGTCCTTAGCATCATGGCCTGATATGTATTAGATTGCGAAGAAAAATCTGGTGGACCATACGTTTTAAAGTACAATCTGGTCATTGTTTAAGTTCAGTTCAACTCAAAAGTACTTCATTTATCCCAAAAGAGAAATTAAATGTTGTCATAACTCATATCCAGGTATTTTAAAATCGATATTGCAGATGGTAATGCTGTGGGCAGGAAGGATCTCTGGTAGCAGTCAGCTTTGCAACATCTCTTAAAAGGCCTCTGACTGAAGCCTCATGACATGCTAACAGATCAATATTCCACTGTCAAGTATTCCTGGTGCTCAGCATGAGTTGTTGGCAAACTCTTCTAGTCCACCTCATTTGCTTTTGCCGCTCCTCTTCATTCTCTGTCTGACTGTATGGCTGGAAACCATAGAGATTTTTGCTCTTTCTGTTCCTTGGTCCTGTTCTGATTCCACGACACCTCATTTTCAACTCCTCTGGGATTTGGGATTGTAGTTCCGGGTATTATAGGAGGTGCTAATCAGCTGCTTTCACTTGTAAAAACAATACTTTGTTTCTAAGGTCACTCATCATAACAACTGTCCTAAATTTAAAGTAGGGCTGCACAATGAATCGGATTTTGATAGTGATCACGATTTTGGTGGCCACAATTAAATGAACCTGATTGTGAATGATATTTACATTCAAAATGCGAGCTTCACTGCGTGCCTCTTCATCATTTACTGCCTCAACCAATAGTCTGCCAACCACCAGGGGGCAAACTCACGGCTAACGGTTCATTAAGCTGACCGAATAAACACCACCCACACGACACTCAGCACTCATAATGGATGCACAGGTGAAAAGGAGTATTTGAGCGATGTAGTAGATCCAAATCTCCATTATGGATCTGACTAGTAAGCAGAAAGTTCCCGAAAGTGTATTACCGCCACAGTAAGCAGCCGGTGGATGCTACGCTTTCCCACAATGCAACGGACGCCCCGAAATCATAGAAGAAGAAGGACCTAGCTAAAAATGGCTACAGACGAACTGTTAACCATTGACACCGCCGCAGTTTCGCCAGATAAATGTATGTGAAGCGATGTTACTGATTACTGTAATTGTTTTTTGACTGATTAAACATTTAACCAGACAAAATAACGGCTAGAGGAGGCGGGACCACAGGTGAATGTAACGTAAACATCTGGGTCAACAGAAGTCATACGGGTCAAAGGACATGCAAAATGGTGGAGCAGTACGTCTGATATCATGCCTATTACGCCATCGTTTGCTATGTAGCATTTAATACATTAACCGGTGAGTAATAGTTGCTATGTAGCATATAGTAAATACTAAGGATTTGGATGCAGGGAATGTCAAAGGCCTTTTCTGTATAAGCTGTAATTGTTTCCCATAAATTGCACTTGAGATTGCACTCTGCAATAACATATTTAGCTTTTACTTTTAAATATATATATATATATATACATATTGGAGTTTGTTTTTTGTTAGTTTTTTGTTTTTTGCATTATAAATCATCTAATCTAAAGTTTTATTTTTCACCAAAAAATTCTAAAAGTTTATAATTGGTGCAATAAAAATAGATATTTTACAGGACTGGATGAATGATCGTGATTAATAATCGTAATTACAATATTGATCCAAATAATCATGATTATTTTTTTGGACAGAATCGTGCAGCCCTATTTTAAAGTTTAAGCTGTTCTGCATCCAGAACAACAGGGCCTAATTGTCTGAACACACTAAGCCTCAATAAAAAGAATGTTAAAGAAAAGTCTAGAAAAAGACCCAATCGAAGGTAACAGAAGAGTACTGCTCCAACATGCTGCCAGCACCAGCGACGCCATTCTAGAATGCTTGAATTTGTGGGATAATAAAACCAATTCTTTCCAAGTTCAATATAAAGGTTAGATTTGTGTGAATTTTTCGCTTCTAGATTATGCTTTTGTGGTAAAAGATGAGCTCATATGGTGATAGCCTACTGTTTCAAGTTGTCGGTATCCTCTGCCTTCTCCTTTTTGATTCTGGTAATCACATGAAAGTGGTGCCAGTCAGAGGTCCCAGATGACGCAGTTTCACACAGCATTAAGAAAATGTCTGATCAAAGCGAGGGTTGTGGCACCTCTCTGCGCCCCCACCCCCCCATCCTGCCCCATCTCTCCTCCTCAGATCATAAAGTGTGGCACCCTCTGGAACGGAGCTATTTAGTGACTCACTCAGCTCCAGCTGACGCTGTCTTGACTTTCATTTGTGACGCTGATGAAACTCTGACGCTGCTCTGATCATCTCTGCCACAAGTCAGCATAAAAGGTGGGAACCCAAGAGTTCTGATCGACTAAAAGTTGTTTGGTTGATCATTTTGACTTATTTCAGGGATTGCTCAGTCCACTCAGAATTAGAGTATTAAATCTCTGCTGAGTAGTAAAATTCTGAGTGGCCCATTTTTTCTATTGCTACATGGGTTTTCCCTGTCTTTACGTATTGCATCATTTGTGAAGCACTGTGGGTCTAGTAGTTTGCAGCAGATTTGTCCTCATTAAAGCAAAACTTTGAACAATATTTTAGAGATGCAGCAAGGTGCTGAAATGGTCCAAAAAACGTGTCAGGTGGTTTGGTGTGTAGAGGTCTGTTGCCTTAGCAGCACGCTGCCGCTTGTTGACGAGCCAGGCTGACTCACCAGGCTGCGGCCGCGGCGGTGTGCAAACTCATCAGCGGTGACTGATGAGACGAGCTCCTCACAATGGCAGCGCTCCCTGGAGATGCCACCCTGTGCTAACTTAACGGTAAACACCTCTACCCAGTCCCACCCACGCACTGTCACATTCTGACTGCTAGCAGCACTGTTTTTGGACTAGGAAGAGCTCATAGTGAAAAACCCAAACTGCAGAATGAGAGTTTCTGGTACATAAGAAATAAAAACGCGCACACACACATACACAGAGTTTGTCAGAATCTGTTTTGAGCTGAATTGTGCTGGGTTACATGTTGCATGTTACATGTGAGAATGGTTTTTCAGCAAAAAGAGAACAACCTCTGCTTGGTGAACCTTTTACTTTGACACATGGAGTCCAGTGGAATGAGGCCTTGTAGCTTTGGTGCAATAAAACCGGCATTTGACCCAAATTAAAGAGGCCCACAGTCTGTCGGAATAAGTAGAAATAAATTGGGATATTGCAGTGGTTTTACTGTGGTGCCCAGTGACGTACGCTTCGCCTCGGGGACCAGGTCTAGTGTGGGAAAAGTGGGAGAGAAGGGGGGTGGGAGCCAATACCAGGAGAGTGCAGCCGAAGTCGAGTGGGATTGTTTTATTTTTTTATTCAGAGGGGGAAGGGATTTACTGTGATGTCGGAGCTACGCTTAACGTCGGCTGCAGCAGCATGCTGATTTTACTTTTCTTCTTTCCTCTTTTGCTTTATCAGGCTGGTTCTACCCTTCGTGCCACTGAAAGAGTTAACTTTCCTTCCAGCCTCCTTTGTATTCCTCCTCCTGGCTTTGATGGTATTAAATAATCTTTACGTGTCAGGGGTGCACAGCTCCCAGTGTTTGTGCGAGGAGTGCAATTAGGTCAGTCTTAAAGCGCCAGGGCGCCTGAATTACGTTCAGCCCCGACCTTCAGAAGAGGTCCGAGGCCATTGGGGTTGTCAAACAGGCCGAACTTTTTACCATGCTGTTTTACACTCTTCTAATAAAATGTCCCAGAATGGATTGTGTTATTTTAAGTTCCTCACTATGCTAGATTGCCTGAAGAATCAGGCCACATTTGTCTCCTTTTCTTGCCTAATGAGGTTGAGCATAAAGACCTATATAACCTATTATCCAGGTTATTGGTTGAGAGTGTTACAAGCTGCCGACTGTTTAGTTAAACCTTGAAATCAGCGACATACAGTACTTTGGAAAAATATTTACACTCCTATAATTTTTCTGATCTATGTTATTTGTTATTTATGGGATAACCCAACCAAAGTTGCAAGTAATTGTGAATCAGGAGAGAAATTAAACTAATACATTATAAACTTTTGTATTTTGCTTGCATAAGAATCTGACGTGCAGTCAGTTGGCCCTTTCAC
The DNA here is from genome assembly GCA_028564705.1 of Apricaphanius iberus. NCBI lineage: Eukaryota > Metazoa > Chordata > Actinopteri > Cyprinodontiformes > Aphaniidae > Apricaphanius > Apricaphanius iberus. The sequence goes on from JAPXFQ010001857.1 coordinate 254,965, forward strand.
GAGATAGTTTGTCAAACTGCCATGTGGAGCAACTGTTTTTGGGGATGTCTATAAGCTTTGGACCTCTAGATAAAAAGAAACACAATGGAACTGGTGTTTACGGGGTATAGGGACCACAGCCACCCACAAATTAAAGTCCTTGTAAAACCCTTGTAATGGCCTATAGAGGGATTGTTGATCTACGTTGCTCCCTGCTCTACTGCTCAAATTGTTTGCCGAAAAGGCGCCACCATGTCTTGTTGTGCTGTTGGTTGCACTAATCTCTGTGATAAAAACAACTAAAGGCACAAGTTCTTTAGAATTCCATCGACCCGCATCCCCTTTCAAGGCAAACAAAAGACGTCTTTGGTTTAGGTATCAGCAGAAACAATTGGAATCAAGCAGATGATTAAAATTGCAACATTCTGCAGCGATTACTTCAGATCAGGTAAGCTTCCACGGCTAACAAACAAGCTAACATCACTAACCACTGTGGCAACTTCAAGATAACTGCAATAAATAACAATGTGAAGCGGAGCTATGTAAGGGGCCGGCATCCCTTTCTGCAACTAGGCTTTGCGAGCATCTGTTGTGTCGATAAACAAATAATCCCTCTATTTTAATAGTTTACCTGCCATGTATACCCTAATATGCATTAAAGCATACAACAGAAACCATCTTAGCACAACTCATGAAGCTAATGTCTACTGTCTTTACCCCAATCAACAGCAATGAAAATTAATGGCTCTACTTGATTAGCTGCTTTGCAAATGCTAACCAATAGCGTGTCAAGTAGCATTACTCTTATTTCATTTTATCAAACTGTAATTTTTTCCAATATTTTAAATATTTTACATATGCTACAAAAAATAGGTGGATTATCCGCAAATATCTTTAAGTTACATTCCACAGAAAAATCCACTTATACTGTTTGTGAATCCATGAATATTTGGGGGTCCACTATATGCGTATTTTCTTTTCCAAAGAGGTCAAGTTTGGTCAGATTATATGATCTCTGAACATAAAACGTCAAGTCTTGCCACATGTTCTCAACTAGAATTAGGTCTGAACTTTAACTAGACCATTTGGACTGATCCTTAAGTTACATTTTTTTCTATTTCCCCCCGTCTTCTGACCAGCTTCCCTGTCATCACTAAAGAGAAACATGCCCACACCATGTTGCGACCACTACAGTGTGTCTGATTATAATACTAACACTACAGCTTGTGGTGGTAATGAAACCAAATGTGAAAAGGTCTGAAAACTTTGCATGGTGCTGTCTGTGGCTATTGATCCTTTCTGCCTTTTTTGGGTAGAGACAAGATCTACCGTATTGGATCCAACTAATATAACTTACTTACTACTGCGCTGTGCTCTCTTATATCATCTGTTCCAATAATTTCCCTACAGCCTACTGTACCAGATTTTAGAGTTAATTTTTGATTACTTGCATGCAAATCTTCTGGCTCAATTGTGCTCTTGGTTTCCCAAGTCGTCACATAATTTCATGCTATTTTCCACAAGTTTTGTACCTTGGCTTTTCCAGAAAATAAGTCTCTGCCCAGTTGGATAGTCCCCTGGTGTGATGGCTGACATTTCCAGTGAAAGAGCCCCATTGTTGGTCCTCTATCCCCCACCCTCCACTCTCCTCTACATAAAACAATTGTATCAATTGCTTCTACTGAGTACATCCACAGCTCCACAGAGAGAGACAGGCTGGCTGGGCCCGTCGGCTAGTTCTCCAAGCTTCCTACTCGCCAGCCAGGACGGCCTCTTTAATCTCAGCGGTCGTTCAGTGCGTGAGCCTCTTCAGACATTGGCTCCTGATTCTATCGCTGTACCGTGGTTGTAATGTCAACCTGTAAAATGCACAAATAATAGCTTGTGTATTCGTTCATTTTCCTTGTAGTGACAGCAGAGCAGACAGATGGGTTCGACACACCCCTATCCCCTACCTTCGTAATGAATGGTCTTTATTCCATTTTTCCTCTCGCTTTCCCCAAGACACTGCCATTAACCGTGACAGATGATATGTTCTTTCAGTGAAACAGTGATCCTGTGCACACTGACACTGGAAAATTGAATTCATACACCCACCCCTTTTCTCTTTTCCTTTCTGTATTCTAATGTTTTTCTTCCTCCTGTTTCTCTCCCTTAGTTTGAGGGACATGCTGTTGATATTACCTATTAGAGACAATCTGTAGCGTTTCCTGTCCGCTGCCACGAGTCACACTGCGAGGATATCAGCCATCAATTATACAGATGTCTGACAAGGCACTACCATGGTGAGAACAAGTATTTGATACGCTGCTGATTTTTGAAGTTTTCCCACTTACAAAGCATGCAGGGGTCTGTAATTTGTATCAAAGATAGTCTTCAGCTGTGAGGGACAGAATCTAAAACAAAAATGCAGAAAATCACACTAGATGATTTTAACATAATTTCCATTTTATTGCATGACATAAATATTTGATAAATCAGACAAACAGAACTCAATATTTGGTAGAGAAAACTCTAGCTCCCAGCTCTATTCGGGTCATCGACCAGGTGCTGCTGTGTAGTTCACTGTCCTCATGATCATTTATGCCTCACGAGGAGAGATCTTGCATGGAGCTCCAGAGGGAGGGAGATTGAATGTCGTCTTGAACCAATAGAAGCTCCACACAGTCTGGTACCCTGCTCAACTATAAAGTCCCCTGCTGGATGGGGAACATCAGTCCAGATGATGCTCAAAGTGACCAAGCATCCTCCATGCTGTCTCTTTTCTGTCTTCTCAGACCCCCAGACGGTCGTGGCAGATGACCGCTTATACTGAGCCAGGTTCTGCCGGAGGTTTCTTCCTCTTAAAGGGGAGTTTTTCCTCCCCACTGTCGCTTCATGTTGCTCAGTATGAGGGATTGCTGAGGAATTGCTTTGGTTGGAGTCTGCATGATCCGGGCACAACCTCACGTTGATGACTCATCGCAATCTGCTGGGATTCCTTACATAGAAAACTTTTAACTGATTGGAATTTTTGTATAATTGTTTTGAAATGAATTTTGTTGTAAAGTACCTTGAGATGACATTTGTTGTGAATTGCAGCTATATAAAAAAACGTGAATTGAATTGAATTGAACTTCTTCCATTTTCTAATTATTGCAACAACAGTTGTTTCCTTCTCACCAAGCTACTCTCCTATTGTCCTGTAGCCCATCCCAGCCTTGTGCAGGCCTACACTTTTATCCCTGATGTCCTTGCACAGCTCTCTGGTCTTGGCCATTGTGGAGAGGTTGCAGTTTGTTTGAGTGTGTGGACAGGTGTCTTTATACAGGTAACAGGTTCAAACGGGTGCAGTTAATGAGTTGAGAACAGGAGGGTTCTTAAAGAAGAATTAAGAGGTCTGTGGGAGCCTACATTCCTACTGGTTGATAGGCGATCAAATACTTATGTCATGCAATAAAATGGACATTAATTAGTTAAAAATCAACCGCTGTGATTTTCTGCATTTTTGTTTTAGATTCTGTCCCTCACCGTTGAAGAGTATCTTTGATACAAATTGCAGACCTCTACGTAATTTCTAAGAGGGAAAACCTGAAAATCAGCAGTGTATCAAATACTTTTTCTCTTCACTGTATGTTCTCAATAACACTTGGACTTCCCTGCGCCAAAGTGTTCTGTAATCATTGAGATAACTGTAGATATGGTGACTGCTCCAGAGGGAGAGACTTTACAGCCTCTACATTATAAGTGCTTAGTTTCAGAACAAAATGCAGTAAAAAGCAAATATATTCACTTTTGTCCCTGATGGTTGGCCATTAGTGCAGTCGATGGTGGACAGTGGATTGCAAAAGTATTCATACCCCACATTATGTTTGGTTTACAACTGAAAACTATAAATTTAAAAGGTATGATAAAAATACATACAAACCAGTTAAAACAAACATATAACTAAGGCCTGGTTTACACACAGACAAAACCGGTATAAAATGGAGACCAAAGACATTCTGTCCACACGGCCACTTAAGCTGCTGCAGTACCATGCCAGGCCCACTGGTGGCGCTTTGACACTTGCCAGATAAACAGAAAAGAACACTGAGCATGTGCACATAACCCAGTGGCAGACACAACAAACATTCATGGTCTTGTCACTTTGAGAAGGGGCAGTGGTCAGGCCAGGAGAAACAGACTAAACTGGGATGGAAAAGTCGGCTCTTCAACTGCATCATATGTGAGTGCTTTAGCTCGATTAGGAGAAAGGCAGTTCGGTTTGACTTTAGTCCGATGGAGGCAATAATTCACCTTTCTCTTACTGCATGTAAGCCCACTGACTGTCACATACAGTAACCAAACAACTACCACTGGGCCAAATGATATGTTAAAAATGACAATGATTTGCTGATACATACACATACACAATTTTGTATAGAATTTTCTGTAGAAGACGAACACTGCAGAAACATGGTTTCAAAATATTTTTACAAATACTAATCTGAAAATGAATCAACCTTCTTAACTTAACTACCCCATAATTATATCCAATGCAGCATGGTCAACTAACTATTGGAAGCTTAAGACGTTTGTTAGCACTGTGTTTTTCAACCCTGCTCCTCAATGTATGCCAATATATGCTTTAGATGTTTGCTTCAGCACACCTTATTTCAATCGGTTGCTGATAACAGGCTTTTGCTGAAATGCAGGACAGTGTGCCTTGAGGGACCAGGGTGGGGAAACACTGAACTAGATATCATATAAGCGACATGAGTATGGACACAAAACTACGGACACAATAAAGAATGGAGAGCATGATAATTGAAGATATTTTTTCACCGGCCGGTATTTTAATTTTAGAACTTCAAATCATAGTTCAAGTTAACTCAATATTTTAAATATTTGGCCTCTGTTTGTGAGATTTATATAAGGAAGATCAAACATCCGGATTCGAAGTAGTTACTCTGTCCAGATGAAACTCACATTGTTGCAGGCAATGAAAAAGTATCACCGCACCTCAACTTGAATCAAACATTGGAGTGGCAGCATCAGGCTGCAGGTGGTCTATTCCTTAGGAAGGACAGGGAAGCTAGTCAGAGCTGATGGGATGATGGGTGGAGCTAAGTACTGGAAAATCTATTGGGAAAAACCCTGTTAGATGATGCTGAAGGGTTGAAACCGGATGAGACACTTTGTGTTGGTCTGTCAGTAAGAAACCACTAGAATACTTTGAAAGTTAGAATTTTCGATAAAAATTCCACATTAGATGGAATTCTGTAAAACTAGGGATGGTAAGAAAATGACGAGAAGACGATACCATAAATTTGACACTGAGAAAGACTATATGTCATGATTTTTAAAACTGAATTTAACTGTAGAAAAACTGTACCATCATTCTAAACACCCCTGCCTGTTCCATACTTAACAGATCCAGTCTTTTTAATAGATCTACTGTAGTTGATCCACTGGAACAAAGAAGGTGAAAGCAGCCCCAAACTACCAGCCTTACTTTTAATTTTACTACAAAACGTACTGTCATCATTAATGGTTCCAGTCAAATTCTAAAAAAATAATCAATACATTTATTTTGAAGATCAATACAATATTGATACCATAACATAAAATATTGCGATATTAGCGTATCAATATTTTTCTTACATCCTTATATGATAACATTGTGATGCTGTATGTCTTCGTTTTATTTTTTTCTAACCTTTACTACACAAGTAAGGACCATTTTCTTGTGTTCGATTTATAACACACTCAAAGTATGGCAGTTTACAGCAGTAGGCGTCTTTTGCAGGTGCTGGGTCATGTCCTTGTGTCTTTCGGTCCCAAGCAGTCCCCAGTCTAAATCTGCTCCTGTAATTCTATTGTGTTACTTATTATTATCATTTGCAATCAAAATAATTATTGAGGTCACCAGAAATAATTAGGATAATTGTTGAGTAATTTTCATGACTTTTGCTGACGAAATACTAGCTGTTACCCATCACTTACATTGTTTATGCTAAGCTAAAGCAAACGGACTGCTGCCAGGTTTGGATTATAACTGGAATGTTTACAAAATGCCTTGTCTTATCCGTATCTAATTATTGGGAATATGGCAACAGACAAAATTTCACTTAAAAGTGGAATATTCCTTTAACTTGACAACCTTAAAGGAGCTTTAGCACTTTTTGAAGGCACGTTACAAGTAAAAAGCTGGAATTCCAGCTCTTTGAACGTATTCATCACTGTGATGAGAACATCACATCCTAGAGATAAAAGTACCGAACAAATACGAATTCACTTTTGCTCTTTGTAGCACAGGCAGCAAAGAGCTCACTGTGAGCGGCTCAGCACATAGCATCATTATCATAGGACTCCACTGGCGTCACTTACGCCTGTCAAATGCAGCTTAAGAGCCCCTGCTGAATATTCTGTGTCCATTCGCTGCCATCTCAGTGCAGCCTGCCCAAATGAGGAGCCATCACGCCAAATCATTGTCGGGTAGAACCAGGCCAGTCTGTTGGATGACTGGACTTTTGTCTTAGCTGCGGGAAAATTGTCAGTGATGCCAGAAATGCCAAAAATATGAGCAAGTGATGGTCGAGCTTTATGCATTATTTAATGTTTTGAGTCTGGCTCATATAAAAGGTATTTAATACATGTATAAACTGTGGAGCACACGTGGAGAACTATGTCAGCCATGCGCTGGGTGCAAAAAAGTCTGCTTCAGCCAGCTGAGTTCTCCTGTTGAGAGATCACAGCCTGAACTAGTAAATGATTTGTACACCATCAGTAATAGTGCATCATTTGACTGGGTTTGTACTTCACTTTGCGTCAACATCATTTCCATTTTCTTCCCAGTGTCGCAGTAATAATTCTGTTATACGGTGCATCAGGCAGCATATGGCTGCCATGTATGATCAACAGCCTCTGGAAAGAGGTAGCTGCAATATGCAAATGTCAGCATGCTAATGGAGTAGTAATGTAATGAAGTTGGTCGTATATGGCCAATAACGAGCTCGGGTTATTGAATGTTGATGGCTTATTCTAAGCCAAGCAATGTTGTTTCACAAGCTGCAGCTTTCTTGTTTGTTTTCACACTAACACACGATCACACGGCAAACAAATGTGTACAAAAATACACACACAGACTTAGAAACATGAACATTGTATTGGCTGAAGAGCATATTGATAAATACCTGAAGTACGTGCCCGCTGAAACGTTGAAACTAAATTGGGCAGAGCTGAGACAGATGCGGCGCAGTAAATTAAACAAGCGATCTTCTCTGTTGGGTGACAGCACAATGGTGATTAGGGTTTCATGTGAGCCACACTACATTATTTATGGCTGTGCTGTGGGCCCAGTTGAATAGACCCACAGTCCATTGACTGGGCATATTATTGAAGACCAACTCGCAGTTGGGGGGGGGGGGGTAGAAATGGCTTTATTTCCTCTCGAGGAGGTCCATTTTCATCTAAATGAAGGTAAAAGCCCCAAGCGAGTTGTTTCCTGGCCCGGCATGTGTGGATTGAGTTGACTGTTGTTCCACAAAACATATCTGCACCCTTCTGCCTTGTGTGAATCCTGTTCATTTCTACACAGCAGTCACAGTCTGGTGTCTAAAGCTTGGTTTATGCTTGCCGCGTCCGCGAGGTCCGAACGGCTCCACGCGGCCAAATGACGTCATTTCAGCAATCACGCATCTCCGCGCGGCCTCCTCCCGCCCCAAAATTTCCGCGCCGCGCACCTAGGAAAATTTGTAACTACGCGGAGGGTCCAGCGCGAAAAAACATGGCGGACTGGCAAGAGCTCATATTGCCGGAGGTTCGTAAATAGACATCTTTATGATTCGGCCGATAGAGAGCACTGTGATGAACTGTGTTTTAATGGAAGAGAGGACTGTCTCCTTTTTTCGTCTTTTTTCCTAATAAATAGCATAAAAGTTCTGCTTTGTTTAAGCTCACGGGTATCACCATTTTGTAAACAACAGTGATTACTACTTCTACTATGGTGTAGTGTTGTATGCATGCCGTAGAGCCCTACGCCGCCCCCTACAGTCGTCAAGAATGTTAGCTCTCAGCAGGGACAAGCCACAAAAAGTATAAACGCTGCAAGAAGGCGTCTCGGCTGGTTCCGCACGTCTCGTTTCCGCGCGGAATGTTCATGCGGCAAGCATAAACCAAGCTTAATGCTGCATTCAGACCAACCCCATGCGTCAGCGTTAGTTGCGGCAAGGTAACATGTAAAGTCTATGGTAGAGTACTTCAGAGGTCCGTCAAAGTCTCAGCGGTGCGTTGTGTACGTTGGCTCCGTCAACTTCACTTGCATTACATACGGCAACGTAGGGGTGTGCGATTTGACGATTTAAGACCGTGAAGCGATCTACACGTGTGACGATCTGTCATTTTTGGGAGATCGTTTTATCCCGATTCCCAGTTCTGCTTAGGGATGCACCGATCCGTCTTTTTCAGTCCAGATACCGATACCGATGGCTGGATTTTGTGTATCTGTCGATACCCGATACCGATCCGATACTATTTGTGAAAGTGTGGAGGTCCTGTCCGATAGATTCATGTGCCCTGGCTGCTTGGCCACAGGCATATCCCTTTGGCTGACGGGTTAGCACACATGACATTCACCTGGGAGTTGTGGGATCGATGTACCTTGCCACATATTGTTGAATTAATAAACTGTATAACTTCTGGTGCCTTTCTTGAAGAGACTAAAAGCACCAGACTTTACAAACTAAACATAACTGAGACAAAATAACAGATGTAAACTATTAAATTAACACAAAAATAAAATTTCAAGTGAAATTTTTTTATCTTTTTTGGTGAATTTGTTGCAGATTTTCCCCATTTTGAGTATCGGTTCATGTTATCGGTTAAGTTTAACCGATACCGATACTAGTACATTAGGCAGTATCGGGGCCGATACCAGTATCGGTGCATCACTAGTTCTGCTGCCGTATTTCTGCCTCTGTATGAGATGAAAATCCTCTCCTCTCTCCCTGCTTTAAGCGAATTACCCCCCGCCCCTCTCCTCCCTTCCCCTTTGCATGTGCGCAACCTGTGGACAAGCATGGAGTGGCCGCATCTGAGAGCGTAAATGAAGTGTTCGTTCCAAAGTCAAAGTCCTCATCCGTTGAATGGAACTGGTTTGGCTTTTTACCAGACGGCAAAGAGCAAACAAACATCATTTTCAAAGTTTGCAAGGAGAGCGTCAAGGCAAGAGATCGCAACACCTTAAACTTGTTTAATGACTTGAAGAGAAGGTATCCCAAACAATACAATGAGCCGTCTGGCAGCTAAAGCTATAAAGCCGACAGCAGCAGTGGCTAGCGCTTCTTCTTAGTTCAGCAAGCGCTAGAAAAAATAATCATAAAATTTACCCCCTACGACACAGACGGCAAACTATCCCTGCAGTTGTCCAGCTGCCTTTTTCCCCAAACACCGCCATTCCACGCATGTATGCTGAATGCGCAGAGAGTTGTAGGGAATGTTAACAATATGTTTGGATGGATGGAAGAATAATTAGAACTGCTTATATTAAAGTCTACCTTCATTGTTTTATGTAGCAGCAGCACTTTGTATGCCGTTGTGATCTTACACTACATTTTTATCAGTTATGTTTTTATTAGGCAGCTTTATGTGTGCCTGTTTATAATATCAGCATTCTGCAAAAAAACATTTCAACCAGTTAAAGCTGTATTTACCCCGTTGTATGAGGGTTATTAATTGGTGTATTATAGATTTCACAGTACATCTTGCACATGTTTGCAGCTGCATCTTTTTTTTTAAAGATTAGATTTTATTCTATTTTCTGAATATCATATTTTTAAACTAAAGTTCATGTTTGATTTTTGTTTCAGTACACAAGTCAAGATCAAAATTTTATACAATACATTTAAATACATTTATGATTTAGATGTAGTTTTCATTGAGGTTATTTGAAAATATATATATATATATATATATATATAGTATATACATACAGTGTATGTATACTTTGATTCAGAACTTTCTGTGTATTTCTATGATGTTTGGTGTGGGAAAGACATATCAGTATTTAAGCCCTGTGTTGGTTATCTCTAATTTAAATGAATTTATTTATTTAATGTTTCTCTTCTTTAATGTCTAATTTAAGATTTTTTTGGTGATCATTTAAAAAAATTGTGATAAAATCGAAATCGTGATACTATAATTGAAAAATCGTGATATTCTATTTTTGCGATATCGCCCACCCCAATGGCAATGTAGCAAAGCAGAAGTTCAGCTAGTTAAAAATTTAACAGACCCAACGCAGGTAACGCAGTGCGGCAACCAATCAGAGCGTCTCACTGTAGTTATGTCACTATACCCGTATCTTGAATGAAGCGCGGGTCCAGTGAAAACGTTTTCCAAAAACGCAGATTTCAAAAATCATAAATAACACTTGCCAAAGTCAGATGGACAGGCGCTCCTAAGGAGGAACAGAGAACCTGTAGTTGGTGTCCTGGTTGGAGAAATAAGCTCTGATGCGGCCCAGGAGGTCGTAAAATTAGGCGTGGGACAGACGGAAGTAGCACTGAAAGCGAACCTCATCCATAAGCAGCTCCTGGAGCAAATGGTTAAACTCCCCAAACCCAGAACGCATCTGAATAATGGCCGCTGATGCACCCGATCTCAACGTTGTCTAGCTTTATCTAGCAAATAAAGCCATGCCACTCTCTAGTTACGATCCACCATAGTTCAGAACGTGCGGCAACAGAGGAAGCCCCGCCCATGCACTGTTTTTTCCTCAGAAGCAGGGCAAAAAGTACATACTTAAAACTTCATCCGTTGAATGCGTTGCCTGACGCAGACCAACTGTGCGGTGTCAATGCACCCTTAGTCATTGCCCATTCCTGTCCTAGTGGCCAGTTTAAACATAGGCTCATAGCTTTGCATTCAGACTCATCGATTCACCATGTTTAAAACATAATTAATCTTTTCTGTGGTATAATAACAGGATAATGGGTGCTCTGTGTTCTTTCATTTTACTCGGTCAGAAAAGCTTTATTAGGACTGATGTATTTTCTGGTGGTGGTTACCATAAATTGATTTATTGGGACGTGAAATGTGGTAAATTAATCGCGATTCTAAACTGTTCAATTATTTTTAATGTTTGATTTAATGAGAAAAACATAAAAGTCCAGCCTGCTGCCCGAAAATTTTTTGGCGACAGACCGGCTGAAGTATTATGGTACCGTTCTAATGTACTGATACTTGTCAAAGTTAGCGTAGACCATAAACCTATACTTAAAATGCGGAAACTGCAATAATTTTTACAGAAAATGTTTATTTTTCATTTGAAATTTTTTGTTCTGTGGTCATTTTTGATTTTTTAAAAACTAATTCCCCATCATTTGTTGTAACAAGCAGAAAATAAAATAAAACCTGTCCTCCAATTCATAGATTTCTTTTGTGTGGTAGAATTATCGGCATTGGTACTTGGTGTAAAATACTCAGATCCAAGTATGGATATCGTATCTGTTTGAAAACAGTGGTATCGTTGCATCCCTAGCTTCTGTCACTGTTTTAGCCACACAGTGCAAATTTTTTAATATAGCAAATATTTTGCAGTTTGGTTGGTAAAGAATATCTATGTTGTGTTTATGTTAACATTGTAGCTGCTGTCCAGTAAGTCCTTCCTGAGATGCAGCGTTTACAAGACTTTAGTCCAAGTGTATTTTTACAGATGAACCGCAGAGGGAATTTCCTTCATATCATCCTGGTTTCAACTAATGTGTGGCAGATTAGTTTCTGTGTATCACAGGACACAATCAGCCCACTGGTCAAAAACAATTAAAAGGCTGTGCGAAGTTAGAGTTCATGTAACAAATTGACAATGAAAAACACAAGATTGCAGTATACACTTTAGTTGTCTTTGTGAGAATTCAGTTTTTTTTATTACTTTCATTAGAATATAATTTAAGATTTTTTTTCAAATTTTTGTCCTGTATGACTTAAAAGGAGAGCTGTTATTGTCTAATAAGGAAGATTAGTTATTTTACCTTAAATGTTACACTTCTAAAAGCTTATCTGAAGTTTAATTATTCTGTCTAACCACATAATGCAGAATTACTTTAAATAAGTCAACATTAAAAGTAATCACAATATGATTGAAAAGTTTGTGGATTGGGCCAATTGTCTTTTATGACAGTGAAAATATGATCACCCTATATTATACTTTTAATGCCAACATGTGCATACTATTGGCAAAGAAATCTGAAAACAAAATCTGTTTATTAGTATTTTTATTGAGAAAATTGAAAGAATTATGAAAAATATCAGATTTACAAATATTGCTTTACTGTCTTTTTAAATTTTTTTATTTGAAGTAGCCATATAGGATTTTGAGATCTGGGACTTGTGTCTTTAGGCGACCTTTCTTTTCCTATATGATGGAAATTTTTAAATAGTAAAAAAGTTAAATAGTTTTTATACTAAAATTTGTATTTTTTTTTTTTTTTAAGTGTTAACGCTGCTGCCAAGGGGATTCAGGGAGATAGATTTTTCTGAATGCCACTACCAAGGCTCATCCCTAAACATTCCCGCCCCCTCCGTCCTGCTCCTTCTAGCCCCGCCTTAACAATTGAGCATGCGCGTTACCTGTGGTGTCACAGTGGGTCAAACAGAAAAACAGCAAGCGCTATTGAGCATCAACCGTTTGTATTTAGTGATTGACATTTCAGAAGGTGAGCGATTCTCCATGACTGATTCTCTCTTCCAATATGGCAACTGTAAATAGGAGCGGCCTTGGTGTGCGGCCCCATCATCACAGGTTCGCGCAATGCGGACTGCAGCTTTAAATTTGGTTAGTATTGACATGTTTCCTCTATAGACACAAGTAAATTCACAAGATAAAGTCATTTTTTCAACGTTTTAAGACTGTTTGCTCAGGTTTCCGTACCATGTGATAATCACAACAGACATTTTGTCGCAGACGTTACGTATTTCGCTAAACATAACTGACAAGTTGGCTTAAGTTGAGAATTTTAAGGAGTAGCCGAAGTCTTTGGCCTAAAACAACATGGATACTTACTGTGCATTCTGTATGAAGTAAAAAAAATCAACATAATCAAATCTCACTTGAATGGAGCTAGCCACAATATCGCCACATTTAGCCACCTTCAACATCCACAGCAATTAATCACAGGATATTTTTCTAAAGCTGCTACTGTTGCAGCGGCACCTATGGCACCTGCACCACCTATGAGTACACCACTTCCTAACATGACCACCGCCACAGCAATGACTCCAGCCTCATCTTCTGCCGCATCTGACCTCAGAGTGGTGCTAGTGTGCACAACAACACAACAGACTGAGGTGACATGCTTTTAACCAAGTTAAACATTAATAGCTTGCCTATAGCTTGTCATAAAGAATGCCATAATATCATATTAATCTCTGTTTTCATCATTTACTTCGGAAAAATCTCAAAAAAACTTGCAAATGGTTAAAGTTTTTTTGCAAAATACGACTGATCAATAGTTTACTAGTGTATTGCTAAAAAGTCAAAATCTTATTTAAGAAGATCTTAAAAAGGTTTGGAAAAGGTATTAACATTTATTTTGAGATCCCTGCATATATCCTGTAAATTGTCTGCTCCTTTAATGTGTGGCACATTATAAAGGTTCAGAGGTTAGCTTTCTTAATAATTTGAAAAATTATTTTGAAACCATGTTCTAAATGTGTATTTAATAGTTTTGTTGTGGAGGTGGGCAATAAATCACTAAAGTACTTGGGCCATGATTTTGGTTCCATCTGATTAAAAATGCAAAAATAAGTTTACTATGAATTCTTCTTTTTAGCTTCTCAGCAATAATATCATATTGAAAATGCAATATTCTATTGAAAAAAAAAACATTAAAAAAGTGTAATTTATGTTAACTGTCCTTGTAGCTGCTGTCCAGTAAGTCCTTCCTGAGATGCAGCGTTTACAAGACTTTAGTCCAAGTGTATTAAAAAAAATAATTTTTGGTTTCTATTTTGTTGGCCAAGAAAATGTTCATAGTTTATCATGAAAATGTCATTGTCACTGAAAGACTCATTTTAAAATATTACAAAGTGTCCACCCTGAAATACCTCAATCTAGGTCAAAAGGTCAAAATTGTATCTTTCTTAAACTGTAGTTGGGAACCACATATTTTTATTTCAAATGGCCCTTCCCTGGCCATCCCTAATCCTCAACCACTGGCATACTTTCCAACTAGAATACATGAGATAAAGATTCTCCATCAGACTTGAGTTTCGAACTTAAAAGTTAAAGTATAAGTAAAGTCCAGTGTCCAAGTCTCTATCTTCTATACATCAACCAATATATATATATATTCTATTTTCTTCAACATGAGAAAAGTTTTGTCTTGCAGGTCTTTCCGGAATGCCCCTTTTCCACTAGGGTTGGGTCAGACTTGCACCACAATGGTCTGGATATGTGTCTATTGCCACCTCAGGAACATGGCAGCGTATCAAAATTTATTTCCCTCTGGGATCAAGAAAGTATTTTTTAATTGAATTGAATTGAAAATTTCCAGTTAAAATAAGTCATCATTAGTCGTTTTCAGATGGCGATGCTAAAGCCAGTATCTAGCCAACTCTCTCTCCCATTGGTCGCTGGCGTATCACCATAAATGCCGTCCAATTACAACTTAGAAAAGAATTCTAGAAATTCTTAGAAAAGAATTCTAGAAATTCTTGGAAAAGAATTAGTAAGAATTGTCAAAATAAGACACAGATGCTCTAAATAAGATTAATAATCTAAGACCTTCTGCTCTTTCTTTGTATATACAGTAGGTCTCAAAACAAGATCAAAACTACTTTTTTTACTGGAAACAAGATTGTTAAACTTGATTAGATGGACAGTTTTTGCAGTGCAGATATTGTACGAATAAAGGGGTTGGCTTGGCCCGGACAAAGGTTGTTAAAAAATAGGGTAAACAGGAGCTGACCTCAACTGGTCCAGGTCGAGCCAACTATAGTGAAAAAGGGGCAATATAGTTAAAAGCAATTATTTAGTTGTTTAACATTAATTGCCAAAGAAAATATGAAATCCCTTTTGCACAAACAAGAATTTGACTAATTGTATTTTAAGACAAATTCAATAAATAAAAATATGACTTTGATTAATGTGTTTCATTTTGTGAAAAATATTATAGATATTTAACAGAGTTTGCAATATAAAAAAGTGATTTGTGATTAAGAAAAACTATAAATAAAAAACCTATTCAAGAATGAATCACAAGAATCTGAGTTCCTTGTGTTGAATTTTTTGTTGACAGCATAAATTCCTTAAGCCTGCACAAGCCTCTTAGGTCAACAAACAGCTCCCCCCCCCCCATCCGTCACTCAAGGACTCAAAGTCTGAGATGGTTCAGAGATTACATTGTTACATCTCGTGAATGTCTTCACAGGCTCAAATGCATTCCTATATTTCCCTAACCATCCTCTGTTTTCTTCAACAAGAATGAACGGGTGCTTCCTGTTCAGTTTTGCTCGATTGCGAGCTTAAAGCTTACAAGTATTTATATTATACAGTTTAATTTACTAGAAAGAACTACATTTACAGATTAGGAGATGATTATCTGATTTCCCTTGTTATGGTCGGTCCTTATATGACTGGAATTGACTGAGTGTTCAGAGTGGATGTGGTTAATGATGATGGAAGTAGAAATGTGAACAACTAAAATTTTTGTTCTACATCTTTTAGAGCTCTGACATTTTTTACACCTATGAGTTGAGTTAAGTTCAGTGTTTGGCTGCTTAATCTATTGGTTTACATTGAGGTGATAACATGTGTTCAGTTCTGATGCAGACCATCTTTATTATGTATTTACAAAATGAAATCTGGTTTCAACTAGCATAGAGTGGGGTCCATTTGTTAACATAATTTAGAGAGCTATCCTTTTGATGGCAATAATAAGTATTAGGGACTACAATTACAGTTTCCTAAACTGTTTTGTCTTTTCTTAGCAACATGATATGGGTCACTCTTTCTTTGAAATATGCTTGCAATATTTAGCCAAGTTAGTGTCGAGTTTAAAAAAAACCCACTGCCTGTTTATTTACATGAGGACAGATGACAAAGGTCCTTCTATCTGTTGATAATTTATCAATGATTAAAGCTTGTGCTCTCTTAGGGCCACACACTAGCACAGAGGAAGAGCCTCGATTCCTCAGTGAAGGCGTGCTCTCTTGTTCAACAGCTGACATCCCTCAAGAATCTTTACGGTTTCTGTTAAATGCCGTCCTCCAGTTTATCTGCCCTCTCTGACTTCACCTTGAGAAACTTAATTGATACTAAAATTGCTACTATTGATTTTTCTTCAATCAGTAATAATTTCGACACTGAAGAATGTTGCTGTTGGCACTTAGCTTTGTAGACGTCACTGACTGGAAAAATATATTTTTTAGTTTTTGAATAGTCGCTCTCTGGTCAGGGCCAATAAGGCTGAAAAAGAGGTTTCTGACGGATTTCTTTCAGCAATCCTGATTAGGACTTTCTCTTTATGTGTAGTTTTGTATTTTGCATACTTATATAATTTTTTTCTAGAGCAAAGTTAGTGCCGTACTGTGTCCATAATTGTTTATCATGGATTCCAACTTCTAGTATTAACATGGTTTTGTATACATGCTCATGCTTTCCATATCCCCAAACTTCTTGTGCTGTGGGATAATCCTCTGAGGCTGTGAGAGAACACCTGTCTGTGTTTAGGAAAGTGAATCATTCTATGGCACTGACACATTTGTGTGAAATACCTTAAACCTTTCATTGTGGCCGTGTAAAAACTCCAGCTCTCTAACTGCTTTTGAGAAGCAGCCTGATGGACACAGCTGTTTCTAAGGCCCCGTCCACACTAATGCGTTTTCGTTTAAAAACGGAGACCTTTTACTACGTTTGCACCTCCCATCCACATTAAAACGGCGACCCAAAGCTGAGAAACACTGCCGACCCGTTCTTAATCCATCCATCCATTTTCTTAACTGCTTAATGGGTGCTGGTGCCTATCTCCAGCTGTCAACGGGCGAGAGGCAGGTTACACCCTGGACAGGGCAGGCCAAACAACCACGCACACACTCACACCTAAGGACAATTTACAGTGATCAATTAACCTGACAGTCATGTTTATGGACTGTGGGAGGAAGCCGGAGTACCTGGAGAGAACCCACACATGCACGGGGAGAACATGCAGAAAGACCCTGGGCCGGGATATGAACCCACAACCTTCTTCCTGCAAGGCAACAGTGCTAACCACTGTGCCACCGTGCAAAGCTGAGAAGTTTAGAAATGCTGCCGACCCGTTCTTAATAATTTGAAAAATTATTTTGAAACCATGTTCTAAATGTGTATTTAATAGTTTTGTTGTGGAGGTGTGGGGTATGACATGAGACGCCATAATGAGAAATGTGTTGCATCTCTTCATCTCCTCTTGTAGATAATCTGCCCATGCACAAGTTATGAAATACCTAACAAAAGGCGTCTGTTTATGTTTTCTGAGAGTTATCTGTCATCTCTAATTGATAGATGTTTGCTGCATGAGTATTTCGTAAGTATTTTTTTTTTCCACAACAGCATAGTTTCTGCTCAGCTGGCCTCCAGCCCAGGATCCCGCCTGGTCTGTATTCTTCCTGTCCACAGAGCCGAAACAATCCCGTGCTGCTGTGCTTCTTCAGAGAAAGCTAGTCTTGGAGAGCTCCCACCCCCACCCCTCTGGAAGTGGGTCGTTTTCTGCTGTGTAGACCTATAAAATAATAATAATACTTTATTTATATAGCACATTTCAAGATAGACATCACAAAGTGCTCTACAAAAAGAATATACAATCAGAAAACACTATAAAATAGTAGACTAGATATTAATAAGGCATTTTAAGAAGATGAGCCTTAAACAGTTTCCTGAAGAGCTCCTCAGAATCCATAGAACGCGGCTGAAATGTCAAAATCTTCCAGTATGTAGGAGCTATTACTGAGAAAGCTCTGTCTCCTGTGGTCTTCAGATTACATTTTTAGATTGATATCAGCCCCTGATCTGTTGGTCTCAGAGTTCTTGTGGTGCGATATGGGTTTATGATGTCCATGATGTACGATGGAGCGGTGCCAAGTGGAGCTTTAAATGTCCAAACAAGAACCTTGTCCTGAATCATTATTGGTGTAACATGAGTACATTTTGTGGATCGTGTCAGGAGTTTTGCTACAGCATTTTGAATCAACTGGAAACGATTAACCACGCCCCTACTAAGACAAGTCAGAGTGGAATTACAGTAATCAATCCTAGTTGAAATAAAAGCATGAATTTCTATCATTTCTATCTCAAACCTAGAAATCATAGACTAAGCTTTGTAATGATGGACAATATTTTTAACATGCTGTTCAATGTAACAGTTAGCATAAATTGGTAACTCCTACATTTTTATGGTAGGTTTAATGTAAGAAGCAAGGGGGCCCAGGTGCTCAGTAATAGAAGCTAGACAATTTTTTGGGGAACAGATCCACACTTCTGTTTTCTCCTCAGTAAGCTGAAAAAATTTCTGGTTAGACCAGGTTTTGATCAAATGTATATACCCTTGTAGAATAAATAATTTTGCAGCTAAATAAAGTTTAAAAGACATTAACAACTAATGTCATCAGCATAGAAATAATAAGAAATTTCGGTAAAAGTTTTCATAAGATGGTAAATCAGAAAAAGATAAAGCACAAATAACATTTGGCCAAGAACAGAGCCTTGCGGGACCCATTGAGGCAGTGTAGTTGGTCTTGACGTAAAATTCCTGTGTGGGGAAGATAAGTGGGAGGCAAACCATTTTAAGCTGTTCCAGAGATACGTCATTGTCTGGAGCAGCAGAGGATGATCCCCAGTTTCAAAGGCTGAACTCAAATGCGGAGTCACAAAAAATGCACACTCCCCTTTATGCTACACATTAACAAATCATTTGATACTCTTGGAGAAGCTGACTCAGTAGAAAGAGCCTTCCTAAAACCAGACTGATACTTATCCAGAATATTGGCTTCATGAATTTTTTTAAAGCCCTAAGTTGCTCATTAAATCATCAACATGATGTAATGTTTCACTGCTGCTACTGCGTGGCATGTTTTTCCATTTAGAGATTCCAGTACTTGTCTTCTGCCATAAAAGCGGCACATCTGTCAGCTTCTTTGGATTGTGACAAGAAAGTATAGTTGAACATCTGAGGAGAGAGCCTGCCTTTCTCATTCATCAGCTTGCATAGGTTTGATAAATGTTCCCCATCACCTCTTGACCCTGTGAGGTCAACCCTTTGCCCCATCACCCTCCTCCTCTCTGTTGACTCTGTACCCGGTGGATAGCCTTTGCTCTGACCACCACAAGACATCATGCAGGGGTAAGTATACAGAAGAAAATGCAAGATTATCATGAAAAATAATCTTCTATGGGCCTTGGTAGTGGGATTTAAAAAGATTCTTCTATGTGCACGCACACACAGTATCTGCTTTAAAGAGTTACTTCTCATTTTGTTTCCCTATGGCATTGTAAGGAATCACAGAAGAGTTTTTGTTCTTTTGAAAATCCACCTGATAGTGTTGGTAACCAGCCAACACACTGTCAGAGTTAGCTGGACATAACAGGCGAGAAGTGAGGGAAAGAAACACTCAGGTCTGGAGTACCCGACCCAGTGTTTCACTCTTTACACACCCAACACAGTGGCCCACATCTCTGTACCCTCCAGAGAAAAAGCTCTTGTGTTTGGGGCCTTTCGAAAAGGTTGGTGAATGTTATTTCCAAGAGGCTAACCCTCAAGAGTTGAAAAGTGCAGCTCAGGTAGCGGCAGTATAATGGCACCAGCAGGATGCCAGGTATGCTGGGTTCACAGATAGGCCCTTACTTTACACTTAAAGCGGTCTGCATGAATCTGATTGAGCCATTTCTTATAGTTAAGCTGCGTGAAGAGAGCTACTTCTATAATGAAAGAATACTGCTAAATCAGGGCTTGACAAATCTACTTTCTCCATGTCCGTGCGCTGAGGGTTGGAGGATTAGCCTCTAATTTTAGAGCCACTTATCTCCTTGGCTGCTTTTGGGAATTAGTTCCAAATAAGCCAAACTAAAAAGTGTGAAAATATGAAGGGTTTTGGGAGGTTATATGGGAGGTTGGTGAGAGTTTTTCTATTGTCAGGGAAGCGTGGCTGTTGGAAAGAGATTGTCTAGAAGCAGCTAGGGTTTTTTCCGGATAAACCGTAGATGTTTACATACACTCATCATGAGTTTGGAAACTGATGAAGCGATATATATTTTCAATAGCTTTTAAAAAGAGTATATAAGGGCTCAGGTTTAAATGTAATGTAAATCCAGCAGGTACGTTTCTTTGGAATTAGTAAAAGATGTTTGTCCACATATTATAAGGGATGTATTTAAGCTTTTTGGGTTTACTTTACTGCATTTTGGATGCAGTGGAGAAGAAAATGTACAGGAAATTGAAAAATGTGCAATGTTTTTTGTTTTTTGATTGTTTCACACCCCGTAGTCCAGTAGACTCATATCAGTTTGGGACCCAAACTTGAACATTATGGCTTTTTATTAGCTGGTCAGTCCTTCCAAGATTTTACAGGAATTTTTGTAATTGTATTTGTAATTTTGGGCTTGAAATGGCTGATTTTGCATCAGCTTTTGGGAAAAGTTGCAACAAAAGTTGCAATTGTTTTTGTTTGTGATTTTCCTTTGTGTTAAATGCTTCATTCTGATAATCCATATACAAAGTGAAATGATGCGGGAATACATTTTTATTCATGGTTTTAGTTAAATCGGAGGCACAGTTTTTTGCAGTCGTCTGCCATTGCAGCTGTAGTTTGAGCAGCAAGTGGAAAGTTAGCCTGTGGATGCTGAACTTAGTCCACTTGGTCATTTTGTTTCATTTTGTTGCAATTTGGAAACAGCAAATGCGAACCATGTTGATGCTTGCAAAAGCTGTCTAACCAACCACTGTCCAGCACAGACTGATGTTGTTTTCTGTGGAAACATACTTTGTTGAACTGATGTAATGCTTATACAGACATCAAGCAAGGTAGTTTTGGTTGTATTTACCCAAAATGCTCTGTGCCATAATCCACTTTTTGCTTCTGGAGCTTCCCCCCCTTTCGCTTGACATTCACATATGCAATCCTACCGCACCACAGTTCAATTCAACAAAGCTGAGACCTAGAGTTTTTAGGTAGACCAGAGTTTTCTTGTTTGGTCCATCTTAGAGTTCGATTACTCACTCAATCCTCACCATACAAACCGGACTCTCTGGGCAAAGTTTGATTAAAACGGCCTAAACAAAATCAAAATCAGCCATCACTGAAAGTTTTTAGACGCCGAAGCTGCAGCCTGTATCTATCCCACTCCCTCTCCAGCTGCTTGCAAAGCTGCAGCCCGTATTTTGCCCACTCTCTCTCCCACTACCTACTGGCCTGTCTCCGTACACGCCGTAGTGTACGGTGACAGGCTTCCAGTGATTGTAGTCTACCCCACTCTGGCCGTTGTGGTCTTTCATGGCGTGTTATTCAAACGATCATTTCTTTAGTTTCCTCCAGCAATGTTTTCAATTCGCTGGAAGCCATTCTGTGACATCACACAAATTCCGGCCACCCAATCAGTGGCTACCACTGCTAGGAAGGACAGTGACATTACTTTACAGAACCTGTCACTCCATAGGTGGGCATGTTGGGTCCCTTCAGCACCTTTTTGACCAAGGCAGTCCAAAAAAAAATGGTCGGCTTGGTTCTGACCGGTTCTGAATCTATCCTTTTGAGACTGTATTGGCCCTAGTGAGAAGGGGGCAAATATAACGTTTCAAATGAAACGATACATATAAAGCTCATGAAAAAAAAGTTTTGTCAATGTTTAAAGGTGGTTGTTAAAGTAAGAAGCTCAAAGACAACAAGCGAGCCATGACAGATTTACCAGAACCTTCTTAACTATTGCAACAGGCTCTCGATTGCATTAATCAGGCCCAGTCTAGGCTTTTTACATTTAGTTGTTTCACTGCAAGTCAGCAGGAATTTCAAGTAGCAAAAGAATCGTGGAATAATGTCACAGAAAGCCCGGCAGTTTGGAGTTTTCAATCTCAGGAGTATTTTTCTACAGTGACACTTCATCAATATCAAACACCTATCAATATGAAACTAGAGGCAGGTGCATTTAAAAATAAAGGAGGACGGTGTCGTTGTGCATTCAGCACTTTTCAATACCTGTCAGCTTATTGATTCTCCCTCAAGACGCACATCAATTGTGCTCTGCCTGCTCTTTTATGTTTGTGATGGTAAAGAACAGATGCAAAGAAAAAAAAATCACCTCGTTTGGCAGCTTTTGATCAGATCTTCTCTTTGAAAAGAATCCTTGATGTTCATCTTGGTGTTTGGGTGCGATTATGTAATTCATCAGCGTGATGGGACAAAGCGGAGAGGGCGGGGCGTGTCGAGGGCTTGGAAGGTAATAGCTGCGCATCGTCTAGCAACAGCCCAAGGGCAGGAATGTTTTGTGCGCCAGTGTGTCCGACAGGTGGCTAGGAGACGCTAATTGATTAATGGTCAGGGTTGATGTATGAGCCCCCTTGGCCAACCCTGACATAAAGGCTCAGAGCACCGGTGTCGCCCTAAATCATTTCCTACCAAGCCCGTAAACCCAAAACAGTTCCCCTCATTAGCATTTGAAAGGCCATGTGCGAGAAAGGCCGCAGCTTTTAGGACCTCTGTAGGCCGCCTATTGTCAACTTTCTGAGTTTGAATTAACAAGCTCGATTTTTATGTCACTGGAATAATGACAACAAAGATGGTTTCATAATAAGGGTCAATAGGCCGTAATGAATGATTAACATCTCTGCAATCTAAGCTTCTTATGGTGTTTGGATCTCCTTGCATCTTTTTCTTTCCTGGAAATACTGAGAAGGAAACCAATTTTCCTGCTGCTAAATGCTGCCAAAGTGTTTTATACCCCAGAGTGTGATCATTTAGATTATTTTTATATACATGTGCGTTTGCTGGCGTTATTTTCAGGATGAAACATTCAAAGTGTCAGATTCGTCCTGAACATAAGTCAACTTCACCTTTCCCCTGATCATTGTTGGCTCCATAACACTCCATTTTTCTTGCTGCTAGCTTTTTGTCTGCCTGAATCCCTGTCTCACTTTCTGGTTGTTTGCCATTCCACTGGGGGGGGGGGGGGGGGGGGCTCTCTCGTGACCCTCCTTGTTGTTTTTGTTCGAAGGCTCTTAAGGACAATGGCAGTCTGGAGCCTTGGCCGGCATTCAGCATGCGTGAATCTGCATCTTTCCAATGGGAGCTCTGTCCTCCAGTGTCAGGGGAGGTTATGTGATCTCTATGTCACTGTAGGGACTTTCCACTGCTGAGAGTGAGAGTCTCAGGAAGAAGGGTTTATCTCCTCTGAACGCTTGCATGTGTATGTGCGTGTGTGCATGTGGCTGGAGGAATTTTATGAAACCAAGCAAGTTAAAACAACACATTGTGTCTGTTTAAATGTGAGCTCATGACTGTCGCTTCAAGGCTGCCAATCCCAAAGTAGGCACACACTTGAAGACAGTGGCTTTTTATCATTTGAAGCGCGTCTCTCTTAAAGGTAATGATACCACTTTGAGTCCGAAATCCAGGGCTATTGAAGAATTTAACTTTAGTGTTGGTTTGCTTTCTAACCTCTTAACCCATTAGCAGATAAGCCACTGGGAAACCGGTCTCAAGTGTGCCTGCAAGCCTGTGTCCTGAAGGCTGTCTTTTAATTAGAGAACGACTGATTAATTGGTAGGCCGATAGTATCGTTGTCAATAGTACTAACAACTATTCAGTTACTGTCGGCCTCAACACTGTTGGCCCAACATTACCAAAATGGGAAGAGAAAGCGCAGCAATCCCAGAAACCTGTCCGATAACTGCAAGGCTGTGCAATGGTCCAGTTGGACCAGAACATCTTGTCATAAGAACAGTTTCTTCCCCTCTGCTTTCTGATTCATGAACAATAACCCTAAAGTTCCCACCACCTGCTCTGATTTGCTCTGATCGTTACCTGTATTTATCGACCTGTTTAGCACATTTTATTTTTAAGTGTTTGTCTTTTTCGTGTGTTTGCACAAAGTACCACAGCAATTTCTTAATGTCGTAGCTCTGCTCAACATTTGGCAATAAACCCTTTCTGATTTTGATTCTGAAAAAACCTAAACTGTTTTTCATACGTATCACTTGCGCTACACCTCTGCAAGCTGCTTGTTTTTCTTGTTTTTTTACCTTTACTGTAGATACCAGTTCACCCTGTGCTCGTGTTGGCCGTCTTAAAGCAACGCTCCATGCCACACAGCAAGATCCATCATGCGCTTAGTGGTGTGTTACTCACTCTTAACAGCAGAAGGTTTCAGTGGCTCAAACAGCACAACGTCTTGTTCCAACAGGATGTGCTATAAGGAGGAGACTGGGGTCATATCATTTCTGACACTACCTGAAGACCAATTTAGCCAACTTAGTGACTTTGTTGCTATTTCTAATGACATTTCTGACCACCCTTAGCAACATTTTTTCTCCCATAAAAAGTTTAGTTACAAATCTAAGGATATTTCTGTCCACCCTTAGCTACTTCCTGTAAAACTTTGTCGCCAATATTCGCTCCAGATTGGAGACCATGAACTGTGTATTTCAGTGACCTGGCTTGTTCTCTATTGTTCATCCAGACACTCAGAAAGGGAATGCCATGCAGCATGATCACATTATATCCCCTGACTAATCATACACTTTTCGCGACTGATTTCCTCCACTCACAGTCGAAGTACTTTTAATTTTAAAATGTATTCAAAATTGAAAAGGAAATCTGCAAGTATAAAAGACAGATCTTTCTGCTATAAGCCACTCAGGAACATCAGGCAGAACCTTTTCCTATCCTGCACACCTGTGGTGCATTCAAGGAACATTTGAAATATAAAGTGAGTTCATCAACATGTAACTTTTAAAACTTATAACAAAATATACTGAAAATAATAACTTAACCCCTGAACCTCTGTTTAATGGCGGTTAGCAAGCAACAGTTGGTGCATATGAAAGGACTAGAAATTTTGCTTAAAAGATCTTGTATGTCCATTTCCATATTGATATCTTGTAAATATTATACCACTTCCCTTCTCTCAACAGTATACTTCGGGCAAAATATTCTAACATACATTGCAGTATTTTCTGTGTTTTATAAAGATAAAGTTTTTGTCTCTGCTACAAAACCAGCAACTTCTGTAGCACCAGTGTTATAAGTTGAAAAATGTAAACGTACAGCCCTGAACTGGCTCGCTGGAAGATGCACTCCAACACATGGTAACTGTTTAACATCGACGTTATCAAACAAAATATAAGATTAGGTTTATTCATAAATCTGGTTTACTTTCAGGAATTGATGAATGTTTTGACTCGGATTTTCCTCACTGCTGCTTTGTTGGTTTTGAAGTCTAAATTGATGTGAGGGGGATGAACGAACCTATCTTCCAGTTCACTGAATTTTTTTGTTGTGGTAGAATTATCGGCATTGGCACTCTGTATATTGGCAAGTACTCAGACCCAAGCATCTTTATCATATTGGTTTGAAAAAAGTGGTATCGTTGGTAACCCTACTATCGACCCCATTGGTACTATCGGCTCCTCTTTTTGACAATCGGCCAAGTAATCAATCAGCTATCGACCTTTTTAAGAATAACTATCGGCAATCATCCAAGCCCCATATCAGTCCTTTCTTTACTTTTAAGGTCTAGTCTTGATGAGAAAGGGAGCTCTCGAGCAAACAAGGGTTCTCTGCAGCCGATTTGGATGGCATCTGAAAATGTGACAGAGCTCCAGCAGTGTACGTTAAAGGGAAATTTCTGCACTGAGTAGCTTTCGCCCTTCAGCAAAAGTAAAGACGTGATTCCCCAAAGCTAATCCTGTCTGGTTTCATCAGTGTAGCTGCTAGCTCTGGACATGCATTATCAGAAATGCACGCAAACATACATGGCTATGCATCCCTTCTGTCCTTTCTTATGGCCTCCTCATCTTTCTAGAAACTAAGTTACTCTTGCTCTATGTAGTCGAGTAAAAAGAGGGAAAAAAAGTCTCATTTTAAACACCATTCAGAATTCTAAGCAGTAAATCAGGGTGTGTAATGAAACAGGACGTATCAAGCCAAGGCCCTTGTGCAAGCAACCGGCTGGGTCGTTAGGTTGGAATAGAAACCAGTACTGCACACACTATGAGTGTTACACATTATAGTGTTTTCAGCACACCAATAAACAGTATTTCATTAAGTGGATCATAAAATAAACTTTCAGCTTACAGCTAAATACTGTGTGTGATATTAGCCTAATTTTCAGTTTTCACATGTAGAGCCTTCGAATGCCTAGCTTCTCCTACCTCTGTAATGTTGGCTCTAGGCAAGGCGGCAGTTGTTTTGGATATAGAAGGTTTAAGGTTTACTGTTGTACAATTTCTTCCTAACCTTGATTGTAACAAGAAAGGACAATTTACAATGCAAGGGGAAATTTGTTTCAAGGTTACGAGGTAAACTAGAACAAAGCCTGTCAACTTTCACACCAAAGAGTTGATTTGTATAAACAGAGTCTTATACTGTATGTGTGTAAGGTCATGTAAGATGAGATAACTTTTAAATTAACTTTTAGACAAAACTACCTCAGCAACTTTCAAAATGTCTACCCCGTAACTGCTCCATGTCCTCAGAAGAACGCTTTCAAAAATACAAACGTAGGTGGGAAGCCTCAGCACTCAATCACAGAACTCAGTACTGTCTACACTCAGCCATCAGTGAGTGGCTGATTAGCTGTAGCTTCGGTAGCCGTATTGAATTAGAATAAGATTTACTGGCTGGTTTTTAGACACAAATTAAACCAAAGGTCTGACCTGTTAAAAGAATAAAGTCTTGTAAAAAATTGAAAGGGAATAAAATAGCAACAAGATAGGCCTGCAGTTTAAATTAATAACATAATAAAAATATTTTTTTAATCAATAATGGGTAATTTCAATCTTTTCTTTATGTTATTGCTTATTTACTGATAGCACTGAGCACTTTATTTGTTAAAAAGGTGTTTGAATAAAAGAATTCAACCTAATTCAGTTTATTTATATCACGCCAACTCACAACAGATGTCATCTGTAGGCACTTAACAGGAAAAGTAATTTCAATACTATTGTACAAACATTAAGACCTAACCTGGAACGAACTTTATTTCTTTACTAAAATTTGTTCATTAAATTTTTACAGACAATGGTCAAACCTACAGATTAAATTAGGGATGTAAAAAGAAATATAGATTCGCCAATATATTGGAACAATTTATGTCATGATATTGTATCAATATTCAAAAGCAAAGATTCAATATTCTATTTTTTAAGAATATGAAGGGGACCATTATTAATGATAGTAAAAGTTGTTGTAAAATTTGAAGTATGACCAATCGGTTGCTGTTTTCACCTTTTTCTTTCCAGTGACTCATCTAGATCTAATAATAATACTGCATGTGTCATGTATGAAACAGGTTGGAGTGTTCAAAATACTGTGATAGTTTTTCTGCAGTTAAATTCAGTTTTGAAAATCACAATATATAGTCTTCCTCAAGGTATCGCAACATATCATGTTGTCCCCATTATATTGTGATACATATTGTATCAACAGATTCATACCAATACAAATCCCTAGCTAAAATTAGGGATGGGTACCGAAACCAAGTATTAAATTAGCCCAGGGGCTGATTCTGACGCTCCACCTGGACCGATAAGCTTCAGCCTTATCGGTCCTGTTAACTGTTAAATTAAGGTCGTATTCATCTTTTGCGGGAGATATAAACACAAGCCAAACAATGTATTCGCCGCCCGTTCCCCCTTAAAAAACACACACACCGTGGGAACTGATGGTGGGAGGAGCGACTGCTGTGCAGCGGTCTCACTACAAGTTTCACTCACCAGCATTTACACAGACACGATAGCCCATTGACCCATATCAATATCGAACTGGATCAGATTGAATCAGATCGAATTGTGATAATTGATTCTTACTCTTAAAGTGACAGTGTGTAGTTTTTGCAGTATATCTGTGAAAATAACCATTAAAACATTATGTAATAATAATTACGTAAAGCACATTAATTGCTAAATATTGGTGTTATTGTAAAATATGACTTTAAAAATCAGTTTTAAAATACATAATGGAAAGCCATATTAGATGACGTCTTTACTTCCCACTATTAACACATTGATTTCCTCTCAAAATGAAAAAAAAGTTTCGCCATAAATACATTTTTACCTCTTCGCTAGTTCCAAGCGACGAAAGAGAGACTGATGTGCTCGTCATGTTGCTGCCAATAGAAAATTCTCAGGGAATTGCGCGTTTGAAAGCAGCACCAGTTGGACCCCCGTTGTTGAGTTTCTTACTCGAAGACACAGATACCGCATGCTTGTGATAATTTAGGTATGCACTGCCCCCAACTGGCCGAAAATTACACACTGCCTTTAAGAATCAGAATTGAATCGATTCATGAAATTTGAATCGATATCCAGCTCGAGTATTGATATCGATAATTATTACTTTTCTCTTTATCGCTCATCCCTGGTAGGTTTTTAGTTTGGCACACTCATACTCCTTTCCCTTTTCAGATGAATTGAAGAGAACACAATGGGATCTTCTAAACGTTTTGTTTTACAAACTGATCCCACTGCCCGGAATTTTATTCAAGTTTGACCAAATTAGGAAGGTTAATCCAAATGAATGTTTGTTACTTTGTGTTGGTCTATCACAATAAATAACTAAAAACTTCATTAAAGTTCTTGGATGTTATGTTATAAAATAGGAAACCCTTAAAGAGGGTATGAATACTTTATATGGCACTGCATTATATGTTACAGCAGTTTGACTGTCCTCGGGAGCTGCTGATTATAAAGTATGAAATTCTTTTAGTGCTTGTAAAATGGCTCATCTTCTGTCTGGAGGAAGGGTATTTTTTTGGGGACAGTGTCTTCTTCCTTCTGGCTCTAACCAAGAACAACCAGTTATAACTCATATTTTTGAAAATCCTTCTCATTTTGGGGGGGATTTCTTTTTTTTCCTTTTAAGCTCGGCTTGGAAGATATTCATCCTGTTCTTACATTCTTTTAGAACCGGAGAATTCCCCTATCCATCCATCCATCCATCCATCCATCCATCCATTATATATATATTTATCTGCATCAGTAGTCATTAGGTGAGAGGCAGGTTGGGCAGATCATCAGTCCATTGCAGAGCAACACAGCGACACACATTACCAACAACCATGCCTATACACATTCATACCTAAGGGCAGTTTAGATATAATAGTTAACCAATTAACCTCACACTCATGTTTTTGGACTGTTTGAGGAAACTGGAGTACCCAGAGGGAAGCCAGGGTATGCAGAGGGAGAACAGTGCTACCAACCGTGCCACTGTGCAGCCCATGGATCTTGTATCCAGAGTAAGCTGAAAGGATAACTTTATTTCCAAATGTGATTGGTCATGATTATGCAGTTTGGCATTTCTGTTGGATCAATGACATCCAACAAAGTTCCTTTCAACATGTGGTAACTCTTATCCACTTGTTTTTGGTTAAAGCTGTCCACAAAACATTTTGCAAGCTTTCGCCTACACAAAGGTACCATTTATCAGATTTTCAGAAGTGCCATGTGACTTTTGTTCCCGATTAGGTCCTAAATTAGATCTGATTCCAAACATTTATTATAGTGCAGCAACCTTCAGGAACAAAACAGAATTATTCACACCCTTCGACCCAGTGTTGCTGAATCATTGTGATAGCCATTAATCTTGGCAGCCTCGGCTTCCGGCTCCTCTCCTATCAAGAGATGACACGCCGCTTCAGATTTTTCTCTGTCCTGACAAGGAAGGCGCCTCTCTGTCCCTATTTGCGCATCAGGCTAAGGGGATTTCTAGGGCCGCCACCTGATTCACATTGCTGTAATTGAGTTGTGGCCATAAGCACCACTGTGCCTGCCTAGGCCCTAGGTAATTTACACACCACAAAAGCACTTCTTTACTCCACTTTTCACATGATGTCTGAGGCACAAATGTAGCAAAGAGGAGAGCGCAATCTTTCGGAAAAAGGGTGGGGAGATTACAGAGAGTACGAGAGGGGAAAAAGAGTGTAAGAGTTTTCATGTAGGGAGGCAGGTCTGTGCCAGGGAGGCTTGGGAGTCTCTGAGTCTGCAGCACGTGGATAAGGCCCACAGAAGCTCTCGGTTTCAAATCTCTTTCTCTGTCTGTCTGTCTCTCTTTCTTTTCTCTCTCTCTCTCACTTTCTGCAGAGTGTAGGAGTGTCTATCAATTCAAAGGGACGTTTCTTTGGCAGAGGACGTGGAGACTGACATTTTTGGGGTAAGTGGGAATTTGATGTTGTTTCTGGCTCGGAGGTAATTGGACTTTCAAACTTGTTGTCTTTGGGCATTGCTCCGTCCTTTGTGTCACATGCCACATTTGAACTGTGGTCACAAGGCTAAACCCGTAGCTCATGATAGAGTATGTTGGCTCGGTTTGTCCCATGTCATGTCTTCTGCTTTTTCTTTTGGCTTTGAAAAAGAAGTCAGATCTTGTGCAGATCTGGCTTGCTGTCAGACCTATGGAATCACTCTCATGCAATCTTGCAGGGACATCAGAATTGAGCCCTGAATGGGTAATATTGTGCCTAATTCTGGGTTTATGTATCTGAAATGAAGCTGGAAGCCCAAACAAACTGCTTTTTATCATTACAAACTGGCTTGTGAAGAATGGATTATTTCTCTGTTAAGACAGATTTTTGAGACTGATCCATCTTCCTAATATTAGTTAAGAGCTAAGGTCAACTACTTTGCTGTTGATTTTAATCTAATGCCTTCAGCTTCCCTCTGCTAGTCAAAGCAGCAGTCCAATTTTTCCACTTGGACTTTGGACTTTGAGGGTTTTTAGTGTCACTTTCTGACATGTCTTTTGCCAGATGAACACCTACCCCCATACCAGACTGGAAGCATTAGCAAATGGGCCCATATGTGGACCTACATGTATACACCAGCCATTACAAACTTCCTCCAGAGATCAGCCGCTTCATTGGATGCCCACATCACACCCACAGAAGATGTTCATGTGTCGTAAGTGGGGATGTCAAGTGGTTTGGCGGACGTTCCCTTGTTGGCATCCAGTTTGGCAAACGGCTGAGTAAAAGCTGGCTTTCTAACATTTTTATGTGTACTCTTCTAAATTTATTTTTCCTTTTAATCTCCTCTCCTATTCCTAATATATATATTGGTTTTCAAAAGTATTCGTACCCCTGGCATGCAGGCTTGGGCACTTTAAAACCACAAATGTCAGTGTAGTTTATTCAAATGTGGGATGATATATCCACATACAGTGGCATAATGTTATGAACTGGAAGGAAAATAGACATGTTTTTGGCATGGCCCATAGTAGAAACCTATTTTCATGCAATTACAGGCTTCAAGTCTTTTGGGTTATGTCTCTAACGGGTTTGCACATCTCTCTGACGTTTTTGCACATTCATCCTTGGAAAATTGCTTATGCTTAGTCAGATTGGCTGGAGAATCTCTGTGAATATCTTTTTTTTTTACACCTTATCTTAGATTCTCAGTTAGTTATAGGTTTTGACTTTGACTGAGCCATTCTAACAAATGAATATGCTTTGAAATTGAAATTCAAAGGACATGTGCACATTTGGTGAAGCACTGTGGTGGCAGCATCATGATTTGGGAATGATCTTCAGCCGGAAAGGAGAAGCTGGTCTGGGTTGAAAAGAAATAGATGGAGCTACATAGAGTATGGAAGATAAACTATTAAAAGCGACAAAGACTATAGACTGGAGCAGGGGTTCATAACGCAGCAGGTTAGCGATCTAACGACTGATTCACATGAGCATTGGTGCATTCAGACCAATCCCATGCGTCAACGTCAGTTACGTCAAGATTACATGTAAAGTCTATGGTAGAGTACGTCAGAGGGCCGTCAAAGTCTCTGCGGTGCGTTGTGTGTGTTGGCTCCGTCAACTTCACTTGCAAACATACGGCAACGCAGCAACGCAGAAGTTCAGCTAGTTTAACTTTTGACGGACCCAACGCAGTTAACGCAGTGCAGCAACCAATCAGAACGTCTCACTGTAGTTATGTCACCATACACGTATCTTGAATGAAGTCCAGTGAAAACATTTTCAACAAATGCAGATTTTAAAGACAGAAATAACACTTACTGAACATAGATGGATAGGGCTTCTAGGAACAGAGCACCTGCAGTTGGTGTCCTGATGCGGCCGAGGAGGTCGTAAAATTAGGTGAGCTGGACAGACGGAAGTAGCACTGAAAGCGAACTTCATCCATAAACAGCTCCTGGAGCAAATGGTTAAACTCCCTAAACTCAGAACACATCTGAAGAATGGGCGCTGATTCACCCGATCTCAACGTTGTCTAGCTTTATCTAGCTAATAAAGCCAAGCTACTTTCTAGTTACGATCCACCATAGTTCAGAATGTGCGGCAACAGAGGAAGCCCCGCCCGTGCGTTGTTTTTTCTTCAGAAGCAGGCTAAGGAGAGCAAAAAGTACATACGTAAAACTTCATCCGTTGAATGCGTTGCCTGACGCAGACCAACTGTGCAGTGTGAATGCACCATATTGCTTCCGTACAGACTGCCATTGACACCAACTGCAGTTTGTGTGTGGAACGTCTGGGGAAAGCCAGAGACCAAAAAAAAATAATAATATTTAGCAATAGTTTGCAAAACATTGAAAAAATGTGACAATCTGTGATCAAATATATACTTGTAAAAATAATGTGAACTTTAAAACGATGTTAACTAATATGAAAAAAGCCAGAGACAAAATCAACATGTTTTAAAAAAATATATATATACTGAATTCACATCATTGGTTTACGTCTCACTTCCTGTCTGGCTCATGTACTTTCTATAACTTAATGGAAATCCGCATGTGGCATCCAGATAAACCTAGACTTCACCAACCAACCAAGTCTATGTCATTCTAATGTCTGGTATATGGAGTATTGATCCTGACCAAATTAAAAAAAGAATAGATATGGAAATAAATACATACATTTGGAAATATGTAAATGAATGTGCAAGTAAACAAATAAATGTGTACAATCATTAAATAAATGTGTTGGCAGAATTTGAAGTAATATGAAATAGGTACAATATAAAAATAAATGGGAGGAAATTTAAATGAAATACATAAATTAGTATTTAAAAATATATATATATATATTTATCTATTTTATTTTTTTCCAGTTGTATTTCTAAATATATTTATCCATCCATCCATTTTCTCAACCAGTTAGTCCTCCAGGAGTCGCGGGGGAGGCTGGTGCCCATCTCCAGCTGTCAACGGGCGAGGTACACCCTGGACAGGTCGCCAGTCCATCACAGGGCCACACATAGAGACAGACAGGAGAAACAACCCTGCACGCACAAACCCACACCTAAGGACAATTTGGAGTGATCTATTAACCTGACAGTCCTGTTTTTGGGACTGTGGGAGTAAGCCGGAGTACCCGGAGGGGACAAACGCATGTACAGGGAGAACATGCAAACTCCATGCAGAAAGGCCCTGGGCCGAGATACAAACCCACAACCTTCTTGCTACAAGGCAACAGTGCTAACCACTGCTCCACCGTGCAGCCCAAAAAATATTTTTGTAGCATTTTGGTAATTTTGGTTGCATCAGTGACAAACCCACAGCCTTTTTAACAAGATGGATAGGGGTGGTCTGCAGCTGCTCATTTGCATAAAACTGACTATATATGTATATATATTATATATTTATTAGGGCCGTGACTTTAACGCATTAATTAAGATGAATTAATTACAATAAAAATAGCGCGATACATTTTTTTAACGCATTTTAATCGCACCTATTTATGCACCACAGCCTTTCATGCATTGGTGCGCAGAGAAAGGCGCAGATCCCGTTTCATGTCCGCTAAGCCACGTGCTGTCGTTTGAAAGAAATTTAGCTTTCACTACAGTTAAAACTTATCCTGCAGCTATTTCTTCCTGTAATGAAGGTTTTGGTGACGGAGCAGTCTCATCTACTCTGTCACTGCGTGTAGTCTCGTGTTACGTGGCGCACACGGCTGCACTGGCACTGCTTGCAGCTATTTCCTCTGGACTAGATCCTCCAGAGAATCTCAGAACTCATTCCACGAGAGGGATTTCATCCTCCACAGCTCTGCAAGGAGGGATGATGGTGGTTGCGCTGCAGCTTGCTGGTCATCACAGTGTAAATTGATCTACCTCTATCTGAGAGACATTTCCGCTTTCTCCATGATTCATTCTCTTATCGGTGTTCTGACATAATGATGGTTTTTATTTTTTCTGATAACTTAAACTTATGTATTCAGTTATTATTCATACTAAAAATCCATGAGAAAATTCTCACTTTTCTCAGGTCAAATATTTATGTGCGATTAAAATGCGATTAATTTCGATTAATTAATTACAAAGCCTGTAATTAATTAGATTTAAAAATTTTAATCGAGTCCCGACCCTAATATTTATACAAAGAACTTCATCAACATGTTTTGTACAGTGAATCCAGTTTAGACTTAGACATGAGGACTAGCGATGTCCCAATCTCAAGATCAGATTGAGCTGATATTTTACCATTTTTCAGTGACCGAAGATTAGGCTATATTAACTGAGAAGTCGCGCTGTTTTTAACGAAAGTACCTACTAGTTACATTTGACGGTGATTGCACAATCTATCAAACCTCTGTTGCGGTGCGAAGGACTTTATCAGCACAAATCACTATAGCAGATTAAACACCCTTCTAATATGGATAATCTTCAACAAATATGCTTAGCCACACTTTAAACTATATAATAAAGACATAGAAACTCACCTTCTGGCATTTACCTGCAACAATAAACCAAAATTAACAGAGAAAAACTCCTCTCGCTCAGGTAGGGAGGAGGAGGAAAAAGTCAGACTCTGACCTGTGCTGCATTCAAATAATGTTGGATATCTATGCTGAGTTCAGCAGCATAGGATATTTCAGCTTATAGTAAAAAAATCCAATAATAATACTGCAACTTAAAAACTTAGAACAATGTGGGCTTTCTAAGACTGGTATTTACTCAAAAATATAGAGTGAATGTGATTCCATGAAAATGAAGGGCAGCATTGTTCATGCCAGCATTTAGCCTGCCAGAAATACTGTTTTTTTTATAATACTGTACCAAGTAATTGTTTTGCTTTTAAATATTAAACTGAAGTTAATCTTTAATTCTCTATAACATGTTGATTTCAAAGGATTTACTACAATAATTGTAATGCTTATTGATTCAATACTAAAGGCAAAATATCGGATTGGGACTCAAAATCGGATTGGATTTGAGGTTAAAAGATCGGATCGGAGGCCCAAAATGCTGAACAGGACATCCCTAATGATGACTGTTTAATATCTTTCCACGAACAGTGGACAAGGGCCGTAACTGAGATCATGATAGTGAAATCTTTGATTTATTTATGTATTTATTTTTAGTGTGCACTGTTTTATTTTAGAGAAAGACATTTTATATTTACACCCCGCCCTGATTAAGCACCGGTAGGATCAGTCACTGACAGCTTTTAATGGAGTGGGGTTAACATCTGTTCTGACTGCAGTTCAGCCTTAGTAGCAGGGCTGCATCTGGACTGACCGCCTGCTGTGAACGGTCTGGGACGGGTGAGGAACCCATTGCAGCACCACTGCTAAATGAGAAGAATAACAAGCATACATTCTTTACATCAAAGTCTCCTAAAGTACCAAACCAAATTGCCAGATTTTGCTAGAAATTGCTAGGTCTAAAAATGTGCTAAATATAGCAACAAAGTTGCTAAGTTGGCAACGCCACTGGATAGATTGGAGACACATGACTGTCACGTGACTCCACCCCATCCAGTCTGTAATGGAGTCTCTCGCTTCTCTTTCAACTTTTCCCTTCCGGGGTCCCCACAGCGAATCATCTGTCTCCATTTAGTGCTATCCTCTGCATCCTCTGCCCTCACACCAACTAACTTAATTTCATCTTTCACCACATCCAAAAATCTAATTTTTGGTATTCAACTCTGCCTCCTGCCTGGTGGCTCCAACTTCAGCATCCTTCTACCGATATAGTTGTCAACTCTCCTCTGAACATGACTAAATCATCTCAGTAGGACTCTCTGACTTTATTTCCAAAACATCTAAAATGAGCTTTCCCTCTGATGTACTCATTCCTGGTCCTATCCGTCCTCGTCACTCCCAAGAGAATTACAACATCTTGAGTTCCTCCAGTTCTGCTTTCTGTCTTTTCCTCATTTGTACTGTCTCTAAACCATACAACATCGCTGGTCTCACTACTGTCTTGTACAGCTTTCCTTTCATTCATGCTGAAACACTTTTATCACACCTGACAATTTTCTCCACCCATTCCAACCACTTTGCACACGTTTCTTCACCTCTCTTCCACACTGTATGTTGCTCTTGATCATTGACCCTAATTACACAGGTCCTCTACCTTCTATACTTGCACTCCCTGTATGTTTCACCGTTCCACTTGTGTCTTTCTCATTTATGCACATTTATTTTGTCCTGCTGCAACTAATATTTAATCTTTTCTTTTCCACTGCATACCTCCATCTCTCTAGCTTTTCCTCCACCTCTGCCGTACTCTCACTCTAGATCACAATGCCATCTGCAAACATCATAGTCCATTAAGACTCCTGTCTAACCTCATCTGTTGGCTTGTCCATCACTAAAGCAAATAAGAAGGGGCTGAGAGCTGATCTATGGTGCAGTCCCACCTTCATCTTAAATCCTCCGTCACTCCTGTAGCACACTTCACTGCTGTCTCACTGCTCTCATACATGTCCTGTACCACTATATTCTTCTCTGACATTCCAGACTGGCACCCTGTCATACTCTTCCTCTAAATAAATAGATACAGTCCGGTCCCCGGAGACCTCCTCTGTAGTTCTCCATCAGCATCCTTGAAGAAAAAGTGATATCTGGAGTACTCTTTCTTGGCATGAAACTGTACTGCTGCTCACAAATGCTCCTTTCTGACCTCAGCCTAGCTTTCACCACTCTTTCCCACAGCTTCATTGTATGACTCATTAGCTTTAATCCTCTGTAGTTGCCACAAATCTTGCATGATCTTAAAAATCGGCACTAGAACACTTTTACTTCATTCCTCAGGCATCTTCTCACTTTTTAAGATCTTGTTGAAGAACCTAGTCAAAAACACTACTGGCCCCTCTCATATGCACTTCCATACCTCCCGAGGTATGCCATTAGGATCAAGTGCCTTTCCCCTCTTCATCCCTTTCAAAGCCTTCCTCACTTCTTACAAATTTTAGCTACTTCCTGATCCACAATAGTCTCCTCTTCTACATTCTCTCTTATTTACCTCATCCATTAGCCTCTTCAAAGTACTCTTACCAACTTCCAATCAGACTTGGCACCGGTCAGTACATTTCCGTCCCTATCCCTAATCACCCTAACCTGTTGTAAATTAATTCCAAATCTCTAGTTCTCTGCCTCACCAACCTGTACAAATCATTCTCTCCCTCCTTACTGTCCAACCTGGCATTCAGGTTACCATACTTCCTTTGCTTGAGGTCTGCTTTGCCACTATTACCTTAACCATCAATGCCTCTCACTGTACCCCTATCTAGTCTCCTCAGTCCTCTCAGTGTCCCATTTCTTCTTAGCTAACTTCATTCTTTGTATATGCTTCTGGGCCCTCACTTATCAACCATACTTTTTAACTACTTTTAGCAGTGGGGCAGTGTCTGCGTTCTCAAACCATTCAAACCATTTTCCCGTTATTTCCAACAGGAACCTCTCCGCTGTCCCGACCGCAACACTAGCAATTCTCTTGCCTATCACTCTACCTTGCAGTCACTTATCTCCCTCAGATCACAACATCTACATAAGATGTAGTCAAACTGAGTGTTCCTGCTTCCACTCTTATACATCATTCTATGTTCCTGACTCTTCTGGAAGACGGCTTACAACTACCATTTCCATCCTTGTCACAAAGTCTACCACCATCCTTCTTTGTTCCTATCCTGGATACCAAACCTACCCATCACTTCCTCATCACCTCTGTTTCCTTCATCAAGATGACCGTCTAAGTCTGCACCAATCACCACCCACTCAACACTGGGGATAAAGTGCATTAAATCATCTTGTTCACCCCAGAATTTTTGCTTATCTTCTAACTCACATCCTACCTGATGGGCATATCCTCTAGCAACATTTATCATTATTCCTTCAATTTCTAGCTTCCGACTCATCTGCCTAGCTGACTCTCTTTTTACTTCCATAATGTTTCTAACAAAGTCCTCCTTCAAGATATCTCATACTCCACTTCTCTTTCCATCTACACCATGGCAGATGACTTGAACCTTTCTCCTAACCTTCTAGCCTTGCTAACTTTCCAACTGGTCTTCTAAACATATAGTATTTCCACCTTCCTTCTCTGCATCATGTCCACCAGTTATCTAGCTTTACCCGTCATAGTCCCAACATTCAAAGTCCCTCACTCTTGCACACTCTTGCATTTCCTCTTCTCCTCCATTGACCAAGAGTAGTCCGATTTCCATGGGCACCCTGTAGGTCAACAGGCACCGTTGGTGGTCGTTGTTGACCCAGGCAACGACTGATCCGGTATGGAGTTCATGTTTGTGATTTGCATATTTGATTTTGCTTAGTGTTTATGTTGGATGCCTGTCCTTACACAACCCTCTGCATTTTTCTGGACTTGGGACCGACACAAGAAATCACTGGCTTATGACCCCCTAGGTTGCATTATCCAGTCCGTAACATAGCACAGGCTCTTAAAAGGATATAGCACCACCGAAATACATATATTTCACTTTTGACAAATACAAAATGTACCAATGGGGAAATGACAGCGGTTATAGTAATAATTTTCAGTATCGGTCAATTTTCGGTTGATTGCCCGGCCCTGGCGAAGCTAATGGCTGTGACTGCAAAAAGTGAAAAGGATTAGGGGTATGTAGTAGTTTTATAGGGAGTCTTATATGTGATGATTGTTTTCCTGTGTTGTGCTAGTCTTAGTAAACCAGGAAGCTGGTAATGAGAACCAAGGAAAACATTATGCAATTCATTGACAATATTTTAGCATTGTTTTGCGTTTTATTGTCTTTACCCTTGATCTTTTTGTCCTCATTTTATCCAGTTGGAACCGTCACACTTCTTGGAAATTATATAATCATTCTATTAGCAGCTTCATTTACTCATTACTGCTTTGTTTTGACAAAGGGGAAAAAAAGATGTGATTTCCATCTCGCTTTCAGTCTCTAACTGAGCAGGTTTTGTGGTTTCTGCTCCATGTAAAAAAGCATTTAACCCTCTCCTCCCATCGTAATTTAGCTCTAGTCTCATAAAGGGGTTGGAAGCAGCCCCAGCAGCTGATGTGGAACACATGCATTTAATGATTCACACTCTGTGCGGTAGGTCGGCGATGACGGCTAAGCCTGCTGCCTTTTTCCCTCAGTCTAGAATAGTTCTCCACTGTTGTTTTTCAGTGTGAATTTTTCTTTTCCAACTCCCCCACTCACATAAAAATGTGATGGCAGTTGAAGTGTGTTGCTCAGCTCTTCCTGTGTAATTATTTTTCATATCTCAACTGAAGCTAAAAACAAGTGAATATTGTGGAAACTTCTTTTGTTTAGTTTTTTTCCTACAAGCA
The DNA here is from genome assembly GCA_028564705.1 of Apricaphanius iberus. NCBI lineage: Eukaryota > Metazoa > Chordata > Actinopteri > Cyprinodontiformes > Aphaniidae > Apricaphanius > Apricaphanius iberus. The sequence goes on from JAPXFQ010001857.1 coordinate 294,660, forward strand.
CTTTTACAATTAAATTATTTTCCCTCCACATTTTACTGTATTTGTTCTAAATATATCTATTATCTCATTAAATCATATTGCCTACAGCTTTTTTCACCTTTTAGTTAGTTTAAAAAAAACTATGAAGTCTTCTGAGCTTATTTGTTGTAAAATATTTGGATAACAAGCCATTATCTAATGGTTACCTCTCTAACTCATGGTTCTAAATGCAATATTTTTTATTATTTTTTTGGTTGTAGTACCTTTTGTATGGTTTAAGTTCCTTTAGATATGAAAAAAGTACTTGAGCGTCGGCAGGAGGTTTTTTTTTTTTTAAACGTATCAGTATTATGGTATTTTACTGTATTTTTTTCCATACAAGACCTGTCATACACACATTATCTTCTAAGAAAAGAATTAATGCCCTAGCTTGGCTTTAAATAGCCCAATTTACTATCATGGACTGTATCATGTTTTTTCCAGACATAGGTAAATGATACAAAATTAATTCAAATGATTATGATTAGTCTTAATAAACTAGACATTCTTGATGCTCTAAGGCTGAAAATATAATTGTTTTAACATTTTTTGTCAATGCAAGCAGCACTTTCTTTGCATGTAGTACTGCTAAATTCCACTAGGGGGGCAGAGAACAGAACTCAGACCGGATTGAGCACTGAAGAAGAAAAAAACAAAAAAACATGGCGACCATAGGAGATCATTAGCTGGTTAATATTCAGATAACAACAGAACAAAAAGATTGCAGCAGTTTAATAAACGATATGTAAGACTATAATTACCGCTAATGCTGATTTCTTTCCAACTGGTTTGGCCGCCGTTGACCAGCACTCTACACACCCCTACTGGTTACTCTCAATAGCACTTGTAAAAGATGTGATATTTGGTTCATGTCTGACCTTTTAAAGCCGATAGACTTCTAAACTACGGACTATTTGGAATTACTTTCTATGGGTCAGCATTGTCTGCTTCACTCTGACAGCTCCTGCCAGCAGCCATACTGAGTTAAAAGTTTTAAGTAGCAGCATCACCTGACTGACCAAAGATCTGAGTTTTCAGCTTTAACCAGTTATCTGGTTCTAGTCTGACGCTGAATTGTGTGGCACTTTAACAAGAATTAAAGGGTAGTGGTGTCTTTCATTCCACCCCACGCCTACTGTATTCCTTGTGGAAATAGTGAGTACAGTGAGATGTCTTCCTTTGTCTCACGGTCCTGGTCCCACGTCCTTTACTGTGGCCTTGTCTGACCCTTTCTTCCTCCACTCATTCACTCCCACATCTCCCCATCTCCTGCCACTCTCTCTCTCTCTCTCTCTCTCTCTCTCTCTCTCTCTCTCTCTCTCTCTCTCACACACACAGGGACTGGTCATCACACATATATGATATGAAGACAAATGATGGCTCATTGCCCAGACATAACTCTGAGTGGCTCTTTCCATTTTGCAAAGTAACAAATTTGTTGGCGTCCTCAGCACTTGAGAGAGATAATGCACTTAATGGCCCCTCATAGATTAAAAACGACTGCTCATGAGCAGTGGCTGAAAGAAATGGTGTGAAGCATTTATCGATTATCTGGACGCAACACGACATAAGGCTGTTATGATCTTAGGAAATGTGTGTGCGAGCGTGTGTTGGGAGTCGGACCACGTTCAACCTTCTTTGTTTTTCCCACAAGTGCTTAAATCAGTTCACAAGAGTTATACCAGTGTTGTGTTTTTAATGTGGTGGTGCTCAGATTTTACAATGCCTATAATCAACCGCATAACAAAGTGCCCCTCATAAAATGTTGTTTTAATGAAACCTCTTCGACCCTTTTGTGTGTTATTCAGAGCGCCGCTGTAAATCTTTTAAGGCTCGTGAATTAAGCTTTCTGTTGGAGCTCGTTTTATGAAACTTGTTGGAACAATAGATTGTGAGATGTTTGGAGAGCTGTAATTGATGAGGGGGGACCTCCCTGGATCCGAGTGTTGCTGCAGAGCTCTACCCCGATCCTGTGTGCAGCACCACCCCAGTCATGCTAGGCGAGAGGGCGTGGCCCGCTGTACTGAGTAGTCTGCAGTTCCTCTTTGGGGCGCCTCCTGACAGGAACTTGGCAGCAAGGAAACGTAAACAAATTCCCTGCGGTGGGCTGGCAGGCTTCAACTGTGTGGTTCTCCTCTAAACTTACCATACATACTGAGAGAAGCTAAGCCTGCTCAGCTCAGAACCCGCAAGCTGTGAGGAATCGATCATAAAGGCACAGGTGCTGCTGGGTCTCCTCACAGCAGCTCACGTCTCCTGTTTACATTGGAGTCGTCATAGTTGCATAATCCGACGTGTTCACTGTTTGCCCGCATTGTTTCAGATTCACAGCGATCTGTGTGTGTGTGTTGGTTCTGGTGCACAGCCTAAGAACGTCATGCGCCTACTGGCTTAGGGAGGAACAAGTAATGCCAGGGGTCCCAAAAAAGATGGTAGCAGGGAGAAAAAAAAAAGCAGGAGCAGCAATGATGTAATGCTGTGGTTGAGAGAAATCCAAGAGTTGAATTGTTGCAGCACAGAATAGGGAGAGATGAGAACACACACATACACATACATATATAGACAAACGTGCACATGCATTTGCAGCACTGGTTCAATCGAGGCATACATTACTGCATCCATGTCTTCTTTCCACTGTAGCTTTGTGTTCCGAGGCTCTCACGCCTGCAGTTTTTGTTTTCGTTCCTTTTTTCCTCCCGCTCCATCTCCGAACACAGTGGCGTATTGTGCTGGCTGACCTGGTCCCCGTCCAAAGGCAAAGAGAACCCAGATTGCTGAATCAGAGGGCCCACTGCTAATGGGCTGACCGGGCGGCCGTTGTAATGCCCCGCCGCGGCCGTCCAAACCAACGGGGACAGCTAGCTGAGCCAAGAAAGCATGTGTGCGCGTACGCGTGCGTTTTTTCTTTTTGATCAGCCACAGAAGGCACCTCTGTGCTGTTCCGTTGTTCCGTCATTGCTGGTAAAGGCATTTAGCTGACCTTTGATAGTCGTCCCGCTGCATAGCGTCATCTAAGTGGACTGTTTTAGCCGTTCTTTTTGGGCGGTGCTTGGAGAGAGAAAAAAGGTGGGGGATGAGGAAACATCAACTCCTTCTTCAGTTCTTACAAGAACATTTAAATGCTTTAGTGGTTTTTGTTGCCTGTCTGACGGCCTCATCTGTGAGCTCTTTTTATGTAATCAGCCACTATAGTGATGGAGGATGTAATAACTAACAACTGGAATGTTTTACCTAGGCTGATTTTGTTTCATTTAAGGTTGTTTTGGAAAAGTATTCAAACTCCTTTGCAGTTTTCTTCAATTTCTTATTTACAATCACTAATTGTCATGTGTTTTATTGGGACTTTGTGGAATAGTCCAATACAAAGCAGTGCCTGATGGTGAGGTACAAGCTAAAAGACTCCAGAATGCTTACAGACGTACTCCAGAACTTTGCGGATACTTGCTCTCTGTCGTCCTCTCAAGGCTTGTAGCATAGCGTCACTGTCATGAAACCAAAACTCTATTGGGCGCATCTGAAGAAGCCAGTGTACCGACGGTTTTCCACCTCACTAGCCAAAACAACAAAACGCATCAAACTAATGATGTTTCAGTTGGTAAGCCGTCAGTACCAAGCAGTAATGTCTTCTTTGATTTCTTTGGTGGGTCTGCCGTGGCTCAAGTCTCAAAACCACAGGTCTGAAAATGGACATGATAAATGCTCGTGCGCCACCAAAATGTTTCGTAATCGCGTTTTTAAAGTACAAAAGTTGTGTAGTATATCTCTAACAATAAATCACTTGGTGTGCATTTCTGTTTAACCCTCCTGAATCAGTAACTCATAGAATAACCTTTTGGGTTTTGTCTCTGTCAGTTTTTAGGGCTGATTTCCCCCCTTCTTCTTTCCAAACATTTCAAGCTGAGTCAGATCAATGTTGGAGCTTCCATTTTCCTGTCTTGGTTAATAATTCAAATCAAAAACATGTTCTGTTTGCTGATCTTAATAATGCGCACAAACAGAGCTCTTTTCCTGCTTCATAAACCTAGCTATGTGCCTTAGTGGTTGTGGTGATTTATGAACAGAGCTTTGTAGCGCTGCTGTCAGACCAACAGCTAGGCAGAGACAATCTTCAGCTGAGTGGGTCAAAGAACACACAGGCGTACAGGAAGCGGAAGATACGACATGTTTTATTTTACTGCTCTTTCACTGAACGCCAGTGATATTGTACACATACTGGATAACGTCATCTTTTTAGTTTGAACTTTAAGAAAGGCTGGTTTAGATTATGAGAAGCCAGTTGGACATTTATCACTGGAAGTCTTGGCTCCTTCATGTTTCCAAATTTATTATTTGCATTTAGGTATTAAAAATAACCTAAGACCTCTCTATACTGATAACAGAACTGCAAAGAGGATATTTCAGTGGTTGGATACATTGGACACCATCCGTCTTTACAGCTGCCCTGGGTAAAAAGCATTGACAATAAAGCATAAGAAATAACTGCATACAATAAACAGAACACATTTAAAATAAGTCCTCCCACCGGCACAATACGTCTCATTGATCATAAATGAGTAAATGTGTCATAAAAGTCTGTTAGTATTTTATTCTCCTGCATAGGGCACGCTAAAGCTTCTGCTCCAAAATGTTACAGAAAACTTGTGATTTTTGAATATATACAGCATTTCTAAAATATTGAAAGAAAATGCTGTGTGGAAAGCTGGAATTCCTATGAGCAATGCTATTTGACATGCTATTGCCTGAGCCAATCGAGGAGTCATCTTACTACTTGCTGATTGGCTGTACTCCTAAAGCTTGGTTTATGCTTGCCGCGTCCGCGAGGTCTGCACGGCTCCACGCGGCCAAATTACGTCATTTCAGCAACCACGCCTCTCCGCGCGGCCTCCTGCCGCCCCAAAATTTCCGCACCGCGCACCTAGGAAAATTTGTAACTACGCGGACGGTCCCGCGCGGAAAAACATGGCGGACTGGGAAGAGCTCATATTGCCGGAGGTTCGTAAATAGACATCTTTATGATTCAGCCGATAGAGAGCACTGTGATGAACTGTGTTTTAATGGAAGAGTGGACAGTCTCCTTTTTTCTCGTCTTTTTTCCCAACTAAACAGCATAAAACTTCTGCTTTGTTTAAGCTCACGGGTATCACCATCTTGTAAACAACAGTGATTACTACTTCTACTATGGTGTAGTGTTGTATGCATGCCGTAGATCCCTAAGCCGCCCCCTACAGTCGTTAAGAGTATTGGCTCTCAGCAGGGACAAGCTGCAAAAAGTATAAACGCTGCTCGAAGGCATATCTCGGCCGGTTCCGCACGTCTCGTTTCCGTGCGGAATGTTCATGCGGCAAGCATAAACCAAGCTTTAGAACGGGCATAAGACTATATGTTAGCCGTTGCAATGGTCTCCCAGTACATATTAATGCATATAAAGGCATAGTTGGTGCCTTATCCATTAAAATAGGCAGATGTGAACATTTTTCAAGGGGATCTCAAGTATTCAAGAATGCGGCTGTAGTCCCTCAGCCCTGCAAATACTGCGAGTCCCCAGTTTATTGTATCTGAAAGGTGAACCTCTGCCCCAGTCTCAAGTCTATAGTTCCTGTTCCTGCTGTGGACAAGCATCCCCACAACGTAAAGCCATCGCCACCATGTTTCACCACTGTGTTGATTTCATTTTAGTCTCATCTGTCCCCTACATAACTTGTGGCAGCTTCCAGTAAGTCATGGGTACAACCACATAGCATTATTCCTCCATCCTACAAGTACGCACCACTTTGTTAAGTTACATTTAAGTTTGTATTTATAGTGCGGCAAAATACTAGTTCCGGGCATTTAAATACTTTTGGAATGCGCTATATGTTAGAATGTTTTTGCCCTATAATCATGCTTTTTATGGTTATCTATTTAAATATGCTTGATTTTTCTTAATTTACATGAAACATGAACCGATGTTGCATTTAAATATTTTACTCATATTCAGTATTTTTTTTTAGCGTCCAAAACTGACTCTTTGAATCCCTTAATGAACTTCTTTTCCTCAAGCTATTTTGTGCCTGAATCCCACCAAATATGTGTAAGCATTTTCTTTTTAATTAACTTTTTATTTAAGACACGTCAAGAACATGCAAAACCAATAAGTGTCGACAGTGTTATGTCATCGGCAAGTCACTTTGCAGAAGTACCAGTTTTGCCGTTTTTCCTTCTGCAGATGCACATGCTGGGTTCTTTTGAGACAGAGGGAGATTAAACTGACTGAGTGAGGAGCAAAGTTCAGAAAGGGTTAGAATGAAGCTTACCCAGTGAGGGGGGGAAAAAGCCCTGGCTGCTGCGATAAAGCTGCAGTGGTGGGAGGAAAAAGATTGTTGGGAGGAGGGGGTGGATAGGATGGGACCAGATGTGTGTTAGAGCTAAAGTATTTATTGTGTAAAAGCTTTGGATGAGGACACTAAAAATAGAAGAGGGAGAACAGGAAACAAAGACGAACACTCTTAATCCGGCACAATTCTTCTGGGATACCATTAGCTAGTCTGCGTGTGCGTTGGATGTTACTCTATATTTATATTCGAACTCATAAATGCGTCTTCTTCCTCTGAATTTCCTTTTTTCTTTGAGCATGTGTGTTCCTGCTCTCATTTGGAGTAAAACTTCCCACCGTTAAGGGGAGGAAGGCTACATGAAGGGCCCCAGATGCATCTTCACACCCCTCCCCAGCTTCCACGTCCCAGTAGGCACATCTCTGTAATGGCCCCCTATCGATCCCGAGGCCTCCTTGTCCACACTCAATGACCATCGATCGGCCGCTCACAAAGAGTCTCAGAGGCCCCAGCTACACATCCTGTGGCCATGGTGCATTGTGTGGATGTCTTGTGTGCATATCTGTAGAGCAGTGCTTGTGAAATTAACTTTTATTATAAGGCCGGTTCTGTATGCAGCGACTTCGCAGAAGAATACCTTTCTGTTAACCAATTCGGTCGTTGAGTAAGAAACGAGGGTCCTTGGTCTCATTAAACCATCAACGATTCAGGCCTCCTTGAGTTAAAACCCTGCAGCATGAAGACATAAGCACTCAACATTAAAAGACTCGTGCAGCAACTGCTGTCTCAAGAGACTTGGGACATAAAAAGAAGACCGTCGCACTCTCCATATTAAGAACGACAACAACCGATTAATCAGTCAAGCTGCAAGTAAAACTTTTCTTGTTATTGTTATAGCTTGATTTATTGAAAGTCTGAATTTGGGTCATACTTCCCCCCCACTTGGTCCCCTCTTCCTTCTTTTTTCTTTTTGTCTTGCTTTTTTAACTATTTTTTCCCCCTTTCCACCTAAATAAGAGCCAACCCCCCACATCTCTTCCTTTTGTCTCTCATCTGGTTTTCTGTTTTTGTTAAGGAACAGTTGATTAATGATGCCACAGACAAAGCCCGTAGTCTTTTCTCCGCCTGGGCTCAGATAGGCTTTAGGTAAAGCAAAACATGTGTGCCAGTGGAAAGAAGGAAGGTGAACGACGTAAAGTCGCTTAGTACAGATCAGTCTTGGCCCTGCATTGAGAACTGTGCAGCTAAAAACAACTTTAAAGGTGAGACAGAGAAATTAGAGACACACCAGTGATGTTTTTTTCTGGCCCAATGCAGATTCTGATTAGATAGGACTTATGTTAGAGGTAGTGAATCTAACAGAAGACCCAACACAAAAACAAATTACATTGGACGCTTCTGCCACTGTGCATGCCAGGCTTGGGACCACAGCCAGCAAATAGTGGAAGAAATCCACAAATACTTGTGGTACCCAAATATTTTTTGCATTTCACCGTTTTTGTTTTTTTTTAAATGGTGATGCAAAAATCTGAAGGCCATCCTTCATTTTGTCATATTGCAATTCCCACCCCTGACCACTTGGCGTTCGCAATTGCAACTTTACGCATGGAGTAAAGGTCACGATTTCAATCAAAAAACTTTCGTTAGAACATCTGAGCATGGTCTCAGATCTGGACGACGTACCCAATGCGTCTTGCTCTCTGGGAGCTGACAGCACTTTGAAGAGTTCCAGAGGCTTTGGAGCGAATCTTTGACTACACAGTGGTGACAGATCCCTGCAGCCGAACCACTGATGCAAAAAGAGTGCATGCTGCAGGAAAGAACAGGTTAAGAGAGTGTTGCCAAAATGTATCACTTCAGTTGGGGTTCAATGTTCAATCATTACAAAACTTAGAATGAAGTGGCGCTTGCAATCCCGTCTGCGGTATAACAACAGAGTCTACCCCTTAAGCCTGAGGCTCTTTTTCTTTCAAGTTTGTTTTACCTACACTCTGGAAGGCTTTTTACAGCCTTTTTAAGGTCTTAAATGTTCAAATTGCTCTCATATAATAGGAAGGTCTATGGGGATACTGTAAATGTGAAAATTCTCAAGAAAATCATAGTGGGCATGAGTAATGGAGGTTGAAAGACAGAAAATATGAATTCCGCTTAAAAGAAAAAAAATATACATCATCGATAGCTGAGCAGATTGTTTTCATTGTAATGAACCAAATGAGCATCATAAATAGTAACTAATTAATCTTATTGATTTTAGAACAACTGTTGGTACCTGTAATGACAAATAATTTAAAGTTAAATGTTACTGTAGGAGGCGTGCTCCCAAAAATGGGGGCTAGTAGGCTCAAGGGGTTCAATTTGTGATGATAAGATGGATTTTATCTTTATTTTGGTTGCACTGAATATTAATGACAATGAAGAAAAAATTAATACTATGTCACTATAATTTTAAAATAGATCGTTATAATTATATATTATGACTGCATTTTTTGACCCTCTCGTTCAGACACTGAATCAAATAGACCTTATTGCTCCTGGCAAACGCTTGTCAACACATGTCAAGTAGCATTACACCTAGATATTCCAGCTTCCACATCTGCATTCAGAATATATTTAAAGAAATTCTGCAAATAGGTTAATTTTTCATGAATAATTTGGAGTTATGTTCCACAGAAAATCTGCAATTCTGTAAATCTGTTAATATTCACTGTAAATTGGCGTGGTCTAATCTACATGACAGTTTTTTTTTTTAAATGGATGTACTGTTAGTTTATAAAGAGCAGAACGGAGCTCTTGTTTTTTTTCAACAAGCGAGCTAGCGATTTTACTTAGGATTACGTAGAAGAATAGGTTAATCTTCTCACATTATTATTACTACAGATGTGTGTTATTACAGCAACAGTAGGGGTAATCGTTGCTTTTTAGTTTTGAATACATACAGGCAGATCATGTCGATTAATAAATAGTGTGGAGGCTGTGGAACATTAACTCCAGGGTCATATAGTGAGAATCTCATAGCGACCCATACCTGTTTACCTTTCTGCCTTCAGGCTGCCCAGGATTGAGCTCAGCGCCACTGACTGCCCTTATAGATGCTGGATCGCCTTACTGAATGATAATCAAGCATATTATTCCTGTGACTGCATTGTTAGCTGTCTTCATAATGGAGGGGCTTGACACTCGTGACCTACTTTATTGCTACAATCCTCTATGTTTGTGCAGCATTGACATGGTCTAATTGGGTTCGCTCGCTGCCTAAGGTAAACATGTCCTCTGTGAAATTATTACCCAGAAGCTATATTGGCTAATAACGGTTATGTGTTTGGTTATTTCTGCTTGGCACCGACTCACTGGACCTTTCTATCCCTCTAATGTTCAGATCTTTTGTAACAACACAGTACAGTCTGGAATTTATTGTCCAAGGAGAGAATTCGAATAACTAACTGTCCTTGCTGTTTCTTTGCCTCCGTCTGACGTATTGCAACTATCACTAATGTAATCTTATATTCCTGCTCTAAGCTTGATGCTGTTTTACCTCAGACGTAAAGATAAAGACAGTAATTGTTTTCTGCTGTGTAAATAATGGCTGTCATAGTTAGGTGTTGGTTCAGGGATTCTTTTGCGGACCACGAGGTTAACCTAGGACACTGATGAAGGCATTTAGAGAATGTCAGCGGGGTCTGCAAGTTGCAATATCATTTTCTTTGCTGTAGTTTATACAGAATAAATGAATAACGTGTCTTGGCAACAATCTGCTGGTACAAAAATGTGCTGGGAACTTCTCAGTAGAAAGATGGACTGCAGACTCGGGTGTGAGGTCTGTTTGACCCTTCGCCAGCAGAATGGAAGGCATTTCATTTAGCACTTGAACATTTGCCTGGCTTAATTTGCTTTTGAACTACTAGTTCAATTTGAATATTTTTCATCACTTCCTTCCCGATTCGAACACAAACTTGATGGATCTGTTCAACTCGATGAACACCTGATAAACATTTCCTCAAGAAGTCAGCAAAAAAACAGAGCTCCTGGCTCAGTCACCTGAGCCTGCCGGATGCAGTTTGAGTCACATCTCCATCCAGCTTATTTAACTGTGCGCCTGGTGTGACCAGTGTGATGTGCAGTGAAATGTTTCCACCAAGGTGTTCCTGCATGTGGACCAAACAGATCAGTTTGGGTCAAGCATGGTTGTCGGGTTCAGCAGTCTTGGGACCTTCTGGCTCCTCTTGGTTTTATTAGACAGAGCCTCTCTAAATAATTCACACCCTTGATTTTTTTTTCCCCTGGTAGAAACCCCACAGTCTCAGGTGGGCCCGTCTTTCTTTATTTCTTTTCACTGGACATTCAAGCCCAGTTCTCATTTTGGACAGCAAGTTATTTTCTCACGTATACCCCCCACCCCCGCATCGCATTGTGCACCTGCCTAGATGAGCAGATGATGCTGTTCAGCCAGGGGCAAAGGTAGAGTAGCTTTGGCATGTGTGTTTTTCATCCTAGTTGTCAGCTTTTCCTAAGCCCACGACTACCTGCGATGCCGCTGTGCGGAGACACACTGTACCAGCTTTCTCTCTCTCTCATCCCCACTCTTGGAGTGTCATTGCTTTGTACTTTTGTCATTTTTGCCACATTTCCTTCCCAATTATGAGCATTTCTGCAGAACTATGCTCTCTTAAAAACACACATAATTTCCCCACCACTCCCACCTACTGTAGCTATGCAGCATAACTACCTTCTCCAAAGTCTGGGGTTGCAAACCATTCCTCCTCCAGCACACAAGCATGCACAGTTTCTGATGACCTTGCTTCTCACTCCTCATGTATGTTTCTTCTTTCTGTGGCTCCTCCACTCCCTTTCTATAGTTCTCATCTTGGTTTTTTTACTCCTCTCTCTACCCATCTCCTCTTCCTGCCTCCTGCTCTCCCAGTGCTCTCATTAAGCATGAGGGAGGCAGCCTGGTGTGTGTGATTGTGAGTGTGTATGTGTGTTCCCGATGCCAAAGTCTCACTTGACTGAGCATGCCATTGCACTAGCAAGGGCCAGGGCTCCATTATTACCACAAAGCTGTCACACATAGTATATAAAGTAACCTCCTGTTGCCAAGTAGTGTGCAAGTATAGAAGGCACTCTCTTAACGTCCCAAGCCACCACTGCTCCTCCTCAGCAGCACTAGAGAGAGACAGGGGTTGCCATGGCGGGAGCAGGCCGTGTGCATCTATGCACACAGATGGAAAGATCAGCAATGCTAGACGACAATCCAGTCTCTTGGAATCAGAAGTATTCACACACATCAAACTCTTTCACATTGTATCATGTGAAAACACAAACTTAAGTGTGTTCCTTTGGTAGGTGAAAAAAAAGGTAAATGTTTTACACTGGTGTGTGTTTTCACCACACATAGCATTCTATGGCACGTTTTCACTATCAGAACTGCAGGGTAATCTTACCGGACTTTCCACTATCCGGGTACATCTGTTGGTTCGGTCCTCTGAGCCATCGGGTCTCTGTACAAAACCTCTCTTAAGATTTCAGGATATTGCGACCATGTCAGGCACATAGACTGTAAAAAAGAATAGACAGCGCCTCCTCACTCCTCCCCGTTTACCAGAATGACACACTTTCATGGGGGAATTCATGGCGGATTCACTAACTCCTCCTCCCCAGCTCTGACGAAGCATGTTCCTAAAAAGGGCATAAGGGCGGGATCTTCACTGTAGACAATGTCATCGCGGGGCGTGTATGGGCGTGTAGTTCGGTCGTAATAGCGGCCATTCTGCTCCCGCATCTTTAGCTCTGATGCTAAACTTGGCTAGCTAAGCTAAAGGATAATAGCCCCATGCCTGAATGCTGCCGTATCTGTGCTCCTCCGACGGTTCTCCTAATTTTCAAACCTCAAAAGGTAAGAACTAGTAACTTGAAATAATTATTAAAATGTAGTGTTACTATAATTAAAGTCCAACGAAACGGCCTGTGAATCAAAGTCCAGCCCCCTCATTAATTACGCAAGATTTCAAAAAATTATCTTATGAAAAACAGCCTGGCTCCTATGTTTTTGACGAGCCCAGCGTTATCTCAAGAAGAATATGTAGACATAGAAAGTTTTAAAAAACATTGAAACCAGGCATTAAAGTTGTTTTTAACGTGTCTAAAGTCCAATGCTTTTCAATGGGGGCCTAGCGGCCAAATGGAGGTACTATGCGGTCACAAAGCAGAGCGGCCATTGGTCAGGCATCACGGATCAACACCAAACAAGAAATCAACATGGATGGAGCAGGGATGCATGCTGTCTTTCTGAGTGCTATATTGTTGAAAACTGCTTCACCAAGAACTCCTGTTTTACAAAGCTGGTTGTTTGGTGATGTCTGCTTAGTTCCCTCTGAATTACAACCAATTAGCGTGACTTAACCACAGCCGCCGCCCAGTGACTCTACTAGGTCATTTACTGGGACACGTACCCCAAGAGTGGTGCCTGGTTTGGTTCCCGTTGGTGAACTGGAGACATGCGCATAACGTGAAGGTCCAGAAAAATTACCCTGAAGTTCCCATTGTGGAAACGCGCCTTTGCATTGTGGTCTCCTTGAAGCAGAGGACCTTCTTCCAAATGTTTGCTGTGTGGAAGATGTTGTGTCCTTTGCTTTGTTGCATGACTGCTTTTTTTCACTATTTTTCAATCAGGACCAGATTTGTCAACTGCTTCAAAAAAGTTGTTCCACCTAAGCTGTGGATCTCAAAAGCTCCTCATGAGTTACCTCCTGGCTGCTTCTTTAAGCCAGGCGTACACTTTGCGATTTTTCAATCTCGGATCTTCAGCACCGGCTCCCACTGTACGAATGAATTGCAGGGGTTAAGAGTTCACAGCTCACAACTCATGTGCTCACACTGTACGAACCGCTGTTCGGGTGCGACCTGACCGCTCTCACTGCACGACACGACTGACCCGGAAGCAGAAGAAAAACACCGGAGTAGATGCGCGCCTGAGAATTGCGAGGATGCGCTCAAAAGACAAACACGTTGCCCTGGCAATCTGTGCCGGTTTTTTTGTGTGGAGACACCGTTTGTTTATGTCAAAGACTAGAAGTACTTCCGCGGTAACGATGGTGACACGCATGAGGAGTAGCATTGCTTCCACAGTGCGAGTCATTCACGCGACTAGGATTTCAAACAGGTTTTATTTTATTGCGACGGATCGGGAGGCGGTCGTGAGGTGTAAATTGCCTGTCGTTACCCAATGTACACTACACGGTGCAACACACACGATTAAGCCAAAAGTCGCACGAGTGACAAATCGGCTCAAAAACGGTCCAAAATCGCACAGTGTACGCCCGGCCTTAGGTAGGCAGTACGGCTGGGTGATTTTAGCAATTAATAGAATTTTCTGTTTATGAAGATTTCATTTTTTGAAAATCATGTTTTTTTTAATCAATGCAATATTTGGACTTCTGTAGCTGTCAGCCATCACTTGCTATCTTGTTCTACAAGGTTACTTTACAGCTAGTCTTTAATTTAACTTAAAAAATCAGACCAACTCTGCAACGGGGTGATTGAAATAAAAGCAAGTATTCGATTATAGTTTTTGTCAATTGCAATTTCTTTTCAGAGGTACAAATCAAAAGAATCCATTAAAATCGGACATTACATTTTTGAGCCATATCACACAGCCTAATAGGCGGTCATCCATTGATTGGTTTGTAGCTTTTTCCATTTCACATGATTGACTGAACAGAGCTCTTTGAGGTTTCAAACCAAGGCTCTCCAACCCTGGTTTCGAGATCTACTGTCCTCCAGGTTTTAGATGCCTCCCTGATCCAACAAAGCTGACAGAAAGGATTGAATTACCTCTTCAGCATGCCATCAAGTTTGACAAAGTCCTGGTAACTAGCTTAGTTATTGTTATTTGCTTCAGCCTGATTCTAGAATGTTCTCTAACAAAAACACTCTGATGCCCTTACTGAAGAGCTGTTTTAGCTGGACTCTGTTTGCTAAGTAGGTGACCTCTGAAGGCAACTGGTTCAAACAGGGGAGATTCACACAAAAAATTTGTTATGTTGAAAACGTCTGAAAACCGCAGGTTCAGTAAACCGTGCACATTGTGAAATATGGTGGTGGCTGCATCATTCTGCGGGATGCTTTTCTTTTACAATGGAAAGTTGTGAAAACTACGTACTGAGCTTCATGAAATACATTGGAGTTTGCATTGTAACATGAAAACACGTTAATTGAGAAGACGCATGAATAGTCTTTGCAAGGCAATGTCTATATGCACACTCTTTTGATAATCTTGCTAACACATGCTTCTCAGGAACATTAAAACCACATACCAAACACATCTGTCTCTTCTCTATAATGAAACCCCACCTATGTGGTCCTGCCTCTGGGATGTCCTCCTATCTCCTTGCTGAATGAGTGATTATGTACGCTGTGTGTGTGTGTGTGTGTGTGCGTGTGACCACGACTGTTTTGGCAGTGTCTAGTTACGGGGCTGGGGCCCTGTGCAGGAATGGTTCTCCCTGCTGCCTGCTGGCAGCCCTGACCCCAGCGGGTCATTGTCCATTTCCACACGAAACCTAAATGTGAAGCACAGCCCCCCCGTTGAAGCCATTTGTCATTCTCTGTGGGTCAGTCAGCCTAAATACATGCACACATGCAGACATACTCACCTTATTAGAGTTGATTAGCATGATATGGACATCAAATTATGTCTTTTTTGGACCACAGGCATTCTTGTAATCAGTGTATTCAAATGCAGTTCCCAACTGTTTGTTTTTTCAACCCTTGGAAAGTTATTTAATTTAACAAGTTTAACGTTGAATAGCTGTTTTCTTTTCTTTGAAAGGACTAACTGACCTTCACTGTTAATAACTGCTGAGTAAGCTTACTGCTGCTTTTCTCTGTCATATTTTTTAGGCAATAATTTTTTTCCTGCTGGTGCAGGAACTCTGCAGGAGTTGAGAAATTTTTGAAGGGAAGCTGATGTGTTGAAACCTCTTAGCCTTAATCACACCATGATAGTGACTCACTCTATTTGAATATTGATCTCTGTGGTGATTATACGTGGAAAACATCTTGAAAACGATACAGCACCTCATTTGTTCCCACTCGGCTGAAGCAAGTTTCCTAAGCTCCATTCAATGTGGAAACAGCCCCCCCCCCCCTCCCCCATCCATATACACAGCAATGAGGGCCAACTGTTATTACCAGACTAACACTCCATCACTTGTTACTTACATTATTAAGCAACAGCTATCCATTTTGACAGATAAAGGACAGTGCATTTGAGAGTGTGCATATATAAACATAGGAGCTGTTTGCAGGAAGCTGTCAGCCATGTGTCCTTATGATAAATACGCAGTAAAGCGTTCCCCTTTTTAATGATGGCTTACACACCGGCATGTTGAATATTGACTGAAAGATTGAAAGCACTCTCAAGGGCCTTTCTAACATGAAATATAGCTCTGACGCTGGAGTTTTTTTCTTTGTCCTTCATTTTTCCTCCTCCACCCACATCCCTTCCCCTTTTAGCTTTCCTTTTAGTTGTCTTTGCACAGCGGTTTGGGCTCAGACTTTAACCCATAAAGAGCAGATCCACTACATGCATGCATCCCCACTTAAGACTAAGAGCAAAATTTGCATGCTTTTCGGACTTGATGCAACATGACGCTGCATGAGGGGCTCAACATGCTTTTTCAAGTAAAAATGCACAAGCCATTGGGACCTCGCCAATACACACTAGCTCATATGTATACTTTTTCTACATTAGTTGCCTCACAGGAGTCTCCTTCCATTATATTCTTTTCAAAGCAAGCATTTGTTCCCCTTCTTGTTCTCTGCTTGTGGCTTGATTGTAGGTTGCTTTTGGCCCCACAAATCCCTCCATAGGTGGCGTGTGCTGATGTGCACCCCCCTGGTTGTGTAGAGCCACTACGTATAGAATGTAAGGCTTCTAATATAATATGCAGAATGGAGTTTCAGCGCGCTTTTATAAATACACCCTAAAAGTAGCACATCAGTGCAAAGTGCGACCTTGAGGACATTTGTGGCTTTTGGAATGATTTGGCGTCCCTGGCCTGAATTCACGAATAATGCATAAGTTTTACTGAAACTTTTAAACCTTCCTAAAATGAGAAATGTTCTTAGGTACAACACGTTTTTTTTTGTCTTATGTTGCTTTCTTTTTTAAGTTAATGTAGAGAGGGACCTCAAACATACAGCAACGAATAAATACATGGGCACATACTACTGAGATACAGCTGAAGGGCACCCAGGAATTATACCGTGGGGCTTTAACACTTCAAACAGACAAAATAGCGTACCAAACATCACTGACCTGTGCCGTACCGCTTAAGCCTAGTTGCTGCTTCCCCGTCAGCAAGTTTACACCCAGACGCATTGACAGAGATGTTTTCCTTTTATAGTTCTCCGTTGTTGTGTCAGTGTTGCAAAGCAATTTCCCAACCGGACAGCAGGGGGTGCTGACTTTTTCTGGCGGGTCATCCTAGCATTGCAGTGATGTTTCCAATGGCCAACAGAAATTAAGTTTTGATTGAGCTGGAAAGCATTTTACTAGGAGTGTAGCTCATTGAGTACTCTAAAAATGCATCTAAACAAACACAGTCGTCCGTTTTTTTTTTTTTTTTTTGGTTCTCTACAGCTCCTGCTGTTCAAAATCGCCAAAAGACCTTGGTGCGTCCTTGTGCGGGTGATGGACAGACACTGCATTGATGGATAATGGTTTTGCCTGTCCCGTACCTACGCAGACGAGGCATTATTGCTCTAGATGGAAACAGTTGACAAAAATTCCAGTAGCCAAGATGCCAGAATGAGGACTGAGGTATTGCCCATTTACATCAGCATCGGTTAATTAGTGCAGCCCTTGTTTTGTTTCCTATTTTCTGTGCCTGTACAAGCTTATGTCAATGCTTAGGGAACACTCACATAAGCTCTTACATTGTTCTCAAACTCAGCTTCTAGTTTTCTTTTTGGAGACCACAAATAGAGTCTCAAAGACATTTTTCATGAGCATCAACCAGTAATTGAAGCACAGAGTATTAATAACATGAAGCTAATGGCAAACAGAGAAAAAAAGACTAAAGTTCTCTCAATGAACTAAATGAACAGTTTGAGTGTTTGCACGGCTTTTAGTAATCCTAAATGAGGACACAACCATGGTTATACCACCTGCACTCAGAGCTGCTAAGAAGATGTCCTCTTCTTCTCCTCTGACAAATGTTTCATCACAGATGTCGTCTTTGTCCCAGGTTTTTGTCTCTGAGTGTTTCCAGACACTGGCGAGCTTTTGCCGAATGTTAGTCAAGTATTTGATGTTGTTGTTCCTCTGTCTCCCTGGACAAACATCACAGACAGCCTTTATTTATCTGCAGCCTTGTAGCAACCAATACACTACTAGACACTCCTCTGCATACCCTTCGTCTTTTTATTATTTGAAGGATTCTTCTTAAGAATCTATACGCTGCTCCCTTTTTTAACTATTAACAGCTGCCCTATTTTATGGATCTAATCTTAGCTACACTCAGTCCGATGAAAATGACTGGGTGGATGGTTTTACTTGTTACGGAGGGGGTCAGATTGTTACCTAGTCGCCACGCAGACTCCGGGTTAATTGATACTTGCTGTTGTCACTGTGCTGATTACTTACTTTTTGACCCTCTGTGGCCTGTTAAAGTTGCTGTTTAACCCCATTATCTGATTGGATGTATGCGTGGCACGTCAGGGACTATCTTGTGTATGTATTGGTGTGTGAGCCCCAGTTGCCTCGCAAAGATAAGAAGCTCTCCCTTTACCTAAGGGGTATGAGGTCTGACTAAACTGTACCGCCCCAGACCCCCCCGCTAAAACCTATCTAAGCCCCCCCATCCCACCCCACTGTTGATAAATGTGTTTTTCTTAAGGGTAGGTGGTGGTTGGTTTAGAGGAGTCTCTTTAAATGTAGCTTTTTTTCACATGTGTGTGTGTGTGTGTGTGTGTGTGTGTGTTAGTGGGGGCTAACTAATGCAGAGCAGTGCAGCAGGGCTAGGCACACTCGGAGGCAGGCCTGTAACCTCGACCCTAGCATCATTTGTTTGGACGAGGGCCGTCAGCCGCTGTCACGGGGCCCATGATGAAGTGTCAGTTGGTAATTGTCCCCGCGAAGCATCCACATCTCCGGGGGGTGATGTGGTTGGGTGGGTGGGTGGGGGGGCATAGATCTGACACAGAGAGAAATGACACTCTAGGCTCCTCCTATTCTCTCTCTCCTTCCTTCTAACCCCCCCCCCCCCCTTTTACTTGGAGTTTTCCTCTGCACTCCACCTACAGCTGCATCTCATCTAAATAGTAGAGATCTGTGGAGCTCCTGCTGAAACAACATCTCCAAACAGGCATTTAAAGTTGAAGGCCTTAGTGAATACGCCTGGTCTCTCTGCGCCTTTTCTTAAAATAGGTCATTATTCGGCAGAGGTCCTCGTCAAAACCTTTCAATGAAACGTCTGTAATTGTATTACCTCCCCAACTATCTAAATATCCTTATTCATGAATTTTTGGCTCGGTCATTCTGGTAATTGGATTTTACAGAATCTTTTATTGATCAGGTTATGTCTCTTCGTAAGAAAAAGCTTTTACAGAAGCTTGTTGTAGAGCAATCCATAATTTCCTGCCATATTTTTGGAGCCCCCTTGTCCAAGGTGCTTACCATAAATTTTCTAAAAAAGTGGAGTTGAAAACCATATTTCAGGGCTTTATGATAGGAAATTGATTTCTGATTAGTCTCGAGGAAGAAGGTATGGGCATTAAGCTGTATGAAATAGTTCCGGTATAACAAACCTTGAATAAAAACTTCACTGTAGTAATGAAATTGTAAAAATGTTAAAAGTTAAAAGACAACACATGACCTAATTATAGAGATATCAGCTATCAAAACTCAATAACCCAATTTTCTTCCATCAGTGAAAGAAAGAGATCTTTGGAGTCAGTGGTGGAACTAAGTGTGATATTTAAAATAAATTCAGATAAAATAAAAATCAAGGAAGTTTTTTTATAACATTTTGATTTGTTTGTGGTTTGATAAGGCTGCGAGCCAGCAAGACAGAGCAAGACTTAAGCATACGACAGGAAATAGGGTGGTATGTCTACGTGTCAGGTCATTACTTTGGTATTTTAGTGCTTTGTGGTGAAAATATACATTTTCTGTCTAAAACCATTGTTATCGCATGCTCTTCATGTTGAACCCCTATGCTGCTGTTGAATTAGAATCGGGCATTGCTTTTTGTTTTGCAGTGGGGGCCGACCCGTCGCCATCCTGCCTCTGTGAGTTACAAAGAGACAGGAGTCTTCACTCACACCTCCTCCACAGAACATCTCTCCCTTTCCTCTGGTGAAGGAGGTGGAGAGAAATCCTCCACCTCAAAAGATCGCTATGAGGCAAATGAGCTCCATCTCTATTGCTCTCCATCTTTCTGAATGTGTGGCTCTGCAGCAGCGCAGCTGTCAACTAGTCAGTCACAGCCCACACCACGCCCAGCCCTCTATCCCATTGCGTTCGCCTTTTTTTGCCCATATCTGATGTTTTTGAAAGCGATTTCAGTCTGAATGGTCCTTGCATTAAATACGTTTTGAATGTCACTGACATGAGACAACAGTCACTAATCTGCAGCAGAGAATGCACTGTCGGAGGTATTCAAAGGTCTGTCTTGACATCCTGACATCATGGCTAACCTCCATCAATGAAGCAGTTCACTCCCAACTCCACCACACACTGTGGCTGTGACTCTATAGCCACATATACCGCCTTATGAATGCAGCAAACACAGCTCCACGGAAAGCCATTTGTTTCTCTAAAAAAAATTTGTTGATTATGACTATGCAGGAATTGCCAAACTGCTGCACAAACAAGAACATCTGTAGCCGCCATTTTTATTTCCACAGCCATAGCGCATTGCGTGTGACGTCTCGTGTCCTTCTGCGCAAATAGGCTGTTTTAGGGCCGTGAGCTGGTCACACTGGAGTGTGTTTGCTGTTGCATTCATCCAACAATTGGAATTGGGCATCAACAGCTGGATTGCGAACGTGGCCTAAAACATGCCTTCAGCTAAGGTGGTAAAGCCAGTTGTTAGTGTTACCGCCTCTGGCTGCCCGTTTGGCTCGGCGGCATTTGAAAAAGATCGTTGTTTGGTTCATGTCCGACCATTTAAAGCCGAAGAATTTCCAATCCACAGACGTGGTTCTTCTTTTTGGACTTGTTCTTCTGGGGCAAAAACGTTCGCTTCGCTTTGACAGCTCTCAATAGCAGCCATTTTTGTTTCAAATCGTTCCTTTATACATGCTTTGCTGCTAACGTCTAGCAGTGAAGTCAGTCTCCACTGAATTGCTTTCCCCCTTCATACTTTCCAGATGTTGCCTGGGCTATTCATTGGTATAGCGCTATATAAAAAAAAAATCAGGGTACAAGCATACTTTTTTTAGGGAATGCAGACAGTTGGTCGGGTGAAACTGCAACTTTATAAAGTCTTCATACTAGTTATGGCCCATCTCTGTAAGAGACAGAGCTATCACAGAGATTAAAGACCAGGAAAAGTGAAGAGTGGTTACAAATCAGCAATAATGGGAGCCATTTTACATCGAGTATAGATGAATGAATACTGAACGGTAGGGAGGGAAGGATATGGTGATGAAGTGTAGTTTAAATGTCTTGTCCTTCATTCATTTTCCCCTACCACCAGCATGATATTGCACATTTGTAAAGAAACAACATATATACTTCACTGATCACACACCTAAAAATGAGACTCCAAAATGCTTCCAGAGGGATAAGCATGATAGAAACAAAGGCTGCGCCTTTGGCATGTGGCCACACATGACACCCAGAGGACAGCAGGTGACTTAGGAGGAGGGCAGATGGGAGGCATCCTTGTCCCCCTCCCTGTGTCTGCCTGTGTGCTGGCTGCAGGTGGAACACATTCTGCCTCTCCTGCTGTCTAAATGAGGAGCCTCTCTTCTGCACCCATATACACTGTTTCTCTTTCTTCCCCTTTAATAGGGCACTGGCCCAAGGCATTGAACCAGCTCCCTTTGGTGCCATGCACAAACACCATGCACACATGCTGATGGCGCATAACGGACACTCTTGGGTATCCTCGGTCACAGTGTAATGCGCACACACCAAGTAGGAGAAGCAGTGGAAACCGCAGCCCATTAAATTCTGCTCTGGTCTGTGGGATGATGAATCTGGGCGGTGATTAGTTAGTCGAGGAGGGAGGAACACTGCTTGGGCTCTTTAATGGGTCATCATTTGAAAGATAACTCTATTGTCTCATCTCTCTTGACATTTAAATCCAATCAGACTGGATGCTGCTGTGGTCCGGGGCGGGGAATTCTGGGAGAAATTGAAAAGCTGGAAGCAGTGAATGGGTTCATCCAAAACTGGCTGTTGTAATTCAGCCCCTACTTGTTGTTGCAGAGATATCCATACACTTTCAGTTTTTCCAAATTCTTTTCCATTAAACCACATATTTCAATGTGCCTCTTTGGGATTTTACGAAACAGACCAGCACATGTGGTGAAGTTACAGAAATATGATGGTTTTCAAAACATTTTAAAAATAAGAAGTGAAAACGTTTGGTGTGCAATTGTGATCGGACCCCTTTTTTTCATACATATAAAAAAAAAATACAGTTCAACCTCTTGGCTTCAGACGTGACCGTTAGGGAATCCTGCTGGGCGTCATGTAATTTCCGTAAAAACAAGGGTTCCTATTAATCAAATGTTTTCAAGATTTTTATTTTTTTAAACAGTTTCAAAACAACTGCAGGTCATTTAACATATTAGTATTCACATGTCTGACCCCTTGGTGCAGACGCACAGACATTTTCAACTTTACACACTTTGATTAAATACATGAATAAAAAATATTTCAACGAAAACATCTGAGCATAATCACAGACCTGGATGCCGTACTCAACGCATCCCTCTAACCAAGCGCTAACAGAACTGAGGTTCTGGAGCGCATTCCTCTCAAGAGCCTGGTGTCTTTCCAACCACCCGTGCATGCTGAGGGATTTTCTCCTGCTGAAACTATAGCTTTGCTCATTCATTGTCTTTCAAACTTCTGATCTCTTCAGTTGTACAAATATTCCCTTACTTCAAAACGTAAGTCTTTTGTGTGGAGGTGGAGCACAGGTTCAGCCTCCAGAACAACATCTACACCTTGAGAAGTCATTTGTCTGACGCAAAAATCCAAAACAGCATGACAATAACCTCTGCACCAATCCTATTATTTTATACATACAACTAAGTGCATATTCCATTTCCATGCCTAACCCGATGGACCTGTGAGAATGCACTCAGAACACAGCAGTTAAAGGGATATTTACCCCTAAGTAAAACATTATTTCTTGCCATATTCTCCAAAGTTAGATAAGTGAAAACAAGCAATTTGTAACCAGCCTAATGATTACCCTGATAAATGTAAGTAAATGGGAACTTCTAGCATGATAATAGTTCCCATTTACTTACATTGTTTTGTGCAAAGCTAAAGCGAACTCTGGGGAATATGGCAACAGACAAGTTTTTACTTAGGGGTGGAATATTCCTTTAAGTGCAATATTTTCATTTCATTTTTTTATATATGTAGTTTTCTGTTCTGCTTGTTGGATCTGAATTTTGTTAAGATTAATTACAATATAAATGTTGTGTATTTATATCATAATTTTAAAAATTCATTTGAAAAATAGATTTGGTCTGAAAAACCCTGTCATGGTTAAAAATGACAAACAAATATGACAAAAAATAGCTAGCGAGACCTCTGGTATAAATCTAGGTGTTTTTTTTGAAAACCCCAGATGTTTGCTAGAGGCTGAAAGAAAGTTGTAGGTGTTTAGACAAAGGTTTGATATCGCAGCTTTAATTAAAAAATAAGGAAAACCTGGTTTATCATATTAAAAAACCTAATAAAAAATAGCTTAATGGCAAAATATGAAGATGTTGAAAACTTTATTTTATTTAGATCCTCCAAATTTAGCATCAGAGATGCAAATAAAGTCACATTTTCTGCACTGTGTATGCAGAAACATCACACGGGAGATTTTTTTTCCTGCTTCTTATTACCCCAAATGAGATGCTCAGGTTGATTAACACTTCTTTCATCCTCGTTATTAGCAAAGGAAAGCCACTTCAGCAGCTGCATGAATTAGAATCTACTTATTCCATAGACAACAACTAATTCCACACAATGCAGCTTAATGGTTCCAAGGGATAGGGAAATAGTGCTTCTAATAGTTTCTGTAGAGGGTGCGGGGGGTAGGGTTGCGCCGCAGCAGCTGTTTCCTCACAGCGAAATCAGGACGCCCAAACGGCCTGAACCGAGTCCAACAGCAGCATTGGTAGGGCTGGACGACAACCCGGCTCCACGCGGCTCATAAGCAATAAATGCGTGTAGACGAGCCAATTTCCTCTGGTGAAGCATCCTGCCGAGTGGTGCCTCAGTCGATGAGAACCACCTGGTGCTGAGGGAAGTAATTGGGGCCAGCAACACCATGCGCAAGGAGTTGTTGTGTTTATACAGACCAAAATACGAGGTGGGGGGGGTTGTTCCACCTGAGATACGTTTGCTGGTGGTGAATCATTGACGAGGAACATCTGAGAGGCAGGATTGTTTGGCGGATGGCCAGTGAGACGAAGGAATTCTGGTTTCAGCACGTTTTGACGCTGGTGCTGTTTAGTTGTGTGTTGGGATGTGGCGACATGCTGTGGGTTCTGCTTCCACACCAGCTACACACACCACAGCCAACTGTGGACAATCGGACCCTTTGAAATGCACTGATGGTAACGCCAGTGAGTTTGTCTGAAAACACGTATGCAGGGAATGGAGATTATGTCTCCATGGCAAGTTTGCTGCCACTTAATACAAACAGACTCTTTGGCTAAAAGCCCACTGAGTGCCATTCACAGTCCTCCGCCAAAGCTTTTTCACTGTGACATTGAATCAAAACAGCCATTACATTGCCATCTTGAATGCATTAGTGTGCTCTAACTGGCCCTGGCACGATGATCCCAATCCTTAGTATTTTAAACCAAGGATATATCTGATAGTTACTGTAAGAGAACCAGTTTAAGCTTTTATAAAGGAAGATTAGATGGTGCCACATTTCCCTTGTTACTCATGTTTGCCCTTCCTGGCTGCTTCTTTCTGACTCTGTTGCCACTTTCTTATTGGACAGTTGAGAACTCTTATTCTTATAAAGGACAGCCAAACAGACATCCCCCATATTGTGCTAAACTAAAATGATTCCTTTCTGTTAAAATAATAGTAGGGACCTCCTGTTCTGATCCAAAGTTCTGGATAAAATCCTCAATAAATGAATTTTTAATGTCTGGTGTAAGAGTGTCTAAGCTCAGATCCTAAGCTAGTTTGGTTTAGCACACTCTGGCCACAATTCTTTGCTGCCAGTTTATAAAACCTATGTGCTGTGTGCTTTCTCACAGTTTGCAGTAACATTCACAGTGAAAGAACAAACTGTATTGGCCGCTGCAGCTCCCCTTCATATCAACAGCTGTCTGTACATGTGCTGAAACCTTAAACTTTTGGAAAGATATTGAGACAATACCTTTACGAAAATGGGAGCCTTTATCTCAGTTTACATGTCCCTCAAAGAATGAAATTATTGCGACGCTAGGTGGCGACATGTGGCCTTTTGTGTTCTAAAGGTTGGCCTAGGCCTTCTCAAAGATAGTAAACAATAACTGGCTACAGTGAAGCGTAGTGAAATTTGGGCAAGGCGCTCAACGATTCTTCGTAGCGTGAGCCAAGCTGCGCCGAACTTATAGTTGGATCATAGAGACCATATCTGTCAACCCGCAGCTCCTACTGGCTGGTAAATGTAAACATAATGTCATTGTCGTGCCCGTTTGCAATGTACAGTTTATTATATTTTGATTCAAATATCATTTTTTTTAAGGGAAATGTTTTACTTTCTTTTTGCACCCCTCTAAAAGCACAGTGGATGTTAGGGCTGGGTATCGATTCAAATTTCAAGAATCGATTCGATTCCGATTCACGAAAGTCAGAATCGATTATCTCGATCTGATCCAATTCGATCCGATTCAATCTGATCCAGCTCGATGTTGATATGGGTCAGTGCTAATAAATGTTTTTTTAAGCTGTTATTTTAATTAAATGCCTAATATTCAATGACTTAACACTGGATAAGTAACAGTTCACCATGGAAAACTGTATTAACCCTTTCAGATACAAAACTTAAAATTGCCGTCTGGACTTTTCCTTCCTATTTCAGTTTTAAAAAGGGCAAACTATTTTAAAATATAGAATCGATTTTTGAACTTGTTAATCGATTCGTTTCGATTTCGACAAGAATGGATTCAGAATCGATTTTTCGATTATTTCAACACAACTCTAGTGGATGTATTTAAGAGCTGTGTTGAATGGTGCTACGAGCTGAATTGAGTGGGTTGTATAGATTATGTCCGTCATCTTTAAGGGATACCTGCGGCTGACCAAGTGGCAGTCTCCAGTAGAAAATGTGGAAAAGTGGAAAAGAGTGAGCCGTTGGAGACGCATGCGTGAAGAACTGCCTCAGTGCAATAAGACCAAAAAAAAAAGCTTTGAGAGGCAATAAAGACAGATGGCCTGAATTTGAACACTTTCTTGGAGATTGACTGAACAGAGAGAGGACTTGTGATGTGTTTCCTTTGTGTTGAAATGTTAATTAAATGTAATTAAATCTCTTACTCTACTGACAATCCCCTCAGTGCACCAACCCTTACAGTAATTAAACATTAAAACACCTGCAGCTTATACTGTATATGTTTACATTTGTATTTTTCCCTAAAATTGTCTTGTGCAGCTAATATTTAGGTGCGCCTTATAGTCCTGAAGTTACTCTATGTAGTTGTTATGTTGTGAACCAGTGTGCAGAAACAGCATAAACAGAGAAAAGAATTGCACACAACTTGTTTTTTCCCCAATTAAAGCCCCGCTCCTCAGGTCTTTTTTGCGAGCTGCTCCGAAAGGTGGCTGTTCGTCACAGTCCAGTTAACTTTCTGGTGATTTACTCTTCAGCTCTGAAGGCCACAAGCTCCCAGACCTCCACTTTACATTTCAGTTAAATCAGTTAACAAATGCTAAATAAACTACCCGTGTTTACTTGGCTTTTACATTCTGTTGCTGTAAATATGACTCAGCTCCCTTTCAACACATCATCATGACATCATCCTCTGTTGCGGCATGCCGTGATCTTCATGTATAAGTCCAGAGTTGCAGGACTGCTGCTGTAATATTACTGTCCAGCTTGCCAACGCAAATGCTGCAATATGACTAATATTAATTGCCTAATCTTGACTTGCTCTGATTAGTTGTGGAGAATTTGCCTAAGAATTATAGTTCTACTTGTTCTCTTGTCTACCCCCTTTAGCCTTTAGACTGCTGCACAATTCATTATATCTCGTTCACTTTGATGTTCCTTTTGATATATTTGACCTTTTAATGTAACGCCACATGTCAGATTCTTCTCAGGGTTCAGTGTTTGCTGGTAGAAAAAGAGTCTCTTTGTGTTTGTCGTCCTTTCAGGGTAATTGCGGCTGACTGAATCTTGGCCTATGCAGAGAGGCTGATCACATTTGATGACAGAAGTACGGTGCATACCGCTGAGGATTGGGACTGTTTGTAGGTTTTATAGGTGTGTCTATGCCTAAAAATAACAAATTCTTGCAGTGTCTACAGCTTTTTCATTGTTTCATTTAGCACAAAATTCCTTTATCCTCCTCCTTTCTGTTTTGCCCAGCTTTTCATGAGCTCTTTTCGGGTTTTTTTCCAATTCCTAGAGGAGAGCTTTGCATTGTCCATTGAACCTGATTTCTTTTTTGCAGCCGGTTTTTGTTCCAAAGTCCCCTCATTCATCTGGTAATCTCTCTCGATCTGGATCTTGGCATTGATGCTATTAATTGAGCTGGCATCACTCTAGTACTTCATGCAACAACAGAGAATCCTACCATTGTGTTCTGTGTTAGGCATTCAGAGAGGGGAGGCAGGGTTGTCCAGTGTGTGGACGATAGACACGGGTGTTGTAACGGAACCAAAAAAATGATGTTTCAGTACATGTTTAGAGTTCTAAAGTCAAAGTGTGGTCAATTTTTAGTAATCTTTACCAAAAAAAACAACAAAAAAAACAAATGTGCATATGAATTTTTAATTAGTTTTATACTTTGGTAAGCATCAAATAAAAAAAAATTTTTTCTTGAATTTCTTCCTTTCAATTTATTGAAATTAATTTGATTTTATTAGTTCTATAACTGAAAAATGTTGAAAATATAAAACTGATGGAGATTTTAATGGATGAAAAAATTTAAAAAGTACAAACAGACATAGCCAGAGTATAAAACTGTTTGACCCATTGAAAGCATTAAATGTCAATATTTAAACATGTTTAAATATTACTTTGCCCATATTTGAGGAAAACTGTTGTTTTTGTCGAGTTATTTTGATAGCCTAGTCTCCGGGCTGTACTTGAATGCAGCATTGGCAGCTGTTGGGTAAATCCGTCCTCATCAACAGTGTTTCTGCCGACTTGACAAAATAAGGAGTTTAGGCTGACTGGATGGCACCGTTTATCCATGTGGACGTCAGCTGGGTTTTCTCTGGTATCAGTGATGTTTACATTCACGCTTTGACTTCTGCACATAAACATTCTGCATGGGTTCAGGTAGAGAACAGCTGTATCCATTCCAATACAAAAAACATGTACCATTACACCCCAAATAGACACGGTTTGCCATTATTGCTGCACGTTTTAAAAGTGCATTCTTTTAATGTATTTATTTTAACAATGCAGCTATACATTGTGGTTTTTTTATTACACTATTTGGGACGATGACCTTGGAACCCCCTATTCATGGTTCAGGATTTTTGGATCCTAATAATTTGCAGAAGATTTAGCATGCATGGATTTTTTTTTTAGGAGCCTATCTACAATATAAACGAAAGAAGCTTCACTGGAAAAAGAAAATGCAGCTCCAACTTAAATAAATTGTTTTACTTGGTCACAAGTAATTTAATTAAGTTTATTCAAGTAACTGTGTTAACTTATCCAGTTAAAAGTGTGAATAAATCAACTTTGATTCATTTTATTCAATTACTTGTGACCGATCAACGCAATTTATTTAAGTTAGAGCCACATTTTCTTTTATCAGTGTTGGTAAGCTCAATGCTATTTAATATTGGCTACTTAAAATTGGCCAATCTAAGAGTGCCATTTATTCTCCTTGCCTCGGATTGGCTGCACCTCCAAGAGCGGAAATAGGGACGACTTTAGATGTTAGCTTCTGTAGTAATATGTCACCTTCCAATGTGTGTATTGTTGCATATTAGGGTATATTTGGTGTTTGAACTATTTAAATAGACAGTTATATTTGTGGTCCCTAGTTCACCGAATTGAAGGCTTGACAACCGTGTAATAATACACTTTTCTAATCTTGTACAGCCTGAATAATCAATACATTAACAATGAAAATATTTAAATATAAACATGCAGCCCACATTTCATTGATAAATCAGGGAAATGAGTTAACATCTGCAGTTTTTTTCTTTGCTTATCTCTTATTTGCTCACAGTTTATGATCGCTCATTCAAAAGACCAAGCGTGGGTCGTTGTTGTGTTTAATACCATTTCTTTCAGAGCATTTATAAAGTCTCCAGCTGGTGTTTTTTACATCTAAATGGTTTACACTGCAGTTAAAAATTACAGATCAGAAGCCACCATTTGGACATGGGTTGTTGTTTGGAAATCAGTTTGGTGTAAATAAAGACGCATGTTTGGCTGGCGACTTCCTTTACGGACGGTGAGTCAAACTTTTACCGGAGGAGGGGTTTGGCGTGAAGAACCGAACCAGTTCTTTGCCTTCTTTTTATTTCCTAATAACCAGCTAATTCTAGCAGCAGCTGTGGTTGAGCACTGAAACTTCTTTGGTTGGAAAAAGCTCATCTATTTTATGCCCAGACTGGCGGCTTGTTCCACAGAACCTCTAAAGTGAAAATTTCCAAATCCCATTGTGAACATAGAAAAGTCAAAAACCACAACTGGCGATTTTTCTGGGAGTAAAGAGTTGTAGGTCAACAAAGACCGAGCGCGTGAATGAAACGATGCTGTAAGTATTCGTGTTATGCTTCCAAAGAGATCTCGTTGCTGTCTGCAGCGTCCAATATTCTGCTTCAAGCCCCCACCCACTATCAGCCACGAACGCAGAACTTTAACCTCCGTTTGTTTTACCTCTGACTGTTATCTACTCCAGTGGCCTTACTGCTTAAAATCAGTCTGATGTTTATCCAACCAGACCTGTCTGCTCCGGAGGCCGTGTGCGGCTGTGTGTTGGAGCTCCTCGCCCTTTCTCTGTGTTTGTCAGGTGAGAGGTGGAACAGGGAAGGGAAGTGTGAGTGTGAATAAGCGATGGAGGGAGCTCTCAAGTTGCAGGCTGAAAGAGGAGCCTCTATAGAGAAGCCCAGAGGCAGCTAGCAGAGCTCACACATCCACACATTGACTCAAAGTTTGGTGCACATCACTCTGTGTGTATGAATGGGGGGGGGGTTCTGTCCTGCACTGTATGCCGTTTCAAATTTCAGCTGCTTTTCAGTCTGTGTGTGTGCTTGTGTTTGTACGTGTGTGTCTTTGCTCAGTCTGGCTGTCCTCTTGGCACGTAAATCATAATGGATCTCATTATCCAGCTGGGATGGCTTGGTGGGGCCTGTCTGGCAGGAGATGATAGCTGGATGGCTGAGGGGCTCCCTCCACAAACACACACACACACACTCGCGTCTTTATCCGTTCAGAGGAAGCGTATTATTTAGCCTGCGTAGCTGCTGTAGGAGCAGTTATGTCTCATTTTCAGAAAAATAACCTTGGAAGGATGAACACAGTCACATAAAGGCACGCAGCGGCAGACTTTGTTCCTTTGCAGTCCATCCAGACACAATGGACATTAGCAGCTCAGCTTGCCATCAGACAGAAGGCAAAGGGATGCAAAGAGGAGGGAGGGAGCGATGAAATACTGGCTTCCTCCGCCTGCTCCTCATTTCTCACCGCCATTCGTCCTTCAGTCCTGTCCATCACTTGTCTCCGGAATATCTGACATAGTTAGAGACCAGCTTTGATTGAGTTGGTGAGAGGATGCTGCGGATCTACGAACCTAATGTTTCTCTTGCTAATCCACAATCGCTGTGAACGCAGGAGCAACCGGCGGCTCCGCCTAACGTAGTTACGGCCTCCGCTATTTGTCTGCACATGACCATTACCCAAGCCAATTACTGGCTGGTGTACGGCTAGTCGCCAGCAACCTAATGTGTTCCCGTCATGCCCGCCTTCCCCTCCAAAACATTCTCCCCTACACACACACACAAACACACACACACGCACAGAGGGGATGAAGGCTAGTAAAAGATGGAGAGGAAGAATGGAGGGCCTGGGGCAAAACTCCCAACCCCATCCTGACTTGACTGACTGATACAGCTAATAAACTTTCATTTAAGCTAATGTCTCCTTTGTTTTTTCCTCCATCTGTTTTTTTTTTCTTCCTGCTTTTATTACCTTTGTCTCCTTCTCCCTGCCATATTTGTCATTCATTCCCCCTCCCTTCGCTCTTGCCATAATTTTTTTTGTTGCTTTTTTTTTCTTTGCATAAAGGAATTGTTTGTTAAATCATCGAATAGAAGCCGAGTTTTGCCAAAGGAACACAAGCTCCCAATCAGCCTGAGCAGCAACACATAGGGCTGCTGGCAGCAGAGTGAGGTAGAGAAACTGTATACAGCAGTAGATCTTGAACGGAGCACATTGTATAAATCAAAAACACACTGTGAAACAGCAGTAAATGTCATAAACTGGGAAACAAGAACAAATATACAATAAAGATCCTGGTTCAGGCTGTAATATGTTGTGTAAACAGGAGAGTGTGTTTTATGAAGTCGGAATGAATTTTTAAATACTGAGGGTGGGCAACTAATTGAGCTTTTTGACAGGAAGTTAAATAGTTTAGTCAAAGTCTACAGCCTACATGTGTGGCTCACCCTTCAGTGCATTGTCAGAAAGGGTTTGTGGTACACCCAACATGTAAACATAGTTTATGCTTCATGCTAGTGGTCATATATCTGGAGCTTTAAACATGGTTGTCTTTGTCCCTGATACCAAGCAGAAGATCATGTTAATAGGCTTGAGGATCTGAGGAGTTGATTCCAAACAGCGTTGCACCGTGCATTACTCATTCTCCGGTGCTGCAGTATCCATGTTTCTGGACAGAAACATGTTTTGTCAACACACACACACACACACACACACACACCCGCAGACCTGCTGATGTTTGCTCAAGGTAGCATTAGCATGTTTCCTTTCTGCTTTTTCTCATAATCTAATTTGCTCGTGACATTTTTCAAAGCGGTTCCTGAAACGAGCTGTGATTTCAAAGTCATACATTACTCGCCGGCTAATGTTGTGCAGCAGACCCAGGGTGGGTTCCAATTCAGTGGCTGCATCGTTTGAATGCGGATTGCGTCACACTGATGCTACGAAAGCGGTCCAAATTGGACAGTTCTTCAAAATGCGTCCTCCTGGTGTATTCTCCCTGTCCCAAGATTCATTGCGGGCCGAACGATTAAATTCTTTAAAAATCATACAAATTAATTTCCTGATTTTTTTTTTGTGGAAATGCACGTATGATGTGAATTTCAGACCACTCCATAATTTATAACTTGCAAATTCGCAGAGTCTTCACACACTAATGTTCCTCCCTGTATTGGTATAAAGCTATGAATAAAAAAACAACAACTGTTAATCAATGACCTAAAGCTCCAAAAAATGAATAAGTATTCTGATCAGTTGGCATGGATGTGATCGTGAAAGAGGAATATATTTTTCTGTTGTCTTTACATCCTTAAAGAATTGTATCTTCAGGCTGCAGGAAGATTTCTGGGTTATTTCCTGCCAAGGACTTCCTCTTGGGCGACTGTGGCTCAGTAGGTTGAATAGTTGTCTTGCAATCGGAGGGTCGTAGGTTCAATTCCAGCTTCCTCCAGTCACATGTCGTTGTGCCCCTGGGCAGGGCACTTAACCCCAAATTGCCTGCCGATAATTGTATCGGTGTATGAATGTGTGCGAATGGGTGAATGTGGCTCCAGTGTAAAGCGCTTTGAGTGGTCAACCTGACTAGAAAATTCAGTCCATTTACCATTCTTTCTGTTAGAGAAATCACAAAATGTCAATTACATACCATCTTACGGTAGAATTCCTCTGAAACCTTTTTTGATCTACTGAACATAAAACTTGTCCATTTACCACCAAGGGTATCCAATGAGGAATGCCATGACTCTGAAGCAGTGTGTGAGTTATTGTGAAGGTATGTACAGCATGTTGAAGCCCTGCAGCCTTCATGTATAGCTCACCTACGTGTTTGCAGAGCCTTTTCAAAGGGCTCCTGCTCAATCCGTAAGGGTGCAGCTCTGCTGTTGCCTCATCCATCTAAAAGCAAGGGCCTCCGGTCCGGAATGGGAGCTGTGCTACAGTAGGTGAGGCAGACAGCGTTAGTATTTTTTAATAAGAAGGGCAATAACGATAAATCCTACAGGCTAATCACCCGCGCGCCAATAAGCCCGCCCCCCTCCGAGCCCTGAACCCAGGACGGCGCGGCATTACCCCGCCGCCGCTGCCTTCAATTACGCCATTCATCATGCGTCTTATCTGGCTGCTGCTTTGATGGAGTGTGCGGCAGGAGGAGTTGCAAATCCGGCATCCTTTATATCAGCGTTGTGTGTTTGGGTGCTGACAGGGATAGAAAACTGCATTAGGGAGGATGTGGGCATGTGCGAGTGTATATGGGATGAATCAGTCAGAGTGAGAGTACACACAGCAGATCTGTAGGAGAGTATAAATCAAAACAGATGATCGTCCCCGGCTCTGATCCACGCTATCCCACAAAGTCCCCCCCCGCCCCCCGCTATCCCTATAGTTCCTTCCCTTGTTGTATTCCTCCGCCTTCTCTCTGGAACAGATTTGTCTGGGGGCCCCTGTATAATCTGCAGCAGTAGCAGGCGTTGGAAGACGGGCGACAAATTTTAATAAGCAACTGGGTGCTGTAATTTAGCAGCCTGGGAGGGAGATTAGGCTGATTGATGCTGGGCTCTCCTAATGGTCCAGCCTACGGCCCACAGCCTAAATTGGTGGTAATGAAAGTTTTGTGCAAATTGAGATGGAGGAAAATAAGGCATCGTCTATTCTCCCCTCGCTCTCTATCTTCATTCTTTTCTCTGTTTCTTCCTGCTTGTTCATTTCCGTCTCTACACTCTCAATCTTTCTGACAAGGTGTATCTCCTGTGTTTTTTCTCTTCCCTCCTTTCCTTTTGAGCAAATCTTAGTCCGCTCCCTGTTTGTTGTATTTCTCTTTTTTCCTGCCGACCTTCACTCACTTTATCTCTTCCACAGAATTGATTTGTCCCTCTGCCTGTTTTCCCACTTTTACTCTTTACATTAACTAGTTTTTTTCCCAGGCACTCCTTCCTCCATAAAGAATGATTCTTTAATTTACGATTACCAGCACCCTCATTTGTTTCCTCCGTCCCGTCTTCTTTGCCTGTAGGTGTGCATTAATGTTTTTCAGATGGGACGGGCGGAGTTCTACTGCATGGATTTTTGTCAGGAGAAATGTATCTAGATCTAGACAGTAATCAATACTTTTTCCTTTTATTAAACCTCATTTTACATCCTTTTTCTCTTCTCTGGTTTCTTCAGCAAAATGTTTTGTAGGTTTGGTGAATATTTTTCGACAACAGCTTGGCTTCTGGCAAATTCCATGCCATTTTAATCTCAGTCTTGCTACAGTGTCTCAATCACAATCAGACCAAGACTTTGATTGTACCATTTGGACACATGAAGATGGTTTAGTCGAAACCCTTCTGTAGTGTCCCCAGATTAATGCTTAGTGTTGTCGTTCTGACGGAAGGCTTAGATGTTTTGATGCTTCTAAGACTAGTTCATATCTCCTGTTCAGCTTTACTGGGAAATAGGGCTGCCACTGACGATTATTTTCATAATTGATTACTCTGTCGATTATTGTTATTGTGTGATTAACCGATAAATCACTTGTATTAATAATTATATTTGGCTATTATTTTCACCTATATAAATTATTACGAACAAATTTTCATTAAGAACAATGAAAACACAAGAGAATTGTGCAGTTTACTGCAATCTATTTTACTTGACCTGAAAACAGTTAACAGTGTAAAATTAGCGTAACAGTGTAAGATATTTTTCCATAATAATTTTTAGGCATAAAAATACAAAAAGGAGGTAGAATTCCATACACATTAATGTACAGCATATTAACAAAAATAGCTCAGCCAATGAAATGAGAATGACATTTTCATTTCAGGAATGAAGGAGGCTGATTTAGTTGGGCAGTATTTTGGGGCAACATTGGGGCTCTCAGAAATAATTTACCTACCTTCACTAAACACATTATTTTCATGATCTGTGGTGTGTTGGAGTGAATGTGGCTTTTTAAATTAGGGATCTTGTGCTTTCAATTAAATGAACTCAAACAGTTCAAAGATCACATTTGTGAGAGACATCAGGCTGCACAATGTGAGTTGTGCATCATTCTTCTGGGAGGGAATCAGGGGGTGATAAAGACAACTGCTGTGTTGACATGATTGTGTTTTATTGGCATATATGGTTAAAAAAACAATACTATTAGCTTTCCAATTATATAAAACATAGAAATTCATAGAAATTATAAATCAGAATATAATGGATTAAAGAGTTAAAATGGCAGACTGGCCCGCTGGCGGGCTGTAGACCATTCACAATCCAGTGCTTCATTCTCTCCTATGAAGCCCTAGTCTGTAACTGTAAACTGTATATCTCTGAGCTGAACGCTGTATTTCAACGGATCTAACAGTGGTATGTATAGGCCTACATGCTTGTCTAAGATCCAAACGGGCCACAGTCATGGATGCAGAGAAGTACTTCTAGATTTAGCTGGTTGTCTTTAACAACGCCCTTAATTTACCTCTACTGTAAATCAACATTGGCCAGGTTGTTTATGGGTGATTTATCAAAGCATACCCCCCACAGCATGGCAGTGATGAAATTTGTAACAGTGCGAAACTACTAGATACACCTGAGCTGCTTGTATCCACACAGACTCTAAAGCAGTGGTCTCCAACCCTGGTCCTGCAAATCTACCGTCCTGTAGGTTGCAAATGCGTCCCTGCTCCAACATAGCTGATGAATCTAAAACCTGCAGGGCAGTAGATCTCAGGGCCAGGACTGGTGAACACTGATCTAAAGTCATTATGGGTTTGTTGGCTCCTTCTTTCACTGATTAGGATTCTCCTTACCTGGGCTGTCGTTTTAGTTCAAGAGCCATATTGAGAAAGTTATGGGACATCCAGCTATTGATTTGCTTGATGCATTTACTTATTGCTTGGATTGGTACATAGTCACCTGGTGACATAATGTACAGGTGAGTATCATCTGCAGAGTTATGATAATTAATGTTATCGTTTGTTATAATCTGGTTTAGTGGAAGCATGTAGAAGAGAAGATAATAGAAGAGGCCCCAGGATGTAGCCCTGGGGGACCCCACATGTGATTTATTTTCGTTTTGATAAACTATTTCCTATGGAAAATAAAAAATAAGATGCACCGCACTTTATCATGGCCTCTATTAACTATTAATTCACAGAAGAAAACAAAATTTATCTTGAAAATATTTAACCTTAAAGTGTTATTTAAA
This sequence comes from Apricaphanius iberus, assembly GCA_028564705.1. Classification (NCBI taxonomy): domain Eukaryota; kingdom Metazoa; phylum Chordata; class Actinopteri; order Cyprinodontiformes; family Aphaniidae; genus Apricaphanius; species Apricaphanius iberus. The sequence continues at coordinate 330,755 of JAPXFQ010001857.1, forward strand.
ATGTAGATTGTCATTGTGATACTGTACATGATTACTACATTAAATGGATTGGAACCCACGAAGATTAATCACTAGATCACAACTCATTGTCAGCTCAACACGTCTTCAGCAGGTGCAGTAAATTATGAACCGTCTTTGGGGGGGGGGGCGAAATATCTACATAACTCTGAGGTTTATGGTGATTAGAGTGTTAACTACTATCAGGTTATATTGTGTGTGACTGAAATTGTTCGTTTGACAGTTATAAACGTGTGTTAAATGTTGTGCAACAGTGTTAGGACAAGCCTTTCAGAAACTGTAAAAATAGACCCTAAAATAGCCGGTGCAAACACTTAGATGTTTTATAAATCACACCACGCATGGAAAGCCTACTTATATGCCTCTTCTCCTCCAAATATTTTGCATCTTCTCCAGAAACACCATATTGCATATTCAGCATGGAGAAAAACTCTCAATGGCTAGCATGCATCCTGCTCCGGGTTTAAAAGGCGCAATGCTCTTTGCTCCATGTTAGTAAATCAGCTAGAGCATGTTTTTGCAAAGCTGTGGGGTTTGTGATGGTTTTAACAAGAGCAAACCATTGATTAATCAGGTTCTTGGCCTTTTATCTTTGTTTCTCAGGTTGGACAAGGTAGAAAACCTGTGAGCAGGTTTTTATCCATACTCATTCTCCACGCTTTGTGGTGTGAGACAGTGTGGTGTACAGTAACAGGGTTAAAAACTGGACATGTAGCGAATGGGTGGTGGGGAGGTGGCCTTAGGGCGGAGTGGTGTGGTGTGGGGAGGAGGGCAGCGATAATCCACTGGTAATGGATGACTCCATCACTGTATATAGCATTTCCTTAATTTCACGTGATGTGAAATCCCCCTTGAGTATGTATGGGATGTTGTAAAGTCACATGTGGGTTGTCGGCCCTTCAGGAATCCAGCTATGATGTATTTACATCTGCTTGCTATAGAGGCTTCAGTGTATTGCTTTGCTGATATGAATGCGTGCATTTCATCTCCTTTTTACTGTCCCCTGATATCTGTGTGTTATATATGTGTGTGTGGGTGTGTTTGTGTATTAGCCAGCTTCACTTCCCTTTTCTCAACAACATAACCCATGCCTAGAGGCACTTTTCAGTCCCGTTTTCCTCTTAACTCCCACGCAGCTTCTCCGCCTTACTGTAATTATTTCTTAAGGCCATACTGGCTGCGTTATGCTCCTCCTTCTTAGCTGCCACTTTGAATTATGCACCGTTGGATCATTAATAGCTTCATTTTACTCTCTGAAGTGCTCACTGCAACCATCTTTAAATCTTTTTTTTTTTTTTTTTTCAAAAGTAAGAGTGGGTAGTAACACCATAACTCTAATGTTTGAATGTGGTGCAGCCCAGGCTTTGTTTCCTGTCTAGCACATCCACAATGGCCTCATTTTAAGTATTGGTTCATATCGCACGACAACCAACTTTTTGCAATATCCTGGACAAACGTGAACATGACAAAGTGTCCTAAAGCCAACCTGCAACTAAGCCTGTAATGTGCAGTAACTGCCTATGAAGTTTATCTTGGCAAGAGGAAGCCCTTGATGATTGCTTACTAGAGTCTGTGGTTAAAACCCCAGACAGCACAATGTAATGTTGCCTTCCAAGTGCCTGCTACTGCCTAAATGCAGTGTGGTTGTGGAGCTGGTATGGGAAGTGTCAGATCAGATGTGGTTTGTCTTCATAGGAGCTGTTAAGGCTTTGTGAGGTTCATAATTATGTTGCCAAAGTGGTTTGTTGAGTGTTTTTCTTTTGATTTTTTCATTTAAGGTTGGTTTTGGGTGAGGAAAAAAGGTCATTTTGTGTGAGTGCAGCACAGCACAATCCCAGAATGTAGCTTAGGTTGTTACCTTGTGGGAATTACTAATTTTGTGACAGTCGGAGGTTGTTTGATTTGTCTGTTGGTTAGGAGTTCTTCCAGAACAGAGACTCTCATCTGGTGTGAAAAGGTCTGCAAAAAGCTCTGTGTGGCCAAATTCAATTCAATTCTATTCACTTTATTTATATAGCGGCAGTTCACAACAAAGGTCATCTCAAGGTACTTTACAAGAACAGTCATCTCAATACAGTTATACAGACATTCCAATCAGTGAAGTTTTCTATGTAAGGAATCCCAGCAGATTGAGTTGAGTCATCGGCGTGAAGTTGTGCCCGGATCATGCAGACTCCAACCACAGCAATTCCTCAGCAATCCCTCATACTGACCAAGCATGTAGTGACCGTAGAGAGGAAAAACTCCCCTTTAACAGGAAGAAACCTCTGGCATAACCCTGGCTCAGTACAAGCGGTCATCTGCCACAACCGTGTGGGGGTCTGAGAAGACAGAAAAGAGACAGCATGGAGGATGCTCTGTGACTTTGATAATCATCTGGACCAACGCTCCCCATCCAGCATGGGGCATTATAGCTGAGCAGGCTACCAGACGGGGTAGAGCTTCTATGGGGAGAAAAACACTGAGAGAAAACTGGGTTAACAATCGCATTAACATTAGGAAAAATATATCTGGAGAGTAGTAGAAAAGAAAAGTAGAAGGTGTGTTAGGGTCAGTAGAGTCTGAAAAAGAATAATTTTTTTTCCTAATTCTTAAGTCTCTTATCAATGTACGGTGTGAGGGAGATGGAGTTCAGGAGGGCTGCCGGACCGGTCTGCATCTTCCTCTCGCCGGATCAGGCTGAACACTCCATCTCCCTCTACTCCCTGCCTGGAAATCCAGGAGGAAAGAAGGAGGTAAGTGGGTAAGTATTGTAGTGCTTATGCGTCTCTCTTTGCTCATAGGACTGCGCCCTCTCCAGAATCTATGTATTAGAGAGATAGATTTATTGGTAAGTGATATAACACTGAGGGCCCGGGGAGGGAGATGGGGGTACCTGGCAGTATTCCCATGTCCTACCCCTCTGTTTTAAGTGCACATTAGAACAACACGCAACAACACCACAATTGAGCAGGGGGAGAGAGGCTGGGGGTCTTTCCACACCCCTGTTCGTTGGACCATCAGGGGTTGGAGCCCGGGTAGATTATCAGGTCGTCTGGTCGGGGACCTAGGCCAGTGGGCTACTCTTGCTGGGGTGTTAGGTCTTGGCGGTCTGCTTGTCCCCGTCCTGGTGGGCAAGGGGTCCGTCTCCCGGGTGCTGGGGCAGGGTGCTCTATCGGAGCGTCTGTCCCTGGGCCTGGGAGTATAGAGTATGTATGGGGTGTATGAATGAGTGTACAGCGTCCTTTTTTCGTGTGTCCTGTATATGTAAGAATGTGTGCGCATGAGAGGGAGGGTACGTATGAGTGTCTCTGTCTGTCTATGTCTACTTGTCAGGTTGGGTGTTTGGCTGCCCTCTGGCCTGGTGCATCTTCTTCCCCTCCGTCACTCCCCGTCGGTGATGGATGGTCCTGCCCGCTGGTCGATGATGGCTCTCGATGCCTGGGGCCGGGGGTCCCGGTTGCGGCCCGGCTCGGTCCTGGTGCATGCCTGGCTGGTCCTGGGTGGGCCGGTGTGTCGGGCGGCCGCTGTTTCGGGCCGACATCCTCCTTGGATTGACTGGGGCACCTCTTATGGGGGTGCCGGGGTTGTAAGTAGGTTGGTGCCGTCCGGTGGATCGGTGGGGACCGTGCCCGGCGCCCAAGCTCCTGCCAGTTCCATGAGTTCTACTGCCTGGTCGGTTCATCTGGGGGGGCTGTCCGGTATTGGCTGGGCCCCAGATCTTGGCGCTCTGCATGGGGCGGGATCTGGACCCGGGAGCTGGTAGATCTGGATGTCCAGGTGCTGGCTGGGCGAGGCCTGGGGAGGGCGTACATCCGCTGTGGCTTTTACTGTGGCTCCCTGGCGTGTGGGTGTGTGTGGGGGGCCGGGTTGTTGGCGGTGGGTATTGGTCCGGGGTGGCGGCGGCATGTGTTGTCCGTCGATCGGCTGCAGGCTCCTCCTGCCCGGCAGCGGCGGGGGACCCCTCTCGGCGGGTCCCTGGTCGGGGCCCTGCTGGGGGGCGGGGTGTCCCTGATCCCCGTGGCCTCCGGGTCCTTCTCCGGGCCCGTCCTGGCGTAGCCGGTTTCAGGCAGAGCCCGTGGGCTCGTCCCTGCGATCTCTCGGGGCCCCAGCATTGCGGCTGCTTGGTGTTCCCCTGGGGCTTCCATCTGTTCCTCTCTTGGTGGGTGATCGGCCCTGCGCTGGTCCGCCTGTGGCTCCTGCGCTCTGTGGGACTCTGGATGCATGCGTCTCCTGCCTCCTTCATGTCTATGTCGATTCCTGTAGGACGGATTGACGGTTCCTTACACCAGCTATCAATCACTTGCATGGGGAAACCTGATTCAGACCTGCATGCTCGCACACACACATAGGTGTGTAAAAAAAAAAGGTAAGTGAAATAACTGGAGTAGATAAAGGCCCGCTCTTCCGAAGACTCTGGCATTATCTTTGTCCACCACTTCCTAGCCTTAAACCTGGTGTAAATCTTTTTCTGTCCTGATTCACGATTCAACTTTGTTCAATTCTCTAATCATTTTATTCTGGTAAATTAATACATTACTGTTAGAAATCGGAGAAGGGTTATAAGGTCTAGTGTCTATATAAGTAACTATAAGCTTTATCAAAAAGGAAGGTTTTAAGCCGAGTCTTAAAAACAGACAGAGTATCTGCCTCACAAATTAAAACTGGGAGCTGGTTCCACAGGAGAGGAGACTGATAACTAAAAGATCTGCCTCCAGTTCTACTTTTTGAAATCCTAGGATCTACCAGTAGACCTGCATTCTGAGAACGAAGTGTTCTGTTAGGAAAATATGGAAAAATCAGATTTCTGATGTACGATGGAGCTTGATTATTAAGGGCTTTATACGTAAGGAGGAGGATCTTAAACTCTATTCTGGATTTAACAGGAAGCCATGCAGAGAAGCAAAAACAGGAGAAATGTGATCTCTCTTTTCAATATTCATCAGAACTCTTGCTGCAACATTTTGGATCAACTGAAGGCTTTTGATTGCATTTTGTGGACTTCCTGAGAATAAGCAATTACAGTAGTCCAGCCTCGAAGTCACAAATGCATGGACTAGTTTCTCTGCATCACTCCTGGGAAGGATGTTTCTAATTTTAGCAATATTCCGGAGATGAAAGAAAGAAATCATAGAAACTTGTTTTATATGAGATTTAAATGTCATGTCTTGGTCAAAAATTACACCAAGGTTCTTTACATTATTACCAGAGGCCAAATTAATACCATCCAGATGAAGCGACCGACCCAGCAGTTTTCTACTCAAAGTCTCCGGTCCAAAGACAACAACCTCTGTCTTGTCTAAATTTAGGAGCAAAAAATTCAGAGTCATCCAAGTTTTTATGTCTTCCAGACATGCTTGTAATCTACCTAACTGATTGGTTTCATCAGGTTTTATGGATAAATATAATTGTGTATCATCAGCATAACTGTGGAAATTCATACCATGTTGTCTAATTATTTTACCAATTGGAAGCATATATATAGTAAAGAGAGTCGGTCCAAGCACAGAACCCTGTGGTACTCCACAAGTAACCCTTGAGTGTGAAAATGATTTATCATTGACATGACCAAACTGGAAACTGTTGGACAGATATGATTTAAACCAACCTAGTGCTGTTCCCTTTATCCCTACATGTTTGAGCCTTTCTAAGAGAATTTTATGATTGACTGTGTCAAAAGCAGCACTGAGATCTAGCAAGACCAGAACAGTCACAAATCCATTATCTGAGGCCATTAGAATATCATTAGTAACTTTTACCAGTGCTGTTTCAGTGCTATGATGAGCTCTAAAACCTGACTGAAATTCCTCAAATAGGTTGTTGCTGTTTAGATGCTCACATACTTGATTAGCAACCATTTCCTCAATAATTTTGGATAAGAAAGGAACGTTAGATATAGGTCTGTAGTTAGCTAAATCATCTTGATCCAGGGAGGGTTTCTTAAGTAAAGGCCTAATTACAGCAACCTAAAATTCCTGTGGCACATATTCATTTATTAAAGATAGATTCATCATGTCTAGGATAGGGCCAGTAACCAGAGGGAACACTTCCTTAAATACTTTGGTTGGTAGTGGGTCTAACATACAAGTTGAGGGTTTAGATGAAACTAATATTTGTGATAATCCCGAAAGTTCAACAGAATCAAAATGGTACAGACATAAACATGGTTCTACAGTTCTCTCTGATATTGCCTCAGTTACTGAGAGAGAGAGTTAGTCATGTTTGGAAGAAGGCCAATGATTTTATTCTTTATAGAATTTATTTTACTTATGAAGAAGCCCATAAAGTCATCACTACTGAGAGAAGGGGGAATAGTTGGCTCAACAGAGCTATGACTCTGTGTAAGTTTGGCAACTGTACTAAAAAGAAACCTAGGATTGTTTTTGTTTACCTCTATTAATGATGAGAAATATGCTGTTCAAGCTTTTCGAAGGGCGTTTTTATAAAGTAGTAGACTATTTTTCCAAGTTAGAAAGAAATCATTTAAGTGTGTAGAGCGCCATTTTCTCTCCAGTTTCCTAGTATTCTGCTTTAAAGTACGCAACTCTGCACTAAACCAGGGAACCAATCTCCTATGGCTGATTACTTTCTTTTTCAAGGGGGCTACACTGTCTAGTGCCAAACGCAGTGAGGAAGTAATACTTTGAACCAGACCATCAATTTCTGAAGGGTTAGTGTCGGATTTACTGCCATCCACTGTGGTATCCTGAGACACATACGGAAACAAGAATGGAACAGATTCTTTAAAACTTGTTACAGCATTGTCTGATAAAGTTCTACTGTAATGAAATTTTCTTTCAGAGTTTGGAACGTTGAGTAAAGTAAATTCAAAGGTTATCAAAAAATGGTCAGATAGGACTGGGTTATGTTGGAGGTGCATTAGTTCTTCACAGTCAATGCCGTATGTCAGTACAATGTGTGCCGACCAGAGTGTGTGGGTCCCTTCACTTTCTTAGTAAAGCGAATTCAGTCTAAGATAATATTAAAGGTTGCAGTTAAGCTATCACTTTCAGTGTCCACCTGAATATTAAAATCCCCTACTATAATTACCTGATCACTGTTTAAAACTAAATCAGATAAAAAATCTGAGATCTGGTCCAAGAATTGAGAGTAAGGGCCTGGTGGACGATACAAAACCACAAACAATAGTGGTTTTAATGTTTTGCAGTTTTGATGAGGAAAACTCACTATTAGATGTTCAAAAGAGCTGTAGTTAATAATTGGTCTAGGGCAAATTTGCAAATCTGAATGAAAGATGGTTGCAACTCCTCCTCCTCGCCCAGTACTTATAGGAAAGTGAAAATTTTGATAATTGGTAGGAGTTGACTCATTTATAATTTCAAAATCCTCCTGCTGCAGCCAGGTTTCTGATAGGCAAAATAGATCAATTTTATTATCACATATCAAGTCATTTACTAATAAAGTCTTTGAGGAGAGGGATCTTTGTTTAGTAAACCATATCTAACTCTTGTTTGGTCCGAGTCGTATTTATTTTAATGAGATTTTCAGAGTTTGCTTTTGTCAGGTTAACTTTTAGTCTATTTGATTTTGGCCGTGGGCAAGGCACTGTCTCAATGGGGTATTGAGTGGGTAACAGTACAGAGGGTGCAGCTGCAGAGAGGTGGGTTAAACTACGACTCTGCTTCCTGGTCTGCTTCCTGGTTTGTCAGTGTTTTGAAGGACCAATACATTTATCCAGATTCCTAGAAAGAAGAGCTGCTCCATCCCAAGTGGGATGGATGTCATCTCTCCGGATCAGACCAGTTTTTCCCCAAAAAGTTTTCTAATTATCAATGTAGCCCACGTTGTTTGCTGGACACTACTCAGACAACCATCGATGAAATGACAGCATCCGGCTAGACATGTTGTCACTGGTCCGACAGCAACATTTTAGTGACCTCCGATTGGCGTAACCGGGTGTCATTACCGCCAGCGTGAATTACAATCTTACTGTATTTATGCTTATCCTTAGCCAGCAGTTTCTAGTGGGATTTTATGTCGCCTGTTCTGGCCCCTGGAAAACATTTGACTATGGTCGATGGTGTCTCTAAAGCCATGTTTCGGACTATGGAATTGCCAATTACCAGAGTCTGTTCCTGAGTGGGTGCGTCACTGAGTGGGAAAAATCTGTTAGAAACGCGGACAGGTTGGTGGATCCCTTTGGGCAGAGAACTATGCTTTCTACATACCGTCACCCAGCTGGCCTGAGATCCCAGCTGCGTGGGTTCTGTTGGTTCCGCGCTGGCTAACGGGCCTCGGCTATTTACTGGATTCTCAACAGCGCGGAGCCAGGCCTCTAACTCTGAAACACTCGCCTCCAAAGCTACGAAAATGCTACATTTATTACACTTACGATTATCACTAAAGGAGGCAGGGGATTAACAAAACATCTGACACAGAGAACAAGAGAGAGGAGCCGCAGAGGGGGAATGAGAGATGGAAGCCATAGCTGCTACAAAGCTGAGCTAACGAACTAGCGAGACCCTAGAACACCGAGAACAACTGCGTGGAGCACAAATGGTTCCCAAAATGTAAAGTACACCGACTGGAAATAAGTGTAGTAGTGTGCTTGTGTGTTAAAAATAACTTAGAAAGACCTCAACACAGAGAAAAGGAGAACAATCGAAGAGAATCTGAGCACCAAGGAGCTCCGCGGAGCTCAGCAGTGACAACAGGAAGTGACACAGCAAGTGTCGCAATACTCACAATCTGGCAAGCAACCACATCAAACAAGGAATACGTTGAAACATAATGGTGACCGCATCATGCTATGGATGTGCTTCACCTCAAATGAACCAACTCTGATGGAACTGCATGGTATTGGTTTTCAGAGCTCTTGCGCAAGTCATGTAGCTCTGTAGGGAAAATGTTCAGTTTTACAGAATATTTTTACAGACAAAAATCTAATGATGCTTTATAAATATAATCACTTTGAAATGATTTATATTTAAACAACTTGCTTGAGTTGTGATTTGTCATGTCACAAATGTATTTTAGCTGTATTTTAGTGTTGTGTGTTACTGACTAATGGTGAACTAATTCCAAACTTAAAAAAGGACCAGTTCACGATTTTTGGACTCCAGACAGATTTAAATTCCTGTTGGACATGTGATTCTTAAACTGTCTATCTAAACAAAGGATCAACACGTGAGATTGTGGAGTTTTGTACAAACAGAATAAATGTACTAGAGAACACTAACAGTGCTTTAAAGAGTGTGTAGAGTACTGCAGTGTTTCCTAGGCTTTAAAAATACAAGTTCTAGAGATGGGAATAGACCTGTTTACTGAAATCTAGATACCAGAAAAGTAGTGAAGGGCCAGGGGTCGCATTAAATGAATATTATCCCTATTTTAGCGGTTTTTTAAAGGGTGGAAAAAAACAACCTGTCGTAATCAAATATGCGCATTTCAGTTCCATGTGGAGCAGAAGGAAGTTGTGAGACTGTTCAGATCACAGCAGGTGAACTGTTCGTATTTAAAGTCGTTTAAGTGCATTTTGCATATGTAGCAATCTGTCAGCTAATTCAGATTTTTTGTTATTTAAAATGAATAAAAATAAGTACTTTTTAATATGTAATCCATAAAAAAATTGACTGGGAAAAATAGATTATGAACAAATAATAAAAAAAAAACGTTGGTTAAAATGGACGGACGACTTGATTATCTAGGGCAACCTCTTGAAGGAGCCAAACGAAGGAATCTGTTTTATACATTTTTACCATACAACCCAGCCCTATGGGAGGTAATAAGACTTTATATTCAACCAGGTAAAATTGAACTTCTACTAAAATGACCAGAATGTCTAAACATAAAAAAAATTCTGAAAAACTGGACTTTCAAATAAGAAATAGATTAACTCGAGTTGAATGAAATGGATTGATCTGAGTAGAAGTTTGGACTTAACTAGGTTCTATGAAATTGCATCTGAATTGGAGCTGATTTAAAGTCCCTGGAGAAGGCTCCTGCTGGTTTTTTGATGCTATATAAATGGACTGCCTTGAAATGAACACCTTTTGATAGTGACTATCAGGCTGTGCTGCTCCTTGGAGAGCCTTGAAGACGGTTCACTTTAATAAATAACCCCTTGTTGTAGTAGAAGTCGTAGATAATGCTGCTATTTTCTGTTGGGTTTTTTTCATTAGATTTTGGTGTATTTCTCTGACAGAGTGTGAGGATATGAGGTGATCACAGGTTATCTACCTCCCGTGATGCCTGCTGGTGGAGGAGCAATAATGCAGGGAAAGGAGAGCGTTAGAACGGTCTCCGTTTGACGAAGGCTCTCCTCCCACCTCCTCGCTTTATGGTGAATGATGCTGTTAGATATTAAATGGAGCGAACTCAATGCTTTGAAGTTCTTCATAGATTGTAGGAGATGCCTGATGTTTTGATTTAAGTTGGAGGTGGAGGTTTGCGCTTCTTCCTGGCTGGTTTCAGGGTATATTTGAGGCTGGGTGAGGTAATGAGGGGCATGTGACGGGGGGGAGGAGAGGAGAGGAGCGAAGTGCTGATGGGAAATAGACGAATGGCGTGCCAGTGTCAGAAGTGGTCATGTGCAGAGGAAAGAGGAGGGGAGGATGGAAGGGAGGGAGGGCTTGACTGATTAACCTGTTTACCTCCCTGAAAACGCTCCAGGCGCCATTCTGATTAAAGTTCAGGCTTCCATCTGTCATCGTCGTGACCATTTTAAACCTTCAGAACTGTCGTTACCGAACACCATCACAAGCATCCAGCCTGCATCGTCCAACAGCCAACACAACAATCCCAACCAAAACCACTGATTTGCTTATTCATCCCTCCTCGTCACCTCTCGACTCATGGACAACATAAGAATCAACAAACCCACACCTCCTTCCATGTGTTGACTCCTTCTCCCTCCCATGTTGAGACTGTATATTTCCGTTACTCTTCACGTACTCGTCTTCCACCTCTAAGCTTCTAGCTCCTAAAATACACAATGAATGGAGCTTGTGTCTCAGCGCGCTTCCTCCAATGACGTGCCTTCCCAACTTAAGGCTTTTAGCACCTTCAGCATAATACGATTACACCCATTCGGGGACAAGGATATTGTCAGCGGCTTTCTATAAATATCTCTCCTGTGTAGTCACAGCAGCACAGTGGTGCTAGTAGTGGACTGGATGCAGAGCTGGGTGGAGGCAGAGCAGAGAGTGTTTTGGTCATTCAAGCACAAATGTTACCTTTTAAAAAGCTTTTTGCGCTCTCATAGGCCCATTTGATAAGTGTATATGTGTGGCGAGTTGGATAGAAAAGTGGAGAATAAGATCTATGCTCAAATCTCAAGGGTATGGCAACAAATATGATAAAAACAAGTAACTCTTCTTATATGAATACATACATTTAACCTTGACCGTTGAGAATCGGGTGTCATGTATTGAATACTATTGTTTCAGAGAAATGTTTAAAAAATTTGACACTAATCACTTCAGTAATGCCCAGTATTTTTTCATATTGAAGCATATATTAACATTATTATTAATTTATTTAACTGCAATCAAGCATTTTATTTCTTTTACTTTAGTTCTACTTTCAAATATTGCTTAACTTTGTCTCTAATGAAGTGTTTCTAAGGTAGGGAGAAGCATCAGGTCAGAAGATGAAACTTTTTTTCATCATAATGTTTAAGGGATGTGAAATGATGTCATTTGTAACAGAATGCATTTTTTTGATCAGATTTTCAAAGTCTGTCTGTTACCAAAAAAGCATGATGAATTAGCATCCATAAAAAATAACTAGGAATTAGCATTTCCAGATGCAGAGTCCTAATGATTAATGTAAATGCTTCAGATCTCTTAGAGATATACAGCGAAAACCCGCATGTTCTTGGTTCTATGTTGGAGGATTGTGACAAAAATTATTTCGGGAAAAATGTGACGAATGTTTTTAGAGATGATCTAAAATCTTAGAAAAGTGCAGCTTTGGAAGCTGAAATATCGAGGCACAATGCTAACTGGCATGCTATTGGCATTCGGTTGTTTGACGTAATGCCCAATTTTTTTTATTAAAATTCATTTTTAATATGCAGTTCATTCTTCTACATCTAATCCATCTGCAAACAACGAGTATCGTTCTTAAACCATGCAAATATTCTATTATGAACATGACATTTGTCCACTGGTGCAACTGTCCTGGGGAGCATTACTTATCCTAAAACTAGGGCTGAACGCTTAATTGCATATGCAATTAAATCGCGATTTGGTAAAATGCGATTTCCTAATCGCAAAGGCTGCGATTTGACTTGATGTAAACATATCTGCTAAAGTTACGTGACTTGCAAACAATGCAGGGAGAGAAGGAAACGCTGCACTAACCAGTTATAAAATGACCAAAAGCTTAACAGAATCCAACACTACACAATAGCTGGTACCAAAGAGGAACAGAACATCAGTTGTGAGAAATTATATCTGCTATGAAAACGTTGATGCAGCGCAACGCCAGGTAATGCAGAACCCGTCTTGGTATTGTTGCTGCCTCACGAGGTAGGCTACAGTACGAACCTTAACAACACCTAAAAACATCACACCACCGTATATGAGAGTTGCACGGCTAAACTGACCGCCACCAGTGTTTAAAGGGGATCGCTGACCGAGCTGTTTGAAAGAATCGCTCCTTACGAACATAAAAAAACGGCACACTGAAACAATTCGTGCTATAACGGGTTTTATAGCCAAAAGTATGCTTTGTTAACCATGATGAATAAGCTAGGATTAAATCTCACGAACACATTTAGCCACATTTTACCTGCGCTGTATAGAAAATGCCGACAGAAAGTTAAAGCCGCACCGAAAACAGCGGAGTATTTTGCAACAACTGACCTGAGATCAAACCGCTCTACGGAGCCATACCAGAGTCTGAAAGTGCATTAGATCGATAGAGATTAAAAAATCAGAGCTTGTTCCTTTAAGCATCCTACTTCCTGGATAACCACACGGAGGAAAACATTGCAGCCGGAGGGAATTATTAGCTGGGATCAAAAGGAAGAAAACCTTGATTGCAGAAACGACTCCGATCACCATCGAGTGTGATGATTAAAAGTAGATAAAGTTCTTAATATTTGCTTTGTCTTAAAATAAGTAAATAATCTTATGGAATAGAATAAATTATGTATAAAAATCTGTTTATAATACAAAATATTTTGATTGCATTAATTAAAAAATGCATGACAAAAGCCCCTCGAAAATAATTGCACATTAAATCGCAATTGCAATATTGAAGAAAAAAAAATCGCAATTAGATTATTTTCCAAAATCGTTCAGCCCTACCTAAAACAATTGAAATTTAATGAAAAAAAATCTAAATACGTTAAAGTATTTGAACACATGTCATACGAGTGTTTAACTAATGAATCTAGGGGTTATAATAGTTAAGCTCCCTATGTGGAGTTATTATGACACATTACATTTTGTCCGCAAAGCTGGTGTCCTCGTGGAGCAACGTCGTTATGATTTATAAAACAAGCATTAATATGACCACCCCATTACTGAGAGGGTTCCTTCCAGAATCAGGACAACCATAAGACATCACTGGAACACATGGACTGCACACAACTGTCAGTTCTGTCTGAAATATTTTCATAATATTACTATTTCCATGCAGTGTTGGAACTGGTCGTCTTAAGGTAGTCCTTTGCTACGACACAATTTAAGAATTGATCTGAATATTTTTATCAATTTTCATTGATTGATCACTGGAAATAATGTAAACCTTAACACTGTTACTCAGGATGAAGAATATCTCTCATATAGCTAGGCCACAAGCTAGCATTGATTTTGAAAATGTCCACTGGTGCAAAGCACTGTCCTATAGTACAACTTGAAGTCACTTTCACTTGTGTTTTTTTTTTTCTTTACTCTATCATAATGAACCTTAACATAGTGAAAGCAAACATGTAAACAATTTTTTTTTTTTTTTGTATTACAAGTTTTAGTGAAAAATTTGTTTAAATATGCAAAAGAGATATAATCCAAGTCTAAAAAATGAATGGAGGTTTATGGAAGGCCACATTTGGATGGTCCGTCAACTCAAACCTTCCTTCTCTCTTTTGTTAAACGTAGTTTATGTTGAAAGTGAGAGGCTGAGATGACCAACAAGGAAGGTCAATGAATTTTAGGGAAAGAGAGGCTGACTGGAGATCCTGAGAGGAAAGAGTCCAAATTCCTTAGACAGAGATGGAGACAGTAAATTTGACAAGTTACCAGAAATTATTTTAGCCTAATAACTAATAATAAATAATTGTATAATTAAAATTAAATAATTGAGATTATTTCATTATATTGTAAATTATGTATTATTAATTAATTGAATTATAATTAAGTAATAACTAATAATAGACATTATTAATGCACCATCATATCACAATATTCATGATGAGTTGTTCAATGAATTTTACACAGTTATTTTCTTGATTAATTCCATTTATGGTTATGTGAAAGTATGGCTATCAAAGCACAGTTCAGGAAATAATGAATCAATTCATAATGAATTATTTTAAAGGAGCACAGGATCTTTCACGGTGTTGTGTTCATGGGTTGTTTAATGAATTTGACCCAGTTATTTTATAGATGAATTCTATTCATGGTTATGTGAAAATATGGTTAGCAGAAAAAATATATATATTATCTGTGTTGTACTAAAAAGTTGAATAAATTTAAAATAATAAATTTGACACGAAATGGGCATACTAGTAGTAGTCTGTTGTCCAGTGGTGCAACAGATTGTCCTGTGGTGCAACAAGTTGAATTGTGAGTGGAAAAGGTATTTAAATGAAAAATGTATGTAAAAAGTGTTGGATACTATAATAATGATATCATCACTGTGCAGCTATGAGGATGAAACAAAGAATCCTTGGGTTTTATACTAATTATAATGAATGTTACCCTGACATTTGGGTGAAGTCTCCATGTGTACATCTTATAGTATATAAATAACAGAATTCTGATTTTTTTTTCAGGGGTATGTTTGATGTGAAAATATAATTGGGGCACACTAATACCCCTTGAACTTATATATCTTATCTGCCCAACATTTTCTGAATTAAATAATGAGATTATTGCACCGGTGGACACATTCTAGGACTACCACAACAAAAAGTGAATAATATGCAAACAATATGAAGAAATAGAAATGGACACATTTAGTTTTAAATTATTCACATCTAAGGGAATATAATCATATGTCTTTTGACCAATATTTTTGAATTATTATTTTTTTCATTTTGAATTTGCGTTCACTTCAACCACCCATTTACAAAACAGCCATTAATTTCCCTTTGTGCTTATTAGATTCTACGGTAGTGCTAAGACTGTTTCTACTGTGTGTATTAATGCAAAGCTATATTTAGTGTTTGAACTATGAAAATAGGCAGTTGTGCACGATTTTAAGTGTTTGCAGATTGGAGCTATTCCTGGGTGGTTGTAGTACCTAACCCCTGTAAACACATAAGGTCCACTGTATTGCTTGGTTGATTTTGTTAGTCTGTGTAGTGTCGATTCAAATTTCAAGAATCAGTTTGATTCCGATTCTCAAGAGTTACAATCGATTATCACGATCCGATCCAGTTGTCTCCAATTCGATATTGATATGGGCCAGTGCTATTAAAACGTTTAGCAATGAGTCAAGACTTTAGATTATAGATCTTTCATACTGAATACTATTTTCGAAATGTGGTTGATGAATGTTAAATTGTGGTCTAATGACAATGTATGTGTTCACAACATTAGCTTAGATTGTTGTTTCCATCTGTCTGCAGAGATCTCGACACCAGGTGTAACAGGGAAGGTTTTGGTCTTTTCATATCAGCAGTGACAGCTTCTATGGTGTTCCAGGAGCCTGTGATGGACTGGTTTCATTCCACTGATGGCTCTCCTGAGACAGACAAGGGGGTGGGATACAACTACACACCCAGTTAGCCCTCGGTCAGATATAGTTTCTATATACAGTTTGTGAGCATGATGGTCCTTTGTGTGCATGAGTGTAGAGGAAAAAGGGGTCAGCAGGGCTACCACCACCACCCCACACTCTCAAGGTTAATGTGGCTTTGACGGGAGGGGGGCACTGTTAGCAGCTTGCAGATTGTTAACGCCTCCGGTATGCAGAGCTGATTCATCCTGGTGGCAACAGTGCATTAAGATCTAACAGCTTTATTCCTTGGTGTCACTCACCCTTTTAGACAGAAGCTACATCATCATTTCATATTTCCTATTAACTCCCATTGTCTACACCCAAGCATGCTGTCCCATTATAGGAGTAGGTGCTGCCGCAACCGCCTCGTTCTCATAGGTCACTTAACACTTCCTATATGTCATTATTTCATGTCATCCCATTGTCCGCTAATTGAAATACCACCAGCATCTTCTGAATGGTCCATTAAAAGGACAGAAGCTCTGTTCCTAATTGTCACCACTGTGTTAGGGGCAAGCTTATTAATTCCGAGCGCCTGTTTGACTTGTGAGTTTACGGTGAGGGGGTGTGTGGAAAAACTGCCACCATAAGACATGCCGGAGTCTTACCTAAACCATTTAAAGCTCATTTACATTTTAATTCAAAGTCATTAAACAGATGTTCTTATCAAGTGCGGGGGGGTTGTGTAGCATAATGCTCAAGGACACATTAACGAGTTGCAAAGTATAACAACCGGAGTCAGATAAAACTGTTTCCTGTGTTAATTAGAAGCAACCTTTCAGTTCCTTTTGGTCAAATGTTGCTGGTTTTAAAGCATCTGTTTCATCCGATGACAACAGTGAACTGGATCTAATTAAAAAGCAAATCTAAGGCGGACTCAAGCGATAAGAAGATAGTTTAGTGTAGATCTCCAAACACTACAATCGCAGTGAAAACATTTGATAGTGAGGAAGACAGTTTAATCCTTTATCTCTTATCTATGGAACAGATACAAGAATGTAACACATTCCTGTCAACAAGTCATCAGTCAATCAATTTAACCAATCAATACTCATCTTCTGATAACATAGAGAGAGAGAAAAAACTAGTCCAACAATAAACAGTTTTCTGTTAGATCAGCCATAGAGTCACCAGGCATGGGTGAGCTTCTCACAGTGTGGCCACCTTTAGTAGAAATACCTTAGTTTAGCTATAAAAGAAAAGCAACAAGGATTCCTACTTATGCTGATATTGTACACCAAGACGCATTGAGAAACCAATTGGTGGCTGGAATACACCAATCTTAAATGAAAAATATGATCTTTTTTTCTAATCATTTAAAGCACTAT
Organism: Apricaphanius iberus; assembly: GCA_028564705.1. NCBI lineage: Eukaryota > Metazoa > Chordata > Actinopteri > Cyprinodontiformes > Aphaniidae > Apricaphanius > Apricaphanius iberus. The sequence goes on from JAPXFQ010001857.1 coordinate 347,995, forward strand.
GATTGGAGAAAGATAACATTTTTAAATCAACCCAATTTCAAGCTTCTAACGTCTCTGAACCTATAAATATTATATCATGGGAAAGCGTAGAGTCTTCTGATTACAATTATGTATGCCAATCAAGGATAGAATCATAACTGTAGACACATCGAGCGCGTTTACCAACACCCCCCACACCTAACCCCGCAGAAAGGCATAAAGTGTACAGCTTACCCCATTGTAAGCATCTGTGTAGGTGCAGTAGAATATTGTAGCATCTCCCAAGAGGGAAATGGTTTCTGTGTTGCTGCATTTGTTTAATGTTTTTTATCAACCAACATGCATAAAAGCTTCTTGTTGCAGTAGCCCAAATAAACAGCTCTTACAACTACATGATGTTGTCTAGGCAGTTTAGTCCACTTTGAAACTTTTCAGCATCCCTCTCCCAAGTGACTATCTAGGTGTTTCCTTTAAACATGCCTTCTTTTTGTAGTTACATCCAGTTTGAAGTGCAGAGCAGTATAAAGTTAGGAATACAGGAATGTCTAAAAAGTAAGAACGAACAGATGTGTATCTGTCAAGGGAGTGAATATTTGGTACAGCTGTGAGCATACATTGAGAATGTGCGGTTAACTGTTAAAAAAAAATATTGGCAAGGTAAAAGGTTGTGGTATGAACATTTTGTTTAATGAAGTTCAGTATGTTTATTATTAACCTTATGTCTTCAACTAAATTGATCTGCACTTAACACATGCTGAACCATCAGTGTGTGAATGTGAAAGAGGAATAAAACTTTGTTTTGCTTTTCCCCCTCATTCCTCCCCTTTTGTCTCCTCCCACTATCTTTCTTTTTTGGAAACCGACTACAGTTTCAAACCATTGAAAGGTAGCCTTGACAGTTTTTGGAGTCCTTGCATTTTTAAATGTAATTTGGTGTTTCCAGGAGATTAGGCAAAAAAGGGAGACGGCGACTCTGTTGATATGTTTCTGATCAGAGAAAGGGATAAAGGTATTTAAATGCCTTGGGTATTTAAAATTACCTCCAGAGCAGCATGAAATTATTTCATCACAAAATCATATTTCAGTAAATGTGTAGGCTATAGCTAAAGTGTAAATGGTAAATGGACTTAACTTATATAGCGCTTTTCTGTTCATACTCACCATTCAGAACACTTCACAGTGGAGTCACGTTTGCTCCATTGGGAGAGGGAAAGCTATGATTATACACATTAATGAATAAATTCCCTCTTCCTGATGACTCGGCAGAATATAACCCGTCAAATAGGCAGAATTTAATGAGAAAATAGAATCCAGCTGTTGTTTTTACCTTTTCTGCTCAGTTTCCCGTTTCTGGCCTGCGATGGTCCATGGATTTACATGGACAGTTTATTGTGCATTTATTTGGCTTAAAGTCGCTCCTAATCTTACAGCTTTGGTATTTCACTGGTGAAGTCTGGACTGCTCAGCCAGACACTGAAAAAACTTTGAATAGCTAATGAACGTGTCCTGGAAAGGTCGTAGCTGTTGACCTCCACTTTGTAGTATTCATCCGTGTCGGGATTGACCTACATACCCTGACCCGCTGTTTTATATAAGCATTAATACACATGAATACACACACAAACGCATGGTGACAGTGCTCTCAGTGATCTCACTCTGACCCATATACTGCTACTGATGGCTGGCTTGGTTAGCTAATGGCATTGGTGGTGAGCCATAGAAAAATGTATTTTCTTTTCTGAGGGAAGAACAACAAACAGCATGATGGTCCAGCTTGGTTCGGTGTTAAATAAGGTAAATGGCTCAAAAGGGGGCAGCTGAGGGTGCCACCATGTGACTGTCGCATATTGCAGTTTGCGTGCTGAGATGGAAATGTCAACACAAATTGACATGTCTGCCCAAAACCGTGCGGCTTCTTTTTTGTCGTTTTGAGTCAGGACTGACAAGCAGTGGGGAACGTACAGTCTGGAGGTATTTGTCATGCACAAACTGGAATGTGATGGACCAGATTTGAAATTACAGCAAAGTGGAAGTGAATTTGTTTTTTCTCCCTCTCTCTCGTTGCTCTGAGTCCGCGAAATAAAATCTTCTGCAGAGCAGATGTCTCCTAATTAGTGAAGAATGCTCATCTACGTCTACTTTAATCTCAGTATTAATCCAAATTCTCTCTGAAGGCCTCAGAGTTTTGTTAGAGCACATTAGAGCAAAAAAAAAAAGCATCATGGAGAATAAGAAACACAGCAGATTCTACAGGGGAGGTAGAATGTGCTGAAGGAGCTCAAATCATGGTTGGGTTATTATGAAAATACAAAGGTTCTGTCCGTAAAAGTCTTTGGAACTAAATTCAGACTTATGTCCCTCTTTTTTTAACCTTGTTACATAAAATCGATTGAATTTAGTTGTAACTTGACGAAAGGTGAACAGTTCGAGGAGTATGAATTCTTCTCCAAAGCACTGGCACCATTTGCTACTTAGCAACAGTGTGTCACAGGTATGTGTCCTTGGCCTATAATTCAATATCACTGTAAGAAGTCGTTTATCACAGGTTTATCCTCATGTCCTGAAACCTTTAATAAATGACTGTTGCAGGGCGGATGATAAAAGCTGTGTGCCACTGCGTGTGAATATACTGATGCTCTCACAGTTGCACTCCGTAGTGAATTATTCAGTTAATTGAATTTAGCCCTCTATAAACAAGACGATAACATGCCCCATGGAAATACAGTGACATTTATTCTGGTGAGTCAGGCCGGCTTTTTGTTCACAAACACACACACACACCCTCTCTGTATACATACAGTATTTGACAGGCGCTTATTAAGAGCTCCATATTTGTGGTCGGAGAACGTAAGAAGTCAGTACGTGAACACACTCACTTTGTGTCCCGTAATGCGTACTGGAGAATAGCTGTTGCCGAGTACATTTTCCTTATGAGCGTATAGATGTGCGCAATTCTCATAGCCCACTATGTTGAAGAAAAGGTTTTGACTTTGAAGTTGGCTGCAGGAGCCAGAGGGCGTGCCCGCTCCTACGACCAGCTCTTGTTTGATCCTTAAGCAAGCAAGTGGTGGTATAAACAGGAAGGGGCCCCTGTGCTTTAGTGCGTCATAGGCTCGTGTCATTGGATCTTCTGTGTGAGAATGTGCTGGAGTGTTTCGCATAACATTGTCAGCCAGATATCCTGGCTAGGTACACAAAGGTGACACGGGCTTAATGGCTGGCACACACGCGCTGGATTGTGTGAGCGGCCTGGAGGAAAAACAAAGCTTCTTCTTGAGGTAGGCCAACTTTGGTTTCCTTCATGAGGCAGGAGTGATGTAAAGGTGCGTGCTCATATCTACGCTATGCCCGTGCATTATGAAATGTGGCAGCTTAAGTGTTTTGACTGTAAATGTTCGTTTTTGTGTGTTTTAGTTTCCTAAGAATATGGAGTTAATTTCTGTTGGGCCTCTTCCACTAACTGGAACCGGCTTTTAGGGGGACCGAGGTCCCCAGTCTCTCTCTCTGACACACACACACACACACACACATAATTGTGAGCAATGGTTAAGACACACTCAGCTCCCTGCTTTCATACAAAACAGTCTAGTATATTGTTGTCATCCAGTAGAGAAAAGGACACTCTTCCCCCTTCCAATTATTATAAACTCAGTCTTCCATTTAAAACTGGCCTCCACAGTTTACTCTGAATGAGGCCCAAATCATTTCATCGTTTGTTGAAGAGCATTTTGTCCTCTCCAAAAACATTGAAGTACCACATTTTCTTCTCTTTAGAAACAAAATCTCAATGATGCAGCCTATAAGGGCCCATTCTACCTGACCAATGTAAACTCAAGGTCTTAATGGCAGCCTCATACAAAACATCAATATCTGCTAATTGGTCTACCATGATAGATCTTTGCCTTGACCACTGGAGATCGGCACCAGCTCTCCTCTGACCCTGCAAGGATAGGCAGTATAACGGATGGATGGATGGATGGATCAGGAAGGTTTTTGCGGGGACAATATATCTATACAAACATTTGAAAAAAAACAACATAGAATATAATTGATTTGCTTTCAACTAAAATAGAAAAAAGAAGTGATTTTTATAACTGGTGAATATTCTGTATACCTTCATACCAATAATCAACCAATGCCTGGTGTTATCAGCAATGTCTTAGATATAAACATAATAAAAATGAGAGCTGGTCTTCTGTTTTCACCTTGCAATCATTGCTCCAATCATTCATGCACCCTAAAATACACGCATATTCATAAACACATGCACATAACAGTCATCTCACAGTCATTCTACAAACCAAGAATGTGGATTTCACTTTCCCTGCAAAGCTTTATCACACACGTGACGCTAAACCTTAGAAGAGGCTGCGCCCTAAAAAGGAAATTCTTCTCGTGCGAGGAAAGCCGCGTCCACACCGGCCAGTGCGTCCAGGCAGCAAAACGCTCAAATGAAAACCCAGCTGCTTGCTCACTTTGTGGTCCGTGTCAGTTTGGCGAACAGAATTGCGGCACTTTCCCTCCCTCTGCTCCACTCTTCCTCGTCTCTTTCTCCTTTCTCCTCTACCTGACACACGTGTCCCCCTACCTCTTCCACCGCTTTTTGCTGATTTAATCTAAATACACAATGAGAAACTAGTAGTGGATATTTAGTATCTTAGTTGCCCTAACCTTGTCTGGGTAGCATCAACTAACATAACAAGTTAAAAGAAAGTCAAAAGAAAATACTTAACTGCTTACCTTGCACTCCAATATCCTCCGACATCTCCGATAGCTACTGCCAGCATCTCAATCCCCCCACCCCCCACCCCAAGGCACACCCACAAGATGAATAAATATTATTTCATAGCAATTCATCAAACAGGACATTACTTTTGGCATCCTACGAAAACATTACATAGATTTTTTTTTATTCCATTTATTTACATTTTTTTGTTTTTCTCTGCCAACTTTTGGCTTCTCCCTCCAAACAGTCAAATGTCTTTCATTTGAGAGCAGAATTTTCTTTTGAAGGCGCAGACTCCCGTTAGGTTTAACCTCACACTTGTAAAAGCTTCATGTAGCGTTCAGGGGAGGTGAAATCCACATGCGCATGAGATGAATTCTACGCATGTGTGTTGGGGAATATGCACATTATGTACCCTGTTGAACACGCACAGATCTTTTTGAAAATCTCGTTCAGGATTTACAAGTTAAATATAATTCCATAGTTTTAGATATATCCCTGCTTCAGCACACCTGACTTCAATTTATGGCTGATAAACAGGTTTACTGAACTGCATTCATCTGATTTAGATGTCTAAAGTAGAGAAACATCTCAAACTTGCAGGGCAGTGGGCCTTGAGGACCAGCGTTGGAAACACAGGCTTAACTAATACTGTAATAGTTTTTTGCGAACCATATTATTGATTTTAGTGTTTAGTTATCCTTCCATGTAGCTTCTGCACCCTTTGTGTCTTTCAGGGTCACAGGGAGGCACCACAACCTTTTCTTATTGCACCTACCACCTTACCAGATCGAAGTGACCCATCTGTTTCTTCCTGCTTTATCAATCTTCAGTAGAGACCTGTGAAACATTTAGTTCCTAACAACACAGCTAATGGGTCAGTAAAAGAACACAGGGAACCTACCTGCCAAAGTCCAACCTGATCCAACAGGAACCAATCTAGTGAGGGTGCTTTTGGGACTCAATAAGAGTCTGGCACATGTAACAGTATCAAATATATATATATATAATTTTTTTAAATATTTTTTTGGTTGTGCTTGTGCGACTGACATTTTCAAACTATTCCTGTGCAAAGGCAATTACGTTTTTTCCATCAATGCAAACATGCTGAAAGAAAGCGCACTCTGCAAGTTAAGCCCTCAGCCTCCAGCAGCTAATGTCAGTTTAACGTGCTACCAGTGCTAATATTAATAACCAGAGTTTTTTAGAGAAGCAGTCCACAGGTGTGTTTTTCCACAACATCAACACAGTTATGAAGCGAGAGGCTCCTTCCTTTTACACCTTCACAAATGTTATATTCTAAAGCTTGTTAAAATTGTTTACAGGATCCTGCCTGCTTGTAAAAACACAGCGGTCTAAGTAGTGGGTGAATTGTTTGTTTAGGCTGCAGACCATCATCAGCACCCGTCAAGTATATATACTCATTAATTAAACACTAGGACTCCATTGTGGTAATAAAAGCGGCTGTTTGTTCGTTTCATACAAAAGTTCTATTACTCCTGATTATAATGATAATAATAATTTTAAATACCACAATTGTAGTTACTGAGAAATAATAAACAATTCTATAATAATTAATTATAGTTATTTTAATCGGTTTAAACAGTAATAATACATTTTCACTGATTAAACCTAAAGTAAAAATCAGCATTGCGTATATTAAGAACACTAAGTTACAATAATTTGTATCTTTACAGTGAGGAACATAATTTTTGAACGCCCTGCGATTTTGCATGTTCTCCCTCTGAGAAATTATAGAGGGGTATGAAATTCACATTGTAGGTGCATTTCCACTGTGATAGACAGCATTTAAAAAAATCAGGAAATCACATTGTATGATTTTCTTTTTCTTTATTTGTATTTTATTGCTGCACATAAGCGTTTAATGTTACTATTTGGTACGGAAGCCTTCGTTCTCTGTTAAAGCGGTCGAATGTTTCCTGTAGCTCTTGACCACACTACAGGGATTTTGGCCCACTCCTCCACACAGATCCTCTCTAGATCTGTCAGGGGCAGTCGCTGGGCAACACAGACTTTCAGCTCCCTCCAAAGATTTTCTAATGTATTTAGGTCAGGAGACTGGCTAGGCCACTCCAGAACTTGGACATGCTTCTTATGGAGCCGCTCTTTGGCTATCCTGGCTGTGTGCTTCAGGTTATTGTCATGTTGGAAGACCAAACCTGGTGAATACCTATGGGAAACAGTTGACCTCTGTCATCGCCAACTCAGGTTACATTACAAAGTAATGAGGTGAATTTTTATTATGGTCCAAATCCTTATTTTTCTGCACCAATATTGAAATTAGTTTAAAAAAATCATACAATGAGATTTCCTGGAATCATTTTTTTTTTTTAAATCTCTTACACTTGACGTTAACCTACAATGAAAATTACAGACCTCTCATGTTTTGAAGAGGGACAGCTTCCACTATAATATGATATAATATAATATAATATTTATATATAATAATATAATATATAATATGATATAATACACATTTTTTGGTTTTGTTACATCTCCTTTTTATATTATCATTGTACACAGGGAAAGAGATGAGGAGCTTTAATGTCATATTTCAGGTAATACAGCATTTGTCAAAAAATCTGGGTGCCCATTGAAGGTTGTAGAGGTAAACTTAACAGAATAATTTAGATACAACAGTTTAACTAGTGCAGGAAAACTTCCTCTGGAGTTCCAATTACAGATGTTTTAGGGGGTTTAGTTTATGTCCTATTTTTTGGCAACATTTTAACTGTACTATTTACAAATTCATAACGCTTTTTTGTTTAAGAAATGTTTCTGAAAAGCATCTGACTGAACTTTAAAGGAAAGATGGCTAAGCCTGGTGAAGCAGAGCCTACTGAGTGCAGAGAAGGCCGTGTGTGGTTACTAAGAAAGAATAACATGCACTGCAGACCCCAGACCACAGGAGGCATGACTCCCTCACTGAGACCTCCAGGCTTTCTACTCTACATTGTTTACTCCTTTGTAAATTCACATCTCCTCTGATGCAGTATCGCCACACCACAGCTTTTTTCCCTCCACCTCTTGTCCTGCGCTCATCTCTGCTATTAACTACGCCTTTTCTGTCTTCCGGACACCCTACCACACCCCTCTCTACTTGGCTCCCTTTCCTCTTTTCTCCTCAGTTGTCTCTCTCTCACCTCTCCACTCTCTTCATATTTCATATTAAGCAATCTTTTCCATGGAACCAGCTGTGTAAACAATAGGGACCAACCCTTAATTTTTTCTCAGAACCAGAGAAAAATGCAAGTGGAGAAAAAAAAAACAAGATACAAGGAGCTCACCGCACACCGTCCACACGATGATCTATGGCCCTTTGTCTCAATCGTCCCCTTCCAGTACGACTGCGATTCTCTGGCCAGATTTGTTGTTTTTGTGTTTGTGTGTGCGTATGTGCAAGTGTGTGTGTGAGGGTCATGCCTACAGGAGTGTGTTTATGTGGTTCATGAGAGTTTTCTGTTACCATAGCCTCCCGCAAATATTGACTGAGTCCAATAGCTACAGTAAGTAGCTCAAAAGCAAACACTGCATTTTTATGGCTGGCCAGATATGCTTGGAGTTTAGTCACCAAGCATACTCTGACCAGAAATAATTGAGCTTGCTCAATGTCTGAAGTTCACAAGTTCTCCCCACGACTTCCTCTGATTTATGCTGACGGTTTGTAGGGCCACTGAGAATCAATCTCAGCTGTTTGTCGTATATTTGGGAGAATCTCTGTAATCTGTCGCTCCAGTCCTCATGGGAGCTATAGCACTGGCTCTAGGAGAAGAACAGTCTTCCTGGTTTGGTTTTCCAGATTAAGTGTGGAATTCTAGCTAAACATTTTCCAATGGGTTTTACACAGTTAATGAGCCTGACTTTGTGTTAGAAATGATCAGAATTAGGTGACCGATTTCCACTCTCTGGGTTTTATGAAGCTTTTTTATCTGCTGATACCGATTTTAGCAGATTTCTCTTTAAATTTCTCTTTAACAGCTATTATATATAGCTATATAGCTATATTCTATTATATATATATATATATAATAGAATATAGACGAAGAGCACTGACAAGTTTTTAAGACTGTTTTTATAAGTAATAATTATTCATTTATATTATTACCAGTAAGGTTGCCCGATATGTTGGCATCTACCTCGGTAGTGAGTACCTTGAATTACCTTATGTTTAAAGTGTGCTACACAAATAAAACTGGCTTGCCTTGCTTTGATCTTAGTGATTTTTTTAACATATCAGTGTCGGTATGATGAGTAAAACTGGGCTGATTTTAACAACTGATGTTTATTTCCTTCTTTTGGTCTCTGCTGTTTGTGTTTCCGGTATTGGGAGAGGGCTGGTCAGGTTTTTCTTTGGTCATGTGACAGTCATAGTTATTTAGCGCAGGATTGTTGGGGGTTCAAAGAAGCAATGTTGGAGGTGTGGTCATTTTTAAATGGTGTTTGAAGACTAGGGAAATATATTTAATACAAATAATATGGTTACATAATGGTTATCAGCCATAACAGCAGTAATGATATCAGATTTCAGTATCGGCCCAAATTTTCCTAAGTTCTTTTCTTTTCAGTGTCGTGAGTAATGGTGTTTTAGTATAACAGTGTAGCCAGTGTTAGTATCAGTGCATCCCACATCAGTGCCACATGAATTTGATAAAATACATACATTTTCCTGAAAAGTGGAACACCAAAATTCTCAAAGCATAAAGATTGAGATGAAATAAAGAAAAAATTGTTTTCATAAAAGTTAAATGCAAACTAAATGTTATGTTAACACGAATTCAAAATTGTTTGAATAGAAGTGTAACACGTAAAAAGAGAAAAAAAAACCATCTTTCTGCTTTTCAGATTACTTATTCATAAATTTAATGTCGCAGAAAAATAAAAAAGCAAATATGTGAACGAAAAACGCTTCAAGTTCAAAAGGTTTCTTCTTTGTTAATTAGGGGGAACATTTTTTTTAACTCTCATATCTCATGTAAATTTTTTATTGATCATCAGTATTTATCCTCCTTGCCCACCTGGTACAAAGTGCATAGGCACAGCTTGATGACTTCATCAACATTCGCAATCACGATAGGCCGGTATAATCAAAATTTAATCTCGTGGATAAATTTATATCATTTTTTTACCTTAGACTGTTTATATCACCCACTACTACTTTCAGGGTTCATACATAGTTTGGAAACATCTAGTAAAGCACGGACAAAATGTATTCTTTTATTTACTTTTTTATCTTCTAACATGCGGAAAACAAATTATTATTAACAAATATAATCCAGATACATGATTTATATTTAAATATTTGATCAACTTTGCATTTGCCACATCACAAATAGATTTGAACATCTGTCCTGCCTGTTTATTTGAACATTATAATGAGCACACACATTCTGCTGTTTATGAACGACGCTCTACTGCGCCATAATTTTGTTCAGCAGAGTCCCCTTCCAGGTAAAGCCATGGCTAAAACAAAAGGCTTTACTGCTTAATGTGCCGTCTACTCTTCATAATGCCAATGCTGTTAAGAACAGGCCTTAATTTGAACGAAACCACCAAGTTACACCACGCGAAGCATGGAGGTGATTTCCAACTAATTCAGCAGCAGCCCAACTTCTACATAAATGATGTGTGTACTTTTCTTTGCCATGCCATACAACTTTCCAGGTTTGGATCGTGTGTTTACGGATCATCCGGGTGGGCAGATGGTTCTTTTCTGCACGGCACAGACACACTAGGGCTCATTCTACGCTGATGAAACACACTCACACACACACACACTTAAAGTGCTCATCCTTGGGTTTATGTTTTGCAGGTGCCAGGCTTGCTGGCATTTTAGATAATTAAGGGCTGACCTTTCTGAGGTGAGCAGAAATGTCACCCAGCCTGCTCCTCTGACAAGTGGATTCACCCATCGGGGGGCAAGGGGGGCTTGGCAAAGCGACTGAGGATTCTTACAACCTTGAATTTTCACTTAGCACCCTTTAGCCTTTCTAAGCTACACTCTTGGGCTGGCATTGAGAAGTAGCTCTTACCTTTTGCTCTCTCAGTCACAGAGCATCAGCCAGGAGGAGGATTCACTGAACTGGAACTCTGTTGAGGTCAGATTGTTTTAAAAAAGGTATTTTACATTTTTGACCTCAATAGAAGAAGAAAAAAAAATCAGTAAACTGTATCAGGATGGTTCTACAGCGCACCCTGATACTGGATTATTATCAACCTATGTTAATACTGTGATTACGTAGCGCATAGCTCTACCCAGTAACAGGATTACGTTTGAGTTGCTTTAACTGGGTTCTCCATAGACACCCTATGAACTACATTACATCCTTTAGTTGAGAAATACCAATATGGCAGTTTAACGACAAAATAAAGATAATTTATAACACAATTTGCAATTAATCTGAAGCAACTGAGTTATCTTTCTTTTCATGTTTGCTATTTTGAATGCTAATTTAAAACTAAAGTAATAAAAATAATAAATATAATAAAGAAGTGCGTTCAGTCTCGGGCTGCTCTCCCAAACGCTAAATATGTCTTACTGAAAAAGGTTAACATCCCCGCTCATTTAAAGTGCGCTCCTGCCACATAGAAAATCAGACCATTCATTTCAGTTTTGTTTAGAGATGGCACTCAATTAACAGAAAAAGTAACCAAAAATGCAATTTGAGTAAAAGAGTCTACTTTTCAGAGAGTGAGGATGGACTATACTAATAGAATTATGTTAAGTCTTTCCAGGAAACACTCATTTACCGATGATTTATGACTTTAGGATAGCTCCTAAGGAAAATCAATAAATCGCTTTGCGCAAAAGGTCAAATAAAAATGTAAACTTGCAGACAAAAAAACACAAATCTGGGATATAGTGTGTATAATCTGATGAAAAATGGATTAGGAAACGACAGCTGAGTAATATGGTACCATTGCTCTGTTTTTGAAGATTTCCAACATCTCTCCATCCTGCAGGATTTACTGTATCCTCATAATGGCCATCCCTGCTTTCGGATCTCCAAAATATGATATGAATATAGTTTTCACTAATGTAGGAGTTCACCTAATGTAGGAGTTCACCTCACATTTGAACTGTTGGTAATTCCCTGGTCAGGTTCAAGCTCTGTGTGGATTTGTAATAAATTTGCCTTAACTGAAGTATGAATTTATGAATCCCGACAAAATCTCTCACAGATGCCTATCTGGATAATGTGAGGAAGTGGTGACATTTTATGTGGAAAAAGGTCAACTGTCAACTTCATAGTGACATCAGGATGTTTTTCACATCCACTTTTCTGGTTCAGTACAATACCGTGCAGGAACAGAAAGAGACATGGTGACTGAGTTTCTGATTTGTTCATGTCATAAAAGACCTTCTGTTGCTCATGGTAGACTTAGCTCACACCTCACAGCTCTGCTCTTCCAGTTAGGCTTTGTTGAAGGAACACCAAACGGTTTGCAGCTTAGTCACTAATCAGAATGTGATAGATGTTTTCATTGGTTGAGCTCTTGAGGAAACAGCCCATATTTGGTCGTGTTATATTCGGATTGCATGTGTTCTCCAACTGCTAAAGATGAACATTTTGTTGATGTAAGGCTTGATCGCAGTGATCCGTAAAAGCAGCTACAAACACTCTACAAATGATTTTTGGACCATTTCCTGTAGCTTTCTTAAAGCAGCCATAGCCCGTTTGTAAAGCTTTTGTCAGGTTAATTATCTTATTCAAGATTTTTCACGAATGCGCCTTGAAAACCCTCTTCATAGGACTTTCATACAAATGCCTAAGGAATAACTGAACAACAATATATGATAGCTTTGGAGTTTTTAGGCTCAGGAAACTTGCAGTACAGTTAGTTACAGAGTCTCATACTAGTCAGCTTTTGACTTTTTTCAAAAGGTTTTGTAGCCATAGTGGCCGTTATTTGAAAGGGGATAGTGGAAAAAGGGGAGAGAAGCGGGATAAGACACGGGGCAAAGGTCGCTGATGGGCTGAGGCCTCTGTACATGGGGCACCACTCACTAACCACTATGCTACATGACACCCACACTTTTATTTTCTTTAATATAAAAAAGTACTCTTACACACAGTTCCTTTTGTTATTTCTGTGACTCGGCTTTGACCGCTCGTACTCAGTCGCTTTGCCAGGTTCTGGTTCTGGTTCTGCTTGAGGTTTCTTCCTGTTAAAGGCGAGTTTTTGCTCTCCACTGTCACTACATGCTTGCCTAGCATGAGGGTTTGCAGTGATTGGAGTCTGCATGAATGAGGCACAACCTCAAGTCAATAAATTGATGCAATCTGCTGGGATTCCTTAAATAGAAAACTTTTAACTGATTGGAATGATTGTATAATTGTATTGAAATGACTTTTCTTGTAAAGTGCTTTGAGATGACATCTGTTATGAATCAACGATATATAAATAAATTGAATTGAATTAAATAGTCGTGCAGCGCCCATGGATACAAACCCACCAGTGTCACCGTCTTTTCTCCGTTGCAGAACTTATGCAGTAGCCTCAACTGCTAGTTCTTGTTCTTCGTCCTGTAACTGCGCCTTCAAAAAGATCAGCAGTGCTACTCTACTGTACAATTGCCCTCTCTGCAATTATATGATGATCAAGAGAGAATTTTGGGGATATTCGAATGGCTGCCACTAATATATCCCGACAAATCGCTCGAAAAGTCATTGGATCTTCTTACCAGTGTGTTGAGTTTACATTTATATTACATTTAGTAGACGCTTTAACCAAATAGACTTACAAATGAGTAAATTTTCACATTTATAAGCTATGTCAGGGTCACAGTGTAATGAAGCGCTATAAGAAAGAAGCAAGTTGCAAAAATCTTTAGTTTGAAGCCTTTTCTTGAAGATTGTAAAGGATGCTGCAGTGCGTCCGTCGCTGGGCAGGTCCTTCCACCATTCTGGGATCAGAGAGTTAAAAAGTTTAGTCACTGATCTTTAGCTACGAGTTTCAGGACCAGCCAGTCGCTGCTCATTGGTAGAGCACAGACTAGAGTTTAGGCCTAGACCAGAATGTACTATGTAGGTGAGTATCAGAGCTTTGAATCTGGTGTGGGCAGCCACGGGAAGCCAGGATCTGAAAGGTTGAGTGACCTGAGTTATTTTCATCTGGTTAAAAATGGGTCGTGCAGTTGCATGTTGGAGGATCTGCAGAGGCTTGTTTGTGACCTCTGTTTTACATGCTTTCCTCATGCTTTCCTGCTACCATTAACGCACAGAATGCACCATCATTTGTGAGGAAGAAAATGTTCACGTATTTTAAGTCATGTACAAAAAGAAAGCACTCCAAATTGCTCGGATGTTCTCTGCAGTGAAAACCAAACACACCACCTACACCTTTGACCTCTGGAAATATGTGGTCTGCAGATTATGCAAAATCCACCCGTCCTGAGCTGGTAATGTACAGTAAATGCAGTCAACTGGAAGACCCCTCCTTTAGGGTATAGGGATGATACGCATGTGTGATTGTGAGCGTAACATTGGCACACAAGGCATGCGTGACTGCCCACACCACCCGCATGCTCAGGCGCTTGTTAATATAGGTCTGTTTATGTCATACTGTGTGGATTGGGTATGTTTGTGTGCACACAGTATCCTGTCTCACTTCTGACATATTTATCAAGTACACTGAAGTCCTCTTTAATATTTAAGAGTGTCGTGCTCGAGTGAGTTCCATTTTTTTGTGCCGCTACATGGCCATATACGCTGGGTGACTACACCGTTTGAGGAGGAACTTAAATGTAAAAATTCCAAGTTATGAGTAAAGGAGCGCAAATAAACACACCGCCTCTCAAAAGTTGTATACATGTTCATAATCACAGTTCTGACACAAATCTCAATGTCTTTTTTAAGGAATTTTCTGGAAAAAACAGACGTTAGGCTGTGCATGATTTATGAACATTTTTCACACCCCAAAAAAAACCTGAAACGTCAATATGGATTCAAGCCCCATGAGTCAATGCTTTATAGAAGTGTCTCTCTGAAGATGTATTATTAGATTTGGATCTGTACTTTGATTGGGCCATTAATGTACTCTGATTGAAACCATTAACTGTAGCCCTGACTGTATGTTTAGAGGCGTTCTGCGGAGAGGTGAACCCTCGACCCTAGTGGGGATAAGGCATATCAGGATAAAGAGGTTTAAATACATTAATCTGCTGCAATTTTTTTATTTTACGCTGAAAAGTCTTGCTTTGCCTATAAACAATATTCACTCTCTTTAACTGATTGGTCTCTATCAACAAAATGTGTCCTTTTTTCGTCGAAAATTCCTCAAAAAACTTTAATGACAACTAAATCAATTAATTATGTAACATAAAATAAGCGATTGAATATTCACTTTGCGGGAGTGAATATAAATAATATTTTATGTCATGTTTTTGTTAGTTTTGTAGAAATTAGTTTTCACTTTGACATTCATGTTTTTTTTCCAAAAACAGTCACATTAGTTGATTTGTAAAAGCAATAAAAATGTAAAACATCCATGGGTTTGAACACTTTTTGTGGGCACTACTGTAGGTAGATTATTCTAAACATGACGGCATCAACATAACCTGTTATTGCTTTTTTAGATGATTATTTCATATAAAACTCTGTTCAGCTTTCTTTCTCCCATCACCTTTATGCTACGTCTCTGCATCCCTCCACATACTGATCACACGTGTACATTCACATGCGCTCTGGTGTGTGTCAGCAGCGCTGCATTCGCGGTCCCCCGTGGCGGCGTTTTGCGTGTTGGAACGCTCCCCTGCACTGATCTCGTGTTGCCATTTTCTGCCTTTTTGGATTATTAATTCAGCGTCTGCTGTCATAACCAATCACGGGCTCTCATGCCCCATAACCTCTAACCTTTCATTCCCTCTGCCTGTTACATGCCAAAGAGAGTTAACTCCAGATGACCCAGATTGTTTCTTTTTATTTTCCCTCCCAGTGTAAGGGATGGCATGCGTTCCCTGAGGAGACGCCCTCCATCCAGTACCTTGCTGGGAAGCTGTTGAATTGAATTTGGCAAGCGCAAAGAATTCAGTTTAAATCTTTAAAAAGAACTACATTAATGATGTGACTCCAAGCCCTAGGGTCACTCTACTTTTCTACTTCATTGCGTTTTTGCTTAATTTGAGGCTCCATCAGTGTTTATTTTTATAATATATAAGCTCCCTTCTCAGACATATATTAGAGGGGTTTTTTGTGTGTGTGTGTGGACTTAAAAAGACCACAAGTAGAATGCATGGATACGTTTATCCTGCTTGTTTGTTTATTTTACATCTTAAAGTCTTTCTACATATGACTACTTCTTTTTGTAGTTTTGGGGGCACTAATTTGTGTTTTAATAAGCAAATACATGGAAAGATGCACTTCCTGCTGAGATTAGACAGGAGAATCAGTCTATATTTACTCTTTAACATGCATATTTATAGTTCCTTTTTGCTGGCAAAGACCCCTGCAAAGTTATATTTACAGCAGAACTCGGAACTCATATTAGAAAAGTTATTGCAAACAGTAAAATCTGTAGCATGGGCCAATAATAAAGTATTGTTATGCATGTTTTGCACTGAAACATGGTAGTTGCACTTGTGCTAACAGAGAGACCAGTGTGATGTGTCGGCAATTAAAGAGTTTTTTTTTTTTTAGCCGTAACTTCTTTTAAAACTTGTGCCAATCATAGCAAAGCTTTCTCACTCTGTATGGTTCATACAGTAATATAGTGTTTCCCCTCCCACCCCTGTTGCTCCTCAATCCTAGTATTTCACTTTTTCTGACTTACAGCAAAGACAAAAAAAGCTGTTGGCTTTTTATTAAAATATATCCAAACACAATAATGATGAAGGAGCTGAAGGACTGCCAGCCAAGGTACAGTAGCAGCAGGATGCCAGTTATGCAACAGATTGCATTCTCCCTACAGCAGCACACAGCCTCAATAATTAACCAGCTAATGTAACTTTGTTTTATTCCAGTGGCGTCTAAACTTTTGTCACATTGGCAAAAGTTGCTGTGTAAAAAGTTCTCTTGGGCCAAAGAATACTTTGGGGAGAAAAAAGTAGTTTTATTTTTTATTTTTTTACTTGCTCAGCAATTTACTAAATTTACAATGTTTGAATTAGACATTCTGATTATTTGATAAGAAGGGATGTGCAAATCTAAGAAAAGCATCCAGTTTGCAAATTAGTTTGGGCTCCATTCAAAAAAGAAAAGAAAAGAAATTCTGAAGAGAAAAAAAAGAGTTTATGCCAAGAAATAAGTACAGGATTTTGGTCAATTATTGTTTGAGAATACTTGCTTTATTCAGCTAAGATTAAGCAATGCATAAAGAGTCTAAAGCTTAAACTTGTTTTCCACAAAAGTTAAACTTAAACAAATGACTAAATCTTGACTAAAACAAAAATTAATTTTAGTGAAAAGACTAAAACTAAATTTTATTTTATTTTTTTTATTAACACTGCATGGAATGGTCATATCTAAAGAAATATGTTTTGGAAAAAAACAGCAAGATCATAAAGGATATTTTAAGTTAAGTAAAAAAAAAAAAAAACTAAAAAAAGAATATGGAAATTAACCATTAAGAGGTTTGTGGTCTGTATGTGAAAGGTGTATAAAGGATATCAATACTTTAACAAGAAAATTGCACATCAGACTATATGCAACTTCAATGTTTCAGTTTGTCCATGGTGGTACATTTAATATCACGACACAAATTTGCACCAAGGACCCTACACAACCAGCAATAATAGTTGTTTTATGTCATAGAGTCAGGCTGTATTAGCCAGCTGGAAAAGTAAGGAAGGAGATATAAGAGAAACTCAATCCATACCTGATTCATAAGCTTTACAATCCCCTGCAAAAGCTGTCACGCTAATGCATTTCCTTCTTCCAGCACTCGTTTCCTAAACAAAGCATACATGTGTATGTGGGAAAAGTGACCTGATTCGATAATGAGCAAATTATTAACAAGGCAAATGGAATGCAAAGCCTACAAAATGAGCTTAGTGGGACTTCTCTGAAATCATCTGCATCCTTATTGTGTGTGAACCAGAAATTTATAGTAAAATGTCATTCATTTTATGGTGCACCAAAGCTGAAAGCGATCCTGTGGTGTTCGCTCGGTTTCATTCGCCACCCGTCTGTTTCCGTCTCACCTGTCGTATGCTGGGTGAACAAGTTGGAACAGGCCCGCAAACATGTCTGACCTCACCCCTTCATGCTCTACAGGAGTTCATCCTGATGCCATTCATGCTACAGCGCCACATTTATAACACATTCGTCTAAGATATGTGGATTTTTTCTGTTTTTTCATCAAGAGCTCATTGCAGGAGTAAAACCTTCATTTCCTTGGCTGCGTTGCAACGTTTACATACCGCTTTATGGTTATCGTATTCCTCTGCTGCGTATCTGTCAGTGGCCCTGCGTCCTGCTCCCGCCTTCTGCTGTGATCACAGATCTGGTATCATCTTAATCCAGAAGCCATACTCCGCTGCGGGAATCTTTAGCGGTTCCCAGAACGGCGCCTTGGGTCTCACCTTTTGCAACCGGTGTAATTAGCAAAGTTTGCCTTTGTGTTTTGGCTCGCCTACCACGGCGTTAGTAGCCTGTCACCGTTAATGAGCGTGTGCATAAGCACACAGAGCTGCAAGGAGACATCACACACCTCCAACTTTAACACTCCGTTAGATAATTAAGGAGGATGGGGTGTTTTTGTAACATTTCATCTGAGACATTACCATTAATTAGCGTCAGGGGAAGGGAACGGTTTTGCTCAAGCACTTCACTACAAAAGGATGTGATCTCTGCCTTGTCACTGAAGCACTAAATGATCTCTCCTCTGTTTTCTTTTTCTTTCTAGGGAGAAGCTTTGCAACCTCAAGAAGAGGCCCGACTAAGGAGAGCGACTCTTTCATGGCATCATGTGATCTGCACATTCCCTTGGCGAGCGCTACACCGGAGGAGTGACTCTGAAAGCATCCCAGCCACTAGCAGTCCCCCTGTCACCACTATCGCTGCTCCCGTGTGCCGCCTTTAACGTCTCAACTCGCCTCTTTTCTCTGCCTTAGTCTTGAAGATAAAGAACAGCTATGCTGCTTCCCTGCCCCTCCAACGCCTCCTGCAAATAAGGCCTTTTAGCTTGTTCGAACAATACATGAGAAAGGAGCTTTTTATATTTCTACTGTGTGTCTTTTTGTTCACACTAAGTCAGCCCTAAAGACATACATACTGACTAAACAAACAGTGCTTTTTTTTTTTTTGTCCTTGTGACATCTACAGGAGGTGTTTTTTGAAATTTTTTTAACCATAAAGGATTAATTTACAAATTTTACCTGGCTGGCACTTTTCTGGAATATCCACTGCCTGGGCTTCTCCATGGGGGATTAAATCATCCCAGGAACCTCTACTGACTCCTCTTTGGCCCAGACGCGTCTCATCAAGTGGTTTGTTTTGTCCCTGAGCTGTGTTTGTGAGCCATCATGGCCGGGAAGGGCAACCCGGTGCCAGGCGGACACCTAAACGGCTTCCCCATGCCCGCCTACTCCTACTTTTTCCCCCATATGTTGGGGAGCATGTCGCCTCCGGCCCTGTCAGGACTTCCCATCAGTGGATACAGCACCCCTTCTCCAGCAAGTAAGTCCTCTTTTTTTTTCTCATCTTTTTATCTACCCACTGCTGCTTTTTTTGCTTCGGCTGCGTTTTACAGTCTATAGTGCAAGTTGCTTCTTGAATGAAAGCACTTATGGAAGTTGTTTGACTTTCTTTGTATTTGTGTAACATAATTACAGCAATGGGCGGTGTTCCTCTGGCCTCAGTGCCAACTAGGGTTGTTTGTGTTAGAAAACGTTGCGGTGGGGATAATACTAGGCAATATTACAATGACTCCATCAGGTGTAATATTTGTGCCTTTTCTTCATTCATTTTTCTCATTCTGTGCTTCCCTCTCCCTGTGACTTCAGTATTTTGGCCAATGTCATGTGTAGGGATGTAAGAAAATACCGTTACGCTGATCACGATATTTTATGTCACAGTATTGTATCGATATTCAAAAGCAATATTTTTATTTTTATTTTACTTTTTAGAATTTGAATGGAACCATTATTTTTTTTGGTAACATTAAAAAGTATGACTGGTAGTTGGTGGCTGTTTTCACCTTCTGCATTCCAGTTGATCAATTAGATCTGGTAATAAACTGGATGTTTTATGTATAAAACGGATTGGGATGTTTCAAATTCTGTGAGAGTTATTCTTCAGATACATTC
Source organism: Apricaphanius iberus (assembly GCA_028564705.1). Taxonomy (NCBI): domain Eukaryota; kingdom Metazoa; phylum Chordata; class Actinopteri; order Cyprinodontiformes; family Aphaniidae; genus Apricaphanius; species Apricaphanius iberus. The sequence continues at coordinate 367,965 of JAPXFQ010001857.1, forward strand.
CCTTTTTAAAAATTGCATTATTTAGTCTTACTCACAGTATGGGAATATATAGCAATATATTGCAATATATCATATCGTCCCCCCTGTTTTGTGATACATATTGTATCAACAGGTTCTCGTAAATACACATTCCCAGTCATTTGGGTCTGGTGTTAGACGGAATCATCTAAATGTTAAACTAGCATGTAAAATACTATATAATATTATACAATATAAATATGTATGCAAAATATATATAAAATACAATATTATTGTATATTAGCCAACAGTTATTTAACTCCAAGTAGTCCTTTGCGATATTCATTTAGCAAACACTGAGATTGATATAGTCTTGCTATATATGCAGCCCTACAGCCACTTTTCTGTTCTGTATAACAGAATCACGCATGTAGAAACCTAGAACATAATGATGGCTAATAATATAACAATTTTGGCCAATTTAAAAGTTATATAATCAAAAAACATAACATAATAAGGAACATTTAATTAAGACTTTTGAGGTGGCCTGGTCCCTTCACCTCTGACCAGCTCCTCCTTTTCTCCTGAATATCATTCCCAAAGCATGATGCTGCCACTGCAGTGCTTCACCAAGGAAATCGTGTGGTGTTTTTCCTTGCTTCTCCCTCTCTAATTCCTCCCAGCTGCCCCCAGTTTCCCTGATTGTCTCCCTGATTGAACTTCCTTGTTTATTTACACCCCTCTGTGTCTCCATGTCTTTGTCGGTTCGTCGTCGTGTCTTCCCCGTCCCTGTAGTCCAGGCTGTGTTATTGCTGACCTGTGTGAGTCAGCGTTATTTAATTAAGGAGTCCATTTCCACCATTTGCCCTCTGCACCTGGGTCCCACAACACGCTGATTCACGACATGTGTGTTCAGAAGGGTGTTCATTGCTGCTTTCCTACCACAGAGTTCCATGTTGTTCTTGTTTGACCAGAGCTCCTTCTTCTTCCAGATAATGCTGTGTTTCCTACATAGCTTGTTGTAAAGTGCAAACTGGGGTTTGTCTCACTTTTATACCATAAATGGTAAGATCTTTGAACTCCTTTGTAAAATATATTGGGTGAATTTATACCAAAGAGACATTACACCTATGGACTGTAATTACTAATTAGGTGGCTTCTGATTGTAGCAGGATGCATTGGATTTTATGTGCATTTTGTTGTTTATCTATAAAATAAAAATCCTTCCAATTAACAACCAGGTACTGTGTTTGGTTGGGGACATAAAAAACAATGAAATACTTTAAAAAATGTATGAGAAATGTGAAAAGGTCCAGGAGGAATGTATGCCTAAGTAGGGCCCTGTGTGCTTTGGAGCCTGCTGGTGAAAAAAACACTTTCATCTCATCCTGTTCAGATCATTCCTGTTCTAAAGGATATGTGTGTGTGTGTGTGTGTGTCAGTAATTAGAGAAAGGCACACAAACAGGCTGAGCCGCGTCGCCTCCAGCGCTGTCCTTAATTTACAAACCCAAAGACACATCGGCGCTCAGACACACATGGAAATTTCAGCAGAGATCACAAGGAAATGAAGCAGGACAGTCAGACAAGCGCATTGTTTGTTTGGGGAACACAAGTTTGGCAAGTGGTCCTAAAATACATTTCACAAAAACTCTCATTGTGGCTGATGGTCACGCAACAGCACCTTTCATAAAGGCTGTGAAAAGCTGCGGAATTGACTAGCAAAAACATCAAAGCAGGTGAAGACTGCCTTTCATCAGAGAAACCAATATTTATGACATGTATTAACACAGAAAATCTGCATATTGATTATTAACACTTTTGTTTGAACATTTTTACAAGTTCGGATTTATCTACAGGTGTGTGTTATGTGAGTTCCTGATGATTCATGTAGGATTGTTAAACTGTTCCTCTGCTCTGTAGCAGAACATCATGGTTCGTGGTTTAATGAAACACAAAATACAAACAACAGGAACAGCAGCAGACAAAGGAGCTGAGACGGGGGCTCCTAATCGCTGTATTACATCTACTATCTTGTGTTTTAGTCCTGTTGTACAACAAGAATTAGATTTTCAGTTTATTGAGCTGTTGTCTGTACAGCCCTGTTTCGTTCTGTAACCCTGTTTACTGAACAAATCCAGCTGTTTTCTACCTGAACACAAGCAGAATATTTATGTGTGGAACTTCAAATGGTGACACCAAAACAAAGCTTAAAGAACTCCCAGCTATCACTAAACTCTGCTGATTGGGAGCATGAACGGTTTCTCATGCAGCTACAGTAGAAAAAGAAAGATGGACTGAACCAGAATTTAGTAGCAAATTAATCTTTCAACAGCAATAAGGTCCATAACTTCCTCTGCACTGAACTGAATGACTCACCTGAAACAACGTCAAGCCGATACTAGACACTAAAATTAGCTTATGTCCACTTGGCTACCAGTGGCATACGATCAGCCCAAGCTCCTTATTTTATGTAAAACCTAAGTCTGTAAAGTCTTAGTGGATGAGAAGAGATTTAATCAGTAGGAAGGGGTAATCGAAAAAAAAAAAAATCATACATCGAATTAAAAAAATAAACCAGAGATTTTATTTTTAGGCCATATCACCCAGCCCTAATTTAAGTACATTTGGGAGATTAGGTTGTTGAAATGTTTGAACAATTCCAAAGTGATTTAAGCATGTTTTATTCTGAAATATGAGAAAAAATATTATTCAAATATTTCTAAACATTAAAACTGACTGCTTTATGTGATTCTGTTGTTTGCTACTCTGGCTAAGTCGGCTTTTACAGTTTTAATTATTTAAACAAAACTAATCAAATCCTCAGTCAGTTATATATTTTTCAACGTTTTTAAGTTATAGAACTTAAAAACGTTATATAACGTCTATACTGAATAGATTTCATCAAATAAAAGGAAGGATTCAGGAAAAAGGTTCGTTGTTGCTTCCTGGTCAAAGTAAAAAAAAAAAAAAAAAAAAATCATATGCCCATCATTTATATTTATTTTTTCTGATTAAAGAGTCCCGAAAATGTACCAAACCTTGACTTCATGATTGGTTCTTTGTACTGTTACACCCTTGCTTTTATCTATTTGCATTGTATGATTTGTTTAGACATACTGCTGAGTTGTTTATTTTCTATTTCTGTTTTAAGTTTGCAGTGCATATGAATTTATAAATGGATTATATCAGCAGAAGCTAAGTAGAAGTCAGAATTCCAAGTTGGAAATGTGGTTTCTTCCAAACAGTGTCTTCGAAATCCAATATGGCTGCCTTACATAAACCTTGTGTTGGCCAGAGTAAAAAGTTGTTAATTTGCAGTTCCAAAGATCGGTATTTCATAAAACATTTTTACACACAAAGCCACGATACAGCCTCCATTATAGAACAGATTGCTCATCATTAGTTTCTCCTGGAACCTTAAACCGATTGCTGTGCACCACCATTAATCTTCCTATGGGAAACAAGTATTGAGAATGTAACCCAAGAAATGTTCTGATCGGAGTAATTTTAAAGCAAATTGTGTAAATAGACATTTTTGTACATGGGAAAGTGAATACTATGTTATTGTTGTTGTTTTTTAGATACTTCCCTACTTTACTATTGGGTCATTACGTATCCGGAGGTAATTTATATGTTCTATCTCGATGTGTTTCACACTGGAAGATCATTTGTGAGGCACTGCCTCCAACCTAAATTTTTGTCTTACTTTGCCAGCTTTTGTATAAATCAATCAGCGAACGAGTTTTCTTTCAGACAGAAGCGATCTGCTTTTAAATTGCTTATCTCAGACTAGCCAATAGCTTCAGCCTCTGAGACCTACTAATCTGGGTTTCTACTGAATAAAGACGCAAAGAGATTTGGCTTAGATAATAACTGCTTAAAACCTGTACATGGAACCTCACTTGACAAATGTGGAACTATCCCTTTAAGAAGAAGTTAGAACAATAACCTGAGCTGCTTCGGTTCATACTTCTTTTTGCAAAGGTTTTCTGATGGAGCAAGGTCAACTTGAACAACCTGGAAGCTTTAAAGCTCCATATCAGTTAATTAGTTTGAATATAAACTTACAAGGTATTAATATTGACTTTTTTTCCCTTATACCACTAAATGCAGTTTGAGATACCAGCAGTGGTACTTGTACCACTGATTGGGAGCCATGGAAGCCTTGATAAAGGAGTTAAGGTTACAGATGTGGGTAGATTGTGTGAATAGGAGCTGACATACCTGTCCTCACTCTTACAGGTTCACAGGAGGTCACTGTATTGAATTTTCTTCTTCTTTTATTTAATATCTGCTGGAGCTTGCATGTGTGGCCAGAGATGAGGGAAGTGAGGAACAGTTGGTGCCCGGCCCTGTCACTCCCACTTCCCCAAATACCAAACACCCCGTCTCACTCACAAAGACTGGAACTCCCATCGGATTCCTCTTTTTCTCACTGTCGCGAGCGTGCCGTGTTTGTGTGTTTGTCTTTGTGTGGATCCAGCAGTGTTTGCCTCGCGGGGAGGCAAGATTTCTTCCCTTTTGCCTGGACAAACATTTCCTGTGTGTAAACACTGGAGAGCCAGGGACATCGCGGTTTCCTGACATGCACGAGTGAACGCTCACATTTGCGCACATGCACAACTTAAACACAATCTTTGCCCTTCAGGCTGGCTCACTTTCTCTCACTCCGGTTCCTCTTCACGTGCGAATAACTGCAGGCACAATTCACACTTGCTCGATCTCTATCTCTCTCTGTCACACACAGCAATCGAAACACGCTCCTTCCTCCTTGTCTCCTTATGTTAACTGCAACAAAGTGCTTTCAACCCTTCCTTTTCCGCTTCCTGTTCCAGATTATATCTCTCTCCCTTCCTCTTGCTTCTTTTCTTTTATGCACTCATTTATGCACAAAAGCTGCCCTCCTGTTAGGCTAAAAAGGGAGAAAAAAGTTGGAGAGATGTGGAAAATAGTTTGTTACTTGAATAGAGGGGGATTTAAAAAAAAAACATATTAAAACCTTAGTGTTAAGCCACAGTCCTTGATGAGTTTCAAACATGCTTTTATAGCCATAACTATGTTATTCAATTAAATTTATGTGCATAGCGCAAATTCACAACATATGTCATCTCAAGGCACTTCACACGAAAAATAATTTCAATAAAATTATGCAAACATTCTAATCACTTAAAATTTTTATATGTAAGGAATCCTATCAGATGCCTTGAGTCATTGACGTGAGGTTGTGCCTGGAACATGCAGATTCCAACCACAGCAATCCCTCAGTAATCCCTCATACTGAGAAAGCATGTAGCAACAGTGAAGAGGAAAAACTCTTGTTTTTCCTCATTGTCTGCATTGTCCTCATTGTCTGCAGCATTGTCTGATACAGTTCTACTGTAATGAACATTTATTTCAGATTTGTGAATGTTGGGTAAAGTAAATTCAAAAGTTCTCAAAAAATAGTCAAATAGGACCGGGATATGTGGGAGGACTGTTACTTCCTTACACTCAATGCAGGATGTCAGTACAGTGTCCAAAGTGTGCTGACTTGAGTGTGTGGGTCCATTCACCTTCTGAGTAAAGCCGGTTGAGTCTAAGATAACATTAAAGGCTGCAGGGAAGCTATCACTTTCATTGTCCACATCAATATTGAAATCCCCTGCTATAATTACCTTATAAGTGTTTAATACTAAACCAGATATAAAAAAAATGAGATCTGATCCAGGAATTGATAGTAATGGGCCTGGTGAACAATACAAAACCGCAAAAAAGTGGATGAGGAAAACTTAAGATTAGATTTTCAAAAGAACTATAGCCATTAATTGGTCTAGGATGAATTTGTAAATCTGAATGAAAGATGGTTGCAACTCATCCTCCTCATTCTTTACATCTGGGAATATGAAAATTTAAATAATTGGAAGGATTTGACTCATTTATACTTACAAAATCCTCCCACTGCAGCCAGGTTTCTGATATGCATCTGTTGTTCACACTGAAGATATTTTTGTTTTCTTGTGATTGTTAGGTCTTTTAAATCCTTATTATTCAGTTTCTGTAAACCTAGTCATTTCACCACAACTTTCCATGGTGTCGCTGAAATGTAAATTCAAACAAATTGGCTCTTTAAATGTAAATAACCTTTCAAATAATTTTTTTTACTCCAAGGCTTTAAATACTTTGAGTTAATCTTATTTACTCATTTTCAGATAGGGAAGTTATTTTGAACTGTAATTTAAAGTTCTTTATTAGAAACTGCACCATATATGAAACTGCAGTTGTCTTAAAACAATTATAACTGTTTTTAATAGTTTCAACATCAAATATACCTTAATATGCATTAATATGCACATTGGAAACCGTCTTGGCACTGCGACAGAAGTGTACATCCATGTTTTTCTTATCTTTGCTTTCGGAGGGACAGTCAAGTAGCATTGGGCTTTTCAGCTTCCAAGCAACAATTTTTTCAGACCTTTATAATATGTTGTCTTACAAAAATAATTTGGAGTCATGTTTCATAGAGTAATCTGCGAATACAAAACTGCGACTAGAGAGGGTTCCGGTGCACGTGTGAATACTGCATGCAAATAATATATTTGATCTATTGGATTGCTTTCTGATTCTCTATGCTGACACTGGTTGTATATTTGTGTTTGCAGAAATGCTAAAGCTCAAAAAGAGTGGTAGAAATGTCGAAATTTGACTTTTTTTCAAGTTTTCCTTTTCTGATTGAGTTAGGGGCATAAGACCGTATCATTAATGACCTTATATTCACAGTTAGTATAATGATATATAAATATGTTGTAAAATATAAGAAAGCAAACACAAGGCAAAGTTGCAAGAGACTGATGATTTTTTTACATTGTAAACATCAAAATCTGTGATACCAAAACCTCGTTATGGAAGCTAATTTCATAAAGTGAAGATTTTCATAGTGATTTATCGAGTAAATAGAAGGAAAATAAAATCTTTCTGAAAGAAGTTACCTGGAGATCTAAGGGCTGCCATGTTATCCAGGGATTTAAAAGCACTATGTGGAACCCACTCTAGCTGCAATGCTTCACAGCTGCTAATACCAATTTGTGAAAGAAAAACTATGTTATTCATAAAACATAAAAAGTGTGGTTATGATTCACATTGGCTTGGAGCCACTGTCCTGTTTTTCCTAACAACAGTGGCACAAGTGTACTTTAAACTGGCAAGCTGTGCAGTAATGATATAAAACAAAGGAGTGAATGGAAGTAGCAGAAAGTCTCCCTTTGGTGCACATATCCATTCTGTTTTACCCATGAAAGTTGAACTGTAATGTAGTAATCTTGTTACTGAAATCCTCTTTTGATCAGACCAGACCTTCTGTCAGTCCACTCAAAACCTCTAAAGTAGGGCTAGACGATAAGTCGAAAGCAAAATATATCTATCTATAGACGTTTGGTATGATAGAAAAAAAAGTTTCCACTCATTTTTTCATTAGCCTATTAGGTGGCTTAACACAACAATCTACTGCAAAACGAATCATTAACGCTGAGCCTCGCAGCTCTGTAAGCCACCCCTCTCTCCTTTTAAACCTCAAAAAGGATTAAATGAGATTTATTCAAACCATTGCCGTAACTTCACGTTGGTCAGATGTCACAGCAAGGGAGCTGCAGAGGAAGTTGTTTCGGATACATTTTTCAGTGGCCCAGGTAAAAGTTGCGTCCCGTTTTAAACCGATCATAGATGCACTAAAGCACTTAACGTAGCAATAATAAAACTAGGATCAGCTGTCCTTAGCAGGACTCCCCTCTCCCGGCTCGCCGCAAATCCATTACAGAGAGACACAGGAAACTTACCCAGGTGCTAACAACACCTGTGGCTTTTAAAATGTCCTCTCAGTTCTGCCCCCGGTCCTCAGACGTGAAAAACGCTTAAAAAAAAACATAACAGTGTTGGATAGACCTGCCGGCTTCTGCTCTGACTGGGCTGGGTTTCAGTGTTCTGGGCTCCATCTATACTCTGGTGAGTATCTGGTCAGCTATAGCCAACAGCTGAACCAGAGCTGAAATGAATTAGAATAAGCTTTGTTGACAAACTAAACCAAGGATTCAGTCATTAATATTATAAAGTGTCATAAAATGTTTAAAAGATTAAAAAACATCAAGATAAGGCTTTGATTGATTACTAGCATAATTAAAATATATATAATATAATGGTAAATTACATAACTTTTCTTTGTATTTACTGATGTTACTCAGGTCTCTTGATTTGTTTCTGTGTATTACAAACTTAGTTATGATAAAAAGAAGTAATTGAAACTTTTATTTATTTTATTCTTAGATAAAAGTAGTTAATTGAATGACAAAATGACCGGGGAGCCACTTAAAATATATTTTTTACATTTTGTGAAATTTATCGGCAATTACTGATATCGATCAATATTCCTTTATCGATATGCTCTTTTTCTATGTCGTCCTGCCCTACTTTAAAGTTCCGTTAGTTTATCAGAACTGACAGCGTATGTATGAATGATCAAGACCGTTCATCTTTAATATCTAACAAACAGTACCTGCAGTTCAGTTGGACTAGCCGCCAACAGCTGTTGAAATAGGTTGTCCTTTCCACCTGCCTTTGGTTATATCCTGAAGCCAAGATTTTAATTGTTTCATAATCTGGGGGTAACAGTGTATTGTTGAGTTTGTAAGGAGTTTTCAGTTGTCAAACGTTTACTTCCATGGATATCATCCACTGTTTAGCCCCGTCTTTGGGGAGAAGAGGAATGCTTATTTTGTGCCTTGCTATGTTGTTTTGTCCAGAAAAAAAGTCTAATTTCTGTTTCCAGCCATCATTATTCCCCACAGTACCAAACCACACGTTGTCATCTATTAGGGGTGGGTATAGAGTCACCTTTCATGCATCGATTACGATTCTCAAGAGTTACAATTGGTTATCACAATCCAATTTGATCCAGTTCAATATGATCCAGTTCGATATTGATATGGGTCACTCCTATGAAAAACTAACCCTAACCCTTCTTGAGCTGTTATCTTAATTATATGGCTGTGATTCAATGTCTTAAGACTGGGTAAGTAACAGTTCACTGGAGGAAACTAAATTAACCCTTTCAGACACAAGACTTAAAACTGCTTTCTGGACTTGTCCTTCCTATTTTAGCTGTTAAAAGGGCAAACTAATCTAAAAAATAAAATTGATTTTTGAACTTGCGAATCGATTTGACTCGATTTCGATAAAAATTTATCCAGAATTGATTTTCCTCCATAAACGTTTTTTTCTTTCCATTTTTAAAGTTGAAACTTCAAAGGATCTCTCTTAGAAAAATTACATACCTACTTTAAAAACAGTGGAATTTACTTTTATGGTTTAATCTGGTTTCAGAATTAGCTCTGCTGAGGAGGTTATGCTTTCCCCAGTGTCTGTCTGTTTATTATTTAGCAACATAAGTCAAAAAGTTCTTGAGAGATTATGATGCAATGGGACCAAGAACAAGTGATCTCCGATCAGGGTCTCAGATTGCTCTATCGAGCAGTCTTGTTTAAACTCTCAAAGTACTTACAGTTAAAACCTGGATATGTTGACCTCACGCTCCTCCTTCACCCCTCTCTCTTTAAGCTGTTGACATCCTCGATCTCAGCCTCCTGCAACAAACCGCAGTAGACCAATTATTTAGACCAAGCCAAGCAGAAGGGTTAATCTAGCCCTAAAATGGACTGTTTTCTCGCGTGTGGAAGGCCAGCCTCCTGGGTTACATCTTCACATCACATTATCTGAGAATCAACGGGTTAGTTTACTCACTGGAGCAGATCAGCTGAAGATATTGATATTACGTTCATTGCCTGCAACTTTATTAGTTAGCGGAATATTATTGCTGGATTGATTACACACATTGGCCTGTAAACATGCACGTGGCCATGCTTTCTGCCAGCAAATATCCTGGAGTGCTCATTACTTGCACACTCAAACACATTAATGCTTTCGCTGAAATCCTTAAAAACCCTGCTCATGTGAGGATACCGAACTTTCCAGAAATAGTTGATAAAATTGTTGATCACAAAGCCTTCTTCTGTCCATCCAGCTGGTCTAACATTGAGCTAATTCACTAGGAGATTGGTATTAGGGATGGTAACAAATGGAGTCAGCTTGCTACCTGCTGCCACAGTGGACTAATTGGTTTTTACCCACAGAAGCCGCCTGTTTTACCAAGCTCAGTAATTGTTTGCTACAGGCGCGTTTCCTCGGCCAGCTGCCACATGAGCACCATCTCTGTTGACTTTTCAGGAGCTAAAATGACATTTATGGATGTGGTGCTGGGCCAGGAGGAGAAATATGTTGTTTTCTGACTCCGAAAAAAAGTGTGTGTGTTTGTGTCTTTGTGCTATCCGTCCCATTAAGCAGCCTGTGGTGGAACATACTGACCCTGGGTAAATATGAGTATGGTAATGTTCGGGAGAGGGGCTGTGTGAGTCTGTGGTGCTTGTCGAGGATGGACAGGTGGTTCCTCTCTGCCTCGGTGGTCTGCATGATTCAAGAAGGCATGTTGCATGGGTGCCAAAAAAGGCTTTATTTTCCTCTCACACTCCTTTCATACAAAAGGTTGGATAGAGAAAAGTTTGATGACAGTGAGTAACATTTTAATTTTGCTACCTATTTTTTGTGTATACTACACACCTTCAAATAACTGATTCACTTTTTCTATCAGATTTCCAGGTGCCAGGCTGCGTTTAGCAGCAGCAGTAGAGATCCTAACACAGTCAGCGACTGAGACTGACTCTCCAGCCTCACTGGGGACCTAGCTGGTTGTCATCACTGGGAAGTCATTAGAGGGGTAGCAAACACTGCCATTTATTAAACATGGAGTGTTAGACATTTCCCGCACTGAAGCGCAGCACTTCACTGCTAACTTAATGACCTTATTAATTAATTGTTTTGCAGCGGGAGACTGAAAGAAATTAACACGTGAACCTTGGTGTTTATACGTGTTCAAACAAGCAGCTATCACTGATGCCCCTCTAAATCCCTGAAACGTAGGGATGGGTATCGTTAAGGATTTATCGATACTACTACTCTTAACGATACTCCTTATCGATCCGGTACTTTATTGGTATCCTTATTGGTACTTTTTTTTTTTTAAAGACTATAACAAAAAGGAAAAACAATAATCAACTATAAGTATTTTTTTTTCATCAACTGGAACATCAAAGCATAGAAAATAAATAACTACAAAATAAAAAGTACAAATAACTTAATAAATACACTATATAAACAACTTCTTTTATATATCAAAAACTAAAAATACTATGTTGTCTATTTAAAAAAGTTTAAGGTATTAAAATAAAAAATATCAACCATAACTTCCCCATAAAACAATGCAATTAGGAACCAAAATGAAAGATTTTGAATGCTAAAGTGTATAGTGCAAAATAAGCCTTGAAAACATTGAGAACAATATAACATCCACCCATCCATTTTCTGTTCCGCTGCAACCTGCTGCAGCACTCAGGTGGTCAAACACTGTGCATCTCTCTGTTTGTTTTGGTGTATTTTAGCAAAGTGTTTGGTCATATTACTCATGTTCTGGCCTGTGCAAGCAAAGCTTTTATTGCAATTGTGACAATGTGCATGGTTGGCTTCTATTTTTGTAAAACGAAGCCAAAGTTGGGATCTTTTCATTCGCTCTACCATCATGTCTGTGTAACTACTGGTGAGCGGCGCTCCTCCCACCATCGGTTCCCGCGGCGCGGATGTTTTTTAACGGGGAGTCGGCTGCCAATACAGTGTTTAGTTTGTGTTTATCTACCGCAAAAGATGAATACCACCTTAATTTTACAGTTAAGAGGACCGATAAGGCTGAAGCTTATTGGTCCGGGTGGACCGTCAGAATCAGCCCCGGTGCTGATTTAACACCGGGTTTCAGTACCCACCCCTACTAAAACTGTTCAGCTTTTTGGAGTATGATAAAAATTCAGTTCAGCTGAGCCCTTTAATTTCACATCATAGCTTCATTTAAACCTTTTTCTACATGGAACCAGTATATGACACCACTGGACTCGAATGGTATAATGCCAATAGCAATGTTCCAACAAGTATACTAAGGTAGGGTACAACAATGTAATTCCCGAAGTCAAGGCAACTTTCAACAAAAACATACCAGGTGATTAGGAGATGCCCTAAACAGAAAAGCAACGGAACAATAAAAGCATAAAATACATAATTGGAGATACAAAACATATGACCCATTTAAAACATGACTTTCCAGCTATTAATAATCGCTTACTAAAAGGCAGCTCTAGACGGAAGCTTTATGTTAGTACACTGTCAGAAATGGGGTACAGAATTGGTACATTACTGTTCCCCAAGGTACAAAAAAAAATTAACACAATGTAAGGACAAATATTGGACCTCAGCGTAACTATCTGTACCTTTTTCATTTTCTGAACAATAAACGCATGTTCCTCAGTACATTTTTGTACCATTTATTGGATAAGGTATAATTTCTGGTGATTATCTTTTTTACACAAAAATACATCCACTATCAAAGCTAGATTTATGTAAATGGACTTCAAAGTTTGATTTTTAGGACATGTAAATCTTTTTTATTATTTTAAACCAAACAAATAAACAAATTTGGGCAACTATTGGCTACATTGTGGTCAGGCGATGTGTCAGTCACGTCAAGTCAATAAATGATTGGCTGTCAAGGTAGCACTGATAAAAGGTAAAGACTACAGGGATACAAACAGCTATGGTTAAGGGTGAAAGAATTGGACCTTTGAGGGTACCACTCAAGGGACAGGACATTGTAGCCATAAAAGTACAATTTTTTACTTTAATTTCTGAGTGTGCATGCTTAATTATTTCTAAAGCCGGTTTTGATGTTTGTTTGGTATGGTGCGTCATACGCAGCGGATAGCTATGTTGGATTGTTCTTTTTAAGGACACCGGTACAAATCAGACGCATCCCAGAAGCGCAGTGACACGGCCCTCTCCTGAATTTATGGGCCCAGTCTATTTTTTACTTGCTATGCTCCCAGAAGATTTCCATCTCAGTTGTTTAGATTGAGGCAGATAGGAAATCAGACTCGGTATCGTGTGTTAAGCATCTGGTAGTGTCCAAAATATGAGGTGTGTAGAGTACACAAAAATGTTACTCACGTTGAAATAGCTCTACTTTAATATTTTGTTACTCAAATAAATGTAAAAATTAGCTGTCCCAAAAATTACTTGAGTGAGAGTTAAAGAAGTATATGGTAAACAGGCTATTTGAGTACTATCATCTGATTTAATATTATTAAAATTATGTAATCAGACAGACCCAACATACGGTTATAAGCAAATTTTGTTATTTTAAAGACTAAAATAAAAAATGCAAGTAAGAAATTTACATAACAAAATCTAAGCAGAAGAAAGAATTTCCTTAGTGAATTTTTTCACTAAGGAAGGTAAAAAATTACTTCCAGTGAGAATTTATGGTGTTTACTATATGGTCCCTTCACCTCAAAATCCGATAACAAGCTCAACAGACAGAAGATTATGTTAGAAAATCCTAAATTTTGTAGGAATGGTGGTCTAACTGTATAGGTATGTCTGTGTCTGATGTTTTTTTGGTTAAAAAATATTTGCGCTTCGTTCAGTGAATTTACTCACAGTGGGTAGAGTATCCAGTAATTAGCAGTAGTTATACTTCTTAATAATATTACTCAAATAAAAGTACAAAGTGTAGCATAGCACAGCTACTCTTGAAAGTTATTTCTTTCCAAAAAGTTACTCAAGTAAATATAACTGCGTAAATATAACTGGTTACAACTGGTTCATACCCACCCTTATAAACTACAAAAAACAAAAAAAAACATGTTGAAGTCAGTCGGTCTATTGGTGTAATTTGTTGGTTTTTGTCATGGATGATGAGAAGTTAATCCTTGAAGCGAAGAATACCACAATTCATATGTTACCAGTGATCATTTTATAAGGACAACACGAAAAACATGAAGGCATGGACAGAAATATCTGCAGGTTTGGAAGTGGATAGTGAGTTTAAGATAGTTATTAACATGGAGTGATATTTTTCCCTGCATACTACCCTTTAAGTTCTGCAGTTGCCCTGTGATTTTGTGATCTGCAAGGATCAGTTGGGCTGCACACATTCACAGGCAATGCGAATTTTAAATAGGGAAGCACTGCTGAGCTCATGGGAAAAACACATCTGGATACACTACACGCCGCCGATGCCTTCGGAACCAAAGCAGGGGGTTAGTCCGCCAACCCTGATGTTCATACCTCAAGCAGCAACAGACCCAAACGCCATGATTCTGCCACCACCCTGCAGTTCAACATAGAAAGTTAAGTGAACACTTCTAATTCTGCTAAGAACAGTGGTCCGATACCCAGCCAGAAGCTTGCTGACTAGAGAATTGAAGCAAATTCCTTATCTTTGATAAATCTGTTTTTTGGTTCTTTTGTACCTTTGTGTATTAATTACCAAGCCTCCGTCATGAAAGTCAACATCGTTTTTCCTGTACGCCCACTCTGCGTCATTCGGTTGCCGGATTTTGTTTGCTTATCCCATGTAGTACACAAAACGAGGCCATTAGGATCTATTTACTCCTGGACACCTCAGATATTGTGGAGGATATGCCGGGCGATTGGGTCCGATCCCTTCCGGAGAAAAATATTGCTTTATCCTTCCAGCTCATTGAGCAGGCTGTGTGAGCTCGCTGATGGTTGTTTCTTGCGCTGACATCAGGATCGCGTGTATTTGAATGTTTCCAATATATTTATAAGCGACTGGAGAATGACAGAAAGGTCAGCATCATCACTCACTTAGTCTCAGGTAATGGCCTGGAAGAAGCTTCTGTAAACAGATAGTCGCCAATTAAATACACAAGTGTTTCCTTGGGCACCTGTTTTTGTGTTGTTACTGACAGTGAGTGGCCTTCAGGGTTTTTATTGGGTCCTTAAGCTCTAACCCATTAGAACAGATACAGCGAGAACTCGACTGTTGACCAGAATCAGAATATTTTCAGCCTGCTTGACGTTGACTGTTGACCGAGCAGCCGGAGACTCAAAAATCTCTTTCCAGTAATAAAACGCACAATAGCCAAGTGCCATCAGGTCACACTAGGCTGCTGTTAGAAGACTCTATTTTAAGGGTTTCTTTACACCAGTCCTGCTTGGTCCGCTTTGTTCAAACCTTCATCGATTTGCCCAGGAGGTCCTGTTCATTTGGGGAGGAGTGAATGCCAAATCAAACTCTGATTTGGACCAAAATAAGGGAACGCTGGTCTGCCTGAAAACCTCGGCCTCAGCTTATTAAAGTAAACTGGGGGACGCTCAAAAGCTGGAAGCAGACCATAGCTCACGGCATTCTGGGTAAAAACAAGCAAAACAGCTGCGCAACAGCAACTCGTCCTTGTCCTTTGTTTATGCTGAGCCTATTGCAGCAGCACATTTGTCAGCCACATTATTTGAAAGACAACGTAGCAATCCTAAAACCGATAAAATCCAGATCCGCTCCATGTTTATGTACATTTTGTGCAGCAGGGGGAGTTACCAAGAAATTCTGCTTTTTTCACCTCAGGCAAGGAGGTAAAAATGTTCCACAAGAGGTTTGGTTCATTTGTCAAAGATCAGTTGAAAGCGAACTGCAACAATATTTTTAAAAAAGCGTCTTCTGGGACTACCAGGTTTGAAAAAGACCTTAAGACGGATGTTTAAAAAAGAGGGCAGAGATGTAAGACGTTAGAGAGAGCAAGACTTTCAGCAGATAACAGGAATGCTGGACACAGTCCTGTAAAGTTGCTCTGTTCTAGGGCTGGGTAATATGGACTCAAATCTATATTGGGATGTAAAGCGGTAATGATATCTATTGCACTATATTCTTTTTCTTTTCCATATATTTATATCAAAATGACTGTTTCTAGAAAGTAAGAATGCAAAGCAAAGCAAAAATGCAAACCAAAAATTGTCAGTTGTAACATTAAGATTAAAACATTTTAAATACATTAAAAGCTAAATGTTATGAAAAGTTTTCAAAAAATTGTCTACTTTCCTACTTACTTTATAAGTTCAATATTCATATTTGTTTAATATTTATATTTGGGGGAACAATGCTTCCAGTTCAACAGGTTTCTTTTCCGTTAAATGGAAAACAGCGAATGTTAAACTCTTGATATCTAGTGTAAAAACAAACATTGAACATCAGCGTTTATCCTCATTGATGACTTTATCAAAATGCGTGGTCACAGTAGGTATAGTCAAAACCTTTACCTTTGGCTAAATTCATCTCATTTCTTCCTTATACATTTTATATTACCCACTACTACTCTGTTCCATTTCTGCGTTGCTAAAGACAGTTTAAAATGTTAGCGTCATCATCATTTTGTCTTGGTTTTCAAATATTGGTACTAGTACTACAATAACTTCTCTCTCACATAATGAATCATTTTCCAATGTCCACTCATGTAATGAAATACTTTTTGAAACATGTCCTTTTAGTTCTTCAAGAAACCTGGAGTCATCTGTAATCTGTATGGCTATTTAGAACAGTTTCGATCTCTCTATAGGCAGGTGTCTTGGACTTCAGTTATTTTACTGGGGCTCAAAGTCTGTATGGCTCTTACTCATTATGATAGCAGGTGAGAAAGAGTAACAGTCTATTTTATCGAAGTCCTTTAATGCTGCGGGAGAAGTGTGACACTGAGCACTGGAAGCATTGAGTACAGATGTGACAAGAGCTGGAGCAGAAACACACAAACACACACAGATGCACGAGTTTTGGCAGCAGCCGTGGCCTGAACCATCATCATGTGCCAAAATACCAGCGAGCTCCACTGACACTCTCTCCTCTCCTCTCGTCTCTTGTCCTCTCCTCTCCTCTGGTTTCCTCTCCTCTCCTTTCCATCTATCACACACTTCTGCATTCATCTCTCTTTCATCACACCTGCATCCCCCCAGTCTCCTCATTCCTCACTCTGCGTTATTCCCCCCTCTCTCTTTACAGAACCTCTCTTCTTCCTCCATGCTACTTGACGGGAGTATTATTACCATGGCACCGATTTATTTGCAGCCTATTATTTTCCATTTGCTTTGAGGAGACCCTTGGCCAAAATCGCTGCCCACAGTGTTCTATCCCAGCCACAGGATTTATCCCCAAGTAGCTTGGCGAATCTGATCCGCTCTCCCTTTATCTCCTCTTCTCTCCTTTACTTTTTTTTGCTTCCTCTCACTCACATTCTTTCTTTCTATAGGTTTTTCCTTCCATGACCGCTTATGCAAATACAGGCCCTCCTTTTCAAAGAGCTGTCTCTCGATAATCCGATGGATGGCTCCATTTCCACAGCTCTACACTCTCTCACACAGAGAGAGAGAGAGAGAATCACCTACTCTATCAGGAATACAAGGACACATGCTATCTCTCATAAACATTCACCGATCCACACACACACACACACACAGCAGCCAGGATGCCCTTCTCTGCGGCAGCCGTGTTATATTTTGAGCAGCCAGCGCTCTGAGCGGTGGTTTGGCCATAACGACTTAAAAACCAGCAGGCTGTCGCCAGCAGCCACGCAGCACTCAGTTGGGTAAACACTGGCATAATCTGAATCTCTCGGATGTGCCAGAACAAGTCGCTTTATTTCTGCGCTCCTCAAAGGCCCCTAAAGGAAGTCAAGACAAGGGTACAGTGGTAGCTCTTATCGTGTTTGTGCGTGTGTGTCTTTTCTGGGAGTCTCCTCTCATTCCCCTCCTCTTGGACTGACCCTTTCTCCACTCACCGGCTCTCACACACATACATCTCTATCTTCTCATAGCCCGTTTTGCAATATCCATTTCATAAAGCCGTAAATCACTCCGCTCCCTACATTCAAATGTCAGGGCTTCTCTCCAAGGCATCATTCCTCCAACTGTCCTCTGATAAGCGAGTGGGAATGATGGCATCTGTAAAATATAGAGCCGTCACCTAATGGAGGAGCCATCGGAGGAAGGAGGGAATGGAGGAAAGATGGAAGAAAAGAGTGCTGCGGAAGGATAGAGAAAGGTTGTGAGGTCTGGCAGTTCGGAGAGTGATTAAATTATCAAATGGAGCTATTCTCGTTGTCCAATGAGGGTTTCAGGGGAGAGCCCTTTTCTTAGAGGCTAATGCGCTTTTTCAGCCTGGCACAATGGGACACTGTGTTGTGGAAAGGAGCTGAGAGCAGCTCTGCTGGGCCAGAGCTTATGGGGCCACCAGGTCTCTCCTGGCACCTTTCTAAGGGGCCCCGGGCCATACTTAACCTCCAGCCTGTCTACCAGCATTAGCACATAACCTCATCAGGTTGGTGGGATGGTGCCCTTGTGACAACATTAGCACATTATAGGGCTAGGTGCACCATAGTCTGCTTAATGCAAAATGAGTGGTGGCGTGTTTAATTAATCATTAGCATTCCAGAGGTTTGTGGACAGCGTTGCTTAATGCCGTCATTTTCCCCTCTCTGTCCTTGCGCTGTTTGCTTTTACCTGCTTGTGTTCTTAGGGAAAAATACACCTTCATCTTTAATCCTAGTTATCACGTCACTAGGATACGTGACAAATTAATTCAACAATACTTTATTAATCCCAAAGGGAAATTCAAAATAGTTGTAACTCATAATATCCAATTTTCTCCTCCTGTAGCAGTCGGTATCACAGTAGCTTCGTAGAAGCCTCGGATTCAAGACACTGTTTTTGTTGAATAGTCTCGTGAAGAGGGTGTTAAGGCTTGTCAAGAGTGTTTTTCATGTTCTAGAACAGATGTCCACCATGAGTTTGTATTGTTAGATATTACTTTTGCTAAAAATATTAGCATGCTAACACCATCATTAAGCTGCAGAACAGTAATAGCAGACAAACCAATCAGATAGCTATGTTACATAAACATGAGATTCGCATGGTGTGAGAGTGTGAAAAACACATTTATGCAACATTTTAATCGGCATTAGCTAGTTGGTTTTCCTTAAGACAAAACACAGCTTTTTTTTGTTTTTGTTTTACTACTGATGTTAAAAAATATCTACACTGTACCTTTGGCCTCATCATGGTGCCCAGGGCTCCACCCTGGGGCCCCATCCTATTTAATAACTCCCACTAACCCAGATTTTGACATGCAATAGAAATAATTTCCATAGCTATGCAGATGATACTCACATTTACATTACACTATTATCAGGTGACTTTGATCCCATCCATACTCTAAGTGGATACATTAAGGAAATGAATGGCTGGATGTGCCAAAACCTTCTCCAGCTGAATAGAAACAAAACGGAATTAATTATTTTTGGACCTAAAGAAGAGTGATCAAGTGTTGGCACACAGCTTCAGTTAATACAGCCAGAAACTGCTGATCAGGCCTGAAATCTAAGTGTAGTGATGAACTCTGACCTGAACCTCCATTCACATGAAGACAATAACGTACTCAGCCTTCTATCACCTGCTTACCTGAATTTGTTGTTCCAGGAGGGAAATCGAGATATTTCTGTCCCACATACTCCATCCAGCAAGTTCTTGGTGTCTTTCTTATAGGACTTGCTCAGAAAACCTCCAAAGGGAGGCATGCTCTTTAGATGCCCTAAGAACATCAAATACCTCCTTTGGGCTCTACTCCAATATCCCCTATAATGCCAGAGCTCGTCACTCCGTCTCTAACTTTGGGTCTTGGCGTTCTTTGAAGGAAGCTCATTCCAGGAGCTTTGTCAGGGTTCTTGTGGTGAGGATGTTTCTCATATGGCTATAGGTGGGACCTGGAAGGCAGACAGAACAGTAAATTGAGTGCTCTGCTTTTGCTAAGATGTTTCTTCACCATGACAGGCCAGTAGAGTGTCCGCACTGCGGAAAAATGACCAGATTTTGTATTAAAATATTCCTTCTCCTGAGGGGTCCTGAATGTGAGTAAAGCTTTGATTCAGACATATATAGAGACATATATGGAGTCATTGTGAATGGCTGGTGTTTGCTCACCCAGTCTGTAAAAGTATTTTTGATTGTTGTGAATGAGAAGGATTAATTTAAATTTATGGAACCATTTCTGCAGACAAATGCACCAAAGTTAGTCTTATTGAGCATAAAACTTCAAATTACATCCTCATATGTCCACATACCCGGGATATGGATCTGTAGTAAATAGGGGTGTAGGTTATTGCTGCTGTATAGGGGACAGCAATGTAAACACTTGTGCCCCAGACAGGATTAAAATCTCAGAGCACCACATGCAAAATTAAAGTCAACAAACTTCACCTGCTTGAATAAATTCCCTCTGCATAATGCATCCTGTGAGCATGTGCAGCTTCAAGCCCAGATGTGGGGTGTCCGACCTTGTGAGGTTCACAGATTGAAACATAATCCAGAAGACAATTTGTATATGTCTCCTAAATTAGAGGCTGGACATTTGTGGTTTGGGCCGTGTGTTGGAAAAAAGACCTGTGGCCCGTTGCACTTATTGAACTCATTTTTCACTGATTAGCCAGAAAGGGAGTGTTAATGAACACTTAAGAGCTGTTTTTCTAGAGCTAGAAAAATATGATTAATCCAGTAACACAGCGTGATGTCAGTAATCATGTGTACACCACCTGTTGTAGGCCAACTTTTGAAGAATTAGCGTTACAGTTCAATTCAACGGCAGAATCATGTCGAGTGCAAACAGCTATAAAGTTCCTGTTGAACACAGATTAATCTCTGAATGAAAAAGTGCTGAAGTAGCTCTGATAGTTCAGTCCTTCTTGTGTTTCTGGCTGCACTTTAAAAACTCCTGGGATTCTTTCAACTAATAAATCTTGGGTTTGGGTTTATGGGGGTGCAGTTTGTAAAGTTAAACAGTAAGAAACTGACAACAAAAATGTGTGTTCTTGTCATAAGAATGAAAAAAAACGTGGTTAAATTTTCAAATGAATACTTTGTTTATTTTATAAATTAGTTTATAAATGTCACAGTTTATAACTAAATATTTAGTAAGCAAGCTATTTAGTTTAAATGTAAATATTCAAAGCGGAATGTTTAGCTAGCTAGTTTAACTTTCGATTTAAATATGCAGATTGATTTCCCTAAAAGCAGAAGTGGACTACTATACAAACTGGTGGCCAAACTGAACTTTGCTCTTGTCACTTCCTTATCAAAGTTCATTTTCCTCCCACATGTCCAGAGTTTTATCTAAAAAAATAGGAGGAGCCTTTTTAACGGTAATACAGATGTTCACAGAAGGATTTAAAGCAACAATGACAGCTAGCTAGCTAGTAGGGATGTGAATCTTACTACAACTCATGATTCGATTCCAATTCGTGGATTGACGATTCGAAATCGATTTTTGATTCAGAATTCTCAGATTCACAATCAATATTATTAGTTTTTAAAAAGGTGCCAATTTGTAGGGCTGAGACAATATGCTTTTCTTCCAATTAAACTCTTTTATGATTAAGTGCCGATTAAATTTAAATTGAGATTCTTCAATATTGCACATTTTTTATTCACTATAGTAATGAAAAGATATATGATTTTCTGAATCTTCTACTTCCAACATCTTAAACCTTTACAACAGAATGAATGAAAAGTAAAGACTTTCTAAAGTAAACTGCTACATACTTAAATATACCTCATAATAAAGTGAACTTAAACTTTTTTTCCAAGCCTGGGCTGCATGTCAATTTTTTTTAGAAAAAATATAATTTTGAACATCTTAATTCTTATGTGAATCTATTTTTTTCTCCCACCCCTACTAGCTAGGCAACTGAATAAGAGATAAAAAAGAAACAGGCCTTAAATTGATAAGCAACATATATTGTGCAATACATTGGCTTTTGATTTTGGTTAATTTGTAATTGGACCGCTTTTTAAGTGACTAAGAAAAAATGTGAATGTTCCATCAAGAGTTTGGTTCACGGGCCTCTTCAGTTTTTATTTTGTGGGTGGGAGACTGGAAAGTTTGGGAATCACTTCCTTAAAGCCACAAAATTCTTTCATCACTCGGTTGTACCTTAGGTTTAACGTCTCTTAAATAATCTGGGATATAATAGTTTAATTTTTCCGTCGTGGAGTTTATTGTTGGGAAGATTATCAGAGCAAATTGAAAGCAACCATATTTGGTTTTGCCTCCTTTTTAATGAACATGCATTTACAGCATTGGTCAGTCATGTTCATATAACTGTAATGAACTCTAATCAAAAGTGTCATTGGTTGTGCACTATAGTTTTCATATTCTCCTGCTGAGTTGATTTGGCCACTCTTCTCTTTAATAATTCATGCTTTGAATTAAATTTGTAGATCTCAGCCTATTATACTGCACACCAGTAGTAAAAAGAAGCTTATGTCACACTAAGATATGAAAAAGCTGGAGTAGTCTAACGCAACATGAATGAAAGTGCTATTCAAAGCCCTCAGGCTGAAATCAAACCGGATGCTGATGTTAATAATGAAAGAAAACAACTGTTGTTGATGTAAATGTGGAAATGCTCGATATTTAAGATAGAGACAAAGTCTTAATATTTCATAATGTCCTACTGTTACTCATAGCCCGCCAGTTAAATGAGCCTTAATCCTCCTAGCAGTGAGAGGAACGATACTGTCCTGTCTCCTCGCTACGTCAGACTCCCCAAACTGTTTGAGTTTTATTTCCTTTGTCCTTCTCTATGTTTATCTGTTCTCCTTTAATTCTTCAACCTCTCACCTGTCATCTCTCTTTTCGACTGGAATCAGTGTTCAGCAGCACGGTTATTCACCTTCTGTTTTTCATCAAGGGCCCAGACAGTTTTAACCCGTTCCAAACTCGTATGTTAATTACCATGATGTAAGGCTGGACGATAAGTTAAAAATAAATAAATAAATCATATAAGATACAAGAATGACCTATTATTGTTTATGTCGATATAAATAGACGGGTTAGTTTTCTGCCCTCCCGTCCTTCCGCCGCGTTACTTCACCTTTCTACACCTCCCATCCTCACTGAACGTGAATCTCAACGCAACTTTGCTGCTGTATTCAGTCCGGAAGTTAACAGCAGCATGGAGACAGAAGAAGCGAGAGTAGACGCTGATTAGCAGTGCTTTAAGTGGGCTCAGAGTTTTGAGAACATTTGCACAGAGTCCTGGTACGCTCATTAACGCATCTGTTGTAATTAGAACACTGTCTGCCCTTCAAACCGCGCAGAAAGAAAGAAGCTTGTCTGTGTTTCTGGTTCGTTTTCGCTGCACACTGATGGTGCATTCAAGAAATGTTTGAAATGCATGGTGAGTTCAGCACATAGGACATTTAAAACTAATGAGAAAAAAACTGAAAATAATACCATAAACTTCTGTTAAATTGCAGTTGGCAAGCCTAGAGTTCTAAAAAATTATCAAACTATATTCTCTATTAGTTTCGTCCTCTTGGCCTCTCAGAACCAAGCGGAATTTTGCACCAGCCCACTCTTACCCAAAACGATTTAAGCAAAGCTATAAATGTTTTGGTTAGGAAGAATAAAACATTTTATTCAAGAAAGCATCATAACAATATATGCTGATGTTTTATTTTTGACACCGTTTCCAATGTACATCTACAGCTGTATGTCAAAAAAAAAAAAGAAATCCCCATTTGGGAAATGTAGCTTAGATTCTGAATTGATTTTTTTTCTCTACTTAAGCTGAAAAAATATCTGGATATATATTGAATATTGGATTTCAGCTGAAAAATACAGAGATATAACTTTCGGTCCATATCATCCAGCCCTACCGTGACGCATGTTGCTAACTGGGAGAATGGGATGTTATATTAACTGGGCTTCGTCTAAAACTCAACAATAAATCGCACTAAATGTATGTTTCTCCAGCAAAAAAAGATGTCCTTCAGTCATACTAGTTATATTTAACTGATCCATAAACATGTTTTTCCTTTTTAGCTTTCATTACTTAATTATCTCTTTCAGAAAACAAGCTTGAGGTGACTAAAATGTAAAACAGGGTCACTAGTTAACCTGAAGTGTGGAGTGAAGGCTTTCATGTCAATGGTGCCCTTTTGTTTCTGACCTCAGGGTATTCATTGTTGCTTTTCACAGCTGAACTGTTGGTGGTTGTGAAAGTAGTTTGATCTGTTGCTGTGAAGCAATTCCTTACTACTGACACTGATGGATGGACTACTGCCAAGATAAAATCTCAAGTCTGAGATCATAATACCTTGGACTTTAGCAGAACCTTTTCCCTGTCTGTCAGGTCTGACAAACTTGTAGTTGTGGGTTGAAGTACAGGTGAAACTTGAATAGTTGCAACATTGTGCAAAAGTTCAGTTATTCCAATAATTCAACTTACAAGGTAGTACAGATAAATTATATTCAGTTCAATTCAAAAATACTTTATTGATCCCAGAGGGAAATTAAGTGTTGTTGTAGTTCATTACTAATTAAGTTTTCAAGGAGTTGTTGTAAACCATGATAGCTGTGGAGGGAAAGGATTTCCTGTAGTGGTCTGTGTTGCAGCGAAACTGAAGAAGCCTCCGACTGAATATGCTCTGTTGCTGTAGGATAGTCTCATGAAGAGGATGCTCAGGGTTTTCCATGCAAAGTGGGATATTTCAAGCCTTTATTTGTTATAATTTGGATGATTATGGCTTACAGCTTGTGAAAACTCCAATTTTTAAAAGTTCACTCTTTCAAAAAGTTTGAATTTACATGAAATCAATAAAACAAGGACTTTAAATAGAGAAATATCAGACCTCCGAAAAGTATAATCATGCTTATGTACCCAGTACTTGGTTTGGGCCCCTTTTGAATCAAAGACCTTATCAGTGCAGCCTGGCATTGATGCTATCAGCCCGTGGCACTGTACTGTAAAACCCGATTAGTTCTCCTTAATTAAAAAAAGCATGCAAACCAATTGCACTTAAAATAATAAGTACAGAGGACTAGGTAATTATGTGTTGGAGCCACTAATGTCTAAAAAGTCCAAATGAATTTACATGCAAGTTACTATAACTAAGTGAAACCAGTATAACACACTCAAACGTACTGGTTTTAATTTTTCGAAAATTTAATTCATTATTTAGTTCTACTTTTCATTTTATATTCCAGTGTAATTAAGATTGTTCATTCAGCTAATTGAAAGTATTTTACGTACTGCCATTTAAGTTTTTTTGTTGATGATAATTACTTTAGGTTTTAATATTCATTCATCTTGATTAAACAAAACTTTAAAAAGTTAGTTCAAAACCCCTATTGTCTGTTAATAAAACAGAATAATTTACTGTCGGTGCTGTTCAAAGATCTGAAAAATTACTGCATGTGTGGCAGTTTATGCCTCATAAATACAGTAGAACTGCAAACATTTAGAATCAAGCACAACCCTAATGGTAAATGTCCTGTATTTGTATAGAGCTTTACTTAGTCTCTATGGATCCCAAAGCGCTTTACACCACATTCAGTCTCACACTGCACAATGATGATGGCAAGCTACTTCTTCAGGCACCACTAGGCCATCTGACCACCACCAGTAGGCAACGGATGAATGTCTTGCCCAAAGACACATTGTCAGGGTCGGGGCTCGAACTGGCAACCTTCCGATTCTAAGATGAACGCCCAACTCCTGAATTTATATTCATGCAGGCAGCAAAAACATATCAGCTCAACCTCTAACCTCACCTTTATCGCCAAACGTGTCACAAATAACCGCAATGGAAGATTATATGTTTATCAATTTTACAAACCAAAATTACACAGAGAAGAAGTTCAACTTTTCGTCACTCCACATAAGACTCTATTGGTAGATTTGTTATTTCTTGTTTTCTTTTTGCGTTTACTGATAACTTAATGTGGAAGCTTTATGTCCCATAGTTGATATTTAGGGCCACTAAACCACTATGGTTGAATTATGTCATTCTATTTCTTAATATCATATCAAAAGAGAAATCAGAAATGGATAACGTTGGTATTGGGAGCCTAAGTCACGCCCCAGATGCCCAAAAAAAAATGAATGACAGTCAATGGAGCGATTAAAGTTATTTTCTGATCCAGTTTGAAATGCGCCGTGGATCGAACATATGATGTCCGTGAATTTTAAAAACTAATTTTGATGCAGAGAAATCGCTGATTTTCGACCGGAGATAAGAGTTACTTTACGTTTAGCGGACTACAACTACAAAAGAAGAGTGTTGGCCGTAGCCTCCAGGACGAAGAAAGTAGTATTTAACACGGAGAAAACCTCTATAAATCTGACTATGTGGAAAGTAGCAGCTATGTCGGGGGTAAAGCAGTCGGTGGGGAGAGAGCCAGCATGGAGGATTAGCTCTACAAGCTCTAGGTGAGTGTTTTACGTGCTATAGCTAATGCTAACTCCCGTTAGCAAAATTACGTCATATATGCGACTTCTGACTTCTGATTTGTAGGCATTTTAAATACGATGTTTTACAATCAAATAAATCCCAAATCACTGGGCAAACACAGTCGAAACGTAAAAATGGGAAAAAATGGTTCAATATTAAAATGAATACAATAAAACAACTCTCAGTACACAGGTGGACCAGATCTAATACAAAGGCTGCTCCGATCATCATAATTCACACTTTAGTGGCCAACATTAAATTATGTATTTCTTCGAAAATTTCTAACATTTCCTTAAAGTTTATTATTAATCCGTGCATAACTTTAATGTTATTTTATTATAACAAAGACAGACGTCATCATGAGCTCCTTGGTGGAGGCGATAAACTACCAAGAGAAAAATTCTGTCAAAGTAAAACTGTCTCAGTGTTGCAGTTCCTCTGTTCTAACAGTAGATGCTGTGCGTACGAACATTCAGAACTCTACTTATATTTAGGAACATTGCTACGCAAAAGTACGAATTGATAAATACCACACAATCCGTAGAATTGTTCCTACGCACAAAATACGCACGGATCTGTGCGTATGTACGCTTGATAAATGAGGGCCCTGAGGTCAAAGCCAAGACCTACTTCTGGTCGGTGTAATCACTGGTAGCTTGAAAACAAGACACAGGGCTGCAGAGCAGGTTGGACACAGAGAAACTGGGAGAAAGGTAATGAGGAAAACAAGTAGGCCACTAAATCACCGTGTTCCAAGACACAACAACAGAGAGTATGAGGAACAGATCTCTAAGACCTGCAAGAAACCTTTGACGAGAATGTCCCAGGACAAAATACTAGTGGGCTTTTTAAGTCTAATACTGTCCATACTTTTCAGTGTTTTAATGCATCATTGTGCAGCTTTAGGATTGTTAGCTGCCCATTATTATAAGCTGATGCATCAGAAAATGATTCTGTTTACTGTACCCAGAGAGAAAAGACAGAAGAAAAAGATCAGGTGATGTCAGATCTGGGTTTGTGCTGATTCAGTGTTTACTCATCAAACACAACTATTTCCTGTAAGCATTCGGCCAAATTTCTCTGCATATCTGCTTACTACCCTCAACTCAACCCCATACACCTCCACTTTGTACTTTATTGTTTCTTCAATGTTTTCTTTCCCAAGAATCAAAGTCCTAAGCTGCTTTTCTCCAAGCTGCGCAAACTGTTTAGCATGACTGTGACTTTAAGATAGCCTTAGTAATCAGTCTGTGTACTCAGCGCGCGTGAGCTATTTGACCTGGAAAGTGGTGCCGCTGTGAATATTAAAGCAGGCAGAGGTTCTCATGGGTGTGTGCGAGACAAGCAAGTGTGTTCTAGCATTTGATTAAATCCAGGAAATATCCACACCTTTTTTAAATGATCTCTGTGAGAGTTTGTCTTTCTTTGTCCCCGTGGGTTTGGCTGTGCAAACACTTCATGAATAGTGCACGGACAGCGAGTGCATCAAGTGTGTTTCTGGCGCAGATATGCTGCCACGGCCGATGTCTTCTCCGAGCTTTTCTAAAAGATAGCCCTTCATGACAAAACCAGACCGCTGAGACTGAAGGCGCAGATGGAAAGTGGCGGAGAAACTCCTCGGAAAGCTTTTCGACGCCTATCATTAATCTGAAAGTCGTCTTCTGTCTGTCAACACCTGTGGAGTGTCTGTTTGAGCTGACATAGTTTTCCCCTGAGCATCCAGATCTGTCCATTTGTCTCGAGTGTAGACAAAACACAAACCCACCCACAGTTTGTTCATTTCAGAGCGATAGCCATGGGACCATGAGATCCCCTTCATGGCAAGCAGATTTTAAAAAAAGTAATTGATTATTTATATTTACAGTACATCACAACTTATTTGGGGGTCATGTACAAATATTTTCTTGCTAAAAAGTAAAATTACAGTCAAAAATTATCCAACAAATGCTTAAAACATTTACATATCCAAAGACTTAAAAAAAAAGTGGCATGCAACAATAAAAAACTGGATACATTTTGAACAATTGTTGTTGGTACCTATGACAGGGAGTTAAGTCATTCACCTTCTTCCTCTTATCTGGGATCAGGTTGCAGGGCGCTGCAGTTTAAAGGAGATATATCATGCTTTTAAATCCTTCCTTTTCACATGTAAATCATTCACTTGTGGTCTATGTAAAGTAGAACCACAGTGTTTTGGTCTGAATTCCATGTTATTGTAGCCCCACAGAC
This sequence comes from Apricaphanius iberus, assembly GCA_028564705.1. Lineage (NCBI taxonomy): Eukaryota > Metazoa > Chordata > Actinopteri > Cyprinodontiformes > Aphaniidae > Apricaphanius > Apricaphanius iberus. Next base: position 396,404 of record JAPXFQ010001857.1, read on the forward strand.
CCTCCTTATACCGTTCTGAGGAGCATCTTTAGAGCAACTAATTTTCGTGCGGTCCCTTTAAAATAAGCGAAACATTTCATGCCCCGCCCCCTCCAGGTTACAGAGCGCTCCGCTCCACGTCGTTCGGACATTTTTGTAGTCTGATAGCAGCGATTCGATTACTACCGGCAGATAAACTTTTTATTGTGAAGCGATCGTCGCTAAATTCCTGTACATCATGTGTACCCCACGACAAAAACCGGCAAAAAAAGCCCAATGATTTTATTCAAAGCATGCAGTACAGTTATATCCTCAGCTAAAAGCTAGCACACATCGCTAACAGAAGCAGAATGTACAATGCTACAACTATCAAAACAATCGCCCGTACGACATATCAACACACAACATTCATGTCTAAAATAAAGTTTACTGTCATTTTAGTGTTATTTGAAGCTTACCGCTTTGCTTTGTCCGTCGTTTCCGTGGAGAGAAGGAACTGACCCCTCAATCAGACGAAGTCTTTCGGCAAATCCCTCCTGATACAGACCGAGGTTGCTGAAGCACTCGTCCTCGAAGTGCTTCGCGCAAACGAGGAGAACTTTCCCCACGGATGTCGGTATATTTCCACTAAAAATAAAATTTAACCAGGCACTTCTCAGAGGCTCTGATGCTGGGGGTCGATGTAGGGATTTGTGTGGGTTAATACACCCAATAAGTGAACATTTTGACTTGCTTTCTTGTAATTTCGACATGACTGACCTTGGACTACAAAATCGCTGTGGGGGAGAAAAAATGGCGGCTTCACGAAATTGGTTACCAGGAAGTCCATTACCTTATTTGGCAGTTCAACAACAAGAAAACGTAATAGCGAATAGAGAAAACTAAACAGACTGAAAAATAAGACCAAAAAAAGAATGTAAAGATATAAACACAGCACCAGAAGAGAATAAATGTAAGTTGTCTGCACTCCTAAACAACCCAAAATACACATTTACATGCATTTAAGGGCTTAAAAAGTGGATTTTCCATGATATGTCTCCTTTAAGCAGAGACCCAGACTTCCCTCTCCCCATCCACTTGGGCTCGCTTTTCCAGATGAATCAAGGCATTCTCAGGCCAGCTGAGAATCATATTCCTTCCAGTATGTCCTGGTTCTTTCTCTGAGTCTTCTAATGATGGGACATCCAAGAGGCATCCTGACTAGATGCCTTAGCCACCTTATCGGGGTCCCTTCAGCGTGGAGGAGCAGCGGCTCTACTCTGAGACCCTCCAGGATGACCAAGTATTTTACCCTAGACAGGTCACTTCCTCCGAAGTTACAATGCATGTTTTTATTATAGCAATGGGACAAAATTAATAAAGGGAAAGCCTATTTGCTTCCTAACCAGAATTTTTCAAGGGCTTTTTGCAAACAAATAATCCGTTTTTTTTTTTGGTCGTATGCTACAGCTACTTTGGTTGCAGCCAAAATTATCTCCCCAAGTAGTTAAAATGAATAATTTCTACGATTATCTACACCAGTAAATGCAGTACTATGACCAGCCATCTTGCTCTAGGCTCAGGGCTCCTAGTGGAGTAGAGTGAGCTTTGTCAAAGGACACACACCTCCAAATTGCACATATAATGGTTGACCAAAATCTCCCATAGTTACAGGGGAGATTCCATAGAATAATGATCAATGGCCAGTAAAGCAACGGTGAAAAACTTAACTGATGTGGGCTGAGAATGCTCTTGGGTCTTTCTTCCCCATCACACTGAAATTAAATATTCCTGTTTTGCTGAGATCCAGAATCAATCGAATGGCCATTAAAGCTTTAGGAGATTGTGGGACAGCCATAATCTGATGTGAAGGGGCCTCAAGCAGATACTTTCACAAAACACAGAAAACTGTCCTGAAATATTTCCAAACTGCTTCAATTAACTCATTCAGATGCTTTATTAATATATTTAAATACTGCTGTTGTGTTGTGTTTTATAATTATTACCTGAACATATTGGTAAGATGTAAATTTGCCATATTTTAGACAAAATACATATTCAGTGAATATTTTCATGTGGGAACTATGAACCAGCTTGCTTTAGGCTATTTCCTATTATCTTAGTGTGAAAGTGAGATTTGTTTTGTTATTTCTCTACAGTAAAAGCTAATGATAATAATCACATCACCTGTCCTTGGCTTTCATGTCATTGTTGTGGGATCTTGCTTTACTATAATTCCATTGAAATAGGGTTTGTCCTTAACGCCCATAAACCATAAATCGTCATACCCAGACTTGATGATCAGAAATCAATTCAATCAATCAATTGTGTTTCTGGAGCCGTATTAAGCAGACATGCGTTTAGGAACTGTTCTCTGTTCTCATCTGCGTGGACGTTAGTTTCTTCTAGTCAAAGTTTTTTTCACCAGGATTGCTGTAGTTGTTGTGGTTCTGGACTCTACGAAGAAAATACAAAGATTCATGTTTTTCACACACACACACACACACTCACACACACACAAACACACTGAGGGAATTCTGCCCCTCTGCTTGAAGACTTCAAAGCTAGCTGCCTCCTTGAGGAACTTCAAACGCTGTGGAGGCCATTAAAAGACAAAAATTATTTTCTGTAAGGTCATGATTTATTTGATTGAAAAATGAAACCACTAAGCCAACAGACATTATTTTCCCTTTCCAGAGCCTGCTTTACCAGGCGCAGCCCAAATTGTTTCCAGGTGGGACTCCTCATAAGAGCAGAAGGGCTCTGTCTGAGGAGCCCAGGCTTTCGTGCTTTCTCTTGTCCTGCAGCTTTTCTGGCTCCATTTCTGGCTTTTTCTTCATGTCAGTCTGTTCTTCTTCAGAATGCCATTTCTTCATTAGCAGCATACTGAATAAATGCACACGCACACACCAACTTGTTTGTTGTAATGTCATTGTGTTCAGTGTAGTGTAAACTTAGCCTTGGCGTGCAGCACCAGAGCTCAGTCTCGCAGCCATCAGTCGGGGAAGAAAAGATAAAAGAGGTGGAGAAAGAGGTTTTTTAAGCACGTTGGGGAGAAGTGGGTCAGCAGTGAAATTCAAGCGTGTGAGAGAACGACAGGCTCAAAGTGTGTTGCAAGAAGAGGTGACAGGTGAAAAGCATGTAGGATTAAATTAGGAAACTAGGAGACGGGCATGAGAGAAGAGCCGGGTAAGGAGGACAACGAGGTGAAAGCACTCCATATGAGAAGTCCAATTCAATAATTCAGATCAAATCTATTGTTGGTTCTGAAAAATAGAAATACAAGTTTGGTGTTAGGGCTGCACGGTGGCGCAGTGGTTAGCGCTGTTGCCTTGCAGCAAGAAGGTCATGGGTTCGTATCCCGGTCCAGGGTCTTTCTGCATGGAGTTTGCATGTTCTCCCCGTGCATGCGTGGGTTCTCTCCGGGTACTCCGGCTTGCATGATAGGTGAATTGATCATTCTAAATTGTCCGTAGGAGTGAGTGTGAATGGTTGTCTGTCTCTCTGTGTTGGACCTGCAACAGACTGGCGTCCTGTCCAGGGTGTACCCTGCCTAACGCCTGATAATTGCTGGGATAGGCTCCAGCTGCCCCGTGACCCTGAATTGGATAAGCGGTTAAGAAGATGGATGGATGGATGGAAGTTTGGTGTTATTTATGTTTGCATTGTAAGATCTTTATCAAACCGCATACGTCTGAATGTTAAAGGCTGTGAATTATCATTATTTTGTCAAAAGTAAAAGGAGAAAAAGATTTCCAGTTTTGTTTTTTGAGTTTTGTTTAAAAGGTGATTTGAGCCAACTGTGCCATAATCCTCCTGAAATCCTAAAAACTCAGTATTAGCAGGGCAAATATGTGTGTGTAATGTGCTTTTTCCAGATTTCTGTAGCAGACATTTGACCCATAGTAGGTTTAATATATCTATAAATACACAAGCAGGAGCTACAAACCTTTACATTTTTGACAAAACATATCAAGAATTTGTACCTGTTCCGCCTCCTTTTTCCTAACACTAATAATGTGTTGGGACATGAAAAGACTCCGTCTCTTTCAAAACGCTTTTTAAGAAAAAAAAGATTCTTGTGGCACTAATTTGTAGCCTTCAGATGCTGTAACTTGGACTTGTTTATGTGATAAATGATAAAAATGAATTTGTTTTTTAAAGTTAGGTGGAGCTCAACTAAGTCGGGCGAGAGCTGTAAGAGCAGTAATGTAGCGTGTACTGCTACATATGACGGCTAAAGAATATATCAAATGTTAGCATCTCAAGGTTTTAAGAGGAAAAGTTTTGACTTGGGGAAAGAAAGCAGGATATTAAAAAATAAGTAATGAAGCAATGACCCACTACCCTGCTCAATATGTAAGGGATAATGCCGGACACGGTGTCCATTATCAGAAAATAATGCACGACACAGAGGCGTGAACCGTCCGACGCGAAGTTCCGCGAAGTCCATTATTTTCTGATAATGGACACCTCGAAGGGCATTATCCCACTTATACCATGGTCACTTATGAAAGAAAGAAATATTTAATCAATTAATAATATTTTAATGGGTTTTAGAGTTAAAATCGTGAGTTTTTTATATATATATAAGTCGAGCGCACTATTTCATACCTCCCATATACAGGTGTTGCCATTGCCAAGCAACATGGCCACAGCGAGCTGATCACAGCAGTTTATTAGTGATGGGAAGTGAGATGATGGCTTTACCTTATGCTACGTGATACAAAGTATCATTTCAGAAGGCCACTGCACTACTTACTGCTTGGGCATGTACAGAGGATGATGCATAACTTTGCGATGAGTCAACTGCCATTTGAGCCAGCGCAATATTTTAGAACTGTCATTAGGCAATATAACGGGACGCCTTTCCTAAGTGTATTATCACTTTTTAGCATACACCCTCCAGCCAATCAGATTCGAGTATTCACCAAGACCATGGTATAAAATTATATAGTTATGATGGGGTGCTTTCTGGTTCATTGACAACGATTGCGATGCATTCTGGTGCAGTTCTTTACACTTCCATACATTCTCTTCATCTAATCGTTTAAGGAATTGTGTGGTAACACAGCCAGAAGAGAAACCCAGCCCCCAATGCCATCATCCCCGCCTCCAAACCCCCTACACCAGACAACCATATGATTTTGTTTTGTTATTTTGTTTTAAATGCACCAATAATTTCAAATCTACCATGTTCCATGCCAGACAGAGGTTAAAAGTCCAAAAGGATAAAACTGCAACTTTTCTGTATTCCCTTCTGCTCTCCCGTTATCTACTAAAAGTCTTGCTCTCTCTCGTAGCCCAAGTTCAAACAGGTTACATTTGAATTTCGAACTGATCACTCACCAGTCAGGGCTGATCAAGGCTAAAAGTGTTGGTTTCTTCGTTAACAGACCATAATTCAAATGAAGCTTGATCTGAGGTCCCACTAGAGATGTTGTTGTTCCGTCATTTTGACCGACAGGGTTAAAGAACAATATATGTTTTAATATGATAGTATTTTGATAAATCAAGCTCAACAGAGAACTAAGTATAAATAATGAAATTAAACAACTGCACTTAGAATATGAATACCTGATGTGGCCGGAACGGACAGTCTCACAAATTTCTCCTACTCCACATGGAACTGAATGCGCACCCATTTGTGCATATTCAAATTCTTCGATTGCTGCAGAGGTTTTTGTCATGGTGGTTTGAATTCTTTCCTCGGAAAGATGACTTCTGATTGGGGTTCAGATGTTTTGGAGGCGGAATCGGCGCTCTGCTGCCACACTGAAGGCTGGAATTAAACAGCACGTCAGCCAAAGTTTTGAAATGAGGAAACATTTATCCAGTTGAAGAAGGACTTGGGGGAAATATAAATTCTAAAAGATCACATTTCATAGAACACCTATCATAGGTCAGATAGCAAATTTAGAATTTTTTTTGGGTTCCTTTGAAAAATATAAACTTCCTGACCCAGCCTTTATACTGCTCTTTAGTTAGGAGCTAAAAAACGAGGGCCCAGTCCAAACAATTTCAGACACACTGACTGGAGTGTTGACATGAAGCAGCTTTAATATGCAGCCGTATTACAGGATTGGATTCAGCGGAATCTTCTTTTCTTCTTTTCCTATAAATAATAGAGTGGTTGACAGAGATGTTGGAGTCATATTAGGATTCATTCACATGATAAAAAAAATAGATATACTATAAAATATAATTGCGACAAATCAGTACATTTGCTGCCCAGTGAGCTTGTTCCTCTCTGCGCAGCGGTTGAGGTTTGTGTTTCTGCGTGTGTTGTGTCGCCTCTTTTCAGAGAGAAGGAAGAAAACATGTTCGGTCCCGCATCTCACATTCCGACATTTTCACCAGCCAGCTTGCGGTGCGAGCACGTCGACCGCTCGGGTCGTGAATCACTCATTTCAAATCTCTCCGTGTCTTTATCCTCGCTGTTCGTTTACAAGTGTGTGTATGTGCGCGTGTGTTGGTGTCTGCAGTGCTGATGAAATTCCAACCCCCCACACCCCCCCCCCCCACCCCCCTCTCCAGTACCAGCTCCTCCTTCTAATGTTATCCCACTTCCTCTGGGCCCCTGACAAACCCACCAAACAGGGAGAAAATAGAGCACTTTATTGGGACGCCTGTCAGGGCTCCCTCTGGATTTATGACCAACAGACAGCGTTTATCACTCAGCCGAGAGAGGCAGAGTAAAAAAAGGAGTAGTAGGAGAGGGGGGCTGTGGTTGTCTCTGGGGAGGGGGGAGTAGGAAACCGGATAAAGGAGCAGAAGGAGCGTGGGTTCCAGGTGAGCTCTTTACCTGCAGCCAAACACGGGAGCTACGGTTTGCAGCTACACCTGGGAGGAGGAGGTGGTGTTGATGCAGCCTCTGTTGGGGCTTTAAGAGGGAGGAAAAGGAAGGATGAGAAGCAGCTAAAGGAGTCATTAACACATGGTGGCTTAGCTGGGTTGATTTAGAGCTCTGCTTTGTTTTCTGCCATCTTAGGCTATCCTGTTGTGGACTTGAAGGGGAAGACTTTACTTCTCTCTTGCTGTATCCTTCCTTCCTTCCTGCCCCTCAGGAGTTCCCCTCTTGTGTTTTTCTCCATCTTCACCCCCCGCCCCTTATTCTTCCACTTCTTTTCGGAATCTTCTCCTAACACAACGCCTCCAGTTTTAGCATGCTCCCTCCACCCTCTCACTTTCCCTCTCCAATTTTCTCCGTCTCCTCTCCAGTGTTGAATGGGCATTAAGATTTAATTTCCCCGCAAACAAGCTTTCAGTGTTCGCCCACTGAGCGTGTCAGCGGGAACTCGCTGTCTCCCCAGCACCGCCCAAGCCCCCCCATCCCTCTCTCTCCGCTGCATGAATCACCGTCAGAGCTGCATCGGCGCAGGGCGCTTGTTTTGTGGGCAACAATAATCCACACAAGCCGAGACACACTCCACCCACTTTAGACTGTTTTTCCGCACACTGCACCTTTTAGATGGTGTCAGGGCTGGACCACTCAGGAGTCATCTCATCACTGCCCAGAGGGGCTACTCCACATGCTGCTGGAGAGTCGGCATGCACGTGTGTCAGGCCACCTACCCACCAATCACATTTCACCCTGTCCGTGGGCAGCCGGGCCATCAGGAAAGGATCATGCTGCCTTCTGACTGGGTTTGGCCTTTGGAGCCAATACACACACATTAACACTCCTCCCACCGCCACGGCCAGCATGTTGAGGCCTCACACTGACCATTAACGTCATTCTATCCTGTTACTCCTTGATTTCCTCAGCTCCATGTTTACCCAGAAATGCTCCCACCCCTATATCTACACATGAGGAATGCTAAGAAGATCTGGCATGAAAAAACGAGGTTTTAATCTCACTTCTTTTGTTGTTTGTGTTTTTCTCTTAAGCAGATAATCAGCACTGTTCCCTCCGTACCCATGTCTTTTAGTCCGTCCCGTTTCACTAAGATGAACTGGTCACTTATAGAAAATGTGACCAAAGCTGTTTTTTTTTGTTTTTTTTTAGAAAAAAAAAATGGGTATTGGTTTTTTCTAGTGGCACATTTAATAAATAATTCCAACCATTTTTTTTAAAGTGTGGAATGAATATTAAACCAAACATTTCAAGTTTGAAGTTATTGCAGATTTTCTCCATCTATAATGGGTTGAAATCACATAAAAACATGCCTATATTATACTGTAATATTTGGCTAAATGTCCCCTACAGAGTTGCAGATGTTTGTTCTAGTCATCAGTGAGCTTCTGGCATGTTTTTGATTAATATTTAACCACCTTTTGTTTTGTAAGAAATGGTATCGTTCATTTTGTTTGGTTGGTTTTCAAAGTAGTCAACTGTATTTTAGTCACTGTAAGTTTTTAAAAGTTAAATTAAGGTTTTTGGGAAGGCCATCCCGCAAGTTTATTGCTGCTTTACCCAATCCCCAACGAGTTTCTGTCTCTGTGTTGGTGTCCATTGGTGTCCTTTGGTTTCAAGTGAAGCAGAAATGGATCCCCACCTAAGCACAATTTTGTATTTTGCAGATTCCTCTAATGGAAGACTTTTTTGTGGAACGTGTCTCCAGAATATTTGTGGAAATTCACAGTTTTGTGGATGTTTTCGTGGATTAGAAAGAACATGCACCTGGGGAAGATGAAATCCCCAGCACACAATGATACTTGGCATTCTGTTAGCTGGAGTTTGCAAAGCAGACAAACCAGTTATGGCACTTATTTTCCTCGGAGCTGATTGGTTGTACACCAAGAGTGGAGATAAGAAAGACTGAAGCTTCTGCAGTGGTGCTAAGATGATTTCCACTGTCCGTATTGATGCATACCAAGGTGTATTTGATGTTAAACTGTTAAATGGTTTTCAGAGGGTGTCTCAATGATTTTAGCTATTGTTGCTTGTTGTGGTTCATAACCCACCATGAGTACCGAGGCTTCACTGTAATCCACCAGCTTTGTCTGATTCAGCAGCACCATTGGGGACAAAAAAGAACCTCATTATCCTATTACCGTTATGCTTGTCAGTTAGTAAACTTGTAAGTTTCACCTCGATCTTGTTTTTGTGCCCAAATTGCTAATTTGCTAATTTTCTTGCCTTGTTTGTGTGACCATAAACACTTTCTTCAAAAGGCAGAAACTCTGGTTAGATAGGGTAATATTCTTTATCCACAGTTTGGTGCTCCAAAAGCTTTAAAACGGGTTGTAGGCAGATGTGGGTAGAGAACCCAAAACGTGTTCTCAAATAAAAGTAGGACTACTACAACATATTTTCACTCAGGTAAACGTAAAACGTATGGTAGGGCTGGGCGATATAGAAAAAAAGCTTATCGATTAAAAAAACAGTCATATTGATCGATATCGATAATTATCTATTAAAAAAATCACATAATGTAGAAACTATATTTTAAGTGCCCAGTCATTTTGTTATTCTTCATTGAACTAATTTTAACTAAGAATTAAATTCATTAAATTTTCAAACACTTATTTTTATCATACGTAAGTTTGTAAGACAGAAACAAACCAAGAGACCTGAGTAACATCAGTAAATACAAAGAAAAGTAATATTATTAACCATTTTATATATACTGTATATATATTTATTTTTTTATCATGTTAGTAATTTAAATTAAAGGCTTATTTTTATTCTTTTTAATCTTTTAAAAATGTATGACACTTTATAATATTAATGGATGAAAAACTTAAAGTAGTTTGTCATTAAAGTTTAGTCAAATTCTCTTCAGCTGTAGGCTAAAGCTAAAGCTAACTAGCTACTCACCAGTGTTGATGGGCTCCAACACTGCAGCTCAGTCACTGAGAGCTGAAGCCAGCAGGTCTATCCAACCCCTGTTGTGTTTTTTTAAGCGTTTTTTCGCTTCTGAGGACCGGGAGCAGAACCGAGGGGAGATTTTAACAGTCACAGATGTTAGCAACGCGACGCGACCTGGGTACATTTCCTGTGTCTCTGTAAAAGATTCGTAGCGAGCTGGAGAGGGAAGTCCTGCTTAAAACAGCTGACCGTAGTTTTATATTTCGTTCATTATTGCTACGTTTAGTGTTTTAGTGCATCGAGGATCGGTTCAAAACGGGACGTAACCTTTACCGGAGCCACTGAAACATTTATCCGGGACAACGTCCTCTGCTGCTTCTTTGTTGTTACGTCTGAGCGCGCCGAAGCTACGGTTAAATTCTGTTTCAGCTCAAATCATTTCATCCTTTTTGTGGTTTGAAAGGAGAGAGAGGTGGCTGACAGAGCTGCGTGGGTCGTTGTTAATGATTCGTTTGGAATAAGTAATGATTGTATTAAGCTGCCTTATAGGGTATAATGAAAAAACGAGGGGGAACTTTTTTTTTCTATCGAACTTTTTTATTGACCCCCTTTTTTTTCTATCGCACCACACGTCTATCGTCGATATATATCGCTATCGAATTATCGCCCAGCCCTAACGTATGTTGTAGTAAAGCTACTCTTAAAAGTAATTTTTATTCTCCAAAAAGTTACTGGAGTAAAAGTAAGTTTTGTTACTACCCAGCTCTGGTTGTGGGATAGATAAAACAGAACAAGATTAGGCTTTTGGAATAGCATAGGGGTCAACGTTACGGAAAAGTTCTGACGCGTTTAAAAGCTTCCTTGGAAAGAAATCAACTCTTTATTTTGATGAGTTCTCAAATATCCAACAAAACCTGCCAGGACCTGGCTGATAACTCAACAAACTGTGTTTTCTCCGTAATCTGCTATAGCACGTTCATTACATTTATTACAAACATTTCTCAGGCTGTTTACATTTAAACCTATATGATTAATTAGGTGGATCAAAAATTATCCAGAACTAAATCAAACTTTGAATAAAGTTATGAAGTTATTTGTAGTTTAAACACACCAAGCAGCCTTTGAAGCCTTTCATTGATACGACATATCTGTCGATGATAAGTTTGTGCAGCTCTGTATGAATCTGATTGATATGTCAAGGTGAAAAGGGCTTCTTTGCTGAACTGAGACTGACATTTGTATGACGGTGACGGCTGTAAAAAAATCATTCTCATAAACGGGTAGTTGGCTTGCTTTATTAAATATGCGTGATCTAAATGAAAGACGGAACATGCATTAAATGGATACTTTGAGATTTCTACACCACAGGTTCCTGTTCTAACATCTATAGGAACGAATAGTGGTTTAGCTTTTGATTCAAATAAGTTTGAGTCCTTCCAAAAGCTCATAAAAAAATGTCTGCTTTTCTGATTTGGGTTCTGTTGTTCTTGTTGTTTTTTTATGTGTGTGTTAAACCGGGGCAGATGGCGTTCATGGGACGATGCATGCTCATCCTCCCCAATCATGTCTTTGCAGGGCTGCCAGCACGTCTTCTTTCACTCTCATAGTCCAACGACTTCACAGTGACAACTGTCTGCCCCCTCCTGCATCACAGATCAGACTGTCTTTGTTTCTGTTCCACTAATTCTGTCGCTCATTCATAAAACGACCGAAACGATCGGCAAAGAACGAGAGAGAGAAACATAGCAAGTGTATGCGAGTGGGCGCACAGCTTTAATCAGCTCTGTTCTGTCATGTGCTGTCTTGCTCCGGCAGAAGTTGGTAGTGGTGTTCGTAAGTGTGTGTGTGTGTGTGTCCGTGTGTTATGTGGAACAAGATGCTCAAGAGGCCTTGTTTACCATTCTGCTGCTGTGAACTTTGAGAGGCTTACTGACCAAACACTACTAATTAGTTCCTATCAAGTCCTCTGACAAACACGCACACACACACACACACACACACCAGTCTGTAAAAGTATAACAGCAGCCACTGGGGGTCATTGTTCCTCATGACTCCATCCTTAAACGTCCTACATTCTCTACGTTCTGCTGTTATTTAGTGATGCGGGTTTGTTTAGGGGGGGTCCATTCAGAGGTCCATGCTGGTCTTGCTCACCAAACCTTCACCCAACAACGATGTTAACTCAGTTGCTTAAACAAAACCACAGAGCTTGATACACACATAAATAAATGAAGGAGATCAGGCTCCTGATCAGTCAGTCCTTTATTTGTGACCGTTTTCTTTTTTTTCCATTCAACACCTTTTTGATTCCTGCAAGTGAGCATTTTTGATTTTTATTCAAAGTGGTGCATCTTCTTCTCTCTCTTTTTCTTTCCATTAAATCTCCTTCCCTCATCTGGGCTTTTTTCTCTCATTGAAATGCAGAGTCTCACTGATCTCCTCCCCTCATTACCTCTTTGTCTCAGTCTCCCATGCTTCTCTCTTTTCTCTAGTTTGCATTCTCCGTTGGAAAAGGAGCATTGACCATCCTTTGATGGCTTCTCCCCATTAGAAAAGCCATCTGTACCTAACTAATTTAGTTTGGAGTTTGCCGTTTTGTACTTTAGAAGTTTTTTTGTGTGTTTTTTTTTGTTTTTGTTTAGGGGGGGCATTAAAAACCAAGGAAGCATTTAGTTTCTATTTGCCTTTAGAATGCTTGGGGTTTTTTCACAACCAAGATATCGGTTTGTACTATAATAGGTGTCAAAACAATATAAAATAACCAAGCTATTGTATCTAGTTATTTTGGTTTGAGTAGTGGTCAGGGATGTATCTATATCATAACAAATGCTAATAGAATAAAAATACTAATAAAAAGATACTTGGATCTGAGTAGTTACTGATACCGAGTACTAATACTAATACTGATACTACAAAAGAGATGCGATGACTTCGAAGACAAGTTTAATTTTCTTCTCTGCTCGTTACAAAAAATGATGGCGAATTAGATTTAAAAAAATATATGAATAAAATTCACAAAACTAAAATTTTAAGTGAAAATTAAACATTTTGTGTGAAGTTATTGCAGAGTTTCCACATTTTAAGTATTCCAGGTGGTATCATTTAATGAGAACGAGTACATTAAAATGATACCCATTTTAATGTACTCGTTACATTAAAATGGGTTACCCATTCTAGTATCGGTACATCCTTAAATGTAATATTAAATGTTTATAAAGTAATATACTGGATATTATAAAGTAATATATTGGATATTTTTATTATTTAAGTAAGTATTTATGGTAAAAAAGAAATTAACTTCAAAGACAAAAAATGTGTTTATGGAAAAGTTTTTTTCAGGTATTGAACGTAAATGGGAAGTATAGCTAGTTTATATCTAAGATCTCTCCTGCAATTGTTCTTTGGATCTTAAATGCATCTTAGCCCAGTCTGTGTCAATAGGTGCCTGGATTTAGGCAGATTTGTGCAATTCTAGAGAAGTCTGTGCCAACTATTAATGGATCTACCATTTAACCTTTGACCACGAAGGCCAACTTACTAAGTACACAGCAGGCACATGATGGCTAATGGATTAATGCCTAATCCATGGATGTTCTAAAGCTTGTTGGGTAAAGAAACCAAACCTTAAACTACCCTGGTTCAGGAGGACGCATCAGTTGGGTACTGATGTCAGGGTGGGCCATGGTTTTAAATGCTCTCCTTATACTTTTCCCATATAGATTTCAGAAAGATTACTGTCATGTTCTATGTGGAGCATAGACTAACCCAGCTCTGCCTCTCCTTCACCTACTACTTCTTTCTTGCTGAGTTAAAATGGCACAGTTTGGAAACTAAAGGAGCACCACCCATTTTGGTAAAGGCCTTATCTCACCATATTTCTGGTGGTACAATAAGATTTTAACACTTGATATAACATTCATGTGCTGATTTTTGGGTTAGAGTTAGAACAAATTCCATGGATATGGAAATAGCCAAAGCCAAGGCCTGAGGTCACATGGAGGAGGTAGTGTAGGGAGAATATTTGGTAGAGCTGCTAATACTTGCTGGTAGATCTCCTAAACAACCGAGGCTGGAATGTCGTGAATCTTTTTTTTTTTGCAATTTAGTTGTAACGTTAGATGAGGAGCTTGGAAGAGATCAGAAAATCCTCCTCATGTGGTCAATTCACCTCATCACCACTCAACACCCTAATGTTCATTCTGAGGAGACCAGGTGGATTGTGTACGCCTGATTGTATATTTTGAGCTTTTACATCCACAGAAGTGTTTTCACTGTTTCCCTCGCTCAGTGGATTTTCGATACACATGCCTTTGTCCAAGTTCGTCCAGATTATTTGATACATATTCATTGTATTTGTTCCTTTTTATTTGTATTTATACACTAGTCTAGATTCAATTCAAAAACACTTCAATGATCACAGAGGGAAATTAAGTGTTGTTGTGGCTCATACTAATTCATTGTTCAAGGAGTTGTACATCCTGATGGTTGTGGGCAGGAAGGATCTCAGGTAGCAGTCTGTGAAATCTAAAGTCATCTTCTGTCGCTCAGTAGGTAGAATAGTTGTCTTGCAATTGTAGGGTCATAGGTTCAATTCCAGCTTCCTCCTGTCACATTTTGATGGGATCTGTGAATGAATTTGTGCACGTTTATGAGAACAAATGGTTGAATTTGGCTCCGGTGTGCAGCGCTTTAAGTGTTCGGTACAAATAGAAAAGGGCCATATGTGTTCTTTCCATTTACTTTGTTTTGTCCACATTTAAGGTAGAATGATTGTCCTACAAAACAGGAGATGACGATCCTAAGTGCTTAAGTTGAAGGCAACTGGACCTCTTCTCTAGCCATTTGCTTTCTACTTAAGCAGTTATATATTTTTGTGTTTTCACAGAAAAGCCTTAAAGAACTTTGGTTTAAAAGTGCAAGGAGTAGAACTATAGAACCGAATAGAAGCGGCCAATAGGGCTTCCTACTCGTGGTGGTTGGACTCAGCCTTGAAGATTGACCAAGGAGCTTCATCATAAGGAAGTAGGTCAAATTAGAGCTGATGCTTCTCCACATTGAAAGGAGTCAGTTGAGGCGGTTTGGGCATCTGATCAAGTTGCCCCCGGGCACCTCCCTTTGGAGGTTCTCTGGGCACGTTCCATTGGAAGTAGACCTAGAACTCACTGGCAGGACTATATAACCTGTATGCTCTGGGAACGCCCTAGGATCCCCTAAAATGTGCTTAAAATGTTGCTAATAAAAAGAAGATAATGAATGGATAAAGTAGTTTTAACGAAAGCAGTTAGATCACTAGATACATTTTTGTTTAACACCTCTGGGTAGTTGCCATGAAATTGTGGTACTTTTATTGAATAACATCCCATGTCTATTGTCCACTAGCTGAAGACAGAAAGTCGACGTCAAACATGCACATTGTCAAAAACACCTCTGGCCTTGGGTGAGTGTTTAGTCATTTTTCGTGTTTCAGTTCCTTAACCTTTGCACATGTTCTCAACTTTAGGCCTGATCCCAACGTTAAAGCTGGCCATCAGCTAATTTTAGTACCTCACATAAAAATCAACCTTAATTTTTTTTTAAATGGCTTTCCTCCCCTAGTTGGGCGTTTTGAACATAGAAGCTCCCTGTAAGTAGGTGTCCAAAACGCACAGTAACAAATAAAGAGCCAGGTAGCAAACAGACACCAACTGACCATGTGTTTTAGTTTTTCCTTTTTCTTCTATTCTTTTTTTTCTCTTTTTTTTTTACAATCAGCTTTCTCTCCTTTTCTCATCACAAAGAGGGGCTGTTTTATGAGGTCTGGAGGCTGTAAAACCTAAGGGCTGTAGTGAGAAGGTGGAGGGGGCATAGAACGCTGTCAAAGGGGATGTAAATTACGCAAATGAAACTCCAGACTGGCACTGAACTAACCCCCCACCCCTCCTCCTAAAAGAGACAGGGACCAGGTAGAATGGGTCTGAGCAAAGGAGGGGAGGGGATATTCACCATAACTTCAGAGAGCAGATAAGTGGGGCAGAAAGTAGGATTAAAGGACGAAAAATGGGGGACAGAAAATAGAGAATGCTCAGAGGAGAGGTAAGTAAAGTGAAGAAACTAAAGGGAAAATAAATGTGGGGGTGCCTCTGTGACACCTCCTCCTTCTTCTTCGCTCAACATTCTTCCCTTCCTTCTGAAGCTTAGTTAATGGCCATTGTCATCATCATCCTGCATGTCTATAACGTCGCAAGGCTGGTGAACGTGAAATATTGATCAGCTGCAAGCACAAGGCCGCGAACGGGCCTCTCTACAATCCATCGCAACAGAAGGTAATGCAACAGAAATGGAGGGGAAAAAACTCCCTCAGAGGAAGCAGGAAACGGCTCACAGATCTCTTAGCTTCTGCTGGGTTTCAGTAGGTAAAGCTGTCAGAACGTATTTATTTCTGCAACAGATTCCTGTTCTTTTTGTCGCGCCTAAATGTTTCAGATCGTCAAACTGTTTTAATACAACCCGGCTAAATACAAACTGCATTTTTCGGATGATCAAGAAAGCAAACCAGCCCAGTTCTTAGCGGAAAGAACAATTCCCCCAGTAATATAACAACTGCTTCCTCACCTAGCTGCTATCTAGATAAAGATAATAAATGTTGTTCTACTTTATAGGAGTCTTATATTTAGGTCACATCGAATGGTTTCATTAAATCTTCAAAAGTGTGAATCTTTTCATACTTTTGGCAATAAACCTCTCTGATTCCATTCGTATTGTGCCTATCATGTCATTGCGACCTTAATAACATTTAAGTCCAGAATTTGACTTGGACAGTCCAAAACCTTCCTATTTATTGCCATTCACAGATGAACTTCCTAGCCTGCATTAAATCAGTGCCCTACTACATAAACTAAGTGCCCTTGAGCTCAATATTTCAGTTTTTTTACACCATCAGTATTTTGTGGTCTTTTTGAAATGTTTTGTTTTCCCCATTTTATGTTGATGAGAAACACACAGATGCTCTTGGAATAATGTGAAATCTTTGCGTTCTTTCCTATCACAAGTGCTTTTTGCCCTGGAATCATTGAAATCAATTGAAATTTGACGAAAAAAACAATTTACACTGCTCAACTTATCATACACAGATGATATTAGAGTGGAAACCTAAATCTACTGAACAGTTCAGGTCGGATATGTTGTGAAATTTGCTGTTCTCACTCTTCAAAACCTACCAGATTTGGTCCAAAAGCAGTCTTGTGTGAATACATAATGCAACAGTGTAGTTAGTGAGCACTAAGAGCAGCTGGTGTTTCATTGGCTGCCGAGGCCTCCATCGCTTCCAAGGTAAGCTGAGTAAGTTGTCGTGTGACCAGTAGACCTCATGGCTGCTTGGTATGTTGGCAGAAGGCGAGGAAGTTAAGTTGATTACACTGAGTTGTGGATTTCTTCGGTTGGCTAAGGAGATGGTGTTGTAAGCAGGACAATAAAAAAACAAATCTGAGGATTGGGTAAAAACATTAAAGAAAGAAAACATTAATCATCAAATCGAGATAGAAGCTAATCTCTGCCCTCAGTTTGAAACAATTTTCACTCAGGGTCTTTACCTGTTCTGGCAACCACAACAAAATGTTTGTAGGGAACATTTTAAGTTTGGAGATTTGTTCTTTTTATTCTGAACAACATACAATTCAACCATTTTTTTCCCCCAATAGATTATTGGGAAAGTAAATATGTTGCCAAGAGCTTTGAAAGCACAAAAAGACGTCCTATGAGGCAATTATTTCCTTAGTCCATCTTTCAATTCAAGCCCCCGCTCTAATGATAGCAGAAATTCGAAAATGCTTCTCAGAAGTACAAAACATGAGCTGCACTTGTATGTACACAGAAGTACAGAGTCATTATGGGCCATTATGGCTGAAAACTATTTTTTTCTTCAGTTCCTGGAATTAAATGCTTAGCTCCTTTAAAAAGGCTATAGCCGAGGCAATATCCAGAGTTTCAATATAACGAGATCCACCATCCCTTTTTCCATCCCCATTAATTACAAACTAGAGAACAAAACTGAATTACAATATTATAGTTAATTTTAAACTAAAGTAAAACTTAAACGTGTATATGACGTACAGTATGTTTGTTCATCTATAAAGATTCACTAAAATGACATGAAGTATATCAAATACCTATTTGCCTGCTGTATACAAAAGTTTGGCAGAAATGCCTCAGGTGTCTAACTAAGCAAATCCATTGGTGGACTGTAGTGGATTTAATAAAGGAAATTAGTGTGTTCATAAAATTAGGGACAAATTTCCTGTCTTTCCAGCTTAAAATTGATGTATAGTAGCGCTAAATGATTTTTCTTACCTATAACATCTCCACCACCTCCAAAACCTCAACACCACTGACAAAAGCTAAAATTTGTTTGGGGCAACCTTTTCATTGTCTAAACAAAAGGAAACCGATAAAGGATCAGCGGGAATTTACAAGACTTTGTTGAATATAGGACGCATCATTTACATGCCAAGACGATTGTTTACTTTACGGGATGGGTGGCAACCCTATGTTACAACCCAGATACATTAAACTAGGAAAGTTGGTGACTGGTGCAATCTTAGTGCTCTAGAACAGGATGTCAGTTCAAGACTGCAGGCGGCCCAATGCATCCAATCCCCTCCACAATTCTGAAAGAAGTCTATGGGCGCTTTCACATGGTACGGGAGTCCGTACTCGGGTACGGTATTTGGTCAAAATCCACTTATTTCGTACCATGTGAACACAGACTGTACCGTGCCAGAATACGGCCAGAGAGACCTGCCTTGGAGGTAGTATCCGAGTCCAGGTACGAGCGGCCACGTATCATGTGAACACAACCCGTACTCTGGCCGTACTCAAGACAATAGACGCGCTCCACGCGGAAATGACGACACCGCCGGCCGAAATTACAGAATCACCTCGCGACCATACAAATACCAAAACAACGCGATTCAAGGATCCCACAGCAACACAGCAGGTTACAAAACGGCGGGTTTACTACAACACTCACCCTGTAGATGGCTTCAGGTAGCAGCTGACCAGTAGACCAGTTTGTTTACATTCTAGCCTGTCGCTCGTTTTATGACGTCGGTACTTCTCACTCCCTTGTTTGTTGGAGAACTAAGACTTATTTGTATACCGCCACCTGCTGTTTATTTGTAGTAAAAGACTGAATCCCAATACGGGCAGAAATCCGTGCCATGTGAACAGAAAAAATTAGCATTTTCTCTGGCCGTTTTCTGGTACGGCCACACATGTGAAAACGGCCGTTTTCACATGTGTGGAAACGGCCACCCATAGACACATGTGAGTCTATGGGTGGACGTGCTTTGGCAACATGAAGTAAAGATTTCTGTTCCTAAGAGTTTGGAATTTTTGCATGCACACTATACCGTTTCACTAACCTGGAAATCCAGCAGCATAAAACAGATAAAACAAGTAGAAACTAAAAACAAATCACAATGGTTACACTGCCACAGCCAAAATGCCAGGGAATAAAAATATGTCTTTAAACGAACTTTAAAAGTGGGGAGGGAAGGAGCGAGTCGGAGCATCAGGGGGAGTGGGTTCCAAAGCTTAGGAGCACAAACTGAAAAAGCCTGTTCCCCATGCAGGAGGAACAAGCAGAAGGTGCTGTTCAGATGACCTCAGGGTTCTCGCCGGAACATAAGTGATTAGAAGCTGTGCCAAATCAGAAGGGGCCATTCCATGAATTGATGTAAAAACCAACAGAAGTATTTTAAACTTTATGCGAAAACGAAACGGAAGCCAGTGTAAATGGTAAATGGACTGAACTTATATAGCGCTTTTCTAGTCTTACTGACAACTCAAAGCGCTTTTCATTGAAGCCACATTCACCCATTCACACTTGCATTCATACACCGACACCCAACATTGCTCGGTAGGACAATGTAGAATTTGGGGGTTAAGTGCCTTGCCCAGGGACACATCGACATGTGACTGGAGGAAGCTGGAATCGAACCTACGACGCTCCGATTACTACTCTACCACTGAGCCACAGTCGCCCACTTGTAAACTTGCCAATACGGGGGTAATGCGCTGGCGCCGGTCTGTGCCCGTCAGAAACCTTGCGGCAGCTTTCTGCACCAATTGGAGCCGCACCACTGAAGAGGAGGGAACACCATATAGGAGCGAGTTGGCATAGTCCAGACATGAGGACACGAAGGCATGGACAACTGACTGAAGATCTTTCTTATTTAGGACAGATCTTAACTTGGTCAGCCGGCGTAGATTAAAAAAACAAGACCTGACTATCTGGTTAATCTGTGCATCCATTTTGAAAAGTGCGTCCAGAGTGACCCCCAAATTTTTAATTGTAGCCTTCAACAAAACAGACAATGAAGGGGGCAGGGATGGCTCCACAGCAGAGGGGGAGCAGGGGGCAAAGAAAATAGCCTCCAGTTTGTGGCTATTCAGGTGGAGGAAATTAGCTGAGAGCCACGACTTGATTTCGCTCAGGCAATCAGTAAGTGGTTGCACAGGGTCCGAAGATTTTAGGGCCACATAAAGCTGACAATCATCAGCATAAAGGTAATAATTCACATGGAATTTTTTTTAAATGGCTGCCAAGGGTAAAATATATAAATTAAAAAGAAGTGGACCTAAAAGAGACCCCTGGGGAACCCCACAAAAAAGAGGTGCCACTCTAGAGGCACAATTCCCCAGGTACAACATTAAAACACCTGCCATGAAAATAGGAGTGGAACCACTTTAGAGCTGTTCCACGGATTGCGTGGTCTACAGTGTCAAAAGCAGCAGATAGATCTAAAAGCAACAACAACACATGGGAGCCAGCATCAGAGGGTAGCTAAATATCGTTAAAGACTCTAATAAGAGCAGTCTCAGTGCTGTGGTGAGGACGAAAACCAGACATAAAAGTGTCTAAAACAGTGTTAGATTTAAGAAAATTATAAAATCTGGATAAAAACCATATTTCCCAACAATTTGGAGAGGAAAGAGAGCTTAGATATGGGGCGGAAATTGTTCAGGTCATTAGAGTCCAAGCCTTGCTTTTTTAAAACAGGCTGGACCACCGCATGCTTAAACTCCTGGGGAACAATCCCCGTCCTCAGACTTGCATTCAGGATCTCCAGGATCGGTTGAGCAATCACTGGTAAAACTTCCTTCAGAAAACGAGGGGGCATAAAATCACTGGGAGAGCCAGAGGGCTTCATATCAGCAACTGTTGTCTGGAGGAAAGAAGAAGAGATTGGGGGAAAATGCTCAAAAGAATATAATGGGGAACAAGGAGGGGCTATTGGATGAGAGGGAGGGAGAATCTGAACAATAATTGTGGCAACTTTAGAAATAAAAAAATGCAAAAATTGAGTGCACCTTTCCCCCAAGGTGTTGGACAACGGGGCGTTAGGTGACAGGACCGTATTTACGGTGGAGTAGAGAACTTGCTGATTACCCGAATGTTGGGTGACAATAGCAGCAAAAAAATTAAAACGGGCCTTCCGAGCGACGCGCTGGTACTTCCTCCAGGCCACACGGAGAAGCTGGAAGGAAGCTTGAGATTTAACCTTTTTCCAACGCCACTCACATTGCCTGCATACCCGTCTGGCAGTACGGGAATGAAGGTTAAGCCAAGGATCAGAGCGACAGGGGAGCGCCGGGATCTTAGAGGGGCAATCTGATCAAGCACAGATATGCAAGAGCCAGAAAGGAGGGATAGGTGGATCTCCAGATCAGAGGAATCCTCAAAGTAAAACAAAGAATCATAAAATAAGGCTGAAAACTCAATGATTGAGGAAGGAGTAATGCGGCGAGCACAAAAAATCCCCGCCTGCCTAGGAGAGATTGGCCGGGCCACATCCATAGAAAACAGAACAGGAACATGATCAGACAAAGAAAAAACATCAGGGCGGACCTCTGTTACATTGAAACCAAAAGAAAAAAACAGATCCAGTATGTGAGACCCCCCGTGAGTGGGGAAGTCAACCAACTGAGTCAGTCCACAAGAGTCCATTAAGTTACAAAAATCTGCCACCAGAAGCTTCTCAGGACAGCAGACATGAATATTAAAATCTCCAAGTAGAAGTAGATGATCTGAAATTGAGGAGGACATCAGCAAGGAAGTCCGAGAATTGAGAGAAGAAAGCAGAATTAGCCTTAGGAGGCCGATATACTAAAACACAAAGGGTCAGAGGCGCAATCCAAATTCAAAAGTGGACAGTTCGAAAGAATCACAATTACCCTGGTAGGAGGTAGACTGACAGGGAATATTAGCCTTGGAAATAGTCAAGAGCCCCCCGCCGCGGCCCGTTGGCCTGGGAAGATTCAGGTAGGAACACCCAGCAGGTAATAGTTCGGCGATAAGAGCCAACTCACACGGCACTGTCCAAGATTCTGAGATATAAAGGACGTCCAACTCAATTGATGAAGAAAACCTTCAGGACGAACATTTGATTCTGGATCGAACGGGCGTTGATCAAAGCCCACCGCAACGGCGCCGTCGGTCAGATGACAGGACCTCCAGAGGTGTGGCAGTTGTTAACACATCGGAGGTTAGATGCCGTCACTCCACGCCGGCATCTGGCACAGGTCCAGGACAGCAGCTCCAGGAGATGGGAAGCACAGACGATGGAGCGACATCGAGGCCCAGATATCAGACGGAGTTGCTGCGCTCTGACAGCGCTATCCAGAGCCGATCGAAGTCGAACCCGGCGGCCACTACGAGAGCCACGCCAGCGGCGGCGTTTCGGGAGCCTCCCCTGGGTATCTCCATAGAGTGACAGGAACACAAGGAAATTGCTGTTGGAGTGTTTCCCGAAAGTTACTGCTGCCACACAGGGGAAAACACACAGAATAGCGAAGAACCAGAAGGGTAAGTCTGTCATAGGTCATGAGAGTTGATCCCAGGGAGATCCCAGACATCCTTTGCTGTATCTTTTTGTGCCTCAATGTATAATCCAATATCAAATAAAGTTCATTGTGAACACAACACCTTAAAGAAATACAAACATTTTGAGGTTTCATTATTCTCATTTTGGCTATTTCGTCTAGCCCCATGGTGAAAATATGAATTAATCCCAACTTTCTGTAAACTTTAAAAAATGAGATTAGGAAACCTTGCCTCTTTTTATAGAAAGATTAAAAGGTCTTGCTATAGCATTTACTGTTACCTGTTAGTTGACTTAACGTAATTTTTTTAAAGTAATATTACTAAAAGCTGTTATCACAGTTAAAACCTCTGAACCACATGAGGAGAAATATTGAATGTTATGTAAACCATTTTGGGTATTTAAAAATGTGTTCTATAAGAAAAGAGTCATCTTTCATTATTTATTAGGTGTTGAGCTCTGTTTAAAATACGCGACTGCAGTGGTGGAGTGGTTATTGCAATGCCTTCCAACCAGAAGTCCTAAGATCAATAACCGGCCTGGGAAACATCAACCTCATTACTCCTATTACACAACAAGTAAGAGGAACAATCCCAAGCAAGTTTGTTTTGAAATAAAAACTTTAGTTTTAATGACTTTAAAATACTGTGACTAAATTATGTAATAAAATCATGTTACGGCAACCCAAAAATATCATGTTAATTCAACATGTTAATTTTACTTTGGAAAAAGAGGATAAACCATGTCAGATTTATTTAGTCTGATTATTTGGAACCGATGTACACAATTTAATCATGTAATCATGTCTTTTTTATTAACGTATCCTGTCTGGCAGTGTGACACTAAGGATTGGTATCTGAGTACCAAGTAGAAGCCCAACATATTAACTTTAACAAGTGGAGCATTACGGTTTGAAGTGATGTGACAGAATGCCGAAGCATGGCTTCCAGCGAGTTAAAACATTGCTCTCATTGGTCCTACTGTTGACCTGACATACATCCAGGCATACATGCCTGTTAATCCTTACAGCAGACTGTCTGGCTGAGATTAAAACTTGGATGAGCGTAAACTTTTTGAACCTGAACGAGAAGAAGAGAGAGGTCATTTGTTTCATTACACTCCATCCCTCTCTGTGTGCAGCTGCTGTTCTTAGTTCCCCAATCACATTTAATCACTCCACAGTAAGAAATCTGGTGGTTATTATAGACAGCTGGATAAACAGGTAAATTCAGTCATAAAGTCTCATGACGTCTCATAGTACAAGTGAATCCCTATCTCCCTGGGAAAGATCTCCAGGAAGTGGTTCATGCTTTTATTGTTTTTCACCCGGACTGCTCCAACTCTTTATATGCTTGACTGGATCAGACCTCCTTGCAGTGTCTTCATGCCGCAGCTCGGCTTCTAACCGGCACCAAAGAAGCACGAACATATAACTCCAGTCTTAAAGTCTCTCCTCTTGCTCCCTGTGTGCTCTGGCATTGATTTAGAAATTTTACTGCTCAGTTTTAAAGCTTCTCATGGACGAGCTTCCACTTCTCCTTCACACCCCTTCCACAGCTCTCCGATCAACAAGCTAGTTCCTCCTCAATATTCCATGAGCAAAATTAAAACACGCATGTGATGGAGTGTTGGCCATGGCTTCCCCAAGACTGTTGAACACTCTATCTTTTTAATGTTTGCACCGCTCTGTCTCTACAAGTATTTCATTGTCATCTTAAAGCATCTTGTTTTCCTAGGCATATGACCAATTGTGAACGAGAAAAGAAGTTCTTAGTCATCTTTATTCTATGCATGCTTTTTTTATATAATTCTTTTCTCTTGATTTCCTGTTTTCATGATTGTAGTTGTATTTTGAAGCACTTTGGTCAACCAATGTTATTTTAAAAGTGCATTCTACAATTGCTCAACTAATGGTAGAAATGCTGAAAATGTTTCACGGAGGTAGATGAGCTGCACTTGTATGTACACAGAAGTACACCATCATTATGCCTGAAATCTCTGTTTTGTTGAGTTCTTGGAATAAAGTGCTCACCTCTTTGAAAATGGATTTCGTAGCTTAATTGTATTTTACCAGTGGCCAAGATAATTGCATTGGTTACCATGCCAGCAATGGACCCTTTGAATCCTCACTGAAGTATTTCGCTCACACTCCAAAATACAAAATAGAATAATCCTTTCATGACTGGTTGAAGGTCTAAAGATGTTGTCCTGATGAATGACAAAGAACCCAGCAGCAGATGCAGTTCTTTATTCTTGTTTCTTTTTTTCCTGTCTCTAAGAAGTTTATTTAGTCAAAAAATTATAATTCCTATCTACACGAATTTTCAACTTTTCATTTTCAAGGTGTTCTTTCTCGGTTATCATGAGTTGTTGTTGTAGCTGTACTTAATCCGCATATCCAGTATCATTCAATATTGTTATGAAGAAGACGACCAGCTTGTTTTTGGAGTACATTGGATCCAATGCGTCCCATCCTACCAAGTAGTACCTACTACAGGTATCAACACAGTTGATGCTAAGGTTTCCTGATTAACATTTTTCCCTGTGTTCAGAGTTACTTAAGTGGATACAAACTTGCCTACAGTTGTCATTGATTCTTTGAAGGTAATGCCCTAATATGATGTTACCTGGGGTTCTTGGATTGAGAAAGCTACTATATAAACAGTATTTGACAGCACAGCATCTAAAATGTGCAAAAGTTTCATCGTTTCAACAGATGAATCACACAGCACAGCTACAGTATTTAGTAACATGACAAACCTTCCAATAAAAGAGTTATGAGTTAATGAGTTACCTGTTGATACTGTGCCCACTTTTTAATACTAGTCTTTATTGAACGTAACATCAATCTCTGCAAAGAATGCTGCAGCATTCACACATAAAGAAACTGTAGAAGACAGGGGAATACCAGTCAGATCGGATACTGATTATATGAAAATTGCAGTGAGAGCACAAGTGGATGCACTGGTAAAAAATCCCACATCGGGTTTTTAAGTGGTGAGCACAAAACTGAAACTTCTAAATATTCCCGGCTAAAATGATTCATAAAGCTATACTTTCCCGCAGGACCCCAGATCCGTGGCGATTTAGTGTTTGGATTCTTACACTTCAAAAATGTTTCTACATTCGAACCATACAAGGACCGTTTTTTTATTTTTTTTTATTAATTTTTTTTCCATTTAACTTCATCGGGTTTACTTGACAGGCAAGGCAATATTATTTGAATAGCACACTTTCAACACAAGGCAATTAATGGTGCTTTACATTGTTACAGAAATGTGAAAAATTAAAACATAGAATCAATAAGAGAAAGCATAAACAAATATTTATAAAACAATCAGTAGCATTGAATTTAACACAAGAATTTAGCAATAATAGTATCAGTTACACATAAGCAAGTCTAAATAGGTCTAATAGGTACGTTTACATTTACTTATTTGAATGGTAGCTCAGATAGCTTTGGTAAATGGGTTAATTGAATTCCTAATCTTACTCTATACATGTACATCTTGTGTTGCAACAGAAATTCTTTGTCTCTGTCCAGCGTCTCAAACACTGATCTCTGAATTTACTGTAGGTTTTTTGAGAATGTGTCACAAGAAAAGGACAACAAAATCTAAACCCAAAGTGTCTTTTTTTAATCTTTGGGTGGGTGAATCTGTGGCCTTTAAACATTAATGTCACTGATTTTGCCTGTGGGTGAGACACATTGTGTGGTTTTACAGTAGGTCGCTGAATACCCCCTTGTTGATGTGGAGCGCTCAGCTCTTTTGCCAGATGACTGGGTTTTTGGCTCACACACGAGGGCAGAGAGATAGAGCGGGACCGAGGCCTTTTGTTATCTCTTTGCTGGAATGATCGTGCACCTGCATGCAGCTGATGGTGGGATTTGCAGCGTGTACATTGTGATGCTGGGGAATGCCTGCCAGGGGCTGAATCCGGGAAGCAGGAATGCGAGCGGCTGCTTTCACTCATCATTTCTACACGTCGTCTTACATTGAATCATCACATTAATTGCATTTTGTCAGATCTGCTGCTTTGCATATTAATATACACTAACTGTCACTGAATGTTTAACTGCTTAAACCACATTCCATTGCAGAACTTTTCACACCTCTAGAACCTGTTCGCATTTTGTCACATTAAAACCACAAGCTATGATAAGTTTTTATTGGAAACATTTGTCAGAAACCGACACCTTGCGGTGAATACTTGTGAAGTGAAAGGAAAATAATGCATGGTTATCCTTTTTTGCAAAAAAAAAAAAAAAAGTTTGGTACACAGATATGGCAAGCAACACTGTGGTACCACATTTGAGTCTTTTGGGGGGTATGTCTCTCCCATCTAGAGCTTGAAATGTTTCCATATTTTTCTTTCCTCAAGCTAAGTCAGACCACAATCTACAGGTTATGCAACCGATTTTCCATTTAATTTAGTTGAGGAGTTTAAATAGGACATAAATACGCTTTTATTTAAAGCACTTGATTGTAGCTGAACGTTTAGGGTTGTTGTCCCTGCTTTAAGGCGGGCATCCTCCCTGTCTCAGGCTTTTACCATGATTGGATCACACCCCATGATACTTCCAGCGTCATGTTTGACAATGGGGACGGCGTGTTAAAATTGATGTACAGAGTACAAGACTTGCTACTAGCTTTTAAAATGCGTTGAGTCAATTTCTGTCTGCTAGGAGTCTGACTCTTCTGCTAAGCTGAAACTAAACATTATGGAACAAATCCAGAGCACCACACCGATACAGGACAGTGCTACTATGTTTTTAAGCCTCGCCACCACAGAGATGGAAATTTAAGGACATACCCACGGCATCAGACCGCAGAAAAACAGGTGTCGGTTGCTTTTCGGTTCACCCACCTTTTTCCAAGTTGAGTGGATAGGTGGTTGGGGCGGCTTCATATGCAAATTATTTATCTGCTTTTGTTTGCTAACTGACCACCTTATGTCACTCCTTTTGCACCGAGTAATATATATTTAAATTTGTCGTATAATAAAGTTGAAAATGCAAAGAGTAAAAGTCCCAGTACATAAATATGTGCATGTTGCTTATATTTATTGCTGCATATCTGTCTGGATTGTACTTAGTGGTTACAGCTGCAGCCCCATGGTTGCTTCCCTCAGAGTGAACCCTCCCCTATTTGACTGCAAGTGCATATATTTGGCTGTTTGCACGCTCGCTCATACTTAACAGGTTATTTAATGTGAATTTCTGTTCAGGACAGATGAATGTCAGCAGATCCATTATCCTTTATCTGAACCCCTCAGAGTAGAGTGAGGATCGGAGTGAGATGGGAAGAATGAGGATGCTTGACTTGGATGGATAGATGGATGGAGCATTAGTGTCCTGTGACACACTCCCGTTAACTGTCACTTTCTGTCCTTTATGAATTATTCACAACCAGTTTCTTTGCTTCTTAGCTGCCATCTCCTGTGTTGGATAAACTGGAACAACTCACACTGGAAGGTTTTGTTTTCACTGTCAGCATCAGAATACATTTAAGGTGCGGTCTGAATGAAATTTTTCAAGGCTTTCTTACTCTTATTTTTACAGCTAAAAAAAAGACAACCAAATTCAGTTTCTCTGAGAATTTTAATATTACATGAGACCGATAAAAATACATTTTTATATAGTAGGCTAATGTCAGCCTACATATCACTTAAAGCTGCAATCCAGAGTAATTCAGTATATGTAGCCACTCCTCTTTAATTGGCCATGTGCATCAGCTGTAGTGAATTGTATAGGGCTCTATAGGAAGGAGGGACTCAAGAAAAATAACAAATGTTGTGGAGCACCACCCATATATCATAGTATAGAACCAAAGTATCATTTGAAAGATTTAAAAAAACTTTGATCCATAATTATAATAAATTCTCTGGACTGCAGCTTTAATATTCAGTTAGATTTGCTTAATCAGTGCAGAGTGACATGGAGTTGATCAGCTTAAGTTATTACAGGACCTGCAGCTTTTCAGTAATGTTGCTCTGGTGTTAATACGTCATTTGGTTGGCTCTTAAATGGTTTTGGCTCAACAGTCTCTCCAGGATAGCACATCTTTTTCTGGCACACTTTTTCCTTCCACTGAACTTTCCATCAGTATGCTCGGTTACAGTGTTCAGTGAAGATCCAGCTTCTTTAGCAGTGACACTGTGTGGCTGACCTTGCACGTTGAGGTTGTCCTTGACTGCTGGAAAACTGTCAAGTCAGCAGGCTTCTCTATGATTCTCTAGACAGCATAACATTTCTGTGTTAGAAATACTTTTGTTGTCAGTCATAACCATCAAAACTGCTAGAAATAAAATCTTTAAATATATCACTCTTTGTTGAATAGATTTATGTATTAAATGTTCTTTTTTTTATTTATTGATGCACTTGTAGAAATACCAACATTCCTGTTGTGCCATTTCATTTGGGTGTGGGTGATCAAATCTGACAAATCTATGAAAGTCTGGAAGATCCTGGACTCCTTAGCGTCATTATTCAGACATTTGCTGACATCCGTAAGAGGAGCATTGCGGCGTCGGAGCTACTCACGCAATCTGCGTGGGCACTCTTACCACACGAGCCCGAGAACACACGAAAGGGCCTCCGCACATCAAACATACGACTGTCACTCGTTTTGCAACATAGGGAAGTTGCAACAGACAAGGGGAAGTGTAGAAACGATCAGTTATTACTGTTTTTTTGTTCTTTTGTTAACGTCACTTACTGTATGTTGCCTGCTATCTTGATTGGGTCAAGGTTTATACAATTATTATTGCAAAATCTGTGTCATAATGTTTTGTAGTTACAAAATGCATGAAGTAAATGAGCTCACACCCTTTTGATGGATAATTCAGCTGTTTCACAGGTTAGCTTGTTGGACCAACAACATCCAGCATTTACCCTTTTAAGTCAGCCATTAAAGCTCACCACTACTTTCAGTCAAAGTGCTTGTAGTGGTTGTAAGCTGGAAAACAACAGCCGCTCTTACCACTATGTCGTACAGCATTAGTGGCACTACTTCAACATTCCATTTAAACACAGAGGAGTAGTAGTAAATATGTCCTAATGGTAGTTTAGAATAAGAAAATGACTTGATTTATTAATTAGGTAATCGCCCACAGAACTGCCGCTCACTGGAAATGTTCCCCTTTTTTGGACCATCCTCCATGAACCCTAGAGATGGTTGTGTGTGAAAATCCCAGTAGATCAGCAGTTTCTAAAATACTCAGACCAGCCATGGCTGGCACCAACAACCATGCCACTTTCAAAGTCACTTAAATTAACTTTCGTCCCCAATCTGATGCTCGGTTTGAACTGCAGCAGATCGTCTTGACCATCTTTACATTCCTAAATGCATTGAGTTGCCACCATTTTAGTTAATTAGGTGACTAACTCTAAACCAATTTTCTGGTTAGAGAAAAAGGAGGAAGAGGGAACGATAGGCAGCAGCAGAACTCAGTGGCTGATCTCCACTCAGGAATGGGGAGAGGGAAAGCGGTGGGCTGTGGGCCAAGCAGGTTAGAGGTGTTAGTGTTGATGTCTGCTCGGTTGCGTAGAAACTACTCCGGTGTACAAACACACTGACCCCCAGAGCAGGTGCTCCTCTCTTCAAAGGCATTCTGTAGAAACCCGACGCTTGGCTGGGCTGCCTTCTGAAATATGCATCATTTCTTGTTTATTTACCACAGAGGCAAATATCAAATACAGAGCTGGACAGAATTATGGGGCCTGAGATATCTGTAAAACACCTTTAAACAAGAGTATATTTTATTGCATAATTTAACATAGAGAAACGATCTTTAGTTTGAGGAAAATTCCATGTTCGGAAAGATAGGTTTTGCACAAAAAGACATATATCCTACCATTGGAAACGTGAATATGTGGATAGGGCTGGACAACACGGCCTCAAATCTATATTGTAATATGATCTAAAGCAGTATATATGTGTTAATGTCTTTTCAGAAAGTGGAAATATTTATTAACATTCCAGCAGAATAACCATTTAAAGAACATTTTGTGGTGCAAAGTGCATCTTTTTTCAAAATATTGCAACACAGTAATTCTCACAGAGATAAAGATGAAGAACTTTTAAATGAATTCAAAGCCAAACATTATGAATTCCTAAAGTTCAAAATCATCTTCTTTCCTGGTTACTTTATAAATGTAATATCGCACATATTTGTATTAAAGTGCCAGTTCAACAGGTTTCTTTTCCATTAAATGGAAAACTACAAATGTTAAACCAAATATCTAGTGTATAAACAAACACTGAAGATCAGAATTATCTTCCTTGATGATGTCATCAAAATGTGCAGTCGCAGTAGGCAGGTATAGTCAAAATCTTTACTTTTGGCTAAATTCATATCATTTACACCTTATACCTTTTAAATTTAGCTTTAGCTTTTTGGCAATAAAGACATTAAAAAGGTTTCCAGGGTGAATATGCTGACAGGAAATTCATGGCCACTGCTAAGTATGGTGGAGGATCTGTAATGCTTTGGGCCTTTTTCTCTTCCGAAGGCCTTAGAAACCTTGTTACTATGCATGGAAAAAATAAACAGTTAGAAAAATGAATATTTCTAATATTCTCTGAATATTTTTAAGAAGTATGGTGTACTCTATGGGAAGACTGAGAATGACTTGTAATTAGGTGCGTTTTCACTATTGGAACCTCTTGGTAGTTTTACCAGAACTTTAAGGTATGCAGGTGGCAGGTTTTGTATGGAGACACGACGGCTGAGAAGAGCAGACCAACAGATTACCCCATAAGCTGACATTATCCTGAAGTTCCCATAGTGGAAATGCGCCTACTGGGACTTTGAGCAAGACAAGGATCTAAAATAGTTCACCCCACTAATGCAAAGACTTGTTCTTCACTAAGTAAATGTACTAAAATCAAAGGTCCGTTTTATTTCTCTGTAAAAGATTCACTTATTTAGAAATAAATGTGTCCACACCTGTATGTCTGCATTAGATGTGATGGAAGAAAAATCTGTTAGCTCTGATTTCTGATTAATATCACACATTCATTCAGAGACAGAAATTAGACTGTGGTGTCTTCACTGAGTTTCCCTCAAAATAGTATCTCATTTTGATTTGTGTGACCCTAATGACTGATTTGAAACAAAGATAAGTTTAAAAGACTGACTGATTTGCATTATCTATATTTATTTCTTTTGATGAGTCGTATACATAGAATTGCACAAACACTCCCCGACCATAACTTCCTTACACACCACTGAGGCTTAGTCTGTCATTTTTCCAGGAGCCTTTTGGCAGCTTCGATGGAAAGACAGGAAAACCTCCAGAGACAGTAGGCAGAGAGAGAGAGAGAGAGAGAGAGAGAGAGAGAGAAAGAGAGAGAAGACAAAGAAGAAAGGGAAATAGAATGAGGCTCTCCATCATGCTGTCAGTGAGCTGCAGCTTTAGCCTTAGTGAGGAATAAAAAGTGTTTTTAAAAGGTGCTGCAAGGTGCAGCAAAGATGAGTCGGATAAATGACTTCTCTTTTTCATTCAAAGAGGCCACTAAAGCCCACAGGGTCATTGGTGAGGTGGATGTGTGAGGAGATGGACTGAAACAAAGGAAAAAAACATGTCTGCAAGCAAAGGAGGAGAAACTGAGACGGTTTGCCTGGAGTTTGTGTTAGAACTCATGCAAAAGCCAGACTTGACGTTTTTGTTACCCCCCACACTATAACATATGATTTTTTTTTTTTTTCGTTGTTTGCTTCCTTTCACTGCTAAGTGAGAAAAGTAATGTATCTCAGAGGGGGCATGCGAAGTGGAACAATGGGGCCAAAATTATTGAATAAAGGCTGAAAAGGAGCCCCTGTCCTGAATGACAATAGGCCTAAAACTGTGAGTGAGGACTGATGATGTGGGGGTAGAAGGTCTGGACAGATGATAGATCTCCTCTAGTTAAATATTATTAGGATTCCTTTTTTTATGTAGCACCCCCCTGAAAGGCTGTCCTGTTATCACACAAGATGTGAGCAGATAATGATTTGCTCCTCCGTGGCTTTCCTTTTTTTTTTCGTTCTTTTTTTTGCATCAACCTATTTATTTCCTTCTGAGACAATCTGTCCCAGGGCTTCACGACCAAATGGCTCTGGCTGCCACAAAAACTGCAAATGGATTCCATCAGGCCAAAAACCAACTTCACTGTGTTACATGTTGAAACTTGTATCGTCTGCAATGAAAGATAGTTCAGCTGTCTAAAAGCACTCTGGATCTGTGACAGGAATTAAAATGATACGTAGTTCGGTTAGAGAGGAGAAAAGTATATGCATTTACGGAAGTTAGCGTTTGAACATCATTAACTAAGTATGTATCAGTGCAGATCTGTTTATTGGATAACTCACAGCATTCAGATCACATAACGTTATTGAGCAACAACCCACCGTTTCTATTGGCTCAGACAGAATGGACTCATGTATCGGCATATGAAAGGCCATGTGAGGTTAATGAACATTGGTCGTGTTTTTAGTGCTTCGTTATTAGCCGTTGCATACCTACTGAACAAGTAGGACATGAGATATACATATATATATATATATATATATATATATATATATATATGTATATATATGTATATATAGTTTTCATTTCCTGGTTCCTGTGGTTTAGATGAGTAAACCTTAGACTGCCTAAGCAACCAAAACACAAAGGTAATCTCCCCTGGTATAACAGGGTTGACTATCGAAGCTGGGCTGTCCAGGCAAAGCAAAACGTTTCTGACTTTTTTTATTAAAAGCTGAAAGGAATATAATACAGGTTTAGAAGAAATCGAAGCTGTGTATTGTGGGTATTTCAGCAGCGGTCTTAAACAGAAATTAAAGTTTATAGAGGAGTAAAACTACTGCTGGGACAGAGGTCTGAGTTCTTCTTCAAGACTTCTCATTAAGAAGAACCTGTCCAGTGGACCATCAGAGTTAGGGACCACAACTGCCCACAAGTAGCTAGAATCTATAAATACTTTATATCCCTATAAAAAATCAACTTGTAACTGTCTGTTTTGATTGTTAAAACACCAAATATACTTCAACAACATGGATTAAGACGTACGGTGGAAGTTCCGTATTGGCACTACCG
The DNA here is from genome assembly GCA_028564705.1 of Apricaphanius iberus. Lineage (NCBI taxonomy): Eukaryota > Metazoa > Chordata > Actinopteri > Cyprinodontiformes > Aphaniidae > Apricaphanius > Apricaphanius iberus. Next base: position 430,062 of record JAPXFQ010001857.1, read on the forward strand.
CAGACTGTCTTTCGTTTCTTCTCTGCTGTAAAGCCAAGCAGTGCCAGGCAAAACAAAAGGTTTCCTCAGATTGGCAGCTTTGCAAACGCCAGCCCGTTTCATGTCAAGAAGCAATGCTCCTTGGTATTTAGGCTTCCCAAGATGCCCTTTGTTTGGAATATCTTTGATAATTTGGAATATCTTGGATACCCTGGAATATCTTAGATGCTTTCTACTAAATAATCCCCCAAATCTTGGCACATTTTTTACAAAATAGCCGTTGTTACATTCCAAAAGGAATATACGCAAATGGTTGAATCTGCGAATGCTGGACCTTGCATAGCGTCTACTTTCTATAGAATTTGGCCATTAACATCAGTTCAGTCTCGGCCTATTAAGACACAAATCCCATTCTACTTATTGCCATTCCATCCATCCATGCATCCATTTTCTGAACCGCTTAGTCCTCCGGGGGTCGCGTGGGGGCTTGTGCCTATCTCCAGCTGTCAACGGGCGAGAGGCGGGGTACACCCCTGGACAGGTCGCCAGTCCATCACAGTTATTGCCATTCCTTCTAATGCAAAATATTAACATCCCATGTGGACTCAGCCTCAACATTTTAATGATATGCTTGGATTTTATGTGATAGACTAACACAAAGTAATTCAGAATTTTGAGGTTGAAGGAAAACTCTACATGGTTTGTAGATTTCTTGCGTGAACTAGATACTTAGCCCAGTCACATACCCCTGCAGTTACAGCCGCTGCTCTTTTAGGGTACGTCTCTACCAGCTTCGTACATCTAGAAACTGTAATATAGAAAAGCTGAAGATCAGTCAGATTTGGATTTGGGTCTGGACTTTGGGCTACTCCGATACCTGACATTCCATTGTAGAGCTGGCACAGGGCAATAGTCCTACCACCAGAGGAACCTCCACCTTTCCAGTCTTTTTAACTTTTTTTCAGTTTTTCTTCTTCAATTGCTGTTTATTTAATTTAGTTAATCTTTCCGTCAACTTTGGCCAACTGAAGAAAGGCATGATGCTGCCACCACCACATGGAAGGGTGGTGTTCCTGGTGATCTGCAGTGTTGGGTTTTCTCAACAACTTTCTCCCTGCTCAGTGTTCTGTTGTCTTCACAATGCTCTTATGTTAAAAAAACAACAAAAAACAAACAAACCATGAGGCCTTCACGGAACGGTTGCGTTCGTACTCAAATAAAATCCGACACAAGGGGACTCTTTGGTCGACTTTAGAGGGATGCTGCACTATTTGGTTTAGTGGGTGTAAATGCATGCCACATTCTTTTTTTTCTTTTCTTTTTTGGAAAACCATTTATCATCTTCAATATTGTACTGTACTTTGTGTCTGAAGAGGAGGTCTAAAGAAGGTAAAGACAAACACCTCCTAGCAACATTCATACCACGGGCATTAGACACCTAGAACCCTTCAGTATTATTGAATCACCTTTTTTTTCTTTTCTTACGTATGAATCTATGTTTACATATCCAATCCTATTTTGAAGCTTGTGCTAAAATTCTGAGAACTCTTCCTTCTTCTGGAGTCTTCCTTTGCATTATTCCCTCCTTCTGTTTGCCTCCCCAGGTCTGAATGAGGCTGACCCCTCATCTAATGCCCCCTCCCGGCTTCTTTCCCCACCTCCCTGTACAAAGCAGGGCAGCAGGGGCCACAGAGGTGACTGTGGCACAGGCATTTGTCATGCTCTGAAGCGGCGCAGTCTGTTGCTCTCCCGAGGGCCTTTGTTGTCCCCAGCTCCCAACTTGCTGGCTAAGCAGGAGGTTTCACATGTTTTATTAACATATGAACCTGCCCAGCACTTTGAAATATTTCACAATCCTTCAGGCGTTGTGCGCCACAGCGGACACACACACTAAGCATGTATCAGTATGCAGCAAGCAAAATGCCTGGAGAAGAGAAAAAGATGGGTTTTATGACAGAACAGAGAAAGATTAGAGGTGTATTAAAGGCGCCGCCACCCTACGCCACAAAAACAAACAGCCGCACCACAGAGTCAGACGCTACACAGACTGTTTTTTTTTCGGTGTGTGGTAAGGTGGGGGTGATGCCGGACATATTAAGTCTTTGTGCGCCAGGCACAACAATCCCTGCACCCTGCCTGGCGCTGGTGTTAGGGGCACCACTCAAGTGAAGGTCATCCGCAGAAGTGTTATAATGCTTTGGTGTTTGGCACAACAAGACTGAGAGCAATCCACTTAAAGCGAACCAGCAACCCCCCTCACTTCCTCTATGATCCCCTCCAGCATCACACTTCTCCGTAGAAATGAGCAAATTGGCCCTCAGCAGAAACCTTGGATAAAAAAGCGAGCGAGAGCGGTTGAGCACTCGAATCTTCAGTACATGGCAAAGAAGTGCCCAGAATAAAGCCAAGAATTGGAACTGAGATCTTGAGACACACTTGAAGTGGACTTGTTTTTTTTTTGCGCACTTTTTTTTTTGCTGAAAGTTAGCTACTTAGTAACCTCTGCACGTCATTGACCATCCCTGACTTAACCACTGAGTCAGTTAGGTGGTAATGAATATGTTTTATTCATTACCAGCTTCATGTTTCCTGAAAGGAAATCATTGACCTTACAATGCTAAGTGGATTCATTTTCTCAACTTCAACTTAGCTGACAAAAATTGAACCTCTATTTTCAGATGAACAACCCACATGGTGCCAACTGGTTGGCTGCCAACGTTTCAACAAGTGTTGCCCAGCGACCACCTTTGAAGCTAATCTGTTTGGAAACCTAGATGCCTCTAATAAACCCAAAAAAAAAACTCGAATCAAAGCAAACTTAATTTTTTTAACGCTTTTCATACAAGAAAAGCATCTCAAAGTGCTTTACAGATTAAAATGAACCCACATTAACCACATTCCTATCCTTCCCCACCGATTAAAAACACGATCCGAACTACCCCAGTTTTACTGAGCAATATATTCATTTTTTTGTTACTTTAGGCAGCTTTTAGCTATTTTCTAAAACAGGAAAGAAGTGCTTTTGGTGGCAGCTACTTACTGTTATAATCTCCCACTCTGCTTTTCCTTGTGAAACTGTTTTATTCCTGGTCCCTTTTGTCTTTTTTTTTTAATGAAATAAACCTAATGTCATTCTGTATGTATCCCACGTCTCCCTCTTTCTGACAGCTAATGGGGGCCATTCCAAGCCTGGGATGACTTATATCAAGATAGCCTTCCTCTAGGGTAACATCCTTTGCAATTTTCTCTTGATTTGCTGAGTGATGGACTCTATTCAAAGGGACATGGCCTTAATGATCATTGAGAAGATGGGCTCTCTAACTCAAGGCTGGAGAACATAGAAGACGACAAGGTATCCGATATGCTAAGTCTCCTCCCCCCCTCTTCCTCTGTCTCCTCTCTCTGCTGTGGTATTTCCAGAATGCCGCTGGCCATGATGGATTTATGAGCTGGGCCATACTTTGGTAAACACCGATGGTGTGCAGCTTTGTCCTCCCCCCAGTGATATAGTGAAGGTCCCCATAAAAAATGGGAAAACCAGGTTACGGCCGCCATAGAGCTCAGCGAAACAATAAAAGGCTTTATGGGCAGATACAGGGCTGTACCATAAATGCCGGAATCTGCCGGTGGAAAAACATTAAAAGGATAGTGATTGGGGTGTGTGGGTGTGTGTGTGTGTGTTGCTTTCACAAAGATGCATGTAGCCATTTAGAGCGACTTTTTAGAGAGTACACAGAGAGAGAGGACAGCAAAGCACCAATCTGAGATCTAGGACTAGGGAGGGGAGGAGCGAGGGGGTGGTTGAGAAATTTGACAATATTGATCATCAAAGTGACGAATGTCTTGCAAAGTGTTGAGTTTGGTCGGCATGTGACAATTACTCTTGTGAACTAAGTGTAAGCTGTGGCAAAAAGCCCCAGATATTAAAGTAATTGCCTTATTTATATATATATGTGTGTGTGTGTGTGTGTGTACATATTAGGGGTGTCACGATTCTCCAAATTCTCGATTCGATTTGATTTTTGATTTTAGGATCATGATTCGATTGTTTCTTGATTTTTTTTTTTTTTTTTTTTCTTACAGTTTAAAGCCCTACGCCATTTTTAGATCAGTCTGGTCTATGTCCATTGGTCTTTTTCATTAAATTTTGTACAGTAAATCATATTTCAGTTTACATTTAAAGGATGCAATTTTCATTATTCTTTATAGTGTATAACATTAGGCATTAAATGGTCAAATTAAAATAGATAATGTAAATTATTGTGTTTACAATAAATTATTACACTTATAAGTGTAAAAATCTTGTTTAAATAAATAACAGAAATAATTAAAAACACAAGGTGCCATTCACTCATTTTAGTTACTGCAGCTCTACTACTACTACAGCTCCAGCTGGCTCAGAGAAACCAGCTAACGTGGAGCAAACAGTTGTCCTCTTGTTTCCAACGAGAATGTCGACTTAACTCATGCAGAACTCAAAATTTCCTCACTGATGATTTGAGAGTAGGAGTGGCTTTAGCTCCGGTCCCGCTGCTTCTTGCTTTCTAGCCATTGCTTAACCGTAGCTTAGCAGGTGTGCTGCGTTCACAGGAATGTTGTCATTGATATATAGCGGTTAATACTGTTTCCAGGTGTTGTTGTGAACTGTATGAAAACTGGTAAGAGTTACTTGTTAGGAAAAATGCAGTGTGTGGTTCCTAATGATGAGGAAGTCTCAGTAAATAGACTGTTGCCTGCTAACTGTTGCTATGAAGTCCGAATGGGACGCTAGTCACGCTACATTATGTAAACATGACGTAAACGATCGATTTTAATAAATAATTGAGACCGTGACACCTCTAATATATATATATATATATATATATATATATTCTTAATATATTGCTTTCTTTTTCCACGTCAGTGTTTTCGTGGACATCTAAATTGAGCCATGGCAATAATTGACCTAGTACCTTATGGGAGCCTTTATCTCAGTTTACATATCAGTTACTATCTCAAACTATTCAGTGAAGTGTGTTCGACCCCACAACAATAGTACTATTTAACACTGGCATTTTTTTTTATTATTTTTTTTTTTTTTATTCCTCCTTCCGTGGTCTTGTCGTTTCCGAAACGGGGTTGCCAAAGCTGGTAATAGCTTGACAACTCTAGAATGTGGTTTACATACAGAGAGTCAGTGTTCTAATTTGATTATCTGGGTGTTTTAACTTTTTTTGGAGGTTAGTTCGGTTTGACTTCAGGCGGACTAAGGTGTACATGCATTTACATGCATGTATTTGGACTGAGGCAATAATTTGGTTTACTTTGTATGGATTTTTTGTGAAGGATATTTTGATTTTTATATCTGGAATGGGCCTGTATAAATATTTTTAATATTGACTTTGATTTCATGAGTAAAAAGATTTTTTTTTCTTGCAATCACAAAAGGCAGCATGAATGACACAGTGACACCTAAACCACTACTTGAGAACCATTATTTTAAATACACATCATGAATTCATAAAACGTTTTCTCGATTTTTTTTCCATAAAAAAAAAAGAAATCGCTTTTCTAGAAATTTTACAAGACTCACTCAATTTTAAACTCATGAATCCAGTAGTGAGTGATGTTGCGTAGACTATGTCCAGTAGACTATGCCCAGTGAAATATGTCCAGTGGATTGATGGAAATGAGGTGAAAGGTGTGCGATGTCGACTGATAGCTGCTGCCTGTTCTCGGACAGAAGGCCCATTTCCGTCGTGTGTTTGCTTGTTGTCGTGGAGAACAGCTGCCTCTCAGGCTGCATCTGTGCAAACAAGCTCTGACACTCCGTGGGAGGAACAGTGGGAAAAGAAAAGTTGAGGAGCTTCGTGGAGACCTGAAAGCAAACTGTTGGTGGGTGTTAGAGCAGGACCTCAGCTCTGGAGTACCTGGACACTCAGTCTAGACATGGTCATGACACAAGGAAGTTCGCTGTTGCGGTGGGGGTGGAGAGGATTATAGCGTTGAGCATCACAATCACATGATAATGCATTAGACATGCTCAGAGCTTTGCACCGGCACAACGATTATCTTAGAGTCTCTTTCTGTCCCTTATACTACTACACACTTAAGATCCTTGCAGTGCTTCCCATCGGAATGGCGTTTCTACACCCCCCCCCCCCATCCACCCTGCTCTGCTTCTTTATTAGGTCATTGTGAAGATTTAAGGAAGATGGAAAGCTTTGCTGAGACTTGTCCCAACTTCTTTTATCGTTGGGCATTAGCCATCTGCTGGCACATGCGCAGGAGTGCTCGGGGGGAGGTGTAGCGGTGGAGCATTCAGCGTCTGTGTTTGTGTTGTAGCCACTAAGGCAGACAGGAACTCTAAAATTAGGTCCTGGCGATTCTAACTCCAACATGTCTGGCCTTATCTTGTCAAGAGGTGGCTTTCACCCAAGCAGAGTGTTGTCCTAGTGATACAGCAGGTCTGATCTGTTTTCTGTTACTATGTATCCTGCTAGGGGTCTTCAGGCAGCATGAGCTCAGCAGAAGCTTCCATGACTTTAAGGCAATATGATTGTGTTTTGATTTAAACGTCCACTCTAATAAAGAGTGCACTGTGCAGGGGAATGTCCATTGCTTTGGAGGTTAAAAAAAAAAAAAAACTCCAACAAAAAGCATCTCCAGAGTGCAGCAACACAAAGGTCAGGCCATAGTTAATTGCAGATGTTGTTGGATCATCTCTTGAGTCTGCAGAGCATTCAAGTCAAATTCTCACTGATTAGCTCAACCAAGGTCAGCTCCGACATGGTTTACAGCCCTGTGTCCGTTCCCAGAGAAGGTTCTTTCCCTCCTCCTTTTATCATGCACAATAATCCAAATGACAAAACAACCTATTGTTTGTTTTAACCGGTCGGCTCATCTCCTTGGGGAAGGAATGGCAGGGGGAAGCACTTTTTACTGCTTCCTAGCACCCCTGATTGGAGTAAGCGAGAACGAGATTGGGGGCAGTAAAAAGAGTTCGACACCCTCAAGGTCCCGCTAGCAGTCTCCTCTCCCGCCCTGCCTATAAAACTCTTTGAATTCTCCTCTGAAATCCCACTCCCCTTTCTCCCCCTCACAACGCTAGGTTTGCCGCTTCTGGTATCCCTCAAGCCATTTCTCATTACATAACTTTGTATTTACATCCTGATGCCACACAGATCAGGCCTCAGTATCAGTTTGACTCGACTTTAGGCACCCGCCAAAGCTGCTTGTCTGAGACACAACTCTCAGAAACATTATCAAGACACAGTCGAGTCTCTCGGTTCTCACTGTGCTAAAGTACTTTTCCATGTACTCTGGAATGTGCTGCATGTTGATGCTGGAACAAGCACAGCCACCTGGACTGGTGTGTTAATGTGGCCTGAATCTGTTGTGACTTAAATGGTCTCTCCCCAATATAGTCTTTACACATACATGAAGATGGAGGAGAGACTACTCACATCTCTTACCCCCTTTGGTTTTGTGGCAGTAGTTGTCAGACATGTTCCTAGCCACCTGCATAAATGCTTGATAGTACTGCTGTTAGAATCCTGAATAGTGGAGTTCCAGTTCTACCGGTCCAGTTCTATCTTTAGATTTCAGGTGAGATAAAAGTTTAACCAAGAGATGTACTGATGGGTATTTTATGACAAATTAATGATTTCTGTTTTATGTAAATTACTGAATAGCTTTGTCATTTTAAAACAAATTTACATTTTAAACTGTCCTTTTTTTCATTGCATATATCGAAAAAAATTCCAAAGAAAATGCAGTTTGGGAAGCTAGAATACGTATATGCCACTCAGCAAGGATGAATGTTGTTGCTCACATTAACTAGTAGTGTTTAGTCCAGTTTATTTACTTAGTGGTAGAGCAGAACATTTATTTTGAGTGTTAAATTGGCCAATCAGCTGTTGGGACTGGTCAAAACTAATTCTACATAGATTACTCTGTACATCTCCACCAAAGTTCAATAATGGCTGTGATATGAAAAGATACAGTGGGATTAAACGAGGTATATACATTGTCCAACAGAATCTGGTGCAGATGTTTGCATTTATGAGCTGTGAAGCTAGGACCTGAAATTGCTATCGTGATAGTTTCTGCATCTCAAAAATCCGTTTTTTAGACTACATAATTGGATGACTTTAAAGGCAAACATCTTTAAACCTTAGCCCACTTCAGTGTTATTTAGGTTGTTTTCACACTGACAGTCCTATACAATCTGCTTATTCTTTATCTGATCTAGAGTACTACGCTGCTTCGTTACATCTAACGAACCTAAGCAACACGTCGACCTCCTCACCTGCGGTGGCGCTACATCAAGAAGAATGAAACACAGGGACACTTCCTGTTTGTTGAAGTGGCTGTAGACTTTAGTGGTTTTAGGTCAGGTCTGTAGTTCTCCAACAAACAAGGGAGTGAGAAGTCGTCAAAAAACGAGCAACAGCCTAGAATGTAAATAAACTGGTCTACTGGTCAACTGCTACCTGAAGCCATCTACAGGGTGAGTGTTGAAGTAAACCCGCCGTTTTGTAACCTGCTGTGTTGCTGTGGGATGCTTAAATCGTCTTGTTTTGGTATTTTTATGGTCGCGAGGTGATTCTGTAAATACGGCCGGCGGTGTCGTCATTTCCGCGTGGAGCGCGTCTATTGTCTTGAGTACGGCCAGAGTACGGGTTGTGTTCACATGGTACGTGGCCGCTCGTACCTGGACTCGGATACGACCTCCAAGGCTGGTCTCTCTGGCCGTATTCTGGCACGGTCCAGTCTGTGTTCACATGGTACGAAATAAGTGGATTGTGACCGAATACGGTATCCGAGTACGGACTCCCGTACCATGTGAAAACGCCCTAAAGCAAGAATACCCTTAAGACTGATGTTTCGTGATGTGCTATCAACAAATACTGTGTATTTACTCCTGTCATCCTGAACATGTATTTATATCGTTCATTTAGGCATTTAATTTTTCTACATCCTCTCCAACTTACCTTTTGTAAATATGAAAAAAGTAACTTAACATGACTTTATATCATATTGCAGTAGCGCAGTGTATCCCAACCCTGGTCTTGAAGCAGCACTGCCCTGCATATTTTAGGTTATTCCCTGCTTCAGCACACCTGATCTCAATTGATGGCTTATTAACAGGCTTTTGCTGAGCTCCAGTCATCTGAATCAGGTGTGTTTAAGCAGGGACACTTCTAAAACACTCAGGATGGTGTGACTTGAGGACCAGGGTTGGGAAACCCTGCAGTAGCGTAATTGTGCACTGAAAATGACTGAAAAGAGCAAAGTCCAGTCTGAGTCGATTTATATACACGGTTACCGATCCATTTCGGAAAAATGTAATTTTTTTACCAAAATCTCTTGTTTCACAATTATTGCCCCGCTCCCCACCAAAAAAGCTGAAACCTATAAAATAAATGTAGCTAAAAAAATGTTTCAGTAATACATTTTTTTAATGATCCCAGTGTGAACATTGGGTTATAGTGATTATAGTATGAAAATCAGATACATTTTCTCAGCCACTCTTGAAAATGGGAAAGCCGACCTAATACACCACCGTGTTTGACTGGGCCGAATTTCATGGCCGATATCTAAAGGTTATTTTTGCCGTGTTCGCATGCCCATGAAATTGGAGCTAGAACGTTAAGCAAACAAGTGGCTCAGTGTCTTAGGGCGTTTTTACATGTGTGGCTGTGCCAGAAAACGGCCAGAGAAAAATGCTATTTTTTTTCTGTTCACATGCTGCGGGTCTCGGCCCGTATTGGAGTCCAATGTTTTACTTGACGGACTACACCAGAACAGCAGGTGGCGGTATACAAATAATTCGGTAACTGTCCAAGAATCACGGGAGTGAGAAGTACCGACGTCTAGAATAGAAACACATTGGTCTTCTGGTCAGCTGCTACCTGAAGCCATCTACGGGGGGGTGTTGTAGTAAACCCGCCGTTTTGTAACCTTGTGTGTTGCTATAGGATGAACATTAAACCACAGCAGCGTTATGTCTCAAAACGTCAGTCCTGTACCGCTCATTCTTTCCTCCAGTAGGCGAAAGCAACACTTCGTAATTTACTATTAACAGATACTAAATATAGTTCTAAAGTTTGGAAGTGTGTCCCAAAGTTTTTCTACTCTGGAGATGCAGAGTCGTTCACATTCATCAGCACCTCTGGGTTAACCGCGGATGTGCCTATACTATATACTATAAATTGGCTCTACTAAAAGGTGTATATATAAGCGGATGCCATTAAAGGTATTCATTAAAACCGTTCATCTTAAGGCTTTAGTGCACATTTTACTAGGCATGCTAATAACAGTGGAAAGTGCTGTATTTGTCTCTGTGAGATGTGTGGTTAAGGTTGTAGAGAAAAGACCTCCCTCCCTAATTAAGTAATGATCAACAGCCTGTTATCTGTCAGCTTGTCCTCCACAATCACAGGGTATCACTCCAGGATGAATGCCATCCCCTTCGGAGAAGAAAACAGAGCCTGGAAAATTAGCATTTTCCTGACAGCCATTATTCATCGGCCTAATCCTGTCAAGGAATGTGTGGCTATCAGTGCAAGCGAGGGGGTCGCCGTGGCCTGGGTCCGCACATCGCCTCTTATCAGCCAGGGTAAACACAGTGGGTTCTGCATTTAATAAGTGTCACAGTCAGCTGGGGGCGGAGCAGGCATCTCATCCCCTCCCCTGCCCCCTGCTGGTCTCCATTTCTGATAATCCTTTAGAAAAACTGGGCTGGTCAGAGCCAGCTGTGGCCCGAGGCTCAGCTGTAGGTCCACCAGGGGAGGAGGACTGCTTTGTCAGCCGGTGCAAGTTGGTTGACTTCGTGTCCATGTCCATAATAAAGCTGATGCATCTGAAAAGGTCACTCTGTCCCACTTTCTGTTCAACCAACTGAGATGCCTAAACATGGGGTGTCTTGTTGCCTGTCAGACAGTACAGAGGGTTTTAGTGGCCACCTCTCTCCAAGCATTCTCCAACAAAAGCGATGAAAAAATTTCGAAACCAATTTTTTTGGTAGTAGCAATTCAGTAATTAGAATTTTACGCCTGATTTTAAAGTAGTTTAAAGTTGTTTTTCTTACTTTTATACATTTATTTATTTGCAGATCACATATAAATCTTAACACACTCGGTGAGTGTGTGACTCCTCGAGGCGGCCCCTCGTGGTTTCAGGATAATCTCTTATCCTGAAACCACTGCCACCATTGCCCTATTGCTTTCAATAGGGCAATGTTGTGTTTTCCAGCTGCATTGTGATACTTTTGGCATGGAATCCAGTATCCAGCATGACACTGCTGCATGACAAGTCTCTGCAGTGATGCATGGAATGCTGCAGAGGACAGATGCAACTCCCGTGCGGCAAGAAAAATAAGAGTACAGGGAGCGGCTGTAAACAACTTCCTGGACTTTCTTCCAGCTGTAAGCAAACTGTGAGAAAGGTGTCGGCCTGTGCCAGCAGGTGACTTCGCCACTTTAGTTTCTCAGCGTGGCGCTGTGTGAACCGAGGCGCCTCAGTGGGCAGCGCTCGAGGAAAAAGAAAGTGCAATGGTGTTACTCGGGGTGTGCAAGGTGGGAAACCTTGAATAATGTGGGACTGGAGCGAGCCAGAGACGCGAAACCAAGTCAACCAGTGGGTCACCCGGAGGTGAGGCTGCCTCCTTCCCCGGGTTCAGAAAGAGTTCAGCAGCATAGCATTAGGCAAATTAGGGAGACGGAGTGTTGGGGTGAGAGGAAAAAAACATCTGAGGTTGAGGACTGATTAAAGATTGGAAGGAGGAGTTGGAGGAGTGTGCAATGAAACTTCTATGAAAGAAAAAAGTCTGAAGAGATGCATTCTGTGGCAGCTTTCATTACGAACTCCTGTGTACAGATATGAAAGACTATTTACTGAGCTTATATAACTCAATCACGTCCTGAAATCCTCCCTATTTAAAGCCCCCGCTGCTCGCCTAGAGGGAGGGCCCGGCTCAGCCTCATTCAGGCCCTGTGCGCAGAGAGGGAGACCCATGACGTCCCTGAAAGGGTTAAACATGGGAGGAGCGGTGCATGAAAGACACAGAGGGGAAGGGTGGGGGGGGAACCACAGAGCCCGGTGGAGGTGGAGCCAGATCCAGATCCCTCAGCTGCTACGCCTTGTCACATTTCTGCACAATCTGATCGCCGCTCCGCCGCCTCCCTGACTGTGGGAAAGAATTCCTCTGTGTGCAAACAGCGAGCAGGAGGTGCAGCTGGATGTCTGAGTAAAAGGAGCGCTGCGAGAGAAGCGAAGCAAAGCCGCCGCTGGTTGCACGGCTCACAGAGGAGGGAAGGCGGTGGGAGGGGGAGGGAGAGCTGACAGGAGTCCACCCGCAGCGAATCGGCCGCTAACGGGACAACGGAGCTTAGTAACCCAGCATAGGACGGACAGACACACCGCGGGATCTACGCCTCCATCCCGGACTCACATCCCGCGACCGGATTTACGCTCCTGTCTGGGATTTCTACCGCTCTCTGCTTCTCTCTTTTGTTGTGCGGACGGAGCCTTTAAATGTTCCGACTCTGACCGAGGCCGAACCGACCGGACAGGACAGATCTATTCTGCTGAACTTCCTCGGTTCGGTTTGGTGTATTGTGTGTGTGTGTGTGTGTGTGAGCGTGTGTGTTTGGGGCTCCTTCGATGGACACGATGCAGACGGCTTTTTTAAATCTTCTTCTCAGATTAATCTGATTTTTATCATTATTATTATTAATATTTCTGCAATCCAGCGCCGTGTTTTTGTTGCAGTCTGCAGGAAGATGCCCAGCTCGTCCCGCCGTGTTTGGATCTATCACTTTTCCCTCGATCTGAGCTAGTCTACCTCCGAGCACCGCGCGGCTCGCTCGCTGCTGCTCCTCCGTGTCCTGATCGCCTCTCCCCGCCGCCGCAGCTGCCGTCTCTCCCTTGCTGCGTATGATGTACGAGAGTGTGGACGTTGTGGGACTGAATCCCAGCCCGAACCCGTTTTTAATGATGGATTATTACAACCAGAGCAGAGGATGCTTGATCCCAGAAAAGGGACTGGTGCCCGGAGCGCCCCATCCTTACAGCACGTCCATCAGGAACCAGCACTGGAACGGCTCCAATCACTGTAGGTCCCCCCTTTTTTTCTGCAACTTCCGCTCCTTCATTAGGAAAAGTTGGAAGATATTTATTTGTGTGTGTGTGTGGGGGGGGCATGTATGTGTTTTCAATTTCGTTATTTTGCAGCTGAAATATCCCCAGGCCTTTGCTCATAATGAAATGTTAAAATCCACCCCAAACATCTTTACCAGGCTTTATCTGATTCCTTTTCTATTTCTTTCTTTTCTGCCTTACAAGGCAGGTTGGTAGAGTATTTGTTTTCTCTTCCCTCACCCTGAGAAATCTTAGACAGTCTGCTGCTGCTCCGACCCAAGCCCACTTGGTCCCAGGCTTTTGCCTTCCTGAAATATGCTCTAAATACAACCAATGTTTTGCAGGCTATGTAAGCCTTAATCAGCTCAAACGTCTTCTGGCTGAGTTATCCCATGGGTTCTTGGGTAATCTGAGAGCTGCACCCGTCAGGGCCTAGGTTCCAGCGCGCCACAACCCGGACAGCTCTGCTAGTTGTTTTCAGTCAGGCTGTGATTGGCATCAGAGCCGGTACAAGTGCAGAATCTTATTTTGGGGCCTTCACAGTGCTACGATTCTTGCTTTTAGATCATCTGTACATCTTTAATAACCTTTTATACAAAAATGTCTTTTTAGCGACAGTTTTACTGGAGAATAGTTTCTACTTTTGCTTCATTCATATTTTTATAAAGTATTGCTACCCTTACTTGAGTAAAGTCTCTGGCTACGTTTACTGAATGAAACTGAATGCTAATGTGTCAATAAAAATGCATGAGATTGACATACAGTTTATGTAAAAGTGTTTGATCACAAGCTTCCTTATTTTGACATTATTTTCTTTCTACTGAGGTTCTTGTGCAGTTTGGAGGTCAAGTGGTCAAACACTGTTCTAACATGTATACTTGATCCACTCTAAATATTCATTTAATTAGTTGTACTGTGAAAAAAAAATTGTTTCCTGTAGTCGAATCATTTTACTATTATGTCATCTCTTTCTATTTCTTTTAGTCATTACAGTTTGCACATAACTATATTTCTGTCTAATTGCATCATATTTAAATAGAAAATCTTATTGTATGAGCTCAATACAAGTATATAATACTTTTTTTTTCTTCGTACTTTTGCTTGAGTAAAAACATGTTGAAATAGTGATACTTTTAATTTTTTTATATATATTATATAATGTTAAGATCACATAATTGCCTTCTTCTGTTAGTCAAGATAACATTTGGGCATTTTTCTATTTTTTTTTAAGGTGTTAGCTCCCATTTTCTACATTTCAAATTAAGTTCAAAAGGAATCCTTTTTTTTTTTTTTTGCTAAAGTAAAAACTTTTGATCATTTACTGAACTTTGCAAGAGGCTATTGTTAAAAGGCTGTTTCTCTCAGTTAGCCCCGCGCTGGTTACCAGTGTCCCTTTGTAGTGGGCTCTGAAAGGTACAGCTTTGAAACGGTTCTCCGTGAAACTTTTCTACAAGGTCGGTTGGGATTCCAGAGAATGAAACAAGGTGACCGGGGTTTGTATCCAACTGTACGGAGCATGAGGGTAACACTGCTCTGTCCACCTCCCCCCATATGTTGCTACACCCAGCCAATCAGCTAGTTAAAAAGAATCATTGTAAGAAAATGATTTCAAGACTTGTTGGGGTCATCTCAGTAGGGGGGGCTGATTGACTTTATTGCTTACATTCTTAACCTGAAATATTCCAGCTGGAAATTTCAGATTTAAAATGCTAATAAACCTACTTATTTATTTTTATTTCACCTGCTTCAGTTTATATTCCCAAATATGAGGATTCCAGGCCTTCTGTCACGTCCATGAATAGCATCTCTATTTTAAATGGGGCTTTTAAATTGTCGAGGACTCACATCAGTGATTTTGTCTGTGCAGGTTACATGTTTTTTTGTTGTTGGGTGTTTCAGTCAAGCAATAAGCAGCAAGGATGCATCTGTTTGGATCACAGTCTCTCTGTTGCCATAAAACTACCAGCAGCCCGTCCCATTATTTACTTCAAAGCAGCTGCAGCGCACAGAGCTCCAGCAGGCCTTAATGGAGGAGAGTTCTGTTGTCTTTCAGTGCTGTAGGAGAGTAAAAAAAAAAAAAAAAAAAGCAGGAATCTCCACAGGCTCTTAAGGGCCAATTTCCTCCCCATCTCCAGACTATAGGAACATGTGACAAAAGGGAGACGTAGACAGGAATTTCTGACGTTTGGCAGCAAGAACAAAAGCAGCCAAAACAGCTTTTTGTTGCTGTTGTTTGCGTTGGAGTCCGTCTCCGTCCTCCTCGGTCGCTGCTTGTTATTCCAAGTCAGATGAGATTAGAGTTTCCCCCTGACCAGAGGTGACAAATCACTATCAAAGCACACATCCGACGCGAGTCCAGATAGTATTTATCGAGCCGATCCACTAAACGGCTCCAGCGGCGGAATTGATTCAAACCATGTGAGCTGGTCTGAGGGGAAACGATGGGGGAAGAGACCTCTGATCCCTCAATTCCTCATTGTTTTGCTCAAATGAGGGATAGAGGGCGGAGGGGGGATAGCTGCACTTTGGCTTTACTGCGACGGCGCAATAAAAAATGAAATGTTTGGGTACATCCTGGCCCTACCTGCTGGTGGGTCGGAGGCCTTACAGACACTAAGTCATATTCTTTTATTATATGAGAATGATCGTTGTCCTAGACTCTGTTCACACTAAGATGATTAATTGGAAGTCTTTCAGGCTGGGCTTGGACCTCCTGTCCACACGCAAAGAGATTCGAGGGATATCTTTCTCTTTTTTTTTTTTTAAGTAGAACTATTTAAAAGGACTGATTTTTTTTCAGAGATTAATAGAGTCTAGAATGTGGAGGCCAACTTTCTGCATGCCCGATATTGCTTTCTATGTTAGAAATGACAACAATGGAGCTGTTTTTTTGTGTGTTTTTTTTGTCTTTCTTCCTCCTCTCCTTCACTACATGCTGGCTTTACTTCTGTCACTCTTCAGCTATCAGCTCAGGAAGGTGTAAAAACAAAAGAGGGAATGGTAAAGCACGTCAAAGAGAAGAGGAGCTACAGCTGCTTCGGCTGAACCTTTTACCTACCTCTACTTTAGCCATGTCTGCCATCTTTTTTTATGTATGTATGATACTATATATTATTAACACCTCCCCCTGACTCGCATCCCAGAGATTCTGTGGATCCAGGTTGTTGTAATTTTTTTTTTCACTTTTTCCAAAAGCAAAATCTATCGGATTTTTGATTTTGTTTAAGCTTGAGCTGCTAATTCTTTCTTATTTCACTGTCTGTGGTTTTATTGAAGTTATTCATCTCAGCCTGATTTTTAGAGATGCACCAAAATATAGTTTTTTCATCAGTTCCTGATTTATTATTATGTTTTGGCAAAGCACATGTTCCTAACATTTATCTGATTTTTTTCATACTGGGAATACTTTTGTCATACGCCATATCAGATGGAAAAATGCTTTTGTTTTTTTCTAAGGTATCCCCCCCCCCCCCCCCACCTGTGCTTTTGTGCTTTTGTTTATGGTGCTCTGTCTTTTTAACCTTTCGCCGTTAGATCTGTTCATTAGCCCTATCACAGCCGAGCTCGTCGGCTCTAAGAAAGCACGCTGCCACGTTGTCAGTGAAATGAGTCGGGCCTAAAGTGGCCTTCAGGGCCCGTCCTGTACCTGGCTGTGAATCTGGATGGTGTTGGAGCTTCATTCTAGGTGCTATTAGCTTCTTTAAAAAGCTTTCTTTTCTGTTGTTGGACTCCTTCAAAGCCAGCTCCTGTATTTTTTATTTTTTTCAAGCATCGATTTTTAAATGTGAAAGAATGATAAACCAAAAAAAAGTCACCAACCTTGCAGATTAAATGTGCTTGATTTTTCACCGACCGCCTGTCAGAAGCCTAACAACGGGTCGGAGGCTCACGCATGAAAGAATGTGCGTGACCTTGTTCACATGACTGTCACACTCTAAAAAATGAGGAGGGGGATGAAACACAGGGGGATTGCATCAGGGGCTCAAATGCTCAGCAGACCGTAGGGTTTTTTTTCTCCGCCCTTAGTCTCTCCGCCATGTGAAGAAAAAACGATCACCAGGGATTTCCATAGAGAGAAGATGAAGCAGAGTGAGACGAGCTCTTTGCTAGTTTGTCTTCTGTGGAGAGCGGATGCAGAAGGGCCGACATGAATGGTGTGTGTCTGAGAGGCGAAGGGACTGGCAGCTTAATCTGACTCATGTGGTATTTTAAGTGCGGAAGTCCTATCGCCCGGCTGGAGATGAGGTCCATGAAAAACCAGATGGCCCTTTATTGTTTGTCGGTGTGGTGATCTTGAGGCCATGATGCATTCGCAGTGCGTCCACGAGCGAGGCCGCTCGCTGGGATTCGCGTGAAACAAAGGCAACCTTACTGCTGAGCTTTGGTTTTTTTCAGAGGCTGTTGCTTTACAAAAAAACCCCAGCAGAATGGTCCCTAATGGTTGGTGCTGTCAGTCTGCATGAACACAAACAAAAAACACTTGTTGATGGTTCAGATTTTTCTATTTTTATTTTTTTACAAATCAGTGGTTTGGCAGCAGCCTTGTGAAAGAGCTACAGAGATCACTTCTTTCCTCTGTTTGCTTCTAGATGCAGTTTTATTTATTTAGCAGGCGTCCTCTGAGAACCGGCAAAAGTATAAACAGTTCTAATAATGCAGTCAGTTCTGACTCCAGGTCACTTTGCATCATCACCAGTTTTTTACCCACAGTTTCCCATCTCTACCGTTCAGCTTTCATTTTTGACCGTTAAACAAACCAGTTTTTATCTACGTCCTAAAACTAAGAATGTAACATTGTGAATGTAGTTGTAGAAAACCATAATAAGTTATGAAATGAATTCAGAATCTGGGAATATTTTTTTCCAACACAGCACTAGGTGACAGACTCGAATCTCACTTTTTCATCCTTTTGTGTTGCTATTCATAAGCACTCCTAAAAAAAGTACATATAACCATAATTTTTTGGAGGGAAATTTTTTTGCCGTCAGAAATTCTGTGCTTCTACAAGCCGTTTGAAAAGGTGCCTTATTGTGATGGTACCATAAGTGGAATTTATATGTATACATTTCATTCTAAAGGGACTGAAATAGTCAAGAATTTAGCTGGCGAAATCACTTTATGTGAGCGTGATTTTTTTTTTTTTTCAAAGAACTTCATTTACATGTTTTGTACGGACCACAGAACTATTTTACTTTTTTTTTTTTTTAACAAGAAAGGCGTACACTGTCCCCTTTTAATCATTGGTTGACACTTGGTCAGTACCGCGCATTCAGTAGTAGCTCCATCAGTCATCTCTTCACCACGCCCTCCTACACGTTTTGTCATTTCCTGTATTTTACTTATAGATTTAATATAAGAAAATGTGATTATGTGACTGTAATAACTCTTTTCTGCCTGCGGGAGCTCGTTTAGAGGTGTTTTTATGTTTTCCAAGGTTGTAATCTGTCATATTTCATCCGATTCTACTGGCCTAAAAAAGGATCAGAGATGAAGTATATGGAAATAGGGTGAAATTCATTGTTCTCAGTGAATAGCTCCATTATAAATGTATGAGAGATTCGAATATATTTTTTATTTCATTACCTTTAGTACAAAGAAAAATAAACAGATGTGTTGAGTTATAAGAACATCGGCAGAAAATAGTTTGTTCACAAGTACGAGATGGCAAAGGAAGGGACCAAAGTAGCAAAATGAGGTATGGCTTCACAAAGGGGAATTAACCCCTAGTCTATGTCCTCTTATAGTAGGAGACATTTTTTATTCTGCCTACTGTTTGTCTCAAGAGCCAGCGCTTAGAGCTGGAAATGACAGGCTGGCAGCATCGCTAGCTGTCATCAGCAAGCCAATAACAGTGTAGGTCTCCTCATTTTATGCATCCAGATGCAACTACCTGTACCACAGACTTAAGTAGTCTGTATTGACAGCTTTCATGCATTCTATATGAACAGTAGCCACATTGGATCGTAGAGTCCTGGTCTGCATCTGAATGCCCCTACTACACCTACTACGTAGTAGGCGAAAATAAGTAAGCGAGCGATGTAGTAGATCCGAATCTCTAGTATGGATTGGCAAAGTAGGCATAAAGTTCCCGGATGGGTAGTACCGCCACAGTAAAATACGCTGTATGCTACGCTATCCCACAATGCAGCGGAAGCCCCTAAATCGTAGAAGAAGAGGGCGGGACCACAGGTGACACTAACGTACACATCCCGGTAAAATGTAGGAGCAGTATATCCGATTTCCTGCCTACTACCCGCTTGTTTGCTACGCAGTATTTACTGGATCAACAGGCAAGAAGTAGCTACTAGTAGTATGTAGTAAATACTATAGAATTCGAAAGAAGGGATAGATTCTCGAAGAGACTTTGTTTGGAGTTTTTTTCCAGGTTCTGAGTACAAATAGGATGTTCAGTTAAACTTCAGGTTGAAAATAGTTTGATCCTTTGCTCATATTCTCTGGTACTTTAATGTGTCCACCGATATGAATGTGCAGTACTGTTTCCTGTCCGGAAGGGAAGAGTGAAGCAGGCTCTTCTTTAATGCTTGACGTGATTTAGTCATTTAGTACCCTGGGACGCCGTAGTTTGTGTATAGAAATGGTGGAAGGGATCAGAGTGTGCAAAAGCAGACATCTGCTGCACACGTTTTGTAGTTCCAGGTATGTTTGCGGATGCTGGGAGTTCAAGCCCACTCGTGCTGCTTACCCTTGGGAAGGCTGCGAGGCAGCGTTTCACAACCTGCCATCACTCATTCCCAATTCAGCACCTTGCCACCAACATTCAAAGCTGCCACTGCCCTTTTTAATTCAATTTAGTCTTTACTGAATTGAGGTGCCCTCAGAGCTGGTTACCTAGCAAGCTGTAAGGTTTACCAGGGCAGATGAGAAGCTTGGATCTGTTTTGGCACCTTTCGTTCGGGGCCTTTTAGAAGGTTTGATGAATGGATGTGGCCGGAGCAGAATTAAATTTTTTTTTTTTTTTTGCTGCAGCTGGTATGCCAAAGACCCAAACAAAAAAATAACAAATAATAATACAAATCATGCACTGATCTGACTTTTTGGTCCCGATACCAACGCCTGGATTTTGTGCATCTGTCAATACAATAATAATAATAATAATAATAATCTTATGTGAACTTATTGGAGATTATCCACATTTTGAGTATCGGTTCATGGTATCTGTTAAGTTTAAACAATACCGATACATATACATGAATCGGTATCGGGGCCAATACCCGAGACCAGTATCGGTATCTGTGCATCCCTACAAATCATGAACTTATTCACAAAATAAAATTGTTTAAGCCGAAGAAACACTTTTTTAAGTCTGTTTTTCAATATATCAGTTCTTACAGTATGCATTGTACATGAACAAGGTTTATTGTATATTCAGTTAACCAAACTGCAACATGCTCAACAGAAAAAAAAAGCTTGTGTAGAAACAGGTAGTCTCCTTCTCTAAACTGAGGGTGTCTGTGTGTGTGTCTGGTGTATTTTTTATTATTCCTGCAACTGATTAGCTCACAGTAAGTAGAGCAGGAATTTTAACTCAATTTTTATTTTTAACTCAAGTTAAAGTAAAAATCACGGTGTAGTAAAGCTACTTTTAAAAGTCATTATTTTCCAAAAACTTACTGAGTAAAAGTAATTAGTTTCTACCCACCTCTGCTAACTTCTTAGCGATGGCGTGCGGCAGGAGTGTGATTCCAGTTTGTGTGCACTGAACGCTTGCTGCATCTGCTTTTCTTTGGACACTTTTTCTCCAGCAGCTGCTCAGGTTTACCGATGGGCCTTGGCTTGTTTGTAGAGAGAATTAGCCCGGAGGCATCAGTCGGCGTGTACTGTACGCGGGCTCGATTTGTCGCTAAATCCCCAAACAAGGCCTGGTGTACTCTGCAAAGCTGGCTTTGATGAGCAAAGCGGGGGCAGACGCGAAGGATCCCAGGCGGTGTCATTGATTCATCGAGGCTTAAAGAAGCCAACCGATTGCAGACATTGTGACAATAGGGCCATAATCTCGCTATCAATAATTACATTCTCCCTGATGTCGGCCCTACACACACACACACACACACAGGCAAAACCACAGACACACGGAAGAGAAGACGATAAAAAAATGTTCAGGTGAACGGGGGGGGGGGGAATGGGGTCTCTGTAAAATATTCATAGCTTCTTCATTTAAATCAATTCAGCTCTGCCGGAGCAGTCAAGCATCAACTGTCAGAAATTGAGCTGGGCCTGTTGTAATCACTTCTTTACTTATTTCTACAGATGGCTTGTTCGCAATGGGCTCTGCATGGATAGCTCACCGACACACACACACACACATACACACGCATGCACTCCCCAGGCCGGTCTCGACGTTTTATCCCCGGCCCACACTGTAATTCATGTGGAGGGGGGTGGGGGGTTTGGGTATTGAACTACGGACATTCATCACCCCAGAGCTCATCTGCAGGGCATTTTCATTCTCCAAGTGTCTCTTTTCTCTCACACACTTTATCTCCTTCTCTCTGTCTCCAGCTCTGCGGTGGCATCGTTTGCACGGCGAGCTGGAGACGGGCGCTTTGTGTCATGATTAATCTTTAATACTCGCCTGCCCTAATTTGCCTCATATTTTACAAGACTTCCTGCCCAACCCCCCCCCCCCCCCCCCCCATCCGCTACGTATAAAGTGATCACCTTGTATGTTTCATCGGTTGCATGGGACCACCCTCTGCAGCCATCCCTGCTCTCTCGGCCCCGTTGCTCCACCAAATCACACGCTTCTCCCCTCCCTCTAGGGATCCGTGTTAACATCACATGGATGACAACTGTGCGCGTCTCAAGCAGTACACACACACGCACATGAAAACACACACAGCATTGTGGTGGAATGTGCTCCTATTCTGAGAGTGGGACAGCCAAGAAAATAGGGTAGAGGTTAGTATGCTAAAAATACAAGAGCCTGGCAGTTCTGTTGCGGCAAAAATAGCGCTGTGTTGCTGCCGTGGCTGTCGATTCTGTTAATGGAAGAGGAGAATGTTTGTGTTTAATGCATGAAACAGGTTCTGAAAAAGCGTCTGAATCACTCTGACTTTGCCCTGTTTGTTCTGTGTGCTCAGAAAAAAATCCCCCCCTTCACTAGAGCTGTGCTTTTAATAAGCTAGCAGTCCGTCTCTGAAGATAGAACGGAGTCTGAGTGCGTCAGATGATCTCATTGTGGTTCAAGAATTGCTTTTGTTACTTCCCATAATACCTTTTGTGGAGATTTTCTTCATTACCAACCTCTCAGGGTGAATGCATAAGGAAAAAATACTTTTTTTGCTGCAATGTCTTCAGCAGATATGAGCTTTTTATGGCATGTTAGCCTTGAGTAAAGGCACCAAACGTGGAAACAATTATTTCTGAATCTGTTAAAATAAACTAAAGGTTATTATTACAGTTATATGACATTATAAATAACATATACTAGTTAATTTTTTATGGATATGTTGATTTTAGCAAATAATTTACCATCAACTAAAATCCTTAATTTTGCAAAATCTTTTTTTGGACTTTTTTTTTAGTAACACCAGTATAACAAGCTGATATTAACTGGTGAATTAATCAAGCTGTCTGCTCGTGTAGCCAGCTGCTGTAGTGACACACTATTTGTAGCTTTCCAACTGCATTTATAAAACGTTGTCGGGCCTTAGTTTCTATGGTATCCCCTGTTTAGCCCCAGGTTTATATACCCTTTTAGTCATTGATGGAAAAGCGTAGTAGCCTTGTTTCAGCCAGCTGACCAGTAATGTGTGGTGTTTGGCAGCTCCATCTTACGTTTTTCTTCCTCCAGGTTGATTTATACCACCTTTTTTGAACCTACGTTTCACCAGTACTGGTAAAAAAGACAAAATGTAACCATAGACTTGTTTTGTAGTCAAGCATTTCTTTAAAGGGATATTCCACCCCTAAGTAAAAATGTGTCTTTTGTTATATTCCCCCGAGTAAGATAAAGGAGAAAAAAGTATTTTGTAACCAGGACAGTAATTCCCCTGATCTGGCAGCAGTCTGTTTGTTTTAGCTTAGCATAAACCAATGTAAGTGAATATGAACTAGTAGAATGCTATCTCTGATCTTTTACTTACATACTAGAATGCTATTTGTTCCCATTCACTTACGTTGGTTCATGCTAAGCTAAAGCAAATGGGCTGTTGCCAGATCAGGGGAATTGGGTTTAGCTTAGGATAAACCAATGTAAATGAATTTGAACTACTAGCATGCTAGTAGCCTTGCTGGTTGTTCCCATTAACTTACAGTCACATACATTGATTTATGCTAAGCTAAAGCAAACAGACTCCTTCCAGATCAGGGGAATTGGGTGTAGCTTAACATTTTGTAACTAGCCCAGTAATTCACCTGATCTGGCAGTAGTCCATTTTATTAAGCTTAGCATAAACCAATGTAAGTAAATGGGAACTACTAACATGCAACTATCATGAGCAGAGCACTACAATCTCTTTTCATTCCATTTCTGTTTCTGGCATCTCCATTTAAAAAAAGATTTTTTTTGATATAATATACCAAGATATAAGTTGCTGGCCCGTGCCTGGTCATGAGTAACATCGGATATCCTTGCTCTTCCTCTTGTCCGGGCCCATCCCTCAATGACTCAGTCTGATCCCACCCGGTGACGGAGGAGCCATGCCTGTCTGTGTGTGCCGCTCTCCTGTTTCTAACAGTTCGCCTAAATCATTTCAGATTCATTAAGTGTCTGGGTGCAGCCCGGCCTTTGACATTTGACTCTTAAAGACCCACCTGGGACCGGTATGAAATAGACTACCAGCTATGCTGTGGAGGTGAGAAGGAATAGTGTAGCGGCAGGTAGTGATGGATAGGACAGTGTTGTCAATAAAGTTTTTTTGAGGGAGGCTGATGGACTCTGGTTACACGGCGCCTGTTTCCTGTAACAGCGTTTGTGACATGCTTGTGTGTCTTGATGCCTTGTAGTCGAGCAGCTCTGATCACAGCAAGAGAGAGGTGAGAAAAAACTGAAACAACTAGATCCTGTTTCCTCATGAATGGAGCCACTGTATTTTAAGATGGGTACACTCTGATATCTTGGAGCCTGTATTTTTAATAAGGCATCGTGTCCCATACAAGGGCCCTTCTGAATAAAGCAGATCTCACAGGTCAGAAGCTCTCATTGTCTAAAAAGTTGAGCATTTATGTGCCGGGAGTCACAGTGTTTGGTTCAGCGGATGACCTAATAGTCTCTGACATTCATAACCTGAGATAGTGTTCTGAAAAAGAAACCAACATAAAGCTGTCATCATGACATGTCATTCATTCTCTTTGGGTGAAACTAGACACAAAAACGTCTCTGTCTGTTCCTCATTCTCCCTCTTAAAAAAAAAAGGCTTGTCATCCTAGTGATTGAGAAATATGCAGCACTGAGAGCTAAAGCCTTAGTGTAGTTGAATGTTGAGGATCGTCACACAGCGGTAGTGGAGATGTTAAAATACCATTTATCTTGGTGATTTAAAGGTGATGCTTTAGCTGTGTCCATTTCAGGGGCTTTTAAAGGTCGCATTTGAAGGCAGATTACGTTTTCCAAATTCGAGGGCTCCTCCATTAGTGCCCCTCAAATACGTCTCTCTTACCCACGATTCAAAAGACATGTCTACTGTATCATTTGCCCCCCTCTAGGGGTGCAGGGATGCCGATATTGGTATTGGTTCATGGTTAAAGTTAACCGATATTTAAAATGTGGAAACGCTGCAATAATTTAACAGAAAATATTTATATTTTTCTGGAAATTTTTGGTTTTGTGATCATTTTGATTAACATTTTACTTTTTAAATAATTCCTCATCATTTGTTGTAACAAGCAGGAAATAAAGTGTGTCTTCCAATTCATTGACTTATTTTTGTAGTAAAGGTATTGGCATTGGTACTCTGTATTGGTAAGTAGTCAGATCCAAGAACCTGCATCATATCTGTTCTGGATGGGATACTTTTCTTTAATGGCAGACGACAAGCAGGACATAGAGTTGGAAGCGATTACCAAGTACATTAAATTTGGTTGTACTAAAACCAAAAATTTTAAGTGTTTGTGTTGCATCAGCAGGTTTTTGATATCATTTTTGTATACATGTGTAATTGAATCAATTATTTATTGAATAAAATGTCACTGTTGCTAGGCAACTGGACATGCACTGTGTTTAGGACGTATAAATCTTAAGGATGGACCATTAAGTTTCACAGCTGCTCACTTCTGACCTTCGCGGTAAGCTATGTCCTTCCAAGGATTCGGCCCTTAACCTGGACACATCTTGTGTTGTACCTAGGTTTGAGACCCTTATTTTGAAGTTAGAAAGGAAGTAGTTCGTGAGTTGCCTTGTTGTGAAAACACTTGGTTATATTATTGTTCAAGAAGCTCCCCACCACTGTGAAACAGTCGAAGAAAAGATTTGTAAGCATCTCGAGTGTGGCCTGACTAGCTAACCGTTAGCCGCTAAAGCTAAAGTTAGCATCTTCCTTGCATCGTCCCTATTGGAGCTAAGCTATTTCATTCCCTTTTTTTCCTTAGGTTGGAATAATTTTAGTTTGAAATCTAAAATAAGTGGCCAAACCTGAATCAAACATGTCTACATTTAACAGGAATGCTTTAAAATAATAATTTGATATTTATTTAATGTTGGGGATGCACGATAGAATCACAGCTGATCAATACCGAAATCAATGCGGACTGCTTGGGCACAACATTTAGTTGTATTCTCTCTGGGTTTTTCACATCAGGTATCATGACGGCGAATCATCTGTCTCCATTTAGTCCACTGGATCCTCTACCCTCACACAAACTAACTTCAGCTAACTGCTGATTCGCATATTTGATCGGACTTAAGTTTTACATCTGATGCCCTTCCTGACACAGCTCTCTGCCTTTATCCAGACCTGGGAAATCCTGTAAAGAAACCTGGCAAACACCAATTAACATTCTATATTTATTTTTGAAGTAGTCAACTACTCCTTTCTTCTATGCATTCTGTATCGCAAACATAGCTTCAGTCTGGATTATTATGGTTTTCAAAAGGCATTCATATTTTTGGAATTTGAAAGTTTAACCTATCAGTCATGCATCTGGACAGGATGCTGGAATACCCGTAGAGAATGTGTTGATGCTCATGGAAACTATGCAAACTTCATAATGAAAGACCCAGAAAAAAAAAAACCTTACTTAAAGGCAACATTAGTAACAACCTCAGCTAATTATTTTCACAATTTTTGTATAAATTTAACTACAGTTGGTTAGGTTATTGGGTCAGAGGTTCTAGATTTGCTGCACCCTGATGGAGGCGAAA
The DNA here is from genome assembly GCA_028564705.1 of Apricaphanius iberus. NCBI lineage: Eukaryota > Metazoa > Chordata > Actinopteri > Cyprinodontiformes > Aphaniidae > Apricaphanius > Apricaphanius iberus. The sequence continues at coordinate 456,487 of JAPXFQ010001857.1, forward strand.
GTGTTTTTTGATTATTCGTGGTGTTGATTTTCTTTGTTGTGTAGTCTTCCCTCTCATCTGACTCTACTTAACTGCTAAAACTGACTAATGGAAAACATCGCAACTATTTGAAGCAGAGCTGTCAAGCGGCGCAGCATGCCTCTGCCGTCGACTTGGCTTGTAGCTGTGATGTTCGGCAGCCCCGCCACGGCGGGAAGCCACGGCTTTGCCCTCACGCCATACGTGGGAAAACCTTTGCAGAGCAGTGCTGTGCCACAGTTGTGCTTCGACAGCAGAGCGGGATTATTGTGTCCGGGCTGTCAGCACCTCTCAGCTGAGAGTGAAGTTAGGACCGAGAGGCAGAGAGGAGGGAGGGTGAGAGATAGAGAAAAATCACAGGCGAAGGGGAATGAAAGGGAGAGCTGACATTTTCAAACATTAAGCTCTGTGGAGCCTTTCAGGGGGTTTAATGTCATTTTTGGCCTCTGGAATTGTGCCCTTTTTCTCTTTTTGAACAAAAAAGCCGCTGAGGGTCGAGCATGACAAACTAAAGAAGGGATCTAACAGAGACACAGACAGCCTCTCATCTGATGTTATTGGTGTGGCGCCTTCATCCAATCGCTGTCAACAGGCCAGTGACAGTAAATAGACTCTGTACAGTCTTTACGATTGTCCTATTTAACACATTCTTTGGTCTTCATTGGGTCAGATTTTTGGTTCATTCGTAAATTTTTAAACTTAAGTTGAAGTAGTAGAAGACAGCTGACTGATCATTAAACGCCTCATCCACTTTGTTAAATTCACCTTCCTTCGTGTCGAGCGCTCATGGAGATGTGGATCGTAAAGTGCGATCAAGCATCAGAGTGTCCCAAATCTGCTCATTCTGTCCACTCGCTTCAGTGGTAACCTTTCATACCTGCGTAAATTATCGCTCAGCTGGGATGGTGGTGATTATCAGCATGCATCTGCAGACACGTCCCATGCAGCACTGACGAGCTAGAGCTCCACCACAGAGGACTTTCCTGGCAAAAAGTCTGCAAGAAGCACTAGTCCCTGTGCTTACCACCTTGGTTTGTCCTCCCCACACTGTCCACCTCTAGTGAGCCTCTGCAGCCGTATGCATCCTGAATCTGGGAAGAGAAGAAAAGAGGAATCTACGCATACACGCTTGCTAAAGCCTTTCATGTCTGTAATCCCCAGCAGCGAAAAGAGCTGCATGGGAATCTCAGTCAGCTGACTTTAAAGAGAGAGGAAGTGAAGGAGGAGCTATTGCAGGGTTCAAATCTAAGCCTCCCCTTCCGTAAAGCCTGCTGGGATTCTCCATGGGCTTGGCTTACCTGGCCTCGGTGCTCAGTGGGAAGCTCCATCACCGGCTTCCCCTGAGCTGGCCTACTTGGGACTGTTTGATCTCATTGTGGAGGAGGCGAGCTCACTCGCTGCCTGGCAGGCAGAGAGAATTCCTTGATGCTGAGGGTTGAAGAGGTGGAGCGGACTTCAGTGGAGAGGCTTAATAACTGCATTAACATCGCCGGCTCCCCCAGGACACACTCCTACACCGGGATGGGGGGGGGGGGTCTAGCCCCTTTTCTTTTTGCACATGCTCTGATCAGCTTAGAGAATCTACAATGTAAATAGTCATGAAAATAACGAACATGCACTGAATGAGGTGTGTCCAAACCTTCGGTCTGTTCTGTATGTATACATAATATGCTGCATTCATTTCAAGTTGCCCACTAAATCTTTCTTGAGGTAATCCACTTACTCTAGCTTCATTTCCTCGTTATATCCTATTGTATTTTATCTAATTGCCAGTCCATTTTCCTGGCCTCTGGTCGAGTATAGCCTTTATATCCATCCTGCTAAACACATCGCTATGTTGACAATAATCATGAAATATTCCCGGTTGTCCTGATTCTTGGCCCGCACCCTCCGCTCATCATTCACCGAGTTTATTGTCGTGTCTTCTCTATATTTCCTTTAGGCCACACTTTTCACCAAGTTTGTCATATTTAATTCAACTTTGAACTCAAGGAAATTAACCCTTTGCACACTTGTGTGTGCCACCTTGACACCTGAATTATACATGGGGAAAAGGTTTAATAATTGACGACCCTCACTTAGCTTAATGGACGGAGCTAACTGTGGAAGTAGGCTGCTAAAAACCAGACCCTCAGGGTCATAATAAGGCCCAGGATACAAGCCGAAGAGAGGCAGCAGCAGCCAGCCAGAGAGACCAGCTGGCCTGGGGTTAAATGGACCCCAGAGGGTTCACTGGGCAGGAGAGCCTTCTGGACCTCACCTAGACACTCTGCTATGGAAATGCTGTCACAATAATATTTATCAATCTCTCCATATCCATATATATCATGATATAAAACAAATCACTATTTTGGTTAATATTTATCGTTCTCTAGTATGATTTTAAGTAGGACTAAGTGAGATGATTTAAAAATGTAATATCTGATTCTTTTCTTACCAAATCCGAGTTCGATTTTTAATCCCAAAAAAATTCTACATGTGTTTTCCTAAAAAGAAATTGCAAGTGTCAAAAAATATTTTCAAAACCTTGACCTAAATTCAAAGTCCAAATAAAAACAAGCTGTAAAGTATCTTTGTAAAACAAGATTGTAGGACCTCGGTGGATTGACAACACTCTGAGTTATGGAAGTCTAAGTAGTACATTGGCCAAAAAAAATAAATAAAAAATTCTCCAAAAAATTGAATCTTCATTCAATTTAACTAATCAATAAAATCGATGTAAAACCCAGCTCTAATTTGAAGATATCCAAAAGTTCTTTTTGATTTAAAAGATTTAATATCAAAAGTTGAACATGTCAACACACATTATCCAAAGGTTTCGCATAACTTAAAGGTTGGTTCTGGTGATACGGATCAAAAATCTTCTATTTTTATTTATTTTGGTTTTTTTCATGCCAAATTTTATTTTTGTATTCAGTTTTTCCACTTTTCTTTAAAAATATTAAAACTATAAAAATATAAAACTTGAACTGGATCAAAGCTTGATCCACTGGATCAAAGCTTGATGGGGGGGGGGGGGGGGGGGGGATCTGGTCTACACATTGCAGCCGTATTTGTATCTACAAATTACAGGGTGTTGGATATAAGATGCACACCGTACTTTTCAAATGTTTTTTGCAAACCATTATAATTTCCTTCCCGTTTCCACTCTTTTCTATCACATAGAGAAGCGACACATACAGCAACATTTAGGATTGTGAAAATGTGAAAAATATTTCAGCAGAGCTCTATATAACTGCTTAAATTAGAATCCCGGATCTGGTATTTAGTAGCCAATATATTGACTTTGCATAATTCCGATCATTTGAAATAATTTACTAATCCTAGAGTACTAGACGAATAATAACTAAAAACAAAAGATATGTTCATTTAGTTAAAAGCTTTATTAAGTATTAGGAGACGGAGAAGCAACTTGCAGTTGCAAAACGACGAACACCAGTTAACCCTAACATGCATGTTTTCAGACTGTAGGATGGACTTGGTGTCCTTGCACCGCAAGAAAAACGCCAACATGACTAGATATGACTGAGACAACAATCAACAGCAGTCCTTTGTACCATGATGGAGCTCTGCCGTGCAGCCATCGAGAAAGTATTATAGCGTATTCAAGATCTAAATTCATTATTGTTCAAGACAACACTGTCAGACCTGTTCAGAGACTGGTAGGCAGCCATATCACAGGAAGCTGTGTGTGTGTGTCATGATCAAATGGCTCCCCCCAGGCTACAGTGAAAGGTCAGGGATCTACGCAGGAAATTAGTGTCTGCAGAGCCACAGACAACACACACACACACACACACACACGTACACACACATTGGGTTAAAGCAGAACCCATACCCAGGGTAGCCAAATATGTCCTTCATTAAATCCTGGTTCCACCTCCCTGGATGTCTCCGCCTGCTCTCATCGGCGATTTGTCCAGAGTACCACACAGAACGAATGTCCCTGTTTAATAACACCTCCAGTTTTATTCCTGTATTTAGTTGGTCTTAGCGCTGTCACCAAAGACAAATGATACTGCTCCTTCCCGCCCACCTACTCGCCCCTCACTCTGCCCACATCCTCCACTAAGGAGCCCCCCGACTCCTCACATCCGACATCTGAATAAAAAGCATGTCATCGCTCATCATTAGTGCCCATAAGACGGGCACAGGCTACATGAGCAGCTCTCCAGGTATTTTCTAACTGGAATTCTGCTCATTGGGTTTATGGTTGGAATTTCGGCTGAGTCAGACTCCGGTTTTCAACCCTCAATCCCCATTGAGACTCTAGACCGTAAAACCGGCAGCATTCAAAACACTGTGTGTTACGGTTAGCCTAGCATCTCAGCCACCATGGCCCTGTGCAAAGATCCTCGGCAGAGTTACTTCTCACCTTTTGCAGCTGTGAACTCACTCAGTTTTTCAGTTAACATTGTGTTGGAGCAACAGAGGCTGTCCTGAAAATGAAAAGCAGCTTAGGCCCCTGACCCTAAGACGGTGACCTGGATCACCCTCAAGTTCAAATCACTTGTTGCGGACATTTCCTGTAAATGTATTCGAAATCTATCTGTAACTTTTTGAGTTATGTTGCTAACAGACAGACAAACTAACAAACCCAGGGAAAAACATAACTTCCATGGCGGAGGTAATGCAATCACCTTTACTGACTGTAGCCATTTTTCACACTATACTGCTAGGCTTTATTACTTTCTCACTGACCCCTATATTTCGTTGCTTTAATTTGAATGTAAATCCCGATCATGCATTTCAGTAATTGAAAAAGTGTAAAGAAAAGCACTTTATTTGTTGATGCATTGCAAGTGATTAGAAAGTTTGATCAAGTTTAACCCAAAAACTCTCTAAAATGAACACACTCATGCTTTACAGTTCAAAGACCACAGCCTCCCATGAAAAGCTAAAACCTGTATATACTTGAGACTCCCTCTAAAAATGCATATGACTGCCTATTTTAATACATCCAAAACCAATTAACATTGATTAATACATAGTGGAAGACATTTCAGCACAACCCTGGAAGCTGACATCCGTCTGCCTTAACTTCGCTTTTCGGAATACAGCCAACCAGTGCTAAGGAAAATAACTAGCGCTCCTAGATTGGCTGCTATGCAAATGTCAGCCAATAGCATCTCTAGTAGCATTGCACCTAGGTATTTTATCTTCCCAACCTGCATTTTCCTTTGAATATTATAGATTTGCTCAATAGAACAATCTGTAAATAGGCACATTTTATGTGAATATTTTAAGGGTACATTCCACAGAAAAAATCTACAAATATTGAAATGCAAATAGGTGCAGGTCCACTGTATTTTCAGAAATAGTGGCTTTGGTCACAAACAAGTAGTTGTACGCTTTAAGTGTTGTTTCTTTGACCTTATCTAGAAACAAGATTTTGGCCTTAATAAGTAGGGATGCACCGATCCGACTTTTTCAGTCCCGATAACGTTACAGATTGCTGGAATTTGTGTATCTGTCGATACCCGATACCGATCCGATACTATTTGTGACAGTGTGGCGGTCCTGTCACTATGGCTCCGATAGATCATGTGCACTGGCTGCTTGGCCACAGGGATTAAAGGCACCAGACTTTACAAACTAAACATAACTGAGACAAAATAACAGATATAAAATATAAAATTACCACAAAAATAAAATTTAAGTGAAAAATTAATGTTTTTTGGTGAATTTGTTGCAGATTTTGCCCATTTTGAGTATCGGCTCATGGTATCGGTTAAGTTACACTCACACACACAGACACAACTTCAGATAAAGGGGCTTGCCCAAGGGCAAATTGACGTGTAACAGGAGGAAGTTTGAATTAAACTTACCACCTTCCGATTACAAAACAACTACTCTACAGATTAACAAGATCAAGTATATGAACTATTTCAACCACTCAGGTCTTCCAGCTCTAGTCTAGAAGAATTAGAACCAAACACGAAGAAGCAGATTTTAGTTTTTATGCTTCTCTTATCTAAACAAACTTTGGAACCACTGCAAAGCTGTTCATTTTAATCAAGGCTAAAACTCCTACCTGATTAGATCGGCCTTTGAGTAAGTGGTGGAATGTCAGAGGTTTTAATGAGTCATATGTCATCTGTCTCTAATATTGCGTTTTACACTTTTTGCTGTTATTTTTATTTTATCCCCTAATCGCCCAAAGCACCTTCAAATAGTTGTTGAAAGTATGTGACACAAATAAAGTTGCCTTGCCTAATCCTAATGCAATAAGTTCTGCATCAAAGTATATCAGACGAGTTTGCCCTGGGGTCTATTTCTTTCATTATTTTTTCATCATTTTATCTGCCTTTCTTTTAAATCAGCCAGATGTCCTCCAGGGTTTTCTTGGACGTTTGAATCCCTGCTCTTAACGTGCGTTATTAAGTTGTTAAAAAAAGAATAGCGACAGGATAATAGCACACCTGCTATACCTTTTATCCCACGCCTCTGCATATGCCTGCCGTGTCCACAACCACAGCCTTCCAAGCCCACACCCCAAAGAAAAAGTCATTGTGTTGTTATTTTTTGTCTGTGCGCTTTTCTGGAATGCAAGTTAACTGGCCGAGGCTTTAAGGCAGAAGAAGATTAAAAGCGAGCTTAACTAATATATCCGTTGTTCTCCCAGTGACGTGCAAATAAAGGGCCAAAAGCAGCCTTTTTGGGTGTTTAGGCGCAGCGGCCTGATGACGAGGTCATTTGTTTAGTATCGCTGAGCACACTTTTCTCATCCAGCCCGAGTCACGCACACGCTGCACTGGCGACCTCACCCCCCCACCTCCACTGTCACGCTCCTGCTCCGAAGCTGAGCAGATCAAACCCTCGTAATCTATTCCCCCCCGCGAACCACTATTGTGTTACCCATTTGGGGTGGGGGGGGCTGGAGGAGGAGAACATGCATTAAGAGGAGCGGTTTAACATCACAAAGCCTTTCTCGGTCGAATCTGTTGTTTTTTGTTGTTTTTTTTTTTCATCTCCCCAGGTCTTCATGAACCTCCTTTCTTTCCCTCCGCTGCCTCTTGTTCCCCTGTTTTCCACTTTCTCTCTTACTATCCGCCTCCTCCTCCCCTTGCAAATCCACTTCAGCCCTCTGATGCAAAGAGCCCTTTGCCCCCTCCATATTTATGATCCTGCTTCCTCGACTGTTGAATATGCGCTTAAGCACAGAGGGCCTCGAACACTGCCAGTCAGATCGGATTAGCGGGTGTCAATGGGTAGATAACCTCTCTGTTAGAGTGAGTGAAGAGCAAACACTCGAGCTGAAGCATTCATGACGGTCCTTTGGCCTTTAAACGCTGAGAGGCACCGTGTGTGGCACTCGGCCCAATAAAGATGAATAGGCTCTTGTTAATGTGCATAGGTGTAATTTCAGGGCTGGCAGGCTAGCTTGTGTATGAGTAGCATTTTCCAGGATTTCTTCCCCAGTGATTGTTTTTAAATGCGAAGGCCAGAAATGTGTTCCCAATCAGTCCACTAATTGAAATCATCTGTCTTAAATCTCACAACAATAATGTTTTTTTGAATGACTTACTGTGCTCCGCACAGGCTTTTCTGCTCCACCACCCATCTCTTTCTGATTACTTTGTCATAGGAATATTTGAAGGCCTGTTGCTCTCTGACTGTATTATATGTTTCTGGTTATGTTGACATTTACTTTGATGGGAATAAAATTGTTCCAGGCAGATTATCGTAGGAAAACGTAGTTCCTTTAGGACTGTTCAGCAGCTGGTAACTTACAGTAAGACGTGAGATGTCTAACTTTTCTCTGTTTACTTGCTAATGTTTTTTACGTCTTTTTTTTTTCTAATGGGGAAATTTACATCTTTATACTGTAGGGTTTACTGATGCATCCCTGTTCCCATGAAAACCCAATCTATTTTTGATTTTTTTTTGTATGGAGGAGAACTCTTTCACTGTTAAGATTTTTTTTTGTAGAGCATACCTAAATTATTTAAAGAAAAATGTTGCCTGGGAAGCTGAAATACCTATGTGCAATGCAACGTAGCACGCCACTGGCTGGCACAAAGCTGATTGGCTGTACCCCTACGAGGAAATAGGGGACTGTAGACTTTAGCCTCAGTGGTAGTGATGGTGGTTTTGATGCATTTTAAGATATATTTGGTGTTCAAATTATTAAAGGGGCAGTTATAAGTGCTTTAGAGGGGATTTTGAGCTGTTCGCAGGCAGCCATAGTCCCTAATCCTAGCGACTAACCAGGGATCCATCACAGTGGGCCTCATGCAGATTAAGCTAATGTTAACTTTAGTGGGATTTTGCAGATAATGTTTAGTTAGTCGGGGTTTGGCATGGACATATTTTCTAACCAGTAGGAATAAATGAAATTGATTTAACTTGAATCAGGAAAACAATAAATCTCCTCTGCTGCTACAAAAATGTTACAAACATGAATATTACACAATTTTCTTTGATTTTGAGTGAAGCAAAAGTTTACATTAAACTGAAATTGGTCGTTTTTAACTCTGCATGCTTACCATGCCAAATATTATACCTTTCTGCTTTTTGTAAACCATAGAAAATGTAGTGGCCTGATATCCTCTGGTTTATTGGTCAAGCACTCTGATTTGGCAGCCAATCTGTCTTGTTTTTAACGGCAACGTAGCACATGTTCCACCCCTGTGCCAAGCATGAGTTACAGTATTGTGACTGAGACAATCCAGTCATAAAAAAAAACAAACATAGTTTAGACCCGGATTATTAATAACACGGAAATACTGTGAAGTTATTTTCTTTCTTTCTTCATTCTTTCTTTACAGGCGAAAAACGTTTCAGGGCGCAAATTAGCAACAAACAAAATCACTCATTTTTTCTTTATTACTATATGTCTAACCTGGCCCCCAAAATGCATCTTCACAAACTGGTCAGGAACAAATGTTTTCAACTAGGCAACTCTAGAATGACTTCCTTCGATACTTCAAAAATAGATTCCCGGATGTCAAGCCTAAAGCATTTACCTTATAGCCTCTGCTCATTATAGTAGCTTATACTTATTAGACAGACTCCTCTTTGACTAGAAAAAATATGGGATTTTCTTATCATAGCATCTTGTGAGTGTAGAATACTCTGTACCAAATGCTATACTGTGTACTAAAAGGTAGTTCACCACAGTATATATCCGATAGCGGATGAGGATGTTTATGTTTGGAAGGGTTGTAAACAAGTGAAAAGCATGATTCAGTTGAGCAGAAAATCGCTCTTTTTTTTTTCCTTTTTTTTTTCCTGCAGCTCTCAAACCTTCCCAGCCGTGTTTAGTTGTTGTGAATTCTCTGGAAGATCTGCTCTCATCTCGTCTGTTCTTGCGGATGTCTTTTTTCTTTTTTCGTGGATGTGTGGAAGCCGGACGTTGGCAGAGTGGAGTTAATGATGCAGACATTTGTTTTCTCCCCTGGTGCCGCCCCTCCTTTCAGAACATTCTTACACCCTTTCAGGTCTGCAGTGGCTGAGTGAAAAAGAGCTAGTAGGACTCAGTGTTGGTGTCCCAGATTTAGTGACTGCTTTTACCCTCTCCAGACTCCTGGTGTGCGTGAGTGCTTGTCGTCTGAGAGAACGGCACCAAACAGTCGGCCACTTTAGCACAATCGTACAACAGACGGTCAGAAACTCAGTAAAAGTTCAGATTAATGTTTCATGAAGCTGTTTCTGTTGTTGAAACTGCAGCATTTTTGGGTAGTTGCATCAGTGTGTGTGCTGATGTTATGCTCTAATGATGACCTTAAGTGTCAAGAGATCTCACAGCTGCTCAGTTCTCCAGGAAGGGCGTATTATTTACCTTGAAGAAAGTTGGTAAAGGGAGATTGCGCTCTGGTTACACCTTCTCAGTTTCTCTTTTTCGGAGCAGTGAAGCAAACTTTTTCTTTCTTAATCTCTGCTTGTGACATGTTGTCGCATCTGAGGCTCTGCGCTAAACCCTGAACCTCTTGCCTCCATATCTCCTAACCTCTGAGTGGGACTCATTATGAGAAAGTTAGCAACTGAAGCCTCAGGTTAAAATTCACGCACTCTCACCCCACTTTTAATGGATTCGTGTTGTGTTACGGATCCGTTTAAACACGCCCCTCTGTGTGCCAACATCCTGGCATGCTTTGACTGACGAGGGCTGACTTTTGCCCTCTTCTGCCCACCGTCATGTCCCTTGCCATCAACTCATGCCAGATATCTCCGGTCGCCCCGGGGCATGTGCCAACATGCATAGCTCTGCTGTCACTCAGCAGGCATTGACAGCTGCTGGGTTAGAGTTAGGCCCTGGTACTCGTGTTTACAGGGGGAGAGTTGATGTTAGAGGTCATCTGGTTCTCTCCCTCACCAAGATGAGATTTTCTTGATTCTCTTGACAGTTTGTTTGTCCCATAGATCGATCCATATATAATAGAATAGATTTGCACTCATTTAACTTTTTCACATTGTGTAATCTTTTACAACCCCAAACATCTTTGATATATTTGATCGGAGCTGCAGAGCTCCACAGGGCTGCTGAGAGCGAGCATACCAGCCATTCGTAGAGCTGAGTTGATAAAGAATGTAGAAAGAATTCCATAAAGCATCCCATTTGGAAACATGTGGAAGAAATTCCAATGTTCAGAGAAACCACATCGAATTTTGTATCTCAATGCCAAACATTATCTATAATCCTGTGTTATAAACCCAAAACTGTTATCATGGTGAAACATGGTTGTGACAGCATCATGAATTCTGATAAATACTTGGTTGTTATTCTATAAACGAGGGATTCAAGGATACCCCTTTTTTTATCAAACCGATACAATACTCGCCTTGGAGTCTTTGCCGATACTGCTACCACACAAAAAAATGCTGTGAAATGGTAGACAGGTTTTATTTTCTTCTGTGCTTGTTAAATTACAGGTTTTTCAGTTTAGGTATCGGTACTTGGTATTGTTTTACTTTAACGAATACATTAGAACGGCATCAGCCCGATACCACTATCAGTATTGGTACTTTACTCCTACTCCCTACTACAAACCTATAAGTCCAATCTCAACTGAATTTGTGGTATTTTACAAAGAAGAATGGGTTAAAATATCGGCATTGCTGGTGGAGACATACCTTATAAAGACTTGCAGCTCTACATGCAGTGGAAGGTGGTTCTGCAAAGTGATTCAAAGAGCTGGACTCATATAGACGTCGCGCTTTTTAGGTCTTCATTTGTGAAAAAATTAATAAATTCACATCAGAAGTCGGTATTTGCTGCTGTTAGGTACCACAGCTGTCTGCAGATAGTTATAATCAGCAAATACTTGCGACTCCACTATCCCTATTTTAATGATTTTTATACCTCATATACCTTAATATGTATAGTTGAAACCGTCTCAGCACCATAGCAGAAAGTTATATGTACTGTTGTCCTTATATCTAGTCCTGGGATTACAGCCAATCAGTGCAAGGGGAAAATAAAGACCAGTCTCAGATTGGCTGCTTTTGAAACGTAGAATTGCACCATGATATTTCAGCCTCCTGAACTGCATGTTTTTGGAATATTTTAGATATGCGCTTCAAAATAGAAAATCTCTAGGTTTTGCATGAGTGACTTGGAGTCAGTGAATACTGAACCATAAATAGGTGGGGGCTCATCTCCCTATTATGCAGTTCTTTTTGTTGGACTAAAGGTTTTGGTTGGAGTTTGAGAACATGTGAAAAAGTTGAGTTGTTTAGCGCAGCAGAGTATGTCCTCTGGTTTTTCAGAAGCCCCCTAGCTACTTGCCTCAGCCCTGGCATGTGGCAGCAGTCCCCATAGTGAAAACGAAGTCTTGGCTCACCTTTGCCATCTGCTCGGTCACTGGTCGCCCCTCCTCCACCCCGGCCTCCTCGCACCCTCAGACTCTAGCTGCTCCTCACACGTTCTCTGCTCTGTCTCCATTTGGCAGCGAGCCGCTGATAGCAAAACCTGGTGCTGTGCTTATTTTAGAGGCCTCGCGGCGCTGACTTTTTCCCGGGCCTCCGTCTTTAGGAATACAGCCGCCCTGATAAAAGCCAGACCTCGCCTACGCAAGAACATGCAGATGTTCATGCACGCGGAGAGGCTGTCAGGGAGCATGTTCTCAACCGGTGCCCTCACTCGCCCTGGCTCTGTTTCTTAGTTACCAGCAGGGAGACGCTCATGATGCATATGTAATTTATTTAACAACAAAAAAAAAAAACTGTAACGTCCCTCTGATGTAGAAATGTCATAAATTACTTACTCTAAATACAGTCTGGTTTTCCCCTGCTTCTGCTCCAAGACAAACATCACCATTTCCTGCTGCTGAAGAGAGCTCATCATAAGAGGCAGGGACGACTCCTCGCTCCGCTCCGCTCTGCTCCGCCTTTCCCTTCGGCCTCTGCTCAGGCCCTCGTTTATCACTCACAGATGTGTTTTTCTTGCTGTAACACTCTAGAAGGGCTGGTTTATCTGGCACCAATTTGGAGCGGCATCCATCAAAATTTCGACACAACACTTGAGTGGAGCCTTCGAACGCGGTTACACGAATGTTGCCAGAGCTGTCACTTCATGTTTCTGCGCTGTTCACCTAAACGTGAATATCAACAATGTTCGCAAAAACAACAGGCTGTCATTTCACTGAAGCGTCAGCCGCAGGAAACTCGACATCGGATGCTTGACGTCATTTGTCGCACTAAATCATCCTAACCTCCTACATTTGATTCGTATCCTACCTCACGTTCTATGTATACACACCAGATTTATATTCTTTCTACAGCGTTCCTCGTAGCTGAGCGTCTAAAGGAAGCAGATGACTGTGTGCTGATGCAGAAAACATTGATACGCCGATATGTCGAAATACTTTATGCCACGATATTGTATCGACATTCGAAAGCAATGTATCGTTATTTCATTTTTTAAGGTTTGAATGGAACATTAATGATGACTGTCATTTTTGTAGTAAAATTAAAAGTATAGCTGGTTGTTGGCGGCTGTTTTCACCTTCCTCGTTCCAGTGGATCAACTGGATCTATTAATAAAACTGGAAGTGTTAGGTATGAAACAGGTTGGAGTTGTAAGAATGCTGGGATAGTTTTTCTATGGTTAAATTCAGCTTTAAAAATCATAAAATATACTCTTACTCACAGTATCGCTATATATCGTATTGTGATACATATCGTATCAGCAGATTCTTGCCATTTCTATTTCATAGCATGTTATTTTCCTTCTTGTGCTTCATAGGTTTTGCAACAGCAGGACAGCTCCCATCTCCTGATAAGTTGGCCTCATTTTACCCATAGTTCATTAACTTTAGTTGTTGGATTTTGATCCTGCCATATCTAGGGATGCTCTAGTTAGTCTTGATACCAATTAATGGGTTGCTTATAGCTTTGCTCTGCTGATTCAGAGTTTCTCTCTAAGCGCTGCAGATGCATCAAGAAATCAACTGGTGAATGAACTGACTGGTTTTAAGTTTTATCTTCCCTACTAGTAGCAGAAAAATCTGATCCTCTTTCCAGTCCGAGAATGCACCATATGTAAGCACCACCAGATTGGAAACAAGACTCTTTTCTGTTGAAAATTGTTTCCGAATAAAGAAGACCCGATGTCAATTACTTTAACTGTCAGTAAGGTGTTAAAAAAATAAATAAATAAAAGAAAGTGCAGAGGTGTATGAAGTGTTGTAAAGGAGTCTGTGGTTTGTGCGACACTCTGGGACATATTTGTGGTTCTTTCAGGCTGTGAGACGACTTTCGGCAGACAACAGGAAGGCTGAACAGAATGCAACAAAGTCTGTCTGTTTTAGGATTTTCAGCTTTGTTGGTTGCAACTTTCCCCCTCCCACACACAGCCTGATGTCATCTCTACTGCTTGCATAAATACTTGATGCCTTGAAAAAGTACCAAGGCCACAAAAGAAATGCATAAAGCGCAGTCCCTATAACTTCCTATTAGGGGGATGCAACAATACCACTTTTTTTCAAAACCGACACAATACTGATACTTGGATCAGAATACTAATGCTGATACTTCTACCACACACAAAAAAATGCTATGAATTGGAAGGCAGGCTTCTCTGCTTGTTACAACAAATGATGGTGAATTTGATCAAAAGTAATATATTAATAAAAATGACCAGAAAACAAAAATCTCTAGTTAAAAATAAAACATTTCTGTGCAATCATTGCAGAGTTTCCACATTTTAAGTATCGGTTCATGGTATCGGTTAACTTTAACCGATACCGATATGAGTACATTAGACTGTATCTGGTCCGATATCCAATACAAGTATCTGTGCATCCCTTCGTCCTATGTTATAGTCCTTAAAGAGGAATCAGAATCAAGCAGAAAACAGTCTCAGTAGGTCCAAGCTTTTTGACTCTAATCTATGAATCTCTTAACTAATGCATAAAACAGTTTTTAAAACTTTGTTTTTAATTCAACATCGAAATGACAAGCAGTCATAAAGGACTGACTCTGCTGTAGGTTCCTTGATGGTAGTGTTGGTTTGTTTTTAGATCCAAAAATGTGGGAATTTTCTCTTTTTATTTTGTATTTGACCTACCGATCAACAGTCACATTGGAGCGAGGAAACGTTGACCGATTTAGGTCACCGGCACGCTAGGAAGTTTATCTCTACTTTCTATCTTTGCAACCATCCTAGCATTACCAGCATCCGTTGCAAATATGAATTGATTGCTTTTGGATTCAAATGATGAAGGGATTTTCTCTGCTTTACTTGCACAGTAGGAGGAGGCAGAAGATGTCAGACTCAGTGAGAGAAACTTGGTAGATGAAGGCTGGGATGAGACTGGATCTGGTTTCAGTGAATAGGCGTGAGGCTGGCTGTCTGCTCCCCTGACCTATGGTAACCTCCGCTCCTTCCTCTGGTTTCTGTGTGTTTTCACTTGCGGACTGCCTGTGCTGCCATCAGATTTCTCTCTCTATCCCACTTAATAAGTGCTCACACTCCGTGTTTGAACACAAACACACCCCGCCGGTGCCGTCCCGCTTACAGTTGGTGGTCTGTGTTGGACCGCTTCACGCGTGTTTGGATGCCATTTCGGTAATCAGTGTGAGGGCGGCAAACTTACTCCAGACGGTTTTCACTCTTACTTTTTATTTTTTTTGTCAGATAATGGCAGGATTTCCCTGGAAGCAAGGAAATGGTCCCATTTCCCCTTTTAGTTATTCGACAGTGCTGACAAAGCATTCCACATACACGTGTGTTCCACATAATCTGGGATGCTTCTTATTTTCCTACATATAAAACATGAAATAAAGTCTGAATAGTTACATTACTTCGGTGATGGTCTGTTGAAGTTGATGTGCATATAACGTTGTACATAAAGCCCTAATGACCCAGTTTTGGTCACATCTTAAAGGGATACTAGAATTCGAAACAACATTTACCTTAATTTTGTTTCATTTAGACAGTTTGGGGTGTACCATATGTACCATACCAAAACATTTGTACCGTCTCTGACCCACTTATCTCATCATCTGCCCTAGACACACACTTCATAAAATGAATGTCCCCGCCCACTTCAACATCAGCAGAATGCAACTGTTCGTTGCAGAACTATTAACCCTGACTCATAGAACCATCGGGGTAGACAGGCCAATCAGCACAGAACAAATGTAATATTCATGAGTGGGTGGAGACAACCACATTGTAGGGTTTCATTGCGGGGTGGCATTTATTAGAGCTCCTGAGCCACTTTCCCATAGATCAAAATATTCTAGAACCCCTTTGATGGACATCCTTCACGATTTCCGACTGCCCTTTCGACAGATTCTCCCACCAGAGCTGTGGATCTCTGCAGCTCCTCCATAGTCTTGACCAGGGCCTCTGGGCTGTTTCTCTTAAAGCTGCTATACTACATTTTCAAAACAAGTTAGCTTAAATCATTTTTTTGTGCACCTTAATATTTTAACACACCATAGCTATAATTTTTTTGTGAATATTTAACCTAAAAAAATGTTTCTGCCGCATTTGTGTAAAAACCTCAGCCAATAACATGACTCGGTCTGAATCCAGCAATTGGGCCCTCCGGTTGTCTGATTCACTGGACAAGCGCACTTCCACATTTACTTGGCTCCTCCACTCATTACACATTCTGAAATAGAAGAGGTTCTCCACTCAGTAGGGTCAGAGAAGGGGAAATAGGTGGCTGCTGCCACTTCAGCTTTAGGACAAACTACCAGAATCCCACAAAGATAAATGCCATATGAAGTCACTGAAAAAAACAATGAGTGAGTGAACGGTGACCAGTCTCTTGTGATCTCTCCTCTGCTGTGGCAATGTGGTTCCCAAATCAGCAGGGCGTGGCCTAGGGTTCTGCGGCTGTGTTTTAGTCTAGCTAGTTTTGGAAATTTACTATAGCGGCTTTAATGAGGCTCTCCTTGCCGGTCCTCTTGGTTTAGATAGACGACCATGTCTCAAGTTGGGTTGCCATTGTTTCACACTCTTTCCATGGTCAGAGGATGGACTAAACAGAGGTTGGTGACATGTTCACAGCTTGGTCTTTTGTTTTATAACCTAACTGTGCTTTGAGCTTGACTGCAAAGACATG
Source organism: Apricaphanius iberus (assembly GCA_028564705.1). NCBI lineage: Eukaryota > Metazoa > Chordata > Actinopteri > Cyprinodontiformes > Aphaniidae > Apricaphanius > Apricaphanius iberus. The sequence continues at coordinate 473,028 of JAPXFQ010001857.1, forward strand.
CCACAGTTTTTGGATCACTATTTCTAAAATCAAAAGTTTAAATTTATTAATATTTCCCCTACGATAGCCACCCAGCTCCATTATTTCTTGAATACTTTATTTCTGTAGCAGCGTTTGGCATTGTCTTCTCTTCTGTCTGATTTTCTTAGTGTGTGGATGGAAGGACAATGAATCTCTATATGTTCTCCCTGGTCCTCAACACATGGTGTGTGTTGTGTGTGTGTATGTGTTCACAGTTAACCTAATGGAACCTAGGGAACACGATGGATCACGGCTGAGTAGGGATCAGCAAAGTGGAAGACCCTCCCTGTTGTCTTTATTCTCTTCAGCTCTTTTCGCCACAGTCCAGCCTGCCAGCCCGCTAATGTAGTTAGCCTCCCCCTAATGATGGTGAAATCTCATTAATATGCTTCACAGCCAGGCCCAGTAACCAGTGGGGATGAAGGTAATCAAATCTCAAAGGACTAACCTAGAGCTGAACCCCAAGAACTGCTCGGTTGCACTGGGCTGAGACAACCCAGTGTCTGGAGGCTTGATGATAGCCAGTGGGCTCGAGTGTCTGTGTGGTTCTTTGCCTTTGAAGTGGTGATGTTAGCCAGGCTATCTTCTGTCAGGATTGTGGCCCTGAGTAGTTCATCATCAGAACAGATTTCATTTCAGTCTTGTGCTTATTTGTCCATTTAAGTCTAGCCCTGCGCTAATTGCTTACGGAGGCGGCCTTGGCTGCAGGCTGAGTGCACTCGCTGCTCTTTATGTACGCAAAGCGAGCTTAAGGAGCAGCATTACAGAACACTCAAACTTGAACCTAATTAAATCATTGATACTTTGGCTCTTGAGTGTGAGAACAGCTCAGAACATGAGCTGTTAGGACATGTGGGTGCAGCTCGCCTGCATACAGATAAAACATTGTTATTCTTATCAAGGAATGAATAGAGAAGTGGTTCCCAACCTTTTTTCCTTGAGGCCCATCTTGCCTCTGTCCAAGACAAGCCTGGAACCCCCGAACCCAACTCCTAGCTGCATGCACTCATTAAATGGGACTTTATTTGAAATATTAAACAGCCGTGGTAGGTTTTGACACTGTAAGCTGTATGGACCATTTTCTTTTTGTCTTTTAAAAAGTAATATTTACTGATACAATTTTCGTAACCTCGGCACAGACAAAGTGTTAGGAACTTTTAAACTAGAGGACCAGATCAGTTATTTGCCATTGCTACAAAGTTTTGTAGTAGAAGTTAAATCAAAAACTAAGATTACATATATAAAAATGTGCTTGCTGCTGCTAAAAAGAGAGTAATCTATAATACAATCTAATAATAATAGCCCTAATATTTACAAGCACAATTTTAACTAGAACACATATTCATTTAGATTGATAGACTTAAGCTTGGTACTAGAGTGGAATAAATACCCCCTTAATTTTGTGCTCATTTTGAACAGATTATTACACAAGCATTTTGGACTTTTTAGTCAGGCTACCTCCCCCAACTAAATTGAAACCCTGTCATGCGTATTTTTTTCATTGAAATACCCACAAAACAATAACGTATCCAATTGGTGAAACTATAAATATTTTCTGAAAGGAGGGCCAAATCTATTAAAAAGTCAGGTCCAATTTACAGTGCTTACAGAGTTGTGTGGTTTAGAATTGCATACAGAACTGTGTCTACCTTGTGGAGTGCCAACTCAAGTTTTACAGCTACAAGAAGACAGATGGTTGGGACTTCTTTAGTTTCCACACCATTACTTGATTGGTGGAGCCTTTATTTAGCTAGCTGACAGGCAGCGCTCAACAACAAGTGTGGCTTCTTATTGTCTCTGCTAGTAAAGGCGTGTAAAAAGCCTCAAACTAAACGCATCTTTTGAGAGCAGTGACATAAACTCATGTTGGCTTTGGATATTTCCTCCTTCCTTACAGTCCTCTGCTCTAATGGTCCTCCTCCCTCCTTGTTGCTCCCAGTTCCAGCTGTTTTTAACTTATTAATTATAACTGTAGATGTTTTTCTTTACACATTTTAAGGACCTATCGATATCCAAACACTTCTTGCCTCACCTAAATAACTAATTCACATCATACCTGAATGCCGGATAAATAAGAAGTGACGGTGTACCAACAATTGTTCCTGGAAAAGATAATCAAAGTAAAACAAATTAAAAATGCCTTCACTCAGATTTAATTTGTAGAAATTACTTGAAGGCCATTAAGGATTATTAATGTACTTAAAGGTTGGATTCTTCTACGTTTCAAAGTATGTAGGATTATGCTGGTGCAGTGAAGAATAAATCAATGTTTAGAAATGACCTCGGCTGATTGGATGTGAGCAGTGTGCTGCTGTCACTTCTGCTCTGACTGGTTACCTCTGACGTCGTGGGGCTGTCGATTCCCAGTGCTGGGACTGGTTTGACGACATGCCAGCCTGCACGATTTAATTCAGCCTCGGCTTTGATTAATGGTTTGTGTTTCACCTTCCCAGGAAGCTACGATAAGAGTTCCCAACAACATTAGAAAGCTGTAAGAAACCTCACTCTCAGTCACAGATCTAGTGGTGCGATGCTCTACTGTGTTTAGGTCTTCAGTGGCTGGGGCGATTTCCGCTGTCTGTGCATCTAAATGGTGCCAAACGCAGTCACGTTCCCAGAGGTCGAAACAAGCTCCGCAGGCAAATCTGACTCACTTCTTTCAGTTTCTCTGGGTATGATTTTTTTCCCCTTTTTTTCTTCTGTGTAAGGCACAATAGGCAGGCTTGTGTCATGCTTAGTGCTGATCAGAGTTTTGCCCGGCGAGGGCAGCTGATGGCCTAAGTAGCCCTGTCCTCTCTGCTGAACCTCTCTGGCACGGTTTCTTTCTGTCCACAGGCCTGCCATTGTTTATGCTCCATGCCTCGGCTTGACAGGGCTCCAGAAGCCAGCCATTGTATTTAATTACAGGTCGTCGGCCCCCTCACAGACTCTTGTCCTTGTGTCCTAGATTTCCATGAGCGCTCTCATTAGGAGAGTGTACATTCTGTGTGTGTTTGTGTGAGAGAAAGACAGAAACTAATCACTTCCTTTATGAGCATTTGAAACCATATGGACCCTAGATTTTTAGCATATATTTATGTGACTGTTGGTGATTATTTTTTTTCTTTTTACACCGCGTCGTAATGAGTCCACATCAAGCATGGCGGAACAGCAAAGAGAACTGAATGGATTCCTGACGATGAGAAAAATATGCCACGTTACGTAAACGCTGCCCTGTTTAAGCTTAATTTGCCTGACATGAGCGTAGTGACTGCGTGGCCCAGTGGCATGGGCCACGGCGGCTCCCAATGACACCGGCGTAACGGCGGTCGGCTGCAAAGCTCCCCTCGCTGCCAACAACCTGCCCTTTTATCTCACGTCTGTTCCACTTAACATTCTGCCGCTCTGCTTCCTTCTGGAATTAATATAGACGCTTCTCGTTGTCTTTCCTGCGTCCTGTAAAAATGTGTAATAAATGAGTCTCTAAGTTACATCTTAGCCTTTTTGTTTGGCCTCGCTCCAACTCGCGTCTCGAGAAAACTTTATTGATCTTATTTTTTCCTTTGCACCCCACTTCTGTCTCCAGCCTACAGAATGTGGTAGAGAATGTGTGGATCTGTCTGCTGCCCCGGTATTTAAATATGACGCCAAACTGAGATTTGTTTCTTTTAGCCAATAGGCTGGACTGGATTTATTTATTTTGTCGCCATGCTCAGGGAGCAGATGGGGAAGAATTGTAAAAAAAAACAAAAAAAAACACTGCAGTAAAGAGTGGCATCCTGGTGTCACCAGGTCTCCTTTATAATTATTAGACACTATCCACATACCAATAGGTTGTTTTGGGATTCAAATTGTCAGCAACAAACGCGTCTGATGGAAGAAAAAAATAATTCTCCAGCATCCTAGACAAAAGGGGAGCGTAATGATTGGTCCTTCTTCCCAGCAGCTGTAAGACTCTATAACAGCTCAGTGCATGGTTACATCCCTGCCATTTAGAGCTGAGGATCGATTCAAATTTCAAAAATCTATTCGATTCCAATCCTGAAGGTTTAGAATAGACCATGACTAGTCCATGTTTGGGAGGACTTCTTCAGAAAGATGTTTCCTACACGACACAGTGTAATCCGGTTCTTTTACTTTCATCAGCCGTGTGAAGCGGCTAATGAAGCACGTTGTCGCCACAATTTTGCCCTTACTGTACAGTACATTAGTTTTCTTACTTAAATTTTTTATATTCTATGAATTTTAATGATGCAACGATACCACTTTTTTCAAACCAATACTTTGATTCGAGTACTTTCTGTTAGTAAGTACCAATACCGATACTTCTACCACACAAAACAAATGCAATGAAATGAGGGACAGGTTTTATTTGCTTATCTGCTTGTTACAACAAACGATGGTGAGTTAGATTATATATTGGTATGAATGACCACACAACTAAAATTTCAAGTGAAAAATAAACAGTTTCTTTGAAATTATTGAAGAATTTCCACATTTTAAGTATCAGTTCATTGTACTGGTTAACTTTGACTGATGCAGATACAGTACATAAGAACAGTATCGGCCCTGATTGGTGCATCCCTAATACATTTTCTTGTGTATCTACATCTTTTGGTCACTTTGCTGCAGTTACACCTGATGTTTCTATTCTATAGTATAGGATTTGTGACGCTGTGGGCTCTCTTTTAAAACAAAACACATATTGCTTTTTCATATTTTTTTTTTTTCATCCCGAGTTAGAATCTTCAAAAGATTTACTGTAATATATTATTCCTTTTCTGCAATGATCATAAAAAAGATTTACTTGAAGAGTTTTTTGCGCATCACTTAATGGGCGTCACCAGCTGATGTTGAAATGAAATATGGAGTTTGTTGTGGTTGGCCCACTTGGGCCTGCCTGATGTGTTTCAGATAACAGGAGCAGGCTTCATACTGTGACACCAGCTCTAGCCTGGAGTGCTTACTCATCCCTTCTCCTCCTTGTCTCATTTCTTTCCAGTAAAAAGCCTCAAACAGATGAATATATATTTGTTTTTATAAGCTGTAATTCTTCCTTTGAATCTAAACTGTTTCTTTTTCATCTGAAGCATGAAAGACTGTGTTTACCTCTTTAAACTAATGATTGCTGGCTGTGAGGGGAAGAAAGGAGGTAAATCTTTAGAGCTCCTGTAGACAAAGCCAGCTCAGACATGCTGGAGTTTCAAAAGCGGCATAGAGACAAAAGTTGTTATGAAGCTGCACCATTTAAAAATGTTTAAAGCGCGCCACCACCACCCCACAACCCCCAAACAGAGCCAGCTCAACATCAGCATTCGCCAAAGCAGGATTATAGACTTATTTGGTCAAGGGTTGGCTGTCTGTCGTGTGAATGCAGATTTTATAATTGATTTAAGAACAGTGTTTTGTAACACACTCGCTATTGAGGTCAAAGTCCAACGCTTGTTACATGGAGGTGGGTTTTGTCCTCCATAATCCCAGCACCAAATGTTGTTTGCTTCGTCTGTGTTACCTTGACAGCCACCAAGACGATTTCTGTTGCACCTGCTGCGCCGCAGGAACCCCTGGCTTGTTTTGAAGGAGTCTGCCGCAGCCTGCGATTGATCCTGCAGCCGGTGGAAGCACGTGCTTTATAGACTAGCCGAATTTTAAAAACAGCAGCACGGCTCGTATCAGACAAAACTAGACTTTGAACCTCGCTGCCAGTGCAGGCGGCTTGAGTTGCACTCATGCACACAGATGCATTATATGAGCTTGAACTAAGATCTCTGCAGCGATTCAATTTATCACTGGTTTGATAAGAGACATAATTCTCTGTAAAAAAACAACAAAAAAACACCTGATAAGAAAGTCGTATTCAGCTTTTAAGCTGCCTTGCCCACAAATCCCCACATGTCAGCCTGTTGGTGATTTGTATTGGACGTAGTTAAGCGTATCTGTCTGCGGTGGGTTGCTTAAGATCTGTGTCTGGGTGTGCACTCGTGAGATTGTGTTTAACCCGCTCGCATCGATTTATGCCGAACGTCTGTCAACGCCGGCCTGATGGTGTTTGCTAACTCTCTCTTCTTCTTCTTTTTGTTCTTTTTCCTCTCCTCTCCGCAGCAATAGAGACCCAGAGCACCAGTTCAGAAGAGATAGTGCCAAGCCCTCCCTCGCCTCCCCCGCCGCCCCGCGTCTACAAGCCCTGCTTTGTGTGCCAGGACAAGTCCTCAGGGTACCACTATGGTGTCAGCGCCTGTGAAGGCTGCAAGGTAAGACTTCCCCGGCCTTCCTCTGAATCTGCCAAGCAAGCAAGATTTTCAGCCATCTCATAGCCTATGTGTGATTTACACGAAAGATGGAGCTAAACGGACGCTTTAAAGATTTCAGGCCCGGTTCTCACGGCCTTGTGAGATTTTTCAGTTTAATGCTGGAATCTAATGCAGAGCAATAAGATAGAGTTGTTGTTTTTCTTCAGTCCGACCAGATTACATATTAGTTGTATCGGCGTCGACAGAATTTCTTTCCACACTCGTACATTATACAAGATCTCTCCTATGATGGACGTTCCTTTTATCACACAGTGTATGAAATGTCATCTCTGCAGGATTTCAGCTTTTTGCTCCACATATCAGTTCTGCTGACATGTCCAAACTGGTTGCCTGTTATCAATACAGCCCTGTTTCCCAGGTGTTGAAGAGGCCGCATAACCCCCATCTGCTCTGTTATCAGTGGATAGCTGCTGTGTGTGCATGCATGTTCTCTTTTACTGGAGGTGAACACGGGGCAAACCGGTGTGGAGGTTGTACTCCTCGATGAGGCGGTTCAGGGTTCGATTCCCGACCCCGAAACCTGTGCTGCTTTTCCTACCCCTTCTCTCCGCTCCTGTTTCCTGTCGAGCAACTGTCAAAGAAATGCAACTAGTGGCTAGAAAATCCTTTAAAGAAACAAGAAATATTCCGTTGCAAATTGGTCCTTTTTCATGTGTGGAAATGTTGGTTCGAAACCATCACGATCTTAAAAGGGTCTTAAAGGTTAAAATTAAAACAAATTCTTGTCAACTACTTTTAAAAAACTGACTTATTTTCTGTGTTCTCAAAGAAATGAAATCCAAACAAACGTTGGTTAGAAACAACTATAGTTGACTACAATCCATCATCAAAGCTGCTATGAAGCGTACTGCATGCTGCGTGTGAAGAGGATCAAACCAAGCAACCTAAAGAAACACTGGAGACACCTGCCAGAGCCAAGAAACAGCAACCTCCTTGGATCAACTTTAATTAAAAATGTCTGAATTTTTATCATTGTTACAGTTTTTTTGTAATTCGCGTATGTCTAAAAATAATCCTTAAGAGTCCTAAAAATATTCTTGCATTTTGATCTGAAACTTGGAGAAACAATAATTTAGGTCAAAGCCTGAGAACCCGAGAAAAGCTCTGATTTCCATCTGGGCCATCTCTGAACAGAACAGAGGTCTTTATAAGGAGTTGGTTATTACAGAGGATCAGAATACTAACAGAACACGGAGATTAAAAAAATCTGTGAGGCTGTCCCAAAGATGCATGCTGTGTAAAAAAGTGTAAAAAATTCAAAAGGTCTAAAAATTGGCCTATTCTCTTGCTCAACTTGAAGTATCGATCGACTTAGACACAGACTTTGTATTATAGTCCGTTTAAATTATTTTTGTCCTTATATTTCCCGCTACTGATTCTGAGAGCAGCTAAGAGTTTGGTCATTACGTTTTTGAGTTTATTGAAGATTCCACATATAAGCGAAACCAGAAACTGTCGCTGTCCAGAAAAACAGATTCTGAGACATCCAGCATATAGGGAGATAATACTAAAGAAAGCTGTTTAAGTGTACCTCGCTTTAAAGCTATAGGCTTTTCAGGCAAACAGTATCAGTCGGGTTCTGTTTTCTTTAATGACCTGGATGTTTATTATGGATCAGATAATCCTGATCAGTTAATACCTAGTATTTAGAATCTTTATTTTGGCACGCAGAACATTTTTTCCTCACATAACACATATAATGGTTCATACAGTGCCATACTGTCAGAGGAGGCTGTTCCTCAAATAAAGAAGATATTACAAATAAGAGAAATTCAATTTGCCATTGCCTTCTCTCTTTAGATTACCGATATACTCCTATGATTATACATGCTGACATTCCACAGTCTAATATATATTTATTGATTTTATTTCTGATTGGGGCAGGGTGAAGAAATAAAGACTGTCACACACTGATAGGGGGCGGTATTGAGCACCATAGGGACAAGAAACTAGACAGAAAATAGTCTAAAAATTACAAACATTGCTGTAAGTATAGAACAGCTAAAGGACGAATTTCCTCCCTGGCAAGTAAAGCAACCAGACTTTTAAAAAAGAAAAAAAAAGAATAAATAAATCTAAAAAGGAGGATGTTTACAACAGAGCAACAGATAATAATAGAGGAGGATAGGTGCATGGACTTAAAAGGTATTTCAGGTTGAATAAGAAAAGAAACCAGGCAAAGAAAACATTTAGCTTTTCTGGATTACGTATTGTTGAACATTATGGAATTGATTACAGCAGAATTATGAGCTTTTAGGAAAACGAATTGTTTCAGTCAAGATCAGAATTGAAATATAAGCTTCTGTTTTGGATAATCTCTAGAGGAGCCATTTCCTCAGCCTCACCCAAAATCACTGGGCTGATACAATATTAAAGGTAGATAAGTAGATTTTTGTTCTTAGTATTTATTCCTTTCTTAAAAACTGTTACATGTTGGTATGAAACTTTTAAAAAGATGAGACATGGAAGGTGGCAGACAAACACTGACCTATAGTCTCTACGAGAATCCCAGAGGTTATCAGCGCTCACCTGACTGAGGAAATAAGTGACACACCAATCAGTCTCAGCGCATCACCAAACCTGTGCTTTGTGTTCCTACCTATGAGCCCGCTCCCATATCCACAGTGCTAATTTGAGAAATTCCGGATGCCTTCTCTGTATCTCTGCCTTCAGAGGAGACGTCTTGGTATAGGATGTTCAATAATTCAACACTACAGGCAAGCAGGAGAAAGTATATGGTGTCTCATCTGGGACTGGGGTAAGTTGAGGGTTAGCAGCATCAGCCTCGCTGCAGCATGCCAAACTACAAAGGCATTTCCTGGGGGCTGCAGCGAGATGGGGAAATATGGGGGGAGGGGGGATGGATGTCGAGCTCTGCTGCTTAGGAGACAGCTCCTTCGTTTGTTGTTTAAGTTCCACCGCCCTTATAAACTTACCAGGAATGCGCTTTTTTTTTTCTCCACTTTTGCCCGCAGATATTAGCACTTAAGTGTTAAATATGCATAGCCACCCCTTCATGTTTTTGTTTTTATCTTGGAGGCAAGGCAGTGTGGAGAGGTTTGCATCTCGCACTTTATACTTCATCCCCTCGGTTTGTTATTAGATTTAAAAAAAAAGGCAAAACAAATGTCTTTTTCATCTGAGCTCTGTTGCGTCGGCTGCTCTGTAATAGGGGCCGCTGTCGGAGGTTCAGAGACGTTTACACGCGCATGGTCGCAGTAGGAGGCTGGGTGTGCTCTCCTAATCTGGGAAACGGCGTGAAAGTCATGTACAACAGGATTCCTCCGCTTCCCACACACTAACGCAGATCTTCACACACGCGCAAAGCAAAGTGCTCCCGTCAAAGCCCCTGAACCCCCAGGTAGGCGGCGGTGAGATGAGAAGCACGTGGCAAATGTAACCACAGATGTGTTCTCGCCTCCACCCCATCCCTACCATGCACCTTTTGCAGCTCTCATCTCCTCCGAATCTCTGCAGGGCGGCTGACAGGCTCTTGTTGGCGGTTGGATTAGGTGCTGATACGAAAAGAGGCTTAAGGGCCGCAGGAAGCGATGACTCCAACAATGAGGAGCAGGAGGTTAGGGCGGGGAGAATGGGTTGGTTTACGAGCCGGCGGCAGCGCCCAATCAGTAGATGCTCCGAGGGACCACCTGCTCCTAACGTTGTCAGGAGGGGGGCGGGTCAATCCCCTCGTGACATCCAGGTCAGGGTCAGCACCCTATCGGATCAAAGAGGAGATGGTACACACACACACACACACAAAGACCAAGTACTAATCCCTTCGCATCAGCTGCCACAAATAAAATGAAAACTACAAGCCTTGTTGTCCTTCGCCGTGTTGTTTGCCCAGATCGCTCAGACTCTGCTGCAGAGAACTGGAAGCTGTTTCTCTGCTTTAACTAACCCAAAGAAATCAGTTCAAATTTCTACAGATATAACCTATACTATGCTTGATGAGCTGTCCAACGACAGATGACAAACTCAACAAACCGTCCACATTTTCACCTTTCTTTTTAGCTGATCCTAGGCCCGACTCACTTCCACTCTGCGATGTGAGAAGAGGCTTGTGATCCGGGGTGGACAAATTGTGACCTTATATCCACCAGCCATCTGTCGGCTAGCACTACTAATCCAGCAGCATCGGATGGGGCTCCCTCCCTGGCTGCTCTCGCCAACAAAACATCAATCCTGACACTGACCTGTATTACATTCATCCACGGCCTCGGCAGCCTTTGAACCAGTTGTTGGCTGATTTGCATTAACCTTTTTTTTTTTTAATCTTTTTGACACACAACACGTTGAAGCAACAGAGGAACAGAGATTAACAGTGATTTAATCAGTCAGGTGGTATTTTAGGATAACAGAATTTAGAGTGCATGGCTTTTGAACTCGCGAGCTGCTTCTTTGGTTGCAGAAATCAGCATCTGATGTTTGCTAAGCAGTCTAAACTTCATATTAATGATTAGTGTGATCAGTCTGGAGGATGCTAGGATCAGGATGCTAATCTGATGTTGAAACACCACGGTTTTACAGAGGGATGCACTGATCCTTCTTGTCATGGCCAATACCATTTCCAGTTGTCTATGGGGTCTGACCTGCTAATTCCAGTCTGGACACTGTACCAGTAATTCATGTCAGCATTTATCCCTGTGTATAGTCATTTTTCTACGTCAAGGTGCAATACTTGGTTGATTCATTTAAGCTCTGATCTAATGAGTCTCTAGTTTTGATACAAATAATAAATGGGATCTCTGGTCGAGTTTTAGTGAATCTGTAGTTTCACAGCATTGTGTCATGTAAAATTAAAACAAAAATCACATTTCATTTACTTTAGGCGGAAAAACCATAATTAGTCATGCTGCTGTTAAATTCATTCCTACAGTTACCTTCAGTAGTTATTGATATCCTAAAATAATCATCTGCTAAATGTAGTTGACTGTTGCTTCTTTTAGTCATTCATAGAGTAACACGGCGTTTATAAATAGCTGATGTCAGCTGGTTATACTCCAGTAATCTGCTCCTATAGTCAGCATTCAGCTGCTCACAAACATGCTGCTAGTAGCTCCATTTAGCAGGAGCAGCTTAAAAGCCCTTATTAGAGTTATGAGTGACATTGTTTTAGTGACCACACTGGGACTGACAATACTTCCGATTTCTCTTTCTAATGAGCAAATGAAAATCACGGTAGCTTCCTTTCAGCCAGCTCCCTGGCAGTGTGCAGCAGCAGGTGGGGGAGGGTCAGAGCTTCACAACTTTATTCCTCTTACAGCTAGAGGATTCTGCAGGAAATCTGACACTTTTTCTATCATCTCAGTGCAATGTCTTTAAACTGTAGGAATGCAGATTCCCATATTCTCAGATTATTCTTTGGAATGTGACCTGAAATTAAAAGAAAATTATTAGAAATAATTTGCATATTTATTGTTTTTTCCATGGAGAACATTTGAGATATAGGTCAAACATCTAGGCTCAGTGCTGCTTGACTTGCTATTGTTTCGGGTTGTGGAATGCAGGAGCAGAATTGGTTTTCCTTGGCACTGATTGGGAGAAGGAAGACTGTGGATGATAGCGTCTGAAGTAGCGCTACGACAATCCCCACAGGTTTTCTGACTGATTCTGAAGGCCTGTTAGTTCTGTTGAGCTATCACTCCCTGATGTCCTGTGAGCGTAAATGGAACAGATTAACCCTCTTATGGACTTAACTCCTCAATATTTCCCTCCTGCATTCAGGTCAAGGATTCAGCTTTACATACTGCTAGGTTGCTATAGGATCAAAGTTAAACTGCGACTTTGGGGAAATTCTTTGAGAGAGTTGACAGAACGCTGTTACAGTAATGTACAGAAAATAGAAGGGGAACAATTAGAGGCTGCATTTAGATGGGACATTTTTTCTGATTGCCATTTTCAGCTCCTTCTCCCTCCTGTTTCTGTCTCGCAGGGATTCTTTCGGAGAAGCATCCAGAAGAACATGGTGTACACTTGTCACCGAGAGAAGAACTGCATCATCAACAAAGTCACCCGCAATCGCTGCCAGTACTGTCGGTTACAGAAGTGCCTGGAAGTTGGGATGTCTAAAGAGTGTAAGTATAAACTTGCTGTTTCCACAGAATCCCTTGCTGCCCGGCCAGAGAACAAGATCTCTTGATGGCTGTTTAATCCAAAAGCGTGTTGGGGCTGCAGAGAATGTTACATGGTCTCCACTCACAATGTTGCATAAGCAGTGTTTAGGGCTTGTGCATATCAGCTTTGACACAGATTCAGGTGTGAATACTGATGCTTAATTTAGAGATTAGTATCTTTCAGTTCAGCCAGATAACAAATATGCTCCTGTTGCATGAATGACTTTTGATTTCAGTGTGAAAAACAGGGTTCCTACTCTGGCAGTCTGGGAAAAACATGTCATTATGGGGCACTTTTTAAAGAGTTTGACAAATTATTAATGGGAAAGGAAAGGCATTTGCTCTTTTGCTCTCCATCCATTTGATCTATCCAACCATGCATTGGATTTTATTATGTGTCCATCCATCCATTTATTTGTTTTTTCATGCAACATCCCTTCATCCATCTGTTTTTTAATGTATTTATTAGGGGTGTCACGATCTCTATTTTTGTTGAAATCGACCCGAAATTACATCACGACCTTGTGCATTGAAATCTAAAAGACGATATGTTGAGCTAGAAGCGTTCTGCAGTCCTTTGCTGCAGTAACAAACATACGTGCTCCACGTTAGAGTCTAAGTATCCAATAACACAATGAAATGTTACTTTATTTGTCACTTTTCACATTTTTCTGAAAAACAGTCAGTAAGCGAGTCTAAACTCTTGCTAACTATAGCTACACAGTAGCTGCGTTAGCCGCACTTTCCCCTCAGTTGGGTATTATTGCCTCTGTATGTCACGTGACTGTGCATAGTCACGTGACTCAAGGCAACGCGCATTTCTTAAAGGGGCAGGAGCACCGCTAAACTAAAACTTATAAAATTTAACTTCTATATTACAATAAGACCATCCCTGTGAACACAGCACACATCTACAGAGCACAGTTGACGCTAGCAAGTAGCTATATGCTAAGCTACAGTTAAAACAAGGATGAAGAAAGGAGCTGCGGGGCCGGAGCTAAAGCTGCTCCTTCGACTCTCAAATCACCGGTGAGGAAATTTTGCTTTCCCCAAGAGTTAAGTCGACATTCACATTGTAAACCACAGGACTACTGGTAGTTGCACATTAGCTGGTTTCTCAGAGCCAGCCGGAGCTTAGAGTTGGTGCGCTGCAGTAACTAAAAAGACTGGATGGCAGCCACCCTCTGTTACTAATCATTTCTGTTATTTAAACAACATTCTTACACTTATTAGTGTAACAATTTATTGTAAATACAATAATATTGTAAATAAATTATTTCCATTTGACCATTAATGCCTAATGCCATACATTACACAAGAATTATGGAAATTGCATCACTTATAAGTCTTTTGTAATAAGATTTACTGTACGATGTTTAATGAATAAAACCGATAATCATAGAGTAGACTAGTCTAAAAATGGCATAGGGTTCTGTACTGTAAAAACCCCCAAAAACAATTGAGAATTGAATCATGACAAAATTGACAATTCAATCATGATAAAATTGAGACTCAAACCAAATTGACGATTTGGGGAATCATGAAACCCCTAATATTTATCCATCCATCCATTATTTTGTTATTATTCATCTGTCCAACCATCCAGCTTTTTATTCATGCATCTGTTCGTGCATCCATTCATTTGTTTTTTATCCATCCATCCATCCATCCTTCCTTTTCCATCCATGCATCTATTCATTTGTTTTTTTCCATCCATCTGATCATCCATCTACTAATTTGTTTTCTTATGCAACATTCATCCATCCATCCATCTATTTTTTTATCCATCCTTTTGTTTTTATTAATCCATCTAACCATCCAGTGTTTTATGCAGCAATCTGATCATGCATCCATCCATCTGTTTTTCATCCATTTATCAATCAATCCACCCATCCGTATCTGTTTTTATCCATCCATCCAGCCATTCATTTTTTTTAAATGTAATTATTAATTAATTTTGTGTTCATAATTTAAACATGTGAGAGAAGTATGAACCCTGAAACTACAGTTGCTTCGCTGCACATGATGAGCTGTGTGTGTGTGTGTGTGTCTGAGAAAAAGGGCAGCCGTGTTTCAGAGATGGGAGGCAACAGAGGCGGTGTGGCCAGGCTTGGCATGCCCCTGTGATGAATACGTTTTCACCTGCCGGGAGTGAAAGAGCAGGCGTCTGCTCTCATCATCGCACCCCTGTGGGGTGGGGTGGGGGGGCTTCGTGATCACACACTGCACACAGGCAGCCAGACTTGATGCGGTAATTGGTGGAGGTGTGACTGCTACGTGCTCAAAGGCTAGCATGGTGTTTACCTCAGCCTGATCACATGACTCCCCCGCAGCAGTGTGCACACCAGGCCCGTTTGTTGTAGTAAATACAGATAAATGCCAAGTAAATGTAAAAATCAATAAAAAGCAAATCCAGACAGAAAGTGTCTCTTCCCGCTTTCTACCTCACACCTGTTTAAACACATGCAAACAGCTTCTTTTGCTCTCTGTGCGCCTCATGTCTTTACAAAACTATTCAACTCGTTGTTCGGCTGCAGAAAGTGCACACAGCGCTCCCCGTGCAGCAGCACTCTGGCTTACAGTAAAACAAGTTATCCTCTGAGCTCCTTACCTTTGAATGGGGCCATTAATCATGGTTAGAAGTATCACAGCAGCCTCCTTTACGCACAGTTGCACACTGCATGCAAACAGTGGAACAGGGTGGAGTAGGAGAGCCATCTAGTGATAAACAAGTGGTACAGCAGAAAATAGTTTCCTGAATTGACTCCAGACTTGGAGCTCACATGTTTCTGCGCTGGTTTTTTGAACTGTTTTTACATTCTCCAAGCGGCCTGGGTTGATTTTGTTCAGCGTGGACTGATTGCTCATCCTGTGTCACAGAAAATGACTTTGGTCAGTGAAAGTGGACAGAAAGGGGGGCTGGTGCCGAGGGAGAGCCATGCCATCTGGGCCCAGCAGGGACTCTGTCACCGGCACGAGAAAGCTCACGCTCATCAGAGCGCCCTCTTGTGCATAATAACATGCTCGGGCCATAATTATGCATGCACAAGGTGATGACACAAAACAGAATGATTGTGAAGACGTTACAGCTCAGAAAACCACTCTCCTCTGTGCAGAAGGTGGACTGTGCAGGCAGCGAAGGGCGTCTTGGTGACCTTGTGTCTGCTGGCAAACAGCTCCAGACGACAGCACCAGGCCTTCTTCCAGGTGGCAGTGCCAAGCACCGAGCATTGGGGGGGGGGGGGTAGGGAAGCATTCAGGGGCTTCTTATGCTGCTTCCTGTTTAATATTAACCTGACAGCATGCGGTAAAGGAAGAGAGCTAATTATGACCTGAATGGAAGGTTGATCCATTCTAGTTTGCATCCAGCCATGAGGAGAGGGAGTAAGACGTGCAGCCATGTTTAGATTGTTAAAAAAAAATATCAGTTCATTTATCTTTGATCTCAGCCTAGAATAGTGTCTCCTCACACCTAGAGATCTGCCATGTCTCTAGGCGTTTGTTAGCTGAAAGGCTGACATTGCTTTTATCTTAGCCTTTGCATAAAGAATGTAGCTAGTCTTGCAGGTTTCATCCACTTAAAGCTTGGGAAATGTTTTAAGTTATGAGAATGTAGAAATCTTAATAGATAATGTAAATATGAATGTTTTTTGTTTTGTTTTTGTCCATCATTTTGACTGACAAGGACAAAAATCTGGCCATAATTTAATTTCACCCGTCAGTCTTTAAATTCTACGCAGGGGGAGCTGGTGTCTATCTTAAGCAAGCATTCGACAAGTTAATCCCTATTGGATAGTATTATTTTATTCATTTTAAATAACGTTCAATCCAGACAAGATGGTCAGTGAAAGTGGACAGAAAGAGAACTACTTATAAATATATGATTCAATGATTTTATTTAAAATATGAATACCTGATGCAGTTCCTGCTCTACATGAAACGGAAATGCGCCCCCGTTTGTGCATAATCACATAGTGGGATTGATACAGAGGATTTTTGCCTCGTACAGATGACCTCTCATTGTGGTTTAGATGTTGTTCTGGAGGTTGAATCTGCGTCCGCTGCCGCATTTGAGACTGGAATTAAGCCCTGCTTCAGCGAAAAAGTTTAAATGACGAAACATTTCTCAAATTGAACCATTCAGAAGTCGGAAAGACTCTCTCATCGAACCGATCCCTGATCTGTAATCTACACTTCACCTGCATGAAATCCTGCGGTAGGAAACATTCGGTCAACTCCCTGTCAGTAAGATGCATTGGATATTGTCTTGGAATCTTTTCTTGAATTGATTTATTTACCTGGACCTTATGTGTAAAATTTAAGGTACCTTGAGATTTTTCCATCACCATTCTTAAAAAAAAAAAAATAAACGGTCAAATGCGGAAACAAATTATATTAATGCGACCCCTGGTATGAGCCCTTCTCCAGGAGTAGAGGGAGTCTAACTCCACTCTGAGAGGCCATTTACTGTAAATCAGGGTTTTAATATTCCTTTAAAACGAGAACAAAATCTAGACAGATTCAGTTTAAAACTGCTTTGCGAAGTCAACAACACAATAAAGTCGCTCGTGATCATCCAGGAGAAGTCAATGCTACAAGTCAAAGACTTGATGCCATCCCATGGGTATTCTTAGATAGAAACCTGTTTAACCAGTGTGAATTATAAACTGCATTGTTTGATAACTACAGATCAATTAGAATATATGTAGCTGACTGTGTGAATTAAATTAGCATCACATTTTAGCTATTAGTATGATTAGCATCACTAAAGCATAAGTATATAGTTAAAAAAAAGAAAATATATGCTAATAAAGCAAATAAATGTTCAGCCTTCCTGTTATCTATTTGAAATGATATTCTCTCTCTCTCTCTCTCTCTCTCCCTCTCTCTGCCAGCCTGAATAAACGCCTGTAATTTCCTTTTGCACTACTTCTTACATCCAAGTCCATCCTATGTTATATTTAAACTCTTCACAGTTACTGAAAATAGCAAACTTTGAGTTTTCTTCTCACAATAACAATGCATATATTTTTATTATTTTTGTTTAGAAATGCATGATATATTGGCAATCACGTCGGTATCGGACCGATTTAATCTTTTTTAACATATCGGTATCGGTCAGATAAGAAAATCGGGCCTTTATCAACATATTCGGGCTGTGAAAAGTAACATGCTAATTCAGTTGGATTGATTTGTGGAATTATCGTAATGACTGATGCACAGAATGACGCTCCCTGTTTATCCCAAAACTCAACCTTGCCCTACGTTCAGTGTTCATCTCTTAAACAGCATGGCAGACCCGAACTTCAGCCAGAGTTCCTTGTAAACGTCCCTTCTCAGTCGCAGACTTTATAGAGGGATTATCAGTCTATGTAACTCATTGCTCTACTGCTCATGTGGTCTGTTGAAAGAGAGACATGATCGTGTCTTTTTGTCCTGTTGGTTGCATTAATTGCTTTGATAAAAAACTAAACGCGCAAGCTCTACAGACTTCAGTCGACTCGCACCCTTTTCAAGGCAAACTAAAGTTGTCTTTGGTTAAAAACTATTAGAAGAACCAATTGGGACGAGCAGATGATTAAAAATGCAACAATCTTCAGCGATCACTTCAGATCAGGTAAGCCTTGGCTAACAAAAAAAGCTAACAAAGCTAACCATCACTGCGACTGCAAGGTATCCGCAAATAGCAGTGGGAATCGGAGCTATGTAAAATGCCGGTGTCACACCATTTTCATGCACATCCGCTTTGTTGACGAACAAATAATCCCTCTGCTGATCAGACGAAACAGTCAGCTTTACATTCAGACACCGTTAAAATGCTTTTAGCAACTGTGTAAGGATGAATAAGTTAAAAAGATTTTGTAAAACGTGATTTGATCTGCAATTCAGAACAAACGTTCTATGCATCTCTACTGTATTCCTTTATAAAAAGGGTATATTTTGTCCATATTTAGGGATTTTGATTAATCATAATTGAATTTACAGCTACCCTGTGATGAATTAGATTCAAATATAGAGTGTTCTGACAGCTCTAAAAGATCTACATAATATCAGTAAATAATGGTTATTTATTATTATGGCAATACTAATACCCATTACCATACCTCCCCAAATGTACATCCCTAGCTTTATCTGTAGAGTTTGGATGAAATGCAAATGCTTCCGCTTGAAATATAGATCAAATAGAAGTTTTCAGAGGAAAAAAAAGAAGTGAAATTCCTGTAGCACATTACTGATCTTTCCTCCTATAAATCTTTGGGTTCTGGACACCCTTCTAATGGCACGCTCCCTCAGTTCATGTTTGTTCAACTTCAGAGCAGCCTCTATCCCCCAGTTACCGGTTACATCAGCTCCCCTTGTTTGTCAAACTCTCAATATCACCCAGACGGCCACATTTCCCTCCAGGAAGGCTTTACCCAACGACAGACAGAGTAATAAAAGTAAAATAAGATGAAGCACAGAATGATAGAGAACAGCACAAAGTGAGGATAACATCCGCCGAGGAGGCGAGATGGGAGGAAGAGAAGTAAACCCGGTGTGAGTTAGGATAGAAAGTGGAGGGGCCAGGAGGAATATGAGAATATGGGGGGGGGGGGGCTGTGAGCTGCAGCAGCAGAGGGAGAAACATTGACATTTTTATCTTTCCATTGAATTTAATCTGTGTGATGGACGAGCTGCCAGCGCTTTAATTTTTCCTCATGCGAATTATCCCTGTCTGCCTACCTCTGTGTGTCTGTGTGCACTACAAACACACTCACACACACAGGTACACATACTACTGAAATCCGGCATGACAAGGACTGACTGACTGACTGATTTCTATGATGCGCTCTAGTTCCTGCAAATCACAGAAATGGAATAAAGACGTAAATATAAACAACTCAGGATGAATGTTGCTCTATTAGCATTCATATTGTCTTAATGTATTTTGAAAGGATGCATTTATTAAAGGTGACAGACAAAAACTGCAAAACACACGCAGACTCTCACACACACACACACAGAATCAAGACGCTATTTCATTCATTTGCGTGATCCCCAAGCTCAGGCCTCCTCAACACCCCCCAAGTTATTGCATGTGGCAATTCGCCATGACAGATCGCCAGTCGTGCCTAATAGTTCTTTAATGACTTCATTAAACTGTGTTGTGCGGCATACGATTGTGCTGCCAATTTGTCAGTGCGGGTAATGTCTGGGCACTGGGGATGTCCCACTTTTATTTGTGAATTAATTGGACATGGATGTTGCTGCTGCTGCCCTCTGCACACCCACCCACCACCACCACCACCACCACCACCCACCCTTGTGGCAAACACAAGACTTACTCCCACCCGGCCCAGATCTGCCGGGCAGCTTAGTACAGATGTACACAAACCTCCTACAAAGCTGAGAGCTGTCAGAGAGGCTGGACATAATTATATCATCAGCATAAATGGAAATGAAAGGTTGTTTTTTTGTTTTTTATTTTTTTGGTCTGTTTATGAGAAAAAAGCAACTTCCTCATAAGTGTCAATAAGCGCTGTGAAGTAGCACATTAATATGATCACAGCAGGGTCTTCATCTCGTGTTGTGGCAAGCAGTGGTTAGCAGGAACATAATGCAGGATCAGACTTCCAGCCCCCGCCCTTCCTGCTTGCCTTAATGTTCTCCCAGGCAGGGAGGCCTGTCTGCGGACTGATGAATGAGACGCAGCACAGAGCTCCTTGGCCCAAGTCCAGGGCCCCCACTATCAGAGACAGCCACTTCCCATCAGCCCTGGTGCGCTCACTCTCTTTGGTCAAGGTTCGGATTGAGACAAGGAAAGAGACAAGGAAATTCTGATCCTGGGTCAGGAAGGGGAGACAGTGCAGGTTTACAGGGAAATAGCGATAGGAGGACTGATAGAGGTGGTGGATTTAAGGTAAAGTAAGGTTTACAAGATTTATTTGGTTCCCAAACAGAGTTGTTCAGGGAAGGCATTTGCTAGTACAGATTCTTGGTATGATAATACAGTAAAGTTGTAGTCTGACAACCTGAAGAAGTCTAAAAAAAACACTGATGTTAAAAAAAGTCAACAAGTTAGAAAGGTGTTAAACTCTTTTTTTCTGGAGTGAATTACAAAGCCATTTCTAAGGTGTTGGGGACTGCACTGAACCACTGTGACAACCATTATCTATAAAGGAAGAAAACGTGGAGCAGTGGTGAACCCTCCCAGGATGGGCCAAAAGTTAATCCCAAGATCACATCAGTACAGTGGAACACAACTATGTGTGGTTCAGTATTCACAGATTCTTCTTTGGAACACGACTCCAGATTTAGGGAAAATCTGCCTATTCACGAGTTTTTTCTTTAGTGCCTGTCTGAATTTTCCTAAGAAAGTTTCACCTGGGAAGTTGAAATACCTGGATGCAAAATAACCAATCTGGAAGTGAAATTTATTTTACTTGCCCCTGATTGGTTTTACCCCCAAGAGCAGGAGTAAGACTATAGAAGTTATCTGTTTTAGCGCTTAAATGGTTTCCAATGTGCATATTAATACATATTAAGATATAGCTGGTGTTAAAATACACAGTCAGTGATTTAAGGCCAGGAATATACTTTCTGATTATCATGGCTGACTCGTGTAGCTTGCTTTTGTGGTCACAATAGTCACTGTCTACCCTACCAATGCAGCATGCTAGCCCATCTGAGTTCTGTACTCAGATAAACCTAGTGTGACGGGTGTTCCAGCTGCTCTCTACCTGGTAACTAACTACATCAAAAGCACCGTGGGGAGCTGCCAGTAAACCATAGAAATGTCGGGGAAAAACTCTGAATATATAGATCAGGAATAATCTACCAAGCGTTTCGTGATTCGGTCACCAATCATTTCAAAATGCCTTCTCTCAATATCCTTAATATTTCCCATGTTTATCCGTGGAGAATCCGGCGAACGGAGTTGAATGAGAACATGTCGTAAACCAAGAGAGGCAGAGACAAGGAAAAGAAAAGGCTGGAGCCCCCCCCAGGCATCACAGCCGAGCCCTCTTAAAACCATTAGAGGAAGGATATTTGTCATATTATGTTATTACATTAGCTGGGACCCCTAATGAAAGTTGTGGCAATTCGTCAGCCTTATGGATAGCTCCATCCCCCAATACTATTTATCAACTAGCACCCCATCTCACCCAGTCTACCCACACTCACACACACGCATATACACAACCTAATCAGAGCCAGTGTGGAAAGGCTGGGAGATATGGATCGGGCTTGTAATGGGATTCCAATGCTAAACACCCGGCCTGTGTTTTTTGTCATTTGGGGTGATCATGCTCTCAGCCAGATCGCCCGGAGGGAAACAACAGTGGATTGTGTCATGTCTTTTTCTTTTTTTTCGTTCCCTCTCCTCACACCATTACCACACCCCTTCCTGGATGCAGCTGTCTCCCAACGTTTGACTTCCAGCCTCTGATAACAAAAAGAGTTGTTTCTGCTGCTCGCTGCGCGGAATATCATGTCGTTAAGCACTTTGATTTCTGCGCTCTTTCCTTTCTGGCAGGAGATTTAATAACGGATTTAAAGAGCAGCATATTATGCGAGCATTTCAGGGGGGTGGTAGGGCTTTTCTCAAACAGGCAGCTGCTCAAAGTTAACGAGTAACCAGCGTAAAATTGCATGCAGGTTTGTTTGCAGGTCTCTCCATCCCATCTGACCGAGCTACAGCTTTTTGGTTAGGACCAATGGAGGAAAAGAGGCAGCCTCCTAATGTGTCTGCAGCTCTAAATGTCTGCTGCAGTACAGTTCAATATGATGTAATCTTTGTTTTTCCTTTGCTCTGTGTAGCGGTCAGGAACGACCGGAACAAGAAGAAGAAGGATGAGAAGAAGCAGGAGTGCACAGAGAGCTACGTGCTGAGTCCCGACACGGAGCAGATGATCGACAGGGTTCGCAAGGCGCACCAGGAAACGTTCCCCTCTCTCTGCCAGCTGGGCAAATACACTACGGTCAGTGGCATGAAATGAGCCGTCTGGGAGTTATTATAGCTTCTATTTCAAAAACTGTTGTCTGAACTTTTAATGATCTTTACAGACTAACAGCTCAGAAAGGCGTGTGTCCTTGGACATAGACCTGTGGGACAAGTTCAGCGAGCTCTCCACCAAGTGCATCATAAAGACGGTGGAGTTTGCAAAGCAGCTGCCGGGTTTCACCACACTCACCATCGCCGACCAGATCACTCTGCTCAAAGCTGCCTGTCTGGATATTCTGGTACAAAAAGAGGCTCATCTATCCATCCCAGCTCATAACCTGATAATGGATAATAGTTGTTTTTAATGGCCGTCTTCCTAAAACCCTTGTTTCCAGATACTGCGGATCTGCACGCGCTACACACCAGAGCAGGACACCATGACCTTCTCAGATGGTCTCACCCTGAATCGAACCCAGATGCACAACGCCGGCTTTGGTCCCCTCACTGACCTGGTCTTTGCCTTCGCCAACCAGCTTCTCCCCTTGGAGATGGATGATGCAGAGACAGGGCTTCTCAGCGCCATCTGCCTGCTGTGTGGAGGTATGACACACATCTTAATTGGAGAACTACAAATGTTAATTTTGATGCAAATGTTTTTAGGCCTAAACCTTTTTTAGAAAGTTTGTTCGTTCCTCTGAAACACGCTTTATCAAATGTTATACTTCCCTCTAGTGGAGTATTTAAGTAGTACACGTGGCATTGGCAATATTATTCAATAATCCCAGATGGTCGCATACGTATAAAAATACAAGATTCATGGAATTTTAGTTTGTAAAATGGTATCTCATATGTGCTTTTTTGTCTCAGATCGACAAGACTTAGAAGAAGCAGACAAAGTGGACATCCTGCAAGAGCCTCTTCTGGAGGCGCTGAAGATTTATGTGCGGAAGAGGAGGCCCCACAAACCTCACATGTTCCCCAAGATGCTGATGAAGATAACTGATCTGAGAAGCATCAGTGCAAAAGGTCTGCTGTTGCTTAAACACACAAACAACAGTTCTTCATGTTTCATTGTTAGCTACTTTGGCTTAATTTATTGTAATTATGGATGTCACACATAGAGTCCCCATCAGATACTTCTTTTTTTTTCTTTAAAACTTACAACAGCCTAGGCTAAAGCCAATGCTTTTTCTTGGAAACCTATGGAGTCTATGCCCTGAGATGCTGGTGATTGTACAGCCTCTATGGACACAATGATTTACAATTTTTAAGAAAATTAAACGTGATCAAAGAGTGCTGAACACACTGACTCTCGATGACTTGAGCGAAAAGCAAATCCCGGCGCTGCTGACAAGTTGTTCTGTAACACCGGGAGGCCGTTTTCCAAAACCGGAGCTTTCGTGACAGAAGCAGGTATTCCAGCTCCTGCTCTCAATTCAAAGAATATCTTGCCATACCATCTGTTGGCAGAAGGTTGGGCTGCACTGTTTGTTTGCAGAGGTGCATCTGTTGCTGGCTAAAGGGCAGAGCATGGAAACTCCGTACGTGTTTGTATCGGACCGCTATATATACATATATCATTAGTATAGTGACTGTCAGCCATAATACTGATAGCTTTATCATTTTTTTCCAAGCTTATATCTAAATTGACACGTATAGGTACAGTAATTCAATAAGCGTATGTCTTGCTGTTTCACATAAAGTGGCTTTTAAGAAGACCTAAGCTAATATTAACATGTTACCCTGTTTGCAAATGACTCGATGTCTCAGTTCTAGTGGTGTCACGATTCTCCAAGTTCTCAATCAAATTTATCCTAGCGTAAAGCTATAGTTTAGCTAATAGCTACTTACTAGCGTTAGCTATTGTGCTCTGTAGACGTGTGCTCTGATCCCAGTGGATGTGACACAGGCAGTTAAAATGTTACCAGCTGGTGCAGTGAGTTGTATGAGAACTAGTGAGATTGACTATTTAGGGAAAAGGCAATTTGTGGTTCCTTTAAGATGAGGAAATCTGCATAAATAGACGGTCACCTTAAACGCACAGTAAACATAGGAGGAGGAGATGATCACAATCCTTTTGGCACAAGTTCGTAACGCAATAGATTTCAATGCAAACTGAGATTGTGACCCCCCTACTCAGTTCCTAACATATTTCATTTGAAAAGCGTATGACACTTACAGAAACACATGACACAGACCGAAAGCTTATTTAAAGAGGAAGATATTCTTTAGATCAGCAAATTAAAGTGACTGGTACTAAATATGGCTTTGAACAGGAAAATGGGCTCAGTTTTCAAAACTAACTTGAGAAAATGTATCTGCATATCTCAAACAAAGTCAGACTGTAGACCAGCAGTAATACAGATAATTTTAAAAAGCTTGAATCGAAACAACTCGACTAATCCAAAACTGTAGTTGCTGATGTTGCTTTGTCGGTCCATTCCTGTCTGCAGGAGCGGAGCGTGTCATCACACTGAAGATGGAGATTCCTGGATCCATGCCGCCTCTCATCCAGGAGATGCTGGAGAATTCCGAAGGACTGGAGAGCGGAGCCACGAGCAGCAGGCCCAGTGGAGCACCCCCAGGCAGCTGCAGTCCCAGCTTGTCCCCCAGCTCGGCCCAAAGCAGTCCAGCCACACAGTCACCGTAGTAACGGCCCTCTGACTTTCATTGCTTTTTTCCCGCTTCATGTTGTCTCCTCCAGTGTGGTTCCAAAAACAGAAGGGGGCAAAATGAGGTGGGCTTTGATCCCAGGAGACTGGCAGAGACACCTCCTTCTCTCCAATCCACAAATCCTCATCTCCTGATCCGCTGGCTGTCACTGTGGAACTCTGACCGGACCGGAGGGGGGTGGGGTGGAGGCTGGAACGGGTCAGGATGACCGTATGCCTCAGAGACTCCGCCCCGTACACACTGGTGAGGACTCCTCCACCTCCCTCCCTCCTCTCACCACCCTCTTCAGAAGGACAGATGTTTCCAAGTCCACATGAAGCAACCTGTTTGGAATGAGTGAGAGCAGCACAATGGGACGAAGACATGGACGAAGACATGGACGAAGACATGGACGGGATATGGATGTTGACTGACTTGACAAACACCAGACACTTGTCGTTTCTCTGAGGCGGACTACAACTTCAGAGCTCATCAGGAGACCCCACTCCTCAAAAGACTTTGGGTCTTTCCTCTTTTATTTCCATTTTACAAACAAAAGCAACCAGATTTTGTACAAAAGATATATAAATATATATAGAAGAATTAAGGAACTATGGTGATTGGAAACAGTGTCCGGGAGAGAGCGGCAGGTTGAAACGAGGACAAGTTGACCACGCTGAGATTAGAACTTGTCGTACTCCTTCACTGTTTGAATCTTTTTCATACCTATCAAAGAATGATGAGAGACGATTCAGTTTCACGTTTGTATATTATTCTTAATAACAAAAAACAAAAAAAAGACGACATTTCTCTCGAGTCGTACACAGCCACAAAAATGTGCACAGAAAACAATGAATATCAGCTACTATTCCAGGTTGGATTTGTTTTCCCTTTAATCTTTGTTTGTTCCGTTTCGTTTTCCTCCCAAGAGAATGAAAAAAAAAACTGATTGTATGAACTTGGCTGTATGATATTGTCACAGGTCCTTTCAAGAAATCAAATAATGAAGAGTCATTATTAAGGTGTACTTTAAGTGGCTTTGACTTTGTGTATATAAGCTGTATTCATTTCTTTAAAACTATGAAGAGTTTTAGGCCTCACACGATTTTTTTTTTTTTCAATTCCTGTTTTGTTCTAGTTTTTGTGATTCAAGAAAAATACATTTTTGAGCACATTTTACTGAAGGAAGTTCTTTCATGTTTTGTGTCCTGCTAAGAAGTGTTGGCCGAGCCCCTCACCGATCACTGGCTGTTTCAGAATGTGACCTTCACACATGCCATGTAAGCTTCTGCCCGTTTCTTTTTAAAACTGTCGTTTTTTTGGTGTATAGTATGATAACCAGGCATGGGCCCGTATGATTTACTCACAGAGCAGGGACACAATATCAAAGTGTTTACACAAACATTTCAAACTGAAATTATTGCTATAATCTGATGGAGTATTTCCCTGCTCCTCGACACACACACACTGCCCTGCATGTTTTAGATGATTCCCTGTTTCAGCACACCTGATTTCAGTTGATGGCATATTAACAGGCTTTTCTGAATCAGGTGTGTAAAAGCCGGAAAATCATCCTAAACATGCAGGGCAGGGTGCCTTGAGGGCAACGTTTGGGAAACACTGATTTAATTGATTTTATTTCAGGTCCAGGCAAATTATATGTATGGTCACATTTTGACCTAGATACAAATAAAAATGCTAATTAAGTTGAAGACCATCATCATAGTCTGATTTATATGTCATGGATTTTTTTTAATATATTATAAACAAAAATCTAACATTTATTTATTGGTTAATTTTTAGGGATGCAACGATACCGCTATTTTTTTTCAAACCAATGCGATACCGATTCTTGGATCTAAGTACTTGCCGATACTGTGTACCAATGCTGATACTTCTACCACACCAAAAAATTGAATAAATTGAAAGACAGCTTTTATCTTCTTCTCTGCTTGTTACAAAAAATGATGGTTAATTATATATATATATATATATATATATATATATATATATCTGTTCATAGTATCTGTTAACAGATACTGATACTAGTATATTAGAACAGTATCGGCCCAGTATCAATGTATTCCTATTAATTTCATTTTGATACATTAAAGGTCCCATATTATGCTACATTTAGAAAAAAATAATATTTCAATGAGGCCCCCAGAGTATATATTTGCCGTGTGTGCAGGAAAATTCCTCTCAGATTAGGCACACAGCATGTATCTGAAACCTCCTGATTCTGGACAAGCTGTTTTGGTTGCACTGTGGCTTTAATGCAATGAGCTGCTGCTTTCCACGCCCCCTCCCTCCCTCCCGAAGGCCGTGCCCCCACCAACCCGCAACCATGACAACGCAGTCAGAGTTTGTAATGATGGCCGCTAGCAGGAGCGCGATATTCCAAACTGATATATTTGACCCATAAATATGTTACAGTATGTTTTCCATGTAGTAAAGTACAAAAAGCTTTAGTTGGCATAGTAGTCTTGCACACTGTGTCTGTGCTTTTATCGGTTGAAGCTCCAGAACAGGCAAACTGTATCGTGTGCACTCTTTTTTTGAGCCTACAGCTCTCCCCCATTAATGATCATTGATTAGCAGCAGCTGTTGTTGCGTGAAATTTGTTATCTTGGCATTACAAGCTGCAACCAAGTGTGCGGACCAGCCGCTAATGTAGTCTAGTCTCTCCGTCAAAACCCCCGCAACACCCACCGCTCCTCCTCCGTTCTCAGGAGCAAATCTAACGTCATTATATAAACATTAAAAGCCTTTTCACTAATGCCCAATAGTAACAGCATTCATGTAAAAAGGCTACAGCTGCTGTGACCGTTCTATACTACGCGTCAGTGGTATAATGAGACAGAAAGTTTCGTTTCACACACAGCTACATAGCTAACAGCTACATAGCTAACAGCTACAGCTGACGTTACACAGCTAATCGCTACAGCTACACAGCTAGCCTTACACAGCTAAGAGCTACAGCTACACAGCTAACCTTACACAGCTAAGAGCTACAGCTACACAACTAACCTTACACAGCTAAGAGCTACAGCTACACAACTAACCTTACACAGCTAAGAGCTACAGCTACACAGCTAACAGCTACACAGCTAACGCTCGGTCTATATTGCCAACACATCACTCACATTGATTAAACATGGTAAAACATGACATCTTACCTCCTCTGATGTTGAAGGCGGCTCACGGAGAGTTGGTATGGCTCCAACATTCAGCCACAGTTTAGTGGCAAAGCCTGACTGGAACTGAAACAGGTTACTGAAAGACTCCGGTGTAAAATGCTTAGCACATACATGTAGTATTTTCGGGACCGTTCCAGGAGAGTTTCCCTCAAAAATAAAAGATATCCACTGGGTCCTCACATCTTCTTGTGTTGGAACTGCAAAAAGACTTTTGTCTTGGTTGTTGCAGCTTGCAACAGAGCAGCTGGCGTGTCGTCCTTTCCCACTGGGCATTGTCGGTGGCGTGTTGCTCAATGTGGCAGACGGCAGTAGCTTAGAGGAGGGCTTATCTTCACAGGTGAAAGTGGGACGGCCTAGTGGGATGGGCCAGGTCCTCTACATACGTATGTAGAGGACCCAAATAGAAACAGCTTGTGGGAGGCTCTTTCACAGAAATGCAGGGAAGGAGAGATACTGAGAGCACAGACTTGCACACACTTCAGGGGGTCTCCACAGACACCGGTAACTTATAATTATGTGTGAAAAACATCAAAAAGTGCAATTTGCATAATATGGGACCTTTAATGTTCACAAACCATTTTGGAATAAACAATTGGTAAATTTCTTTGTAGTTAAAAAAATAGAATATTTTGCCCTCATTATTATAGGCCAATATCAGCTGATCTGGTTTCTGCTCATGTAGCCAGGCCTATAAACGGTACAGTTAAACCCAAAAGTATTCATAGCCCTGAAAGATTAGCCTAATCTTTAGCTCCCTCCACAGATTCTTCATCCAGGTTCAAGCTTGGTCTCTAGTTCAGCAGATCCAAGTGATGCTCGTCCCGTTGGTTCTTTTGAACGCTGTTTTTTTATTATTTTATTTTTTTTTGTGACCAGAAGTATTTCCAAACTTCACCTCAGTTCTTTTAAACAGGTAAAAGTGTAACAGCCTGGTTTCAGCCAGCTGACCAGCAGTCAAAACAGATTGGCGGGAGAGGCAATCAAATCAGTCCAGGCTTTTCTCTGTAACTCCATTAAAAAGTCTTCAAACTGTAGAAACCGTTTTAAATTACGTTTTAGCCATTTTCAAACCACACAAATCAACCAATCCACTCCTGTCTTATCCGGATCTTCAGATGCTTCGCCTTTCGATCCTTCTTAAACCTCTTCTATTCAGAAGCGCCAGTGTTGCTGATCAAACTGTCCACAGCTCTGAACTCCAGTAACTTGTTCTGTCCCGACATGTCCCGCGTGTTTTAAAGGTGCTGACTGGAGCGCTGCGCCACACCAAACGCGCACCCCGCTTCATCGTTTGGCATACATTGTTACCGATTCCTGGCTTCCACCAGAGCACAGCTTGCGTTTTTTTTTTACTTGTAGCAGAAGGGAAAAAACGTAAATGGTGAAAAGATGTCATATAACAGGTCAGCTTCAAAGGGAGAGTGTATATACTCTATATTAAACACTTGTCGGTATGAATTGGTTTGTAGTCGACGGGACACGACTTGATTGTAGTTGTCTTTTTTTGTCAATGAGGGTTCGATATGGGGGGGAAATTCCTGCCATTTATCAAGAGAATACAATTACAATTTGGGAGAGGATCATTCTGTCTTCTACAAAACCTTTAATGCTTGCACTCAAAACTTCTGCTTTCTTTCAAATATTTTCTCTTCTCTCTCAAAACCTGTAATGCTTGCACTCAAAACTTCTGCTCTTCCTCAGATATTCTCTGTTCTCTCTCAAATTCTATGTTTCTTGCGTAGATCCAAACTGTGCTTATGAACCTCTCTTCCCTGCTTGCGTATTCTGTGTGCTCGCTCGCAGATCGAGAACTGTTGTTGCCTAGCAACTGTTCCAACCAATAGAATGAGAGTTCTCCTAATATGGTTGCAGCCTGCTTTAGGGTGTGCTTGTTTTCTGCTGTGTGTTAGCCTGCGCCTACAGGTTACTGTGCTGCCCACTGGATAAACAGAGAAAAAATGGAAAATGTATTTGATACATTCCAAATATTCAATGCGCATGCATTACAGGTTTTGAGAGAGAAGAGAACATATTTGAAAGACAGAAGAATTTTTGAGTGCAAGTATTACAGGTTTTGTGGGAGAAGACAGAATGATCCTCTCCCAAATTGTAATTGTAGTCTCTTGATAAATGGCAGGAATTTCCCCCCATAGTTCCACATATAAATCCTCCCACACAAAGCAGCTTGTGACGGATCCAGAGCAGCCAGGCGCCCCTGTAACTCACTTTACACCAAGACGCCTTCACCATTAACACATCTTACCTGGACCATCATTACTGTAACGCACCAATGTCTCAGGAAGGAATCATTTATGTGTGCTTGGCCTGTTGTTTGTTTATGTCCTGTGATGCAACTCCTAAAGCCTCCGATCACAAATGCACATGTGTACACACTTCTGCTGCTGAGCCCCCACCCTCCACTTCCAGTCACCCACTTTTGTTCAGGCCTGCCCCACCGGGTCTCATGCAGAGATACTCGGACCCTTGAAAATTTCAGTGTCGCAACGTAGGATGACAGTGTGGAGTCGAACAACGCCACGACCCCCTCCACAGTTAATCTGGAAAAGCAAGAGACACACCATCAGCTGGACAATTATGGAATACGTTGTGGTTTTGTCAAGATTATCAAGGAACTTTGAAAAAAAAAAGAACAATAAAAGATGAAAAATAAAATCAACATTTAATAATTAAATGTCTCTGTCATTCTTTTAGTCAGTCTTTCAGAATCATCTGTTCCTTTGTAGCCATTGTATACAAGAGGTGTGTATAAAAGTGTTATGCTACCATGTAAACAATTTTATTCCATCCATCCATTTTCTGAACTGCTTAAACCTCAAGGGGTCGCGGGGGGGCTGGTGCCTATATCCAGCTGTCATCGGGCGAGAGGCGGGGTGCACCCTGGACAGGTCGCCAGTCCATCGCAGGGACAATTTTATTCCTTCAATTACAAAACTGAAATTGTAACAGTCATAACTGTTGTTTCTGAAGTGCTGAAATACGCTTTTGAAACCGTCCATTTGTCGAAACCTTAAACGCAAATCTAAAAATCTTTACTGCATTCACGAATCTCTAGTTTTGTATCAATCTTTAGCCTCAAAATCAGTCAGGTGTTCAAAACCGATGTATTCACATGCCCACAGCAAGTAAAGTACATTTACTTGAGAACATCCGTTATATATATCATGTAATTAAAGACAGCATCCAGGGTATGTACTTATCAGGATATTTTTTGTAAAAATACCACTGATTAGTTATACGAAATGAAGAAAGCAGGGGGAAAAAGAAAAGTACATTACTGTAATTCTGAGATTCACAAACGTGTACAATAGTTGTCCAAATTTCATCAGACATAACTGTTTGTGGTCTTCACCAGCTCCCCTACCTCTCTGTGTCGATATGCCACCTGTGATCTCTGAACTGACTTTTCTCCTGCCCGTTCTTCTGATCTCATCAACAGATTTGTATGTGTTGAATTGTCAGTATCTGTGTGTAAAACATAACTGCTGTGTGTGGAGGGAGTTTTTTGGAGCTCCCTCTTTTCAAGGAAAACATGTCCATTAGTTCTAGCACATTTTCTATCAAGTGGAAAAGTAAGTCTATTATAATATTAAGCTAATTTAGAATTCAAATGTTAGATTTATGAATCTCTTAAGACTAGTTTCAAAGTTAAAGTAGCAATATCTTACCAATATATTTTATGTCTAAGAAATGTCCTCCATAATGGACATTCATAGTTATAATTAGGCCCAGAAATATTTGGACAGTGACACAAGAGTTGCAATTGTAGCTGTTAACAAAAACACTCAGGATACAATTATATAATCAATATGGTCTTAAAGTGCAGACTCTCAGTTTTAATTTGAGAGTATTCACATCCAAACTGGAGCAAGGGTTTAGAAATTACAGCCTAATATGTAGCCGCCTCTTTTTAAGGGACCAAAAGTAATAGGACAATTGACTCAGAAGGGGCTTTTCCCTCATTAACCTGTCATCAGTAAACCAGTTAAAAGGTCTGGAGTTGATTCCATGTGTTGCATTTGGGAACTGTTGCTGTGAACACACAGTATGCGGTTAAAGCTTGGGAACTCAAAAAGGCCTGTCCGCTGTCCAGAGCACCAGTAGCTATGTACCAGATAAACATTCGCCAAATTGATTGAAGGTGTTTGTCTTGGCTGCAACAAATGGCCTAGACTTTGTGGTCTACCAAAGCAAGACCAGCGTCAGAGTCCGAGAAGGATATGGAAGTGGAGGACAAGCTGTCCTTCAAATGGCTGAATCTGTCCTTCGTCACCCACCTGTACTCTGACAATTCTTTGCCTATATCAACTTTCTGGAGACTCTACAAAAGGGACTGAAACTCTAATGCTGAACAGACAAAATAGAGCAACGTCATAGGGGATGAACCCTTTAAGGAGAAGGGAGTGTTGGATATGTTAATTAGACAAAGTCTATTCTTCTACTCTTACCTTTTTATTATGTTGAGCATCAGAAAACAAGTCAGTTTAGATGGTCCATCAATGGAATAAAATACCTTGCGGTTATGGTACATCCGAATCTTAAAATCGCATGCACTCATGCATATATCAATCAGTTTATCCCATTTTATTTTTATTTTCATTTGTTGCATCCTTAGAAGTGTTTGTCTTTTCATATCTTTGCACCACAGCAATTTCCTAATGTGAATAATTATGTTCTCACATTTGGCAATAAACCTTTCTAAAAAGCTGTAGAAACACTATTTGACACTGAATAATCAGGAAGTTGGGAGCTTACAAAAGTTGACACTTTTACCATTTACTTTTTTTCAATCAATAATCAAATTCTATTTATAGAGCACAAAGTGTTTTACATGATAAAAACCAAATATGAACAGATAAAAAGCAGACTGTTTTTATTTTAACTGTTTCTGTGGCCCCGAGGTTCTCTGGAAGGCTGTTTTACAGACGAGGGGCTGAACGAGGCTTCATTCTGACTTTTGGAACAACTAAAAGGCCAGTATCAGAAGACCTCAGGGACCAAAACGGTAGCCTAATTACAAGGAAGGTTGAATAAACAAGAAGGACCAAGTCCATTAAGACATTTACAAACCAATAAAAGAACCACAAAATTGTTCCAAAAAAAAACGAGTGACTTTAAAACTGATGCAATGTGACGTGCATTTAAATGAATAGGAAAACTAGACTGTAGTGTATCCTCTGGTTTACCAATACCTCATATTTTTTTAAAAAATATCAATAAATGTCAGACTGATTCAACTCCACTGGTCTCACTAAAACAAGGTAAGCAAGGTTCAGCCCTGTTCCTCAAGCCCCACTGCCCTGCATGTTTTAAATGTTTCTTGTTTCAGCACACCTGATTTTATTGATGGCTGAGTAACAGGCTTTTGCTGAATTGCAACCATCTGATTCAGGTGTGTTTAACCAGGGAACAATCTAAAACAGCCAGGGCAGTGTGCCTCAAGGACCAGGATTGGAAAACCCGGCTCTAGAAAACCATACTGGGGAAGGTGAATTTGGTTGTCCTAATCTAACTAATCTGGTAGAGTATTACTTGATGCCCAAATTCAATTAATTTCCTTTTATTTTGAAAAAGGAAAAAGTTTCTCCTTGGATTTATATTGGTTTGAATGGTTCCACAACTTCAAGCTGCTTCTACAGGATGGGTTGTGCTGGAATATCATTTTGTTGTACTGGGATGCTGGTTACAATGAAAATAAAGTCTGGTTCGGATTCTGAATGACCTTACAGAAAGTTTGCCTGCAGACATTGTTGACAAATCAACACCTACGCCTTCTTACAGCTTTTGCAATCAAATTTATATTACACCATAAATATTACATTAAAATACATATATTTTCTTCTTTTTTTAGAAAAAGATAAACACATTGTGGTGTGACTTTTCCAACATATGGTCAAAACCTTTAGTTACCTTTTCCATTAGATCCTCAAGTATATTTATAAATAACCAAAAGTTATGTATAGTTAGTATATATGGTCCAAATGTTGACGACCCCTCATTCTTTCATACTTTCTTCTCGGTTCTGGCTAATCACATGGATTGCTCACTTGTTCTTGGGGGAGATTTCAACTTTGGACTAAATGAAGAAATAGACAGGCTCAGTACAGCAGGGACTCAGCGCAGATGGCAATCCATAGATATAGTTAAACAGTACATGAGCGATTATGGACTCTGCGATGCATGGCGATCGCTTCATCCCAACGACAGAAAATACACTTTTTACTCAAACGTACATCATTCTTATTCTAGATTGGACTATTTGTTAGTCAGCAGCTCACTGTTGAATGACATTTCAGACACTGAGATACATCCTATAGTGATCAGCGATCACGCTCCTGTTTCTTTAAATTTAGCAAATAAAATTGCAACCCTTCAATATAAAAATTGGAGATTTAATACATCATTACTTAAGGATAAAGAATTTATTAAATATATTGAAAAAGAATGGGCTTCATACATGGAATTTAATGATCTCCCTGGTATGTCGCCATCCACTCTATGGGAAGCAGGGAAAGCTGTGATTAGAGGTAAAATAATTTCATTCTCATCAAATAAAAAGAGAACAGAAAATAAACATGTTCAGGAATTAGAAGAAACTATTAAATCATTAGAACCTTCCCTGGATAAAGAGAGCTTAAGTAAAATAAGGAAAGCAAAATTAGAGTTAAATGAAATTATTAATAAAAGGACGCAGTTCTTAATCCAAAGACTTAGAATAGAAAACTTTGAACATAGTAATAAATCAGGTAGCTTCTTAGCTAATCAGTTAAAAATAAATAAAGAAAAAACAACTATATCTGCAATCAAAGACAAAACTGGGAATATAATATATGACCCTGAAAAAATAAACAACACTTTCAAAGAATTTTATGAGACGTTATACACACCAGAGATAAACCCTTCAAATAATGATATTGTACAATTTCTGGATAAAATAACTCTTCCTAAACTTTCAGACAGTCAAGCAAAGGCCCTGGATTCACCGCTAACAGTGTCTGAACTCCAGGAGGCCCTCCAATCTATGCCTAATAATAAAGCTCCAGGTCCAGATGGATTTCCAGCAGAGTTCTATAAAGAATTCTGGAATATTCTGGCACCAACATTTTACAAAATGTTACAGGAAACAAAGGAAAATGGTCGAATACAACCAAACATGAATTCTGCCTTACATCAATCTTCTATTAAAACCAGGAAAAGACCCTATGTCTCCTACCAGTTATCGTCCGATTTCTCTTATCAATGTGGATCTGAAAATAATTTGCAAAGCTCTTGCAAGAAGGATAGAGAAAATAACACCTCTAATAATCCACCCGGATCAAACAGGTTTTATAAAAGGTAGGCTCTCTTCCACAAATTCACGTAGATTAATAGATTTAATAGATTATTCCCACTGTAAAAACGTCCAAACCAATATATTATCTTTAGATGCAGAAAAAGCATTTGATAGAGTTAACTGGAAATTTTTATTTGCAGCCTTAAATAAATTCGGATTCAGTAATTCTTTTGTAAACTGGTTAAAAATATTATACAGCTCACCAACAGCATGTATTAGGACCAATAATCAAACATCATCAAGGTTCTTTCTTCAGAGAGGTACCAGGCAGGGATGTCCACTTTCTCCCTCCCTCTTTGCTATTTTTATTGAACCATTAGCAGCAGCAATCAGGCAAAATAATAATGTTAAAGGTATACAATGCAACAAAATAGAACATAAAATCAGTTTATACGCAGATGATGTACTACTTTTTCTACAGCATTCACAAACTTCCTTGTATCAGGTAATTGAGTTAATAAAATCTTACTCAAGAGTTTCAGACTATTCCATAAATTGGTTAAAATCTACAGTCCTTCCTATCAACTGTTCTTACCAGAGTCCTGTTGCTTTACAGCTCCGGTCGGGAAATATTACATATCTAGGTATCCATATCTCACCAAGACTGGCAGACTTATCTAAGCTAAACTACGTCCCACTTTTAAAAAAAGTGGAAGATGATCTGGCAAGATGGAAATCCCTTCCAATATCACTTATTGGAAGGGTAGCTACAATAAAAATGATGGTTTTGCCTAGAATCAATTATTTATTCTCAATGATCCCAAGCAAACCATCACCTGATTGGTTTAGATCTCTGGACTCTTCTGTTTCTAAATTCCTTTGGAAAGATAAACCCCCACGTATCAGCTTAAAAACACTACAGAAGTCCAAAGATAAAGGAGGTCTAGACCTACCAAACTTTCGTCATTATTTCTTAGCCAACAGACTCCAATACACATCAAGATGGGTAAAACACAGTTATATCGATGAGTGCTGGGTAGATGTAGAACAGACACTATGCAATAAGATAAAACTTTCAGATCTACCTTTTGTTAGCTCAAATATAAAACAAAATGAATGTTTCAAAAGTATAAATATCAGCTCCTCTCTGACAGCTTGGTGGGAATTTCTTAAAATGACAAAGACCTCACTAGTCCCATGCAGGCGTACACCCATCTGGAATAACCCGGATATCTTACAAAAAAAATGCATGATTAACTTTCCAGGCTGGAGTTGTAAAGGAATTGAATACCTGGAGCATATATTTGATGGAACAGACTTTATCCCCTTTAATACATTGGTTACACAATTCGGAATTAACAAGAATAAATTCTTAGAATACCAACAAATTAAATCAATTATAAAAAATAAATTTAGGCTCAATACAGTTGATTTACAAATTCCAGGAAAAGTTTTAGACTTCCTTAATCTTAACCCTCCCAAACTGCTATCTAAAATATACAAAACATTAAATAGAATAGATGAATCAATAGCCCTTCCTATTTCAAAATGGGAGATGGACTTGTCCATCTCAATAGACCAAAACCTCTGGTCTCAAATTTCATTAAGAACCTTCAAATTTCTTAAGAATCCTAATCTACGATTAATACAATATAAAATCCTTCATAGAGTGCATTATACAGGGCAACGGATGTTCAAGATGGGTTATACGCCGTCTGATACCTGTTTACAATGTACAAGCAATCTACCAGACAATTATATTCATGCTCTTTGGTTCTGCCCACCTGTTAAGAAATATTGGTACCAGATATGTGAAGATCTATCAAAGTGTCTGAAATGTAATATCACACCTGCTCCCAGAGTTTGCTTGCTGGGAAATATAGATGAAGTTACCATGGATACAAAGTCTATGCAATTATTTTACATCGCCTTATGCATCGCTAAGAAAAATATCCTCTTGAACTGGAAAAATAAAAATACTCTGAATATTAATCAATATAGAGATCTCCTTCTGGATACATTGGTCTAGAAACGGCATCTGCCTCCACATCTGATCAATCTTTCTGGTCACCCTTGATCAGTTCCATCACCTAGTGGGGTCGGGCCCTTGATTCCGTTCTGTGGGACACGGTTGCCGATGTGGAGCTTAAGGGTTGGTGGTGACTGCGGGGAGGTCCTTGGGGGTGGGTCCGCTTGCGGTTCGGCGATAGGTGCCGAGACCCTCGCCTGGGGTGGGACTTTGGGGTCTTTGTGTGGTGACTCCTAGTGGCTGCATGCGGCGCCTTAGAGGGGTCGTGCTGGCGGACACGGGTTACTGGCCTGGTGCTGTGCTGCTCTGGGGGGGTCTGGACTGGGCCTGGGGCTCGGGGTTCTGGGGCGGCGCGCCCCCCGGCTGGGGCCCTGGCGGGGCTTGGCCGGGGGGGGCCGCTGCCGTCGGTGCCGGCTGGGGGGGGGCTGTGGTCAGCCGGTGGTTGGCGGGCGCTGCTGCCCTTTCCATCTCCCCGGGCTGGTTCCTGTCGCTTGCTCCCCGGTGGCCGCTTGCCGCGTCCGGGCGTCGGCGAGAGGCCGTGGCGGGTGGCCGGCGTCTCCGGGCCCGATCGGCTATATTGACACTGGACATGGCTCCTGGGTCTTGGTCTTAGCCCTCGCGGGGGTGCTGGGGTGGGGGGCTCTGGCCGGTGTTGGTCGGCCTCCACGGTGACTGACCAGTTGGTGGGGTGTGGGCTGGTGGGTGGACGTGCTGGGTTCTGTTGCCACCCGGCCATCGGGCGGTAGTAGCAAGGCTGGAGGATGTCGGCCTGGGGATTGGCCGCCCGGGACTTCGGTCTGCTCACGGGCCTGGCGCGGCATGTCCGGGGTACCCGAGTCGGTGGTGCGCCGGGTTCCGGCCTCGGCCCGGGGGTCCTCGGACGCTGGCGGTGCCTGGGGCGTCTCTTATTGGCGGGGAGGCTTTTTACCATCTAGCACAGGCGCTCTTTTTAACGGGGTGCGCTTGGGACGGGAGGGGGGAGGGCGTTGAGGGTGAGGGGGGGCTAAACTCAACCTGGGTGTCTAGTGACATGTGTTTTGTTAGCAGTGTGAATGTTGGGGAGGATTTAGGTATGCCCCTGGCATGGGGGCTGGTGGATTGCCGGGGCCCCCATGGGGCTCGGCGGTACCGCTGCCGTGGGCCCCGACTGGACGTGCTGGGGCCTCCCACCCCTGGTGGATCGGGCCGAACGGGGGTGCCTATTGGAGTCAGCAGGGGAGCTGGCTCCCTGGGGTTGGCAATGGTCACCCCAGTTATTTTCTCCCCATCCCCATGCCTCTGTCCACCTGCTCCTTCATTCTACCATTCACAAGGCCTTGGGACGTGGGCACGTCACTGGGGTGCGGGATGGAGCTTCCGTCTTTGCTACCCGGTGGCGGCCTGGGTCCCGATTTTATTGAGCAATTTAGACACTACACTTGCAACATTTACAGGGAACGCACATGTAGGGACCTGGCGGTGTGGCGCCACAGGCGAGGCCCCCCCGTTGTGGGGGCCTCGCCTGTGGTGCCGGCACCCACTGGTTAAACGCATCTAGACACTGAGGGCCCGGGGGGGGAGATGGGGGTACCCGGCAGTATTCCCATGTCCCCCCCCTCTGTTTTAAGCGCACATTAGAACAACACGCAACAACACCACTCTCTGGCCTGATGCATCTTCTTCCCTCCCCGTCACTCCCCGTCGGTGATGGTTGCTCCTGCCCGCTGGTTGATGATGACTCTCGATGCCTGGGGCTGGGGGTCCCGGTTGCGGCCCGGCTCGGTCCTGGTGCATGTCGGGCGGGTCCTGGGTGGTCCGGTGTGTCGGGCGGCCGCTGTTTCGGGCCGATGTCCTCCTTGGATTGACTGGGGCACCTCTTATGGGGGTGCCGGGGTTGTAGAATAGGTTGGTGCCGTCCGGTGGATCGGTGGGGACCGTGCCTGGCGCCCAGTCCTCCTGCCGGTTCCAGGACTTCAGCTGGCTGGTCTGTTCGCCTGGTGGGGCTGTCCGGCATTGGCTGGGCCCCTGATCTTGGCGCCCCACGTGGGGCGGGATCTGGACCCTGGAGCTGGAAGATCTGGATGTCCAGGTGCCGGCTGGGCGTGGCCTGGGGAGGGCGTACATCCCCTGTGGCTCTTGCTGTGGCTCCCTGGCGTGTGGATGTGTGGAGGCGGGCCGGGTTGTTGGCGGTGGGTACTGGTCCGGGGTGGCGGCGGCGTGTGTTGTCCGTCGGTTGGCTGCGGGTCCTCCTTGCCTGCGGCGGGGGGCCCTTGTCGGCTGGTCCCTGGTTGGGGCCCCGCTGGGGGGCGGGGTGCCCCTGGTCCCCGTGGCCTCCGGTTCCTGGTCCGGGCCCGCCCTGGCGTAGCCGGTTACCGGCGGAGCCCGTGGGCTCGTCACTGCGATCTCTCGGGCCCCAGCATCGCGGCTGGTGGGTGCTCCCCTGGGACTTCCATCTGTTCCTCTCTTGGTGGGTGATCGACCCTGCGCTGATCCGCCTGTGGACTCTGTACTCTGTGGGACGCTGGATGCATACATCTCTTGCCTCCTCCATGTCTGTGCCGATTCCTGTAGGACGGATTGACGGTTCCTTACACCAGCTATCAATCACTTGCATGGGGAAACCTTATTCAGACCTGCATGCTCGCACACACATAGGTGTGGGGACATAGGTGAGGACGGACATATCTTAAGCTGAGGTTATCATCATTAGTTAGTTGTTCACAGGAGCTTACCAGAAACATTTGTATTATGTTCATTAATCAATGCTTGTGTGTAGTGAATGTGTAATTCTTTGTTTATTCTACCAGATCCGAACTATTGGTTTGGTTCTGTACAGTTTGTTGTTTTTGTTTTGTATTACTGTTTCTCTGCCGTCCGGCAGAGGTGGAGGACTGGGATGTTTTCTTGTGTTCTTTATTTGCCTCCCTGTCTTGTGTCGTCGGTTCGCCCCTCTGTTGGTCCGGTTTCTTTTCTTCACCTTCTTCCTTTCTCCCTTCTTGTCTCAGTTTAATGTCCATGACGTCAGGAAATTGAACCCACAGTAATCACTAATAAAGATTTTTCATACATATACATCAAGTGGCGTACTACAGCGAAGCTGTAATACTCTGCTTGGGAAAGTAAAACTGTTGGGCTTGTACTTGGTACTCAGACACCAATTCTGAGTAGCATACTGCTAGACAGGACACGTTAAAAAAAAAAAAAGATCCTCAAGTATGTTTATTAGGCATATATATGTGTGTGTGTGTGTGTGTGTGGGTGTGTGTGTGTGTTTGTGTGTGTG
Organism: Apricaphanius iberus; assembly: GCA_028564705.1. Classification (NCBI taxonomy): domain Eukaryota; kingdom Metazoa; phylum Chordata; class Actinopteri; order Cyprinodontiformes; family Aphaniidae; genus Apricaphanius; species Apricaphanius iberus. The sequence goes on from JAPXFQ010001857.1 coordinate 513,817, forward strand.
TATATATATATATATATATATATATATATATATATATATATATATATATATACTGCTCGAAAAAATTAAAGGAACACTTTTTTATTGGGCCTGGCATTAAATCAATTAAACCTGTCTGATAATTTTTGTGTTGGTTAAGCAGCTGAGGGCATCCTTAATCACTTTTAGTTGGATTGGTGTTCATGGACTTAACAACAGGTGCACTACAGTGGCAACAATTAGAAAACTCTAAAACCAGGACTGGTTTTACATGTGTAGGTCATTTCAAGTTTCTCCCTCTTGATCTTTTTTGCTGGTTTTGGCTTGAGTAATTATCTCTACTGGCAGTATGAGCGATTCCTTAACCCTACAGAAGTTGCATAGGTTGTTCAACTTCTCCAGCATGGCAAATCCACATGTGCTGCAGCAAGAAGGTTTAATGTGTCTCCCAGCACAATCTCCAGAACATGGAGGAGATTTCAGGAGACTGGTGGTTATTCTCTGAGAGCTTGACAGGGCCGTAGAAGGTCCTCAACCCATCAGCAGGACCAATACCTGCTCCTTTTTGCAAGGCGGAACAGGCTGAGCACTGCTCGTGACCTACAGAATGACCTCCAGAGGGCCACTAGTGTGAATGTCTCTACCCAAACAATCAGGAACAGACATGAAGATGGCCTGAGGGCCCGACGTCCTGTAGTGGGCCCTTTGCTCACTGCCCAGCACCATGGAGCTCAACTGGCAAGTCCGCCACTGGCGCCCTGTACTTTTTACAGATGAGAGCAGGTTTACCCTGAGCACCTGTGATAGACGTGAAAGAGTCAAGGAGAACATTATGCTGCCTGCAACGTCGTTCAACATGACAGGTTTGGTGGTGGGTCCGTGATGGTCTATGGAGACATATCCATGGAGGGACGCACAGACCTCTACTGCCTAGGAAATGGTGCTCTGACTGCCACAAGGTATCGAGATGAAATCCTTGAACCCATTGTCAGACCCTATGCTGGTGCAGTAGGTCCTGGTTTCCTCCTAATGCACGACAATGCCCGACCTCATGTGGCAGTACCTGGAGGATGAAGGAATTGAAACAATGGAATGGCCTTCACGATCCCCTGACTTAAACCCAATAGAACATCTGTGGGACATTATGTTTCGGTCCATTAGGCGCCGCCAGGTTGCTCCTCAGACTGTACAACAGCTCAGGGATGCCCACACACTGATCTGGGAGGAAATGCCACAAGACACCATCCGTCGTCTCATTGGGAACATGCCCCGACGTTGTCAAGCATGCATACTAGCTCGTGGGGGCCACACAAGATACTGAAAACATTTTGAGTTGCAGAAATTACGTTTTTGAAAAAATGGACTACCCTGCCACATCTTAATTTCTCTTTGATTTTAGAGTGTCTACACAATTGAGCCCTCTGTTGGCTGAAAACTTTTATTTCCATTAAAAGACTTGGCATCCTTTTGTTCCTAAGACATGCCCTGTCGTTATTTGTATAGATATCTGATGTATCTAATGGGTTTCTTTAAAGTGCTCCTTTAATTTTTGTGAGCAGTATATATATCAAGACTAAGATGAGAGACACCATGGCCTAACAATGTAGATGATTTGTCAAAATCAAAGCAATCTGAGCTTCCATTACACCTCAGCTGAACCAAAAGCTGATTGTGTCCATATGACGGTGTGTAAATCTGGTAATTAATGCAAAAAGGAACCCCAACCAAGTACTGACTGCGTACTGGACAGTACATAATCAAATGAAAAGCAACTTAAAAGGTGAAACTAATATATGATATTGACTCATTACGTACAAAGCTAGAATTTGGATGATTATTTCATACGGTGTATGAAAACACCAAATTCAAAATCTCTGAAAATTTGAATATTGTGAAAATGTTCAAATATTTTAGGCTCAAAGTGTTACACTGAAATCAGCTATTTAATCTTAAACACCTACAAAGGGTTCCTGAGCCTTTTAATGGTCTATCACTTTGTTGGTTTTGAACCAATTGAAATGTCATTTATGGCGCAGTTTTGGAACTGTGTCTTAAGCAGATTCCAAGCAACCAGTGAATCATTACAGAAGGCAGACATTGATCTCACAACTGCCATTCGTCTATTTTGAGTCGTAAATGATTTCTATTATCAATACGTGACAGATTTCACCATTTTGAAATGTCTGCAAAGAATGTTCCTGGAATCTGCCAGTCATATAAGGATAAACTGCAGCGGACCAAGAAACTGAAAATATTTTCAGATGAATCTACAGAACATGAAATAACACTGGAAGGTCGAGAGAGATTTCAAATTGAAACATTTAGTGTCATCATTGACAACCTGGTTAACTGTTTGGAGCACAGAAGGAATGCATACAGCAACATTAATGAAAAGTTTGCCATCCTACTGAACATGGATTTCAAGGACCTGGCTGCTGTACGCAAACAAGCTGATGTACTCACCGCATTGTACCCTTCAGATCTAGATGAGAACCTGGCAGATGAAATCATCCAGTTTAGGTGTTTCATACAGACTGAGCAAGAGAAGTCTCCTCCAAAACTACTGCAGGTCCTTTTAAAACATAGTCTACAGTCCATCTTCCCTAATGTGTTTGTGGCCCTGCGGATGTTTCTGACTCTACCAGTTACAAATTGTGAAGGGGAACGATCATTTTCACAAATGGCAAGAATAAAAAATGAACTCAGAACAACACAAACTCAACAGCGGCTCAGTGCATTGTCACTGATGGCCATCGAATCTCAGCTTGTCAGGAATTTGTACTTTGATGACATTGTAAACGAATTTACTAACAAGAAAGCAAGAAGGCAGTCTTTCTAAAGGCAGGAGAAGAGATCAACAGGTAGTAAAACGTTAGGATAAGGATAAGATTATGTTAAAGAGAGGAGCCATGACAGAAAGAGGAGAAAGGAGTTGAAAAAAGGAGGAAGGAGACAAAAAGAGGAGGAAGAAGCCAAAAAGAGGAAGGAGACAGGAGTCAAAAAAAGGAGGAAGGAGACAGGAGACAAAAAGAGGAGGAACGAGACAGGAGACAGACAGTGGAGGAAGGAGACGGGATTCAAAAAGAGGAGGGAGAAAAAGAGGAGGAAAGAGACAAGATTCAGAAAAGGAGGAAGGAGACAGAAAGTGGAGGAAGGAGACAGGAGTCAAAAAGAGGAGGAAAGAGACAGGAGACAAAAAAGGAGGATGGAGACAGAAAGTGGAGGAAGGAAACGGGAGTCAAAAAGAGGAAGAAGGAGACAAAAAGAGGAGGAAGGAGACAGGAGTCAAAAAGAGGAGGGAGACAAAGAGGAGGAAGGAGCCAGAAAGAGGAGGAGGGAGACAGGAGACAAAAAGAGGAGGAAGGAGTCAGGAGACAAAAAGTTGAGGAAGGAAACAGGAGTCAAAAAGAGGAAGGAGACAAAAAGAGGATGAAGAAGACAGGAGTCAAAAAGAGGAGGGAGACAAAGAGGAGGAAGGAGCCAGAAAGAGGAGGAGGGAGACAGGAGACAAAAAGAGGAGGGAGACAAAGAGGAGACAGGAGTCAAAAAGAGGAGGGAGACAAAGAGGAGACAGGAGTCAAAAAGAGGAAGAAGGAGCAAAACAGAGGAGGAAAGAGACAGGATCCTTTAGAGATGGAAACGCAGGAGAGAAGAGAGAAAGAAAAGGACACGTACAGGTATGTATACATGAGTCTCTATAATATATTATTATTGACAGTGGCGTCTTTGGCATGATAGTGGGGCACAGCAACTCAGTACTTAATACTAGCAACTAATTTTTTTGATGCATACAATCTGAGTTTCATTATATTGATTGCTATTTTATTTGAATAATTTAATAGTCAAGCTTCAAAATTAAATGGGCCACAAAATAGCACACATTTACACACTACAAATGTCACTTTATATTAATATAATCAAAGAATTAAAAAAATGTATACATTAAATGTATAAAAAATTTAGATCTCTTACCATTGCAAACTATTTAATAACTGTATAATCTTTAAATCAATCCCATTTAAGCCATAATAACCTCTCAAATTCCTTGAACAATGTTAAAATCCACAGGTAGATGACATCCCAAATGTTTAATATCTAGTATTTTGTTTAAAATCAATGCGCTAAATGAAGATTTCATAAAAAACATGTGTTTTGTCCTGGGGGCTAACAATGACATTGGAGGGCTACACACTTCTATCCAACAGAGCGTGAATGCGATGTATGCCATTCCAATATTTTAGTAGGAGTTATAAACTTATTTTATGCTTCACAACCAACTTTTGTACTTGGCAAAACAAGCCAAAACTTCTTGTGGGGGTTTGACAGTAGGACTCGACCATCCCCAAGAGACGCTACAGATTATTGATAAAAGTTTTGTAATTATAGACAGAAGAGGAGGAAAGGAGCACTGAGAGAAGAGAGAGGCAGAGAAAGAGGCAAAAAGACAGAGGACAGCAGACGAGAGACAGAGAAGGGGTGAGGCAGGACAGAAAAATCATCAGGTATGAATGAGTGTGTTTGTGATTAGATTATGAAAGAATTAGTTATGAATTAGTTATTGACAATGTTGTGAAAACACCAAAATGTTGTGAAATGTCTAAAAGGTAAAATTGAGGGGCTCAACTGAAAACTCTAATAGACGCACATTTCCATGCTGGGGAAGACCGACGTTTCTCTGCCAGGCTCATTAGTTCAGGTGAGTCTTTTTATCTGGATGCATTCATTAATTATCATATGCATTAATGTTAAAAGGCGGAATCCGACCAGATATCTATATTTCCTGAGGCTCACCCTTTGACTGTAGAACTGCGGTCATGCAGGCCGCGCGTTCAAAATACATTGTCAAGTTGTTCGCATTTTTTCCATATGCGCGTCTAATTTGCACTTACTCTTCTTAAGTTAGACTATGTGTTAGTGGGTGTCGGAAGATGTCAACATTTATTTCAAGAGTCTATTCTGCCATTTTACATTTTACCAGGACAAAGACTCGCGGTCTTTGTAAGACAGTCTAGGGTTGCCAACCGTCCATTAAAATGTGGAATTGTCCCTTATTTGACCATTAGTTTGGAACTAATAAGGGACACTATTTGTTCCGTATTTTCATAAAAGTCCATGTCTGTCGCACATACGCTATAGCCTTATTCCACCTAAGTATATAAAAATAAAATACAGGAAATCACCCAACTACAGTCAGCAAAAACTGTTCTGGTGGTGGGATCTAATGGGACCGCAAAAAGTTTGTTTGCGACCCGCGAGAGTGTTGCGCCCAGGATTGATCAGGTGGACACACACAACACACTGGCGCTTCCCATGCAGCGTCAATTTTATTTTGTTAGATTAATTGTGGAGGATTTTTCTTTTCTAAGTCAGTAGGCTGGCATAGTCTATTTATCCAAGCAATTTACACAACAACTTCAAGAACAAATCATAAGGATTTAGTGTTGTGCTAATAAACAGAATTTAAAAAAAAATTGGTTATAGGGTTCTGGCTGTTGAAATTGTACATTTTTGAGAGATAGTCGATACATTTTAAGTAGGAATGCAACGATACCATATTATTATTATTATTATTATTATTAACTACATGTTATTTCAATGCATGTATGAGAATTGCTATGCTGATATAAATGACAAAAAATAAACAGTTCAATGCTGCTTAAACACTTAAACTTAGTTCAGTTTTTCTTTTTGTAGGAAGAAGAGGCAGACCAGCCATTGATGTTACCAGAGAACACATTGAATTTTTGCTGAAGCAAGGCCATACAATTGCAAAAACTGCTGAAATACTGGGATGCTCCTCATCATTTCTGTACAAGAAGTCAAAGTTGATGGGTATACCTATTAGAAGTATGCTGTCTGCAATAGATGATGGTGAACTAGAACAACATGTGAGGCAACTTCAGAGCCAATATCCTAATTCTGGAAATGAGGTACAGGAATTGGTGGCCTTTTATTTTTAGGCTGTATTTAATTCACATTTGTGTGCCATTGTTTTGTGAATCTGATGTTAATTGAGATCTTTTAAAAAATGTGTTTCAGATGATAAGAGCCCTTGTTACACGGTCCAGGGTGCGTGAGATGTTGGCACGGGTGAATCCTACTGCAAGGAGATGAAGCCGGACAGCTGCAAGACGTGTTTATCATGTACCTTACCCCAATAGTTTGTGGCACATTGATCGGAACATGCGTCTCATAAGGTTATTATTGTGTCATACTTTTTTATATTATGAGAACTTCAGCAAGTGAAAAACTGGAGTTTACAGCTGTATTGTTTCCAGATTACTGTCAATCATATTATCATTTTCAAGTAATCTTTGTTTTTCAATCTTTGTAGATGGGGCTTTGTGATTCATGGTGCAATTGATGGATACTCCTGTCTGATTACTTACCTCAACTGCAGCACATACAATCGTGCCACAACAGTGCGTTCTCAGTTTTTGAAAGCAACATGCCTCTATGCCCTACCATCAAGACTCAGATCTGACTATGGTGGTGAAAACATCCTTTCGGCTTTATTCATGCATCTAGTTCAAGGACTTGAACACAGAGGTTTCATAACCGGACTATCAGTTCACAATCAGAGAATTGAACGCCTTTGGCGTGATGTATTTTTGCATGTGTTGCAGCACTTTTACCTTACATTCTACTCCTTAGAGGATTCAGAGGTTCTAAACCCAGATGATGATGTCCACAGACTTTCACTGCACATTGTTTATCTTCCTGAGATTCAAAAAAGACTGCAGGAATTTAGGCCTGGAACCTCCATCCGTTGCGAACAGAAAATAATCACACACCAACTCAACTCTGGACAGAGGGCATGCTCAAAAACATTGCAACAGATACCACAGCCGTCAACAATCTGTTTGGTGAAAATCCTTACAGCAACCAAAACACTGATGCCATCCTAGCGGAGTATGGAATTCAAACACTGCCTACACTTGAGGAGGAAGAGTTCCCAGCTGTTAATGTAGAACCACCTCAACTCATCCTCACTCAGCAACAACAGACATCTGTGCACAATGCTATCCATCACATTTCTGATCTAAAGATAAAATATCAGGCTTGCTGTACTGCAATTGTCAGTATTTTGCAAACTCAGGTATAGTCCAATTCCAAGCCCATAGACAAGTTTGTCTCCATATTCTCTTAACTGGGCGGAAAAGCCATTTTTAGTTTCAATGGCTTTACGTAATATTTTCTGTTGAAATAAGGCGATGTGGGCAGTGCCGCAAATACCAGGTATGCTAGATTTTGGGATGCCAGTCCAGACACTGGCAGTAGCTAACAGCACTGTTGGTATAGTTATATTTTTTCTGTAGTTTTTGCTGACTATTTTTTTTGTTCCTTTTTTACTCCCATTGTGTTGATTCTTTAAAAAAGGGGGAAAAAAATCGAATTAGTTTGGATATCTAAATGTTGAGTAAAACTGTTTAGAAATGTATAACATCTTACGTCTTAAATGCAATATGAATCAGACAGAATATGAAAATGCATGAATAAGAAATTAATTCAATGTCAATACTTGGAAAAGTGGATAAATATCTATTTTGAATGGGACTCAAAAGATGAATAAAAATATAAACAAGTTATGAAAAATATGCTATGTTTAATGTCTTGAACATTTTAGTTTAAAAGTTAAGGAGAGAGGTTAAACTGACAAATATACCTGATCAATCCACTAATCAGAACAGAGACTGAGTTATGATGGGCAGAGGTTACTATGGTAAACTGTTGAGGTTGACGACCAGAGGAGTTGGACAGATACTGGAGGGAAAGAATTCAGTACGACTGGTTATAAACAATTTTTTTATATCACATTCAAACAGTAGTAAAACTTGTATTCTTCATGTTATACATTTTATGATTTTATTTATTTTTTTATTGAATATACTTCTGTCCTGACTCCTCTGGCCTTCCTCCTTCACCTCAGATGTCCGCTGGTCTGGCAGCAGCTTTCAGCTCTGACAAAACTACAACCAGTCTGAGTTTCGGTTTGCCTTTTCTGTATTCATCAACATGGACAGAAGCCAAACATATTGGCTGTGATGGTTGACATCACATGCATTTAATTATATGCTTAATAAATCCTTATAGTAGGCTTATAAAGAGTATCTATAGACCGACCGCAGCAGAATCGCCAGTAACCATAGTAACCTTAAATACAATGCATTTTTTGAAAAACCTACAACAAATGTTTAAAGAAATACAAATGCATTCTCCTTCTGTAACGCAAGGAAGTTTTGAGCAACAGAAATTCAGGCCCCTTAAAACACATGATGTAATTTTTAAGCCATTTCGCTTAATCCTAGACTTTTGTATGTTACTTTGGAGCAATTTAGAAGTTGCATACAGACATCAGACTTTTTGTGGTGAATATCAACCACAAAAGCTTCAGTCAAGTATTTTTTTTGTGGTAATATTACAACAATATGAACAACTTTAGGGCACATGTTCAGACAACCAGAATTTACAATATAACTTCAACTATGGCATTATCAGCATTATTTTACAGCCAACCAAGACAACAAAATGAGCAGTAACTGTACTTATGAAGTCCATGTTATCATAACTTTTAGAATAAATAGTATACCTTCAATATCAATCAACCAGTCACGCCAAAAGCATATTGTCCTGTTTTCGCGGTCTCTCCTGTTGCTGCCCTGCACAGAGAAGTCCACGTCAAATAAAGTGCATAGGTCCTTTGCCTGTAGTGGAATCTCCTCACTGACAAACAGTAGAACACTGCTGCATTCTTCCTTAGCTCCTCCAGTAAACCAAGGGTTTTTAACCCCTCAGCAAACCTATAAAAACATGTGAGAAAATGTGTGAATCGTCCTGGGCCAGAGACGGTTTCATTTTTTGGACAGATAAGACAGGTGAGGCACTTACTGGTCCAAGGCAGTCGCCAATCTTCCATTGACGAAGAAGTCCGCAGCTGACTGCACAAGGGAATCCTTTTCCTCCAGGCTGGACACATGTCTTAAGGCACCTATAATGCTGAGACTATCTGCTGCCTCTGCAATTGCACTGTTTGCCTCTTTGACTGTTGTTTCTTCCTTTATCTAAAGAGAAAGAGAGGAGATAGTAAGCAAGTCCAAAATTCGCCTGTATATAAATATATAAATTAGATCTTTAAGCAATACATTAAATGTATAACACCTTTCTCATGCTTACTTTCATTAACTGTTCCCTGAATGTATGGTCACCGACTTCCTCCATGGACAACACACACAGCAATCATTTTTGCCACCCACTGGTAGAGTTTAGCCTGCAAAGCTAAAATTAAGACATAACAGTAAAATATTGCTCGTCTTAAATGTAAGATCATAAAATGATATGATTAATATTACTGCTACCACAAACAAAAATTTAATTGCACCTTTAAAAACCTGTAAAAAGGTGTTTCAGTAGATTAAAAAGATGAAGAATCATGTAAAAGCACTAACCAAGAATGAACAAATCAAGGCAAAAATAATTAAAAGACAACAACACAGGATGAAACTTGCCCAACATGTAACAGAATAAGCACATCAGACAGGAGAAATATGGAGCAATCACTTCAAAATTGGTTTCGGCAAATACATTTCTAGAATTCTGCCAGTTGAATGAATGAGGACTGTCCTATGAATATGGGCTTCCTCGCCTTGGGTATCAAGAGACAACTGCCGGTCTTTCTCATGTCCCTCAAAGATATTTGACTAGTGGATGGCCCTCATCAACAGCCTTAGGTACTCTCTTGTTGGACCGCCTTCGTCAACTGCTCCTTCACCATTGTCATCTTCATCCACAAACACGACATCCAATTTCGCTTCAGGGTTGAAGGATTTACGCTTGAACGCCCGCAGACTACACAGTAAAACATTATCCCTGCACACATTTATTTGGTTGCTTGTTGGACAGAAACTTCCATCAACTTTGCTGACCATTGCTTTCAGTATGATCTGTAGATCAATCCTGCAACCAAATAAGTTCATGCGTTTTAATTCCAAATATGTACCAAATTTTGTAGTTTTAATCCCCTCATTAATTGTAACAGTATATAGAAAATGAAAAATATACATACACAAATAACTAATTTAAAGGTCAACTTAATTAGAAAAAAAAACATACTCATCCACAAGTCCTTCGAGGTGATGCGTTGACACAGGAGACTGATTTGGTGAAACTGTCTCATCTTGTTCATCAAGAATGATTGGCTCCTGGTCAAACGAAGAAAGGAGTGATGGTTCATCATGAAGAGTCAGGATTTCTTGTGGTTGTGAGAACAGAGTGAGCCGTGGCTGGGTGGAGGTCTCATATAGCATTGAGGGGGTGGACATCTCAGACAGCAATGACTGACCATGAGATGTATGGTGTAGGGCATAAGCTCCACCATTTTGTCGATCTGAAAGAATATCCTAAAGACAAACATTTACAATACATGAGCTTGCACATAACAAAACACATTTAATTTTCATTTGAAAAATGCAGACATTTACCTGTACATCCTGATTTGAAAACCAAAGCACATATAGAGTTGAGGATGCTGTTATGCCATGATCCATTATTGACCCAGACAAACTGCTCTCAATTGATCTTGATGATGTGGCTTCTTGCACCACAAAAATTTCACTGGCAATATCATCTTGTCCCACAAAGTCAAACAAGATCTAAAAAAGAAATGAAACAGTGTTAGACCAGTTAAGTTTTACAACCCACTGAAACACAGAGAAGACACTTGATATTTTCTCAAGCTGAACACACATTACCTGAATTGGGTCCGACAAGCTGAATTTCCTCATATTGATGAATCCATTTGGATATTTAAATTTGATCAACATCCCATCTGAAGGTTCCTCAAAACCAGCAATTCGCTGACGTCTTGCTTCAATAGCCTGAAATTTTATTTCTCGCATTAAAAAAAAATTTAATTAGAGAGAGAGATTTTCAAACTAATATATTTCAAACAAACCTTTTGACGTCTTTCCTCAAAGGCCTGATAGGCTAGTTTCTTCCTCTCCTATTAAAAGACCAAATTTAAAGTATGTATGCATTCTGTAAGAGAACGTAAATCCTACATAAATGGAACGTGGATGTTTTACCTTCTCTTGATCCACCAATAAACTGTTATTAAACTCCTGGTCTTGCTGGTCACATATTGCTCACCATTCTTGAAGAGCTTAAAGTAAAAAAAACAACAAAAAAAAACAACAACAAATTTTTCACAAAATGGAGTCTACAGGTTAGCTTAGGTTCAGGAGCCGGACCACAACTCAAACCCTCTTCGTAAATCCTAATTAGTCTTAACCCAATTCGGCCAGTACCTTGCACCTGCTCTACATCTATAATCACACCACGATACACATACAAACTCTGCCTGCCCCTCATCCCTCGTCTGTCTCGTTCGTTTTCACCCCTCCCTTCCCCTCCCTCGAGGTTCTGGGTTCAGCCGACCCACCCCTTCTCCTTTCTTCACAGCATCCATTGGGCACAGCCTCCCCGTCCCCTGCTCCAGTTCACTCCTGTACCACGTCTAACATATCTCTCTTTTAGATTCCGTCTGGGGGGTCCTGAGCAGATTTGGAAAGACGATTTCCAAAAGACTGCACTGAGTCTTCCTCCGGGTCTCCGACGACACCACCTCCCCAGACCATTCAATTCCCAATGCCTTCAATAAACTGTTAAATTCTGAAACTACAGCTTGGTCCTTGCTAGTGAATCACCATAAAATAGTAAAAAAACAAAATTTATAAATACTTAAAAGATTCTATAGTGTCAAAATTGGTTACCAGATATGCAACCACACTTTGAGCTTGGGTACACTCAGCCACAGTCTCATCTTGTACTGGAGCAATAGAGATTCACTTTCAGCAAGAGAACACACTTTTTGTGGAAACAAAATCAGAATATAAAAAAAAAAATCAAAAACCTTTCCAAGGGAATGTAACTGCTCAGACATCACAAACAGATACATATTAGAAAAAGATAACGAAAACATTTTGTGTTAGCCACTCATCACTACAAAGTGAATAGTGGACATAAAACCATTAGATGGGCAATACATTTTAATATGGACCTGATCTACAACCACTTTTGAGGTCTCATCTACTGCTGCAGTTGTGAGTGGTGGGAATGAATTCTGGGAAGTGGCAAAGGTCGGTGATGCTACCTGAGGGTAGAGAGGCTAACTTCAGTTATAGGCATAGACACTACAAACAACACATTTTTTGTAGTAAGATATAAATACCACTGTATACAATTCCATACCTGCAAGACACTGGCTCGTGGCACGATGTAAAGTCTGCTTTTGCCAACAGCTGCTTTTAGTTCCTTCACAGAACTAACTTGTAATTTCTGGATCTTGCGTCCTTTACCTGTCCTTGCCAATTCAAAGCCTACCAAATTTAAACTGATGCGAGGGTAGCTTTGGCAAACAAAGTTGTTCAATTCAGATAAACTCCAGTTTAACTCAATCTTTGAGTTTGTGCGCCCGGCCTCGGCTGACTCATGCACAGGTTTTCCTAAAAATTACACATTAAATAGTTGCAAGCTTATACTCCTAGCAGTTCTACAATGTCAGAGAAACCAGTTTCAATTCAATTGAGTTTATTAATATAGCGCTGATTCACAACAGATGTCATCTCAAGGCACTTAACAAGAAGTAATTTCAATACATTTATACAAATATTCCAAACAGTTAAAAGTTTCCTATTTAAGGAATCCAAGCAAATGGTCTCAGTCATTGGCGTGAGGTTTGGGCCCCGTTGATGCAGACTCTAACCACAGCAATCCTTCAGCAATCCCTCATTCTGAGCAAGCATGGAGCAACGGTGGAGAGGAAAAACTCCCCTTTAACAGGAAGAAACCTCCAACAGAACCAGGCTCAGTAGGAGTGGTCATCTGCCACGACCGTCTGATGTAAGAGAACTTTCTATGTTAAAGACAGTAAAAAGTTGATAACAGGACATGGAGGATGTTCAGTTGCTGGGAGCATCATCCCAGTCGATGCCCCCCGTCCAACAGGGCGTTGTAGCCAAGCAGGATACCAGACCCAGTGCATCTTCTATGGTGAGAAAAAAACTGAGAGAAAATAGAATTCATTGGGAGGTAATCCTGGACACTTTCAAAGTGATGCCTTGGCATGAGAAAGTGTTGCATAGGTGCAACTATTTAAATGGCTACATTGAAACTGACATGGAAACTGTTATGATAATGCATCAAAGAGTAAACCGCTCTACAATATTTCTTTAAAACAAACGCTGAATGCATTTTAACATAGTCAAATGTTACCAAATATATAGACAGTATAAAAAAGGGACCAGACAGTCTCAAGCTAACAAAATTCAATGCAGCTCATTTCATAACTTTCTTTGCAAGAAGGTTAGATAAGGTGTCAAAGTAAATAACACTCAATTCATATGTGCTTCTGTTGTTGGTTTTCATTACATGCAAAACATAGATATAGATATATAGCTATAATGAAGACTCAAGACAACACAGCTTCCGTTCTAGAAAGTAGCTTCAGCCGGGTTTTATTGGATCTTCGGTCCTCAATACAATGCTACATAGGTCATTGACCTCGATATCTAACATTCTGTATCCATTGTCTGTTAACAATTGACATACCTTATCTCTGAGCAGAAAGCATTCTATCGTCCACGCTGAGATCCCAGCAAGACCAACTAAAACCCCTCTCTCCTCTAAAAGGAGCTCTATCTTTTATACTTACTCATTGCGTCACTTACGGGAAACATCTGGTGTTCTTGGCCAGCGCAACCGTTTGGCTTGACATTAGTTTATCTTCAGGCGCCTAATTGTCTGGTTCTGAAGAGGCCAGAAAAGCTGGGAACAAAACATTTCCTAGAATCGCTTAATGACAAGTCTTTCGTGGAAGTACCACGTACATCTTCTCAGCTTCTCAGAATTGATGCACGTGTTGATTACACGTGCCACGCAGGCCCAAATTTTGGCTTCTACACTTCAATCTCACATTTACCTAATCCATGTTTAGCCAGTACCTCAAGTTGTTTTGTGGGAGGCAGAAAATCATCATCTGGCCCTGGAAGGAGGAAAAGTTTTGCTTGCCAAATAGGCTTTTCCCTGCGGCCACCAGATCGTCCTGTAAACACAAATACATAACTTTGTCAGCAGTCATTGTCGGCTTGGGGGATTCTCAAAAATATTGGCAACACGCACTGTTTCCCATGCATTTCAGTTTATGATCATGCTTAAAATTACTGTAGGTTACTGCTAACGTAAGATGTATGCATGAGAGAGATTTATACTAATTCACTTTAATGAAAATGTTGACATGCTAACATTAACTTCCCTAGATAAGAAAAAAAAGTTATTACATCCGTTTCACACATACGGTTTGCAGTTGGTATGCGGTGCAGGAGCAGCATGCGCTATAGTGCTTTCACTACTTTTATTTCAAATTCACAAGTTAATTTAAAAGAAAAGTTGTCAGCATTGCGACTCTGTACACATGATAGACTTATTCACATTTAAACATATTCAGTGCATTAATTCTATATAAATATTAAGTTGCTTATGCAAGTGGTAAAATATTTAACCATGTAGGCTACAAAAATTGCAAACATTTTCAATTAACACTTAAATTGATATATATAAAAAAAGTGGTGCTGTTGGTAGCACTGTTGCCTTGCAGCAAGAAGGTCCTGGGTTCAAATCCCAGTCTTTCTGCATGGAGTTTGCAAGTTTCTCCCTTTGCATGTGTGGGTTCTCTCCGGGTACTCCAGCGTTCCCTCTTCAGTCCAAAAACATGACTGTTAAATGAATTGGTTTCTCTAACTTGCCCTTAGGTATGAGTGTGTGTGCATGGTTGCTTGTCCTGTGTGTCTCTGGGTTGCCCTGCGATGGACTGGCAACCTGTCCAGGGTGTAACCCGTCCCTCGCCCAATGACAGCTGGAGATAGGCACCAGCCCTGCCCCAGAACCCTGCTTAGGAATGACGGGTACAGAAAATGGATGGATGGATGGATAAATGGCTGTGATCAAACAGGCAGCTTACTCTTTGCTGGACGTTCAATCCAGTCAGGCACTTCCATGACATCATTAAACTACCAGTCTGATCACAGCCAATTGACTGGTTTAAATGGGGGGTGGACCAAGCAAAAGAACAATCATGTCAGCAGATGAATAATGAATGAGCTAGAGAGGGAGAACACAACTGACAAATCAATGGTTTTGGAAACTCGAAACTTCTCAATCGTAAAAGTGCAGTTTAATATAATTTTAAAATAACGTTTGACTCAAGTACAAAAGACAATAGAATGCATTTTGGCAACAGTTTTACTTCAAGTTAGCATATTATTAAACATACTACATTGAAATACTCTGCGCTAACATTTAATCACAAACACTTGTTTGCAGAAAACAGAAAAAAATATGAAATGAGGAAAACTGGGGGACGGCCACCTCCTCAAGATTACACTGTGGCGGAGGAGTTGACTATGAGCAACAATAAGGGGCGGCCGATTATGGATGCGGTACAGTAAGGGCATTGCTTCAACGAGTCACATTTGTTATGTGCGGCTGAAGAAGTTCACAAAGATAAGACATTGCTTCTGCGGAAAATCTGTATCTTTCATACAAGTAAGCGTCAGGAAAGTCAAATGGATTTTATCTGTCCCTAAAAACTCTTTCTCTACGAAGTGCTCGTCTACCAATTTGCGCTGAGATGTCCACAGGAGTTGGGAGAAAAGCTGAAGCCATTGCAACAGAGAACAGACGCTGGGAATTAGTTACGTCACATATATGTTTCTTTGCTCACAGCTGATTGGTCAAAACTTCAGTCTGAGATCTCGAATCCAGAACATAACCTGCCCCGGAGCAGGTTAGCCGTGCAGCGTAAGATACCATGGCAACGAACACCGATTAAAGCCGAGCTACTTTCATAGTACCTAAAACCCAGGGTTGGCGGAAACTAAGCTGAAACATAGCTGGCTAGCCACCTAATCCGACTTCATGGTACAGGCCCCAGGTCTGTCCTGCTTTCTCCCCCACCACCGGAGCCGACTCACCACCAGGTAGTGGTCGGTGGATAGCTCCGCCCCTCTCTTCAACCAAGTGTCCAAAACATGCGGCCGCAGATCAGAGGAAACGACAACAAAGTCGATCATCGAGCTGTGCCCTGAGTGGTGCCAAGTGCAAACATGGACACCTAATATTTCAAATCTAAATGTTAAATCTAAATGTTAAATCCAATGTTCTAATGAACATGTCCAATGTTCTAAATGTTCCTAACATTTAGATTTAGATTTAACATTTAGATTTAGATTTAACATTTAGATTTAGATTTAACATTCAGATTTAGATTTAACATTTAGATTTAACATTTAGATTTAACATTTAGATTTAACATTTAGATTTAAAATTTAGATTTAGATTTAACATTTAGATTTAACGTTTAGATTTAACATTTAGATTTAGATTTAATATTTAGATTTAACATGTTACATTTTGAAATAATATTTAGAATTTAGATTTTTAAAATGTAAATATGCTGGTAAATGTTGAATTTTAGAAACATTTTCTTCCTAAATGTATGAAAGTGTGCTAAATGTGGAAAAATTAAGCTAAATGATCCAAAAAAGTGCATTTCTACTAAATAACGAAAATTTCACACTTGGCGCCCCATACTGATATTACAGTGAGCTTTACAGAATATAATGTTTTCCTGTTCCTTTTTCTGTTAGATGCTTAGTACGCTACTGAAGCCATAAGAGTTATTTTTAATATGCTTTAAATTACTGTGAAATAGGCTTATCGGCCCCATATCCATCCATATTGTGAACACTGCAAGGGCAAGTGGATATAGATAAATGCACAATTATTAATTATTGCTCAGAATACGCATGTGAAGTTAATAAAGTATGTTTTCTTTTATGTTCAGGGGCAGGGGATACAATTATTACAATCCTGGAGCCTGTTGAGCAACTACAGATTAAAAGAGATTCGGACTCTTTAATACTAAAGTGGAACAAAACGAGAAAATCCTTTAATAGTATGACGACAAGAAACTGTGGTCTCACAGTAGTATTTAAGCCCCGCCCTCCGTGCAGGACTGATGTTCCTGAAGCGAATGAGAAACCTTCGCGCGGAATTTCAAATATTTTCAAATTCCGATTCTTTGCTCTTACTGAGATTGCTCCGCCAAATTTGTAAACAAAATAGTCCCTGCAGTGACCCCATGGTTAAAAAGAGATTTTTACCGTGAAAAATAACACATGGTAAAATCCAAGTGACATAAAATAGTACATATGACGTACAAATGGCAATTAGTTAGCATTAATATTTATGTAGCTTTCTGCGCGCGTGTAGTTTTGCGGAGGGATATCGTAGTACAGTGACTGAAAAAGACAGATTACAAGGCACGGCTGTCGTAGGGAGTTTACGTTAAAGACTCTTCGCTAGGTAGGGTGGTCACTTCTGCATTTTAGTCTACTATTATGTCATTTTAAAGTTAAAAGATAATATAGTCGCAAGCAGGTTTATGTTTATGCATAGACGGAAGACGTCGTGTCTTTGAACGGATCTTCAGGTAAGAGCTCACTGGTGATGGATGTTTAACTGTATATTTTTTAATAATTCTTTTCAAGTTCGGAGACAACGTAAGCCTGTTAACGCGAAATGGGTTATACTGTAGCTAAGTGATAATGTACGCGTGTCAGGAAGGGACATATTTCGACTTCTATCTGTATTAGTTGTTGAAATATGTGTGTTTATGTCTGTTCTAGACCGTTAAGGCCACAGAACCCAACTTTTGTGGCGACATTTTGCACGTGGGAATTGATACCTTACATAACAACGATATATCAACATACAGTGAAATCTGAATTGGAGTTAACAAGACGTCACGGTTGCTAAGGCATATACTTTATTCGGTCGCTACCAATACAATATTCTACGTTACTATACAGATTTATGCTTAGACAAACCTTAATAACTATGTCATGTTTAACATTTTAACTTTTCTCCGTTGTGATATTCTCAGGTAACGTTGGAAAAATGCCCCTGCACGGTAAAATAGTGGTTATTAAGAGGAGTGGAGGAGATGGGACTGAGTTTCCTCTGACTACATCATGTTTGTTTGGAAGGTGAGCTTAACAAATACACCCTCCATGTATATCTACTTAGTAGTTGAATAATTTTTATATTAATAAAGCAGCAACAGTTGTTTTCATTAAGTTTTGGAAAGTATTTATTCTGTTGGATGTTTTCTGAATCGTTTATCTGACCAATTCTTCTATTTTTGTCCATCACCTGGGCATCTACCTTGGTCGTCTGTCTCAATATGAATCAGTCCTTCTCCATCTGAATAATTATTTCTTAAATTACCTTCCATCTGTTTTACATCTATCAGTTCACTTTTTTATAAGTTCTAGCCATTTCTACAACAGTCAATCTTTTCAGTCTCTGGTTTTTACAGCTTTCATATTTAAAGTCTGCCGTATTGAGGACATTTATTTTTAGACTATGATAAAAGTGTTGAAGCCAAGTAAAAAACAACAACAACAAAAACAGCATTTTTTCAATATTATGGTGAAGAGAAAAAATGCAATCAGCTTTGTCTATTTTTCCTTTTTTTTTACATTTCTTGTAAATGGCCTTATTGTTTCCTCATTATTTTTAAACTATCTTGTTAGTTGCATATTTTTACTTTAAGTATACTATTTCTACCAACTGTAAAAAGTACATATGGTATGTTCTCTCCCCACTGATGGACAATAAAGGATATTCCTATTTTATGTATTCTTTTTTTCTAAATATGAATTTCAAATGGTTTGCTCTTAAACTCCAGGAAAATTTCTTGAAACATGATGATGTTTTCTCAGAAATCTTCCACTTTGACATGTCTCCCTCTGATCCTGCAGGAAGGCAGAGTGCGACATTCGTATTCAGCTTCCTCAAGTTTCCAAGGAACACTGCAGAATTGACTTGAATGAGAATAAAGAGGTAATTGCTCCTGCAAACATATCTGTTAAAGCATGCTCTTTACATTATCAAGTCAATAGGTGGATGTTTAACACCTGAATTGTGCTCTGAGCTGATCGTTCCTTGTCTCCCCCAGATCATTCTGACCAACCTGAGCTCAGCCAATCCGACACGCGTCAACGGCGAGGCTCTGAATCAGTCTGAGCGCTTGAAGCATGGTGATGTGATAACTATTGTTGATCGTTCTTTCAGGTAAGTAGGAAATGGAAAATCTTGCTGTAAAATTGACAAAAGCACCTTTTTTTTAGTCCTGATCTTTACTGAGCAGTAATACTATTATGTGGGGCAAAGGAGATGTGAACATGTTTGAAGGTTGCATAGAAATAAACAAATTCATTAGAAAATTCTTCTAAGCAACCAAATTATATTCTTATGGAAATATAGAATTTAAAATCTTCATGTTGTAGCTTCCATCAACCTGATATCATGACAATGTTCCAGGTTTGAGTATGCGCCTGCACCAACACCGAAGAAGAGGACCTCTCCTCGAGCCAAGTCTGAATCTCTTAAGGTGATTTTTAACTCTTTATAGTCCATCAACATTCCCAAGTCCTCACTTTTACTAGGTTTTATTTTGAAACATTTTTAACGGAAAGAAATATTGTGTTTAGGTTCTTCGAGATCAGCAAGTGGCCGACTGCATTGTCGCTGACGCAGGAGAAAAGAGAACCTCTGAGGTCTCTACAGGTAAGCTTGTATGAAGGTTCCCACAGAATTATCTTGTTTGTGTCACACGATTACCGGATAGTCTAGAAGAAGAACATTAATTTGCTAATTGAAATGTTAAAAGCTGACAAGTAATAAAGGATTTTTTACGTTGTTTGTAGGGAATAAACTTTAATTATTTTAAGGAAAGGAGAGAATTTAATGTTAACAGGTTTGTGTAGAAGTATTTTTTAAGTGACATTCTGTTTACATTTTAGCCATCAGTGCTTTGTGTTATTTAATCACTGACTGAGCCGACAGATGAACACAAATACATTTTACAAAAGGGATATTTCACAGCTTTTTGGGGAGCTGTATAGCCTTAAGTGGGGGTTTAAACTGGTTGTGATTTAGATGTCAAACACAACAGGGTTGTAGTATCACAAACAGCAAAAAGGTTATCAAACAGCAGAATCTGTGTTTAAGAAGACATATTTGTTGGAAGACTGATTTTTAGATTTTGAAACTGAAATTAAGTCAAGTTGGTGAATGGGGAAAAAAGGAAGAAGCCTTTTCATTCACCTGTGAGTGGTAGCCCAGCTTTAGTCCGTTTTTGCTAGTATTATTGGTCAGTACTTAAAGTTATTTACAAGACCAACATGTTCTGCTTTAATACTTAATACTATCATTTTCCATACCTCTAATATTGTAATTTTAAAAGAGAATTAAGTATGTCATTAACAATGAAAGTTTGATAAGAAGTTCAGTAGTTTATTCAAGGTATTTCACATTGATGTGTTTTATTGTCATAGCATGAATTCTAATCAGGATTTCTCTTGTTTGTAGACGTTTCTCCTTCAAAAGGTTTCGTTAGTTCTTAACATGGTTGGAAGTAGCAGATAAAAAAAAAAAAGAGAATAGTTACACTCAGGGCCATTGAAGTCACTAATTGGGCAATGAATACACTTGATTTACTGCCCCTACCCTGTATTCATCCCAATGTTGTTTTTGCTTGACGATCCAAACATGATCCAAACTATGTCATGTGAGATTTTGTTCACATGTTCTGATGCATGAATTGCTGGAAAGACCTCTGGGGAGACAAGTCAGGGCTGCAGAGTAGGTAGAAAGATTAAATCTTGAATACACTTCCTCAGCTTAGTGCCACTTTTTGTGTTTAACCTGACTGTTTTGGGTATTTTTATTAGGTACGGTCAGTTAAGTTAAGTTGGAAAATCCTGTTTTACAACAGCAAATTATTTAATGGCTATTTAATGGGTATCAATATTTTTTTTCTTTTTTAAGTCCCTCATCTCAAAGATGGAGCTAACTATGACAACATACAGCGATCCTTGGAGCAGACCTTGGAAATGGACTCTCAGGAAGATGGGACCAACTCACCATTCAGTGATCTCTATAAAATGATCAAAAAGTCTCTGGAAGTAAAGACCCCTCGCAAGTCTTCGGCAAGTGTGATTCAGACACCATCTTCGAAGTTCTGCACACCAAGACCGGCTTCAGTTGTCAAGAAGAGTGACAAAGAGGTTGTTCTCACACCAAGAAAGGAAGAAGATCCCAAGGGTAAAGACAGGGGAACCCCAGAGTCTATTAAGAAGCGACGCAAGACCCTCCATGTCCCTGCTGCTGAGGTGTCTGGATCCAAGGTGGAAGAAGCTGCAAAGTCTGTGACTGCTTCACAGCGGAGGGGAACCTTAACTCCTCAGAAGTTTACTGTCACAGAGGTTATTGAGCAACTTACAGCTTCAACATCTAAGTCAACTGTCAAAAGGAGAAGTAAGGAATCCACACCGGGTAAATCTGCTGTTTCCACGGAGCAAGAAGGACAAGCTGTAAAGTCTCCCAAAACAGAAAATCTCCCAATTAGGTCTCCTAAAAACTCAGCATCAACTGAAAAAGGTTTGGTGCAATACTTCATAGAAAACAGTCAGTCATGTAACTTGTTTTGCATTTAAATTTATGCAACGGTTTTTATTTGTTTTTTCTCAGTGAAAGTATCCAAAAAACGCAAGAGTGGGGAGCTTGGGACGGAGCTGCCAACACCAAACATGAAGAGGAAAAGGGTTTCCTTTGGCGGTCAACTGAGCCCAGAGTTGTTTGACAAACGCCTGCCTCCTGACTCTCCACTGCGCAAAGGGGCCAGTCCAAGGAGGAGTTTGTCTCTCTATAAACCCAAACTGTCTCTCCTCAGAAGAGCTTCTGTCATTGGGTTGCTAAAAGTGAGCTAAAAGTTTGGCTTCTTGTAAGAGATTCTTCACATAATGAACTTTTATTTAAAATGTTTGTAATGTTGTCCTCAGGAGCAGAGAACCCCGTCCCCTAAGAAGCTGTTTAAGAAGAGTGTTTCTCCCAAGACTCCACCTGGGAAGGCTTCGCCAAAATCTGTGTCTCCTACACCGACAAAAAAGTCTCCACAGTACAAGTCTACTTCCCCCCAAGCCATATCTCTAGGGAATAGGTCTCCCAAAGCTGTGACTCCAACTCAGAAGTCTCCCAAGTCCAGGCCCGCCTCTCCCAAGGCTACAACTCCAGCTCAGAAGTCTCCCAAGTCTAGGTCCGCTTCTCCAGCTCAGAAGTCTCCTAAGTCTAGGTCCGCTTCTCCAGCTCAGAAGTCTCCCAAGTCTAGGTCCGCTTCTCCAGCTCAGAAGTCTCCCAAGTCTAGGTCCGCTTCTCCAGCTCAGAAGTCTCCCAAGTCTAGGTCCGCTTCTCCAGCTCAGAAGTCTCCCAAGTCTAGGTCCGCTTCTCCAGCTCAGAAGTCTCCCAAGTCTAGGTCCGCTTCTCCAGCTCAGAAGTCTCCCAAGTCTAGGTCCGCTTCTCCAGCTCAGAAGCCTCCCAAGTCCCGCTTCTCCAGCTCAGAAGCCTCCCAAGTCTAGGTCCGCTTCTCCAGCTCAGAAGACTCCCAAGTCCAGGTTAGCCTCTCCCAAGGCTACGACTCCAGCTCAGAAGTCTCCCAAGTCCAGGTCCGCCTCTCCCAAGGCTACGACTCCAGCTCAGAAGTCTCCCAAGTCTAGGTCCGCCTCTCCCAAGTCTACAAGTCCAGCTCAGAAGTCTCCCAAGTCCAGGTCCGCCTCTCCCAAGGCTACGACTCCAGCTCTGAAGACTCCCAAGTCTAGGTCCGCTTCTCCAGCTCAGAAGTCTCCCAAGTCTAGGTCCGCTTCTCCAGCTCAGAAGTCTCCCAAGTCCAGGTCCACTTCTCCCAAGGCTGCGACCAGAATGACACCAGCTAAGACACCCTTGAATTCAGGATCGCAAACGCCATCCGTCCAAGGTCGTTTCTCTGTGTCACGTATCCAGACCCCCTCTCCAAGTGTAGCTGTCATACCACAGACGCCTTCACTCACAGTTACCCCAAATATCCCACTGAGGAGGAAGAGCATGAAGAGTACATCCCGGAAGACTCGAAGTGTTGCCAGGAGTGCAGTTAAAGTCCTTCAGAGAAGAAGTGGTATTTCACGGGCTTCATTGAAAGGTGTGTTCAATGCTGAAGTAGTTGATATTGATAAGAGAAATGGTGGTTTGTTCAGATTTGTTCATGATATCTTCCTGCTTTATTAATTTCTCCCCAGTTCAAAGTTCCTGGGCAAATATTGTAAAATTTGGACAAACTAAGACTTCAGTAGTTGCTCTGACTGAAAAGAAGATCACACAGAAACCCCTGAAGAAGACTGTGTCCAAACCAAAGGTTAGTCATCTAGTTTTCTCTTTAAAATTCACAGCTGTTTCAACAGTAAAACAACGTTAAATTAAGAAATATACGTCATCGTTAATATTTTTGGTTGGCCCAGTTCTTTTCATAACGCGGTTCTAAGAACAGTATGTCAAAAAGGTTTTCATGCCACACTGTGTATGCCTTGATAGTCCCCCTGCCAAATGGCTTGACGTCATTGACAATGTTGCCAACTTAGTGACTTTATCGCTATATTTAGTCTTTTTTGTATTTTATTTTTCTCTCTTAAAAGACCCCTGTATTGACTCTTCCAAAAAAAAAAAAAAACTAGTGACAAATCATGTAAAGTTTTTTGATTTTATTGGAAACTTTTTGAGAGTGATGTGAAACACATATCCTTTCCTAAATGAAAAGGAAAATTAAAGATTTGCAAGGTTTTTCTTGGCAAATATCGCTCATTATTCAGTAGCAGACCTGCCAAAAAGAACAGGGTCCGTGTTCCTCAGATTTTTTTAATAAAGCGTTCTAAAAATAACCCGCAATAGGCCCAATTTGCAAAGTAGTCATCTTTATTTGTTGCAACTATTATGTATGTTTTAAGGCTGTAAACTTCTTGCCACAAACTTTATACACTTTTCTCAGACATGCATTCAGATTTACTCACATTTCTCATTTGTTTAAATACTCTCAAAGTTCAAATCTTTGTAGATTTGAAAACAAAAGTATTAATATAAGGTGTCTCCGCCTGTGCGCCGTCCAGGTGTGTCTTTTTCTGTTTCCGAGTTTGGGTAGTTGGCACGGTTTTTTCTTCTGGACTAGAAGATTCTTATAATCCAAAAATGATAAATTTGGCAAGTGCAGGAGACGTTACACGGAGCAGATTAACAGTCGCCTCCAATCAATCAGAACACAATGCGCACTAGTACGCTGTAAAGAAAGCATGGAAAATTGTACTATCTTTTTTTAAATTTTTTTTTTTTTATTAGCGAAACGGCAGGGCTGTCGAAGGTGAACCATGTTATGGCGAGAAACCATTTTAAATGTCAAGGACAGTGGCTGTGCTTGTGAACCTCTAAAGTTCCTCATCATGCATTTTGCACAGTGGGCAGTTAAGATGTGAACATCACCCAATAGGGAGCTGCTGGTAAATTATAAATCAGTCCTAGTGATGTGTGCAAATGTGCTGTAAGCCAATAAATATTATATTCTTAAAAACAAACATAAATGAATAAATATACAAAAGAAATTATTGATATTTCATTAAATGCATATTAAAATATTTTTGAACAATTTTGATTAAATAAGTGTGAAATAATTCAATGCAGTTAACTTGTGGCCATCAGTTAGCATTAGCACACATATAATCAAAGTAAATGGAACTTTTTAGTTTTACTGTTCAGTAACAAATCATCACTGGCATACATCATTGAATTCACAAGACTCTCACCTTTCCAATGATCTATAATATATATGTACATAGAAGGTGGTCGAAAATATTTGTGGATTTAAACCTGGAAGTCGGCAACTTTCCGGGACGTGGGACCGCTAAGGGGTAATAAATCTAGAAATATAAGACTGACTGACTGACTCACGTTAGACGTCGTCTAATCTACTTTTTACAGTAGATCTATATTTTATATTCATTGCAGTTATTACCATTATAAAATGTTTACATAACAAATATGGGTGTTGAATGCTTTTCTTTAGCTTAAGTCGAAGTACAGCCTCGCTGCATCTATTTGTGCCACACTTGTCTCATGTTTGACGTACTTGTTTTGGGGGGCGGCAATCTTTTTGACAAACCAGATCTTTCAGAAACCTAAATCGGTTTAAACCTGCTTCTCTGGTGTTGGAACAATACTATTAAACATGAAGCTGACATTTTTTTGGGGGGGGACGAACAAGCAATCCAGAAAGTTAGCTTGTTACCAATTGCAGCACTTCCGCTTTCCTTTCCCAAACTATTCTTCAATGGCACTTAATCAAATTGTGAGCGAATCCCCGTGCATACACTTGTGAGAATTTTAGTTATTTTTATCCTATATGATTATTTTAATGAACTATATATGAAAAAATGTCATGGGCACAGTTAGAAAAGCCAAAACCAAGACAACTGCTGAAGTAATTTTTATTTGTTCTCGACCTCTCAGACCCCTGCCAGGAAGCTAAAGGGCCATACGAGCACCGGGCATGCAGATTCTCCCGCCACCATTGTTGTGGGAAGAGCTCACAAAAGAACCGTTGCACATCCAGCTGGAGCTGCACCAAAAGTGGTCCTGAACGCTGTGTTGTTCAAAAAGGACATGAAAATGGATGAAGACCTAACAGGTACCTGTATAGCTCTGTCATCACTTTTCTGAATTGGTATTTATGTTTCCTAACTGCATTTGTCCTTTGAATTTTAGGGCTCTCTGAGATGTTCAAAACTCCTGTAAATGAAAGGAGAAGAAGGTCTTTGGTGAATGACAGCAGTGCCAAGAAGACTCCAGCTGGGGCTTCTGTGGTTGAACCGTCTGTGCTGAACACCCCAGAGGAGCCAGGTAATTTGTGCTTTCAGGTGGAACTATTGAAGTGGATTAAAACCTGAATGAACCAATGCCAAATCAAGCTGTTTAGGAAATATTTTAAAAATGGGACTTGTTTTGCAGATGAAATGATGGTGTCTCCACTGAGTGCAGCATCTACAGTAAAGAGTCAAAGATACAACAGTGAGGCGGTCCAGCGTCTCCTCAGTGGAGATGAAGAATCGAGTTTTGTCAGTGACGCTCCAGCCTTAGAAGTTCGTTCTGAATCTGATAGTCAGGACACAGATCCAATGACTAGCTCTGTTAAAACTCCCAAACAGAAGGCAGAAGTACCAGTCTGTCTCACTGGAGTCAAGAGGATCAGTAAGACCCCAAGACAGAAGGCTGAACCTTTAGAGGACATCCGAGGGAAGCTTCTGAAAACTCCTAAGCAGAAAGCTGAACAACAAGAGTGCCTAACTGGGGTCAGACGCATCTTCAAGACTCCAAAACTGAAGGCGGAACCTCTGGAAGACCTTCGGGGAAAACTCCTGAAGACGCCAAGAGCCAGAAAGAGTGGCGTTGTGAGCTTGGATGGTGTTAAGGAGCTTCTCGAGACGCCAATCCACCAGTCCCAGACACCGGTTCCTGCCACTGTTAGGAGAGTGACAAAGATGCCCAAAGAGAAGAACACTCCGGTTGAGGATATGGTTGGTGTGAAGAGGCTCCTGAGAACTCCCAAACACAAAGGTGAACCCGTAGAAGACCACTTTGGCCTCAAACGACTGATGAAATCTCCAAGACTGAGAGGAAATCCTCCAGTGGAAGACTTTGAGGGACTTCAGGAGCTCATGGAGGAGCCAATGAATTATCTGACTGAGCAGCAGACCGATAAGGTAACAGCAGAAGAGCAAGCAAGTGTAAAAACTTTTGGAAGAATATTGAAATTGCTTTGTTTTTTAACGAGTATCTTTTTATCTTCTGCATTTTTAGTCACCAGATGCCATGGAAGCCCTTAATATGCCACAACAGAAACCTGAGGCAAGGACAACGGGTAAAAAGTCTCCTAAAGGACAGAGTGAGCCATCTTCCACCAGTGATTCCCTTCAGAACAAATCGGTTCGTGGTAGAAGAGCAAAAACTGTGGAATCCAGACAAGAGGAAACTAAAGAGCTGCCAGAACCCCCTCAAGATGCCACGATGCCTGTACCAGCTAGAGGAAGGAAAGCAAAGAAGCCTGAGGACACAGCAGCCCCTGCTGTTAGACACACAACAAGAGGCAGGAATGCAGAAGTCACTGAAACCACAGAGGAAGAAAGCCTCCCAGATCCTTCAAAAATTGCTCCTAAGCCAGTAAGAGGAAGACGTGTTAAAAGAACCCAAGATGAGGCAACAGAACTGGAGCAGAGTGCTGCTGCTGAAGAGGAAGTGACCCCAGAACCTCCGACTGATCCAAACCCAGCTGCTGATGTTGATAATGAAGGTCCAGTGTCTGTAGAGAAAGCTGTGCTGAAGCCCAAACGAGGAAGAAAACCTAAACAACCTGAAGAACCAGCACCATTGCAGCAGGACCTTCCTAAACGTGAGTCCTTCTTCAATGCGTACTTTTAACTGTTTTCACCTGTTTAGTTTAACTATAGTGTTATGCTGCGACTTTCTGGAGCTAACTTTGTTCTTATTTTCAGATGCAGATGAAGACGGCAGCATGCAAACGGAGGCATTGGAAAGTGTTAACTTAACGGATGCTGAAGTTGGGAAGCTGGCTGATGAGGAAGAAGCAGAAATGTGTGTGACTCCAAAGAAATCTGTGCGAGGCAAAAGAGCTAAAGCCACAGAAGCTGAGCATCCAGATAAGCCTGCCCTTGCTCCGGTCAGAGGAAGAAGAGGGAAGAAAGTAGAAGCAACAGCACCCGCTGCTGGTAAACAAAACACAAGAACCAGAAATGCAAAGTCTCAAGACGGCACTGTTGATCAGCCAGCCGTTCAAACACAAGTGATAACTGAGTGTTCCACTGAAGCTGCAGCGGTGCAAGACTCAGAGATTTCCAATGGAAAGGCAATGGATGCCGAAAGTTCAGCACAGGAAGTGACTGCCAAGCCAGTCAGAGGGAGAAGAGCTAAAGTACCAGCCACTGAGTCTGAGAAAGCTGAAGCAGTGAAAGATGAATGTCCTGCAGCACAAGCTGAAACCCCTCAACCCATTCCTTCTGCTGGTAAACCCAGGAGAGGAAGAAAAACCAAACCTGATGTTGAGGAACCAACTGAAGCGGCAGAAGACACCAGGCTTACTGCGGAGACCAAGGCTCCACTGAGGGCTAAGAGAGGTAGAAATGCTCTACAGAAAGAGGAACACGAGAACACTACTTCACAGGAAACCTCTGAACACCAAGAGCCGCCGAAGAAATCCCGGAGAACAAGAAAACCAGAGCAAGACGTTCTAAAACCCAATGACGATGAGTCGGCGGAGATTGTTCCAGAGAAGGAAGAAGCTCCCAGTGCTGAACCAGCTGGTGAACAGAGTTCTGTTGCTGCAAAGCCCAGGAGAGGAGGACGAAAAGCTAAACCTGGTACTGTCATCGAGACCCCTGTGGTCCATTCTGACGCCCACGAGAAACCAAAGCGAGCCAGGAAAGGGGAACAAACCCCTCAGGAAATTGTAACTGCTGAAAACCCTCAAGAAGAAACCTCTGTGCCGTCTCCTCAAGTCATTAAACCTAGCCGGGCAAGAGGGCTGAAACAAGAGGCTTCCCAAAGCATTCAAGCTAAGAGAGGGCGCCGGGGTGTAGCTCTACCTCTGAGGGAACCCCCAGAAGAACCTGCTTCACAGACATCAGAGTCTGCTCCAGAACCAGTCGTATCAGTTAAACGAGGAAGACGGGCTGCAGCAAAGCCCAAAGCAGACGAAGAGGCTGTGGAGACCAGCGCAGCAAATCCAAACGAAAGCATGAAAGCTGATGTCCAAGACTCAAAGATGCCCAAAAAATCTGTCAAGTTCAAACAGGACCTGGAAGTCTGTGAAATTCCAAAAGCTACGCCAGTGAAGTCCATCCGAGGCAGGAGGTCAAAAATTCCCGACCAGGCTGATGCTGGCAGCCAAGTGGGAACAAAGGAGGCCAGTACCACTGAAGAGAAGAATCTCTCAGGCGACATCGTCGAGCCACGGCCCACCAAGAGAGGAAGGCGAGCTGCTAAGGTTGCAGAGGTGACGGCAGAAGACACCGAAGTGCAGCCCAAAATCCGACGGGGGAGATCGGCGAAGAAATAAATCGCTTCTGTAAATATTATAAGTCTTAATTACGGTTTTGCAAAATGTTTTTTTTTTTTTTTTTTATACGTCTAAATTTTAGATTGGAGGGCATTGTAGAAGATCGTTTTATTGACTGAACATGAAGCACTGCTTTTTGCTCCAATACTACAGGAATCCTTGTTCTAAGCCTTTCATTTTGCTTGACAAGTTGTATGTTATCCTTTATGCTTTATATTTTATTGTGCTGGGGGAAAAAATGTATTAAATTTTTTTTTACTACTGTATAATTGTGGGGTTTTTTTATAGAAAGGGGTTTAAATGTTCTATTTGATTTTGAGATGCATCAGACTTAATTACAAAGTTTTAAAAGGTATACAGTAAATAAAGGTATAGAATAAAGTATAATTTATTGCCAATTCACAACAACTGTTAGCTCAAGGCACTGTACAACAAAAGTCATTTCAATACATTTATACAAACCAATCAGATAAAAGTTTTCTATTTAAGGAATCCCAGCAGATTGACACGAGTCAACAACTATTCAATAGTAAAATGGAATTGTTTTGTTAATTAAGATGTATAAGTATAAGTAAATGTATAAGTACAAATGAATTTAAAACCATAAATAATACATCTGCATCAGTATCTTTGTCAATATGACATTGATACCTGCAGCACTGATCTGCAAATCAATTAATTTAGTTACTTGATAAAACCTCTTGCACCAAAATGAATTAAACATTGAGTTTGTGATTAGATTCTTGAAAGTCTGGACCATAGTTTCAAATAAAGCTAATCTAAATATTTGTAGAACCCACTTAAATGGAAATCCAGTTTTTCCTTAGTAGGAACCTATGTGAGGGGAAACGTACCGCTCGAACGGAATATTCTGACGGACTGAACACAGACCTAACGCTGGAGGGAGATTTGAGAAATGCAGTGAGGATAGATCACTTAACTATCCAAGACTGCGGTGTTTTTAGTATTCCATCAACTAAAAGAAAAAAAACTAACCATCATGTCTTCAGACGGCGATATTCAAACGACGAGCAGAGGGTTCTGCTGCAGATTGTGTAACGTCAACTTACCGAACTGTGAGTAACGATAGGCTAACCAGAGCACGCGCCTGTTTGTTTGAAAGTTTGACTGGAGAGGTTTAACATGTGAACGTTGTTCTTTATTTTATTGGTAAAATTCATGTAATTATTTGAGCGGGCGTTCTGTTGGACAGCCATAATGCTGCTTTAACAGTTTAATGTGAACATTGAAGCCCAGGAGTCGAATCAAGTCGAACAGTCCAATCAATTTTCACTTCATTGTGGTGCAGCAGACAGGAAGTCGTGTTAACACGGGAAAGGTAAGGCACAGCAAATGTTTACAGAAAGAAACGGGCTGTTAAACTACTGTTCGATCCACATAATAAAGGAAGGTTAAGTGGAAGGAAAAATATTTAGAAAATTTGCAAATACAACATGGATTGACAGGTGTCTGAGACAGGAGCTACAGCGGTAACTGCTCTTGAACTAGAACTTTCCCATCAGCACCTGTTCACATGGCTCCAAGTATTGTTGAAATTTCCGTGGCATCCCTGTGCTTACTTGCTGACCTAAACAACATGAGTCTTTGCAGACAGAGCTGGTTCCCTCACACATTCCCTCTGTTTTGCTTTCACCTGCATGTTGTCAGCTGATTCTCTCAGCACAGGTCCAGATCTTTTCTTTATGGATTGCTTTTTAATTACCTCCATATCTAAGGATTATTCCATACCGAGGATACAGTTGGCGTTACCTGGTCTCAAATGACTGCATGGCTGAACTCGTTGGCTAAGCTTCAGCTGTTTAAAGTGCTTGCCATAAAGGCGAATTAAAAGGAAAAATATCAGTTTCAAATGTTTAAACTCTGGATTGTTACACATTTAAAAAGTAAGATGTCACTATCTATTAACTACGGAGGAGGAAGTGTGATGGTCCAGTCAGTTTATTACAGCAAACTCAGTGTTTCCCAACCTGGGGTCCCTTGAGATCGCAGGGAGGCCACAGAAAGTTGTCTGTGCTGTGAGGTTACCAAGATGATATTAGTAAATATTGCATGTATAAAATCCAACAAACATAGTGAAAATCTTCAAAAACATATAAATGTTATTTATTGCCCCACACACACACACAAAAAAAAAAAACAACTCCTGAATAAAACAGGATCACTGCTAAATCCCGGGTATGAGTTCAGGTTGTGGGGTCCAGGGGCCTCATTTATCAACCGTACTTACATGCAGATCTGTGCGTCTTTTGGCAAAATAACTCAAGTAGTTATGGACGTATTTGCAGTAAACTTTCTGGATATGTTAGAAATTCACCAACAAATAGATAATTTAATTTTGGAGGTGATCATGCATGAAGATCCTATCACACTAAATATGTGGGGAGTGTGGGGGTCTGTGCTCTCTGTTTGTTTTTATTTGATACATCAAGCGCTTTTCAGCTTAATGGGATGTTGTTACACTTCTAAATAAAAGGTTAGAAACTGCACTGTGACAGCCAGATGGTTCTGCTCATCAGTGGCTTCTATCCATTGGCTCCCTGTTAAATCCAGAATAGAGTTTAAGATCCTCCTCCTTACGTATAAAGCCCTTAATAATCAACCTCCATCGTACATCAGAGATCTGATTGCTCCATATGTTCCTAACTGAGCACTTTGCTCTCAGACTTCAGGTTTACTGGCAGTATAAAACTAGAATGGGAGGCAGATGTTTTGCTTATCAGGCTCCTCTCCTGTGGAACCAGCTTCAAGTTTTAGTCCGTGAGGCAGATACTCTGTCTATTTTTAAGACCAGGCTTAAAACCTTCCATTTTGATAAAGCTTACAGTTAGAATGGGTTAGGTTATCCTAAACATTTTTTGTAGTTATGCTGCGATTGACTTAGGCAGTTGGAGGACAGACTGACCACTTTTCTTCACGCTTCTACTACTGATCAGATGTATTTTTTTTTACTGTTATTTTGATTGTTAACCTTGTTTTCTAAGTGGATTCTCTCTCTAGAAGCTCCACCTGGTCTGTTATCGTGCTCAGCTACAACGCCCTGTTGGGTGGGGAGCATCGATTCGGATGATGCTCCCGGTGACCGAACATCTTCCATGTCCGGTTGTCAACTTTTTACTTTCTTTAATATATAAAATAGTCTTACGTCAGTTCTTTGTTGTTGTTTTTTGTCTCTTCTCTGTCTTCTCATACCCCCAAATGGTCATGGCAGATGACCGCTTGTTCTGAGCCAGGTTCTGCTGGAGGTTTCTTCTGTTAAAGGGGAGTTTTTCCTCTCCACTGTCGCTACATGCTTGCTCAGTATGACGGATTACTTTGGTTGGAGTCTGCATGATCTGGGCACAACCTCACGTCGATGACTCAATACAATCTGCTAGGATTCCGTACATAGGAAACTCTGAACTGACTGGAATGTTTGTATAATTGTATTGAAATTTTATTGTAAAGTGCCTTGAGATGACATTTGTTGTGGGTTGGCGCTATATAAATAAATCGAATTGAATTGAAATTTAATAATTATAACTGATCAGGTTTTTATTCTGAAGTCAAAAGTGAACCTTAAAGTCTTTGTATGATGTGTGGTTTGATAGAATTGACAAAATTAGATATACCTGTGGCCTCCAAGCTTATGTAAATGTAACTTTTTTCATCCTTTTGTGTTTCAATATGAGTCTCTGCTGCCGCTATAAACAACATCAATCATCAATAAAACCTTCCATCTACTTCTTTTTCGCTGCGAATTATGGCTGTCGGTAATCTTGTGCTTCTTCAAACCGTTTTACATATATCCTTCATCTGTCTTGCTTCAAATGAGTGATTTTGTGCAAAGAACCTAATTTACCTGTTTTGTACAGACCATAGTGCTTTTATTTGTTTAAAAAGAGAATCGAAATGTTCTCTTTAAAGCCCACTAAGGTAGCGCAGAATAATCCAGAGTAACAGACAATTGTAAGATTTTCAAAATCCGTTTTATTTCTTGGCTTCATGTAACAGGACTGTATGGTGGCAGCGTTGTTGGTCCTCTTTTCGAAACCTGTCCCAGGGGTTTCCATTTTCTCTCTGTTTGCACAAGGGTTCTCTCTGGGTACCCGGACTTCCTTAAAGAGTCCAGAAACATGACTGTTGGGTCTCTCTAATTTTCCCCTACATATCAGGGTGTTGGCGTGGCTCTCTGGATGGGTGGCTGGTTGCATCTGTCTCGTCAATGATTTTCTCCTTTTTTATGTTAGTGTCCAGTGTGGATCAGCATGTGAAGGGGCGGAAGCATCAGACTCTGAGCACGGTCCGCTCCACCAGGAAGAGCCACGAGGAGCGCAGTGTGTTCGTCAGTGGCATCAAACCAGAAGTGTCCCAGACTGACCTGACTGAGTATTTTCAGCAGTTTGGGGCAGTCACTGATGTCATCGTGGATAAAGACAAGGTCAGACAGCCTCAGTTGCTAACATAGCCTTAATCAACAGTAGCGGTTATTTTATCCCCCTTTCTCCTGAGTGACAAAGTGGTGAGGTGTTCCTCTTTGCTCCCAGGGCGTTTACGCCATCGTGCAGTTCAGCGGGACGGAGAGCATTCAGGCGGCTCTGGCCTGCATCGAACACCGTCTGAAAGGTCTGAAGCTGCGGGTTAAACCCCGTGAGAAAAAGGAGTTTAAACTGATTCCTAAGAAGAAGAACGACCATCAGAACCTCCAGCAGATTTTTGATCGTCTCAAGCCTGAACTTTGTCAGCTGCCTTCGGTAAGCCTCCATACTCCATACTTTGGGTCAAAATATCAAATTTGATGATGATGGTCTGCTGACAGAAAAAGCATCCCCACAGCGTGATGCTGCTACTTACCTTATTACTTTGCATGTAGCTCAGAGAGTTACATTTCCCCTTTCTTTCACATGTGTGCGGTGTCCCTCTACACAGCTTTCTTCTAGCCACTTCTCCATAAAGGTCAGACTCTGTGGAGTCATTAACATAGTTGTAGAGCATCTCTGCAGCTCCTCCAGAGTTGCCTGGCCTGTCAGTGGAGATTTTGCAGTGGAGTTGGCGATGCAGACAGAAAATGTTTACTATACATTTTTCTGCATTGAAGAATTTTGATAATCGTCACACTACACTTTCAGATTAACAGTTGTGTTCACAAGATTTGTTTTAATACAAAAAACAAGAAATACAAGAACTTTTTTCAAATATTGTCATAAATTAAACATACTATTACCATAAGCATAGTCAGACATTATTGGTTCAAATATGCTCAGTTCAAGCATAAAGGCTTAAATTAAGGGGGCTCCACCACTGCCTGATTGGTCATGATGTCGCAGAATTCCAGAAGAGGCATCAGGTGCATTTTGGCATTGTTAGAATATTCATTATTGAAAATATGAAAGCTTTTCTCTGGGCATCAAGCCTCCCGTCTAACATAGAATCTCTGCTTCCCTGTGTCACCTTCCAGAGCTTTCTATCAGAAATGTTTGGTGTACTCTATAGACATAACCATAAGTAAAGGAGCCCTTCACAGCCTGCCACGCACGATCCCAACAGTCATTCAAGGCTGTATGCTCAGCCGATAGCTCGCTGTGCAGTTTTCTGCCTCAGGAGGCGCTGATGTGAAAATCAAAAAGATTTGATATTTCACAAGGCAAAAAACACGCTGTGTGCGCCATAGGTGAGCTGTCTGCTGAGCCCAAATATTTAAGTGACCAATCAAATCGTGGTCTCCGATGGATATGGAGGAAATGCTGCTACTCGTTTTGTTGATGAGGTATCGTTGCATTGTATAAACAGGTGTAGTTTGACCCAATTTCCATGAGTCTGTTTTCTAAAATTTAATTTTCTCTGTTGGCTGCCATCTTGCAACCCCCCCCCCCCCCCCCAAACACGATGAACCAATCGATTCATAATCATATCTTTAAATCGCAATCAATCGAAATCACATCACGACCTTGCGCATCGAATTCCGAAAGAGGATCGCGATCACTTCCTCCCATGTTTACATTCTGTAACGTGACTAGCGTCCCACCCCGGACTTTGTAGCAACAGTTACCAGGCAACCGTCTATTTACTCAGATTTCCTCATCACATGTAACCACACATTGCATTTTCCCTAACAAGTAACACTCACCACTTCTCATACACCTCACAACAACGCCTGGTAACATTATTAACCACCGTATCACAATAAGAGCATCCCCCGTGAATAGAGCACACGTCTATAGAACACATTAGCTGACGCCAGCTAGTAGCTATTAGCTAAGCTATAGTTAAACCATGGCTAGGACAGATGAAAAAAGAAGCAACAGGACCGGAGCTAAAGCCGCTCCTTCTATTCTGAAATCACCGGTGAAGAAATTTTGAGTTCCCTGTGAGTTAAGTCGACATTCGCTTGTGTAAACAAGAGGACCACTGTTTGCTTGACCTTTGATAGGTCCTCTGACCCTTCTGGAGCCATCCATCCATTTTCTGAACCGCTCAGTCCTCCAGGGGCCGCTTGGTGCCTATCTCCAGCTGTCAACAGGCGAGAGGTAGGGTACGCCCTGGACAGGTCGCCAGTCCATCACAGGGCCACATAGAGACAGACGGGACAAACAACCATGCATGCACACACACATAAGGACAATTTACAGTGATCAATTAACCTGACAAAAACATGTTTTTGGACTGTGGGAGGAAGCCGGAGTATCCGGCATACGTGGGGAGAACATGCAAACTCCATGCAGAAAGGCCCTGGGCCGGAATACGAACCCACAACCTTCTTGCTGCAAGGCAACAGTGCTAACCACTGCACCAACCCCATCTGGAGACATTATCTGCTTTATTTAAGAGTTGTGGTGCTGCAGTAACTGAAAAGAGTCACTAGATGGCAGCCACCCTCTGTTACTAATAATTACTGTTATTTATTTAAACAAGACATTTACACTTGTACATAAATTATTTCAATTTGAAAATTAATGTCTAATGTGATACATAAAAAAAGAATAATGGAAATTGCATCAATTTTATCTTTTGAACTAAAATTTACTGTTCAAATTTTAATGAATAAAACCAATAATCTTAGATGTCTAAAAATGACAGTATTGTAAGAAAAAATAAAACGAGATTTGAATTGTGACCCTAATATTGAAAATCAGAATACGATTCTCCAATTTGCCATGGCCAAAGCACACAAAGCACCGCAGAGACTCTTACGGCCTCAACCATAGAGTTTACATGTAATCTTGCCGTTCTGGGGGATGACGTCTTTGCTGATTTGGATGGACCAGCACTTATTATTTTATCATGGATGCTAACGATTTACTACACAAACGGCTGTTTATTTCTATGCGACTGATTCCAGCACTCAAATGAAAATATGATGTATAATTCATAACAGAAGCTCTAATTTTGAAATTAGTTTGAAACGTACCTGCTTGAACTCTTTCATCAGATCAGGGTGTCAGCCTTTTAGGTGATTTATTAAGTTAGATGTGTTTTTTTCTTTGTGAGAGAAGGTTTTGATAACGCCATTAAATTTTTCCAACTGAATATTCTCCAATTTTTGGAACTGTTTGTCGTCAGTTGAGTTTCTCACATATCAAACTGGTCATCATCATTTATTTCCACCAGTAATTCTTTTCTCCATTTATCTGTTATATACAATGTCAACGGTTTTCTGTTTGACACCATACCCTCCTTTGTACACTTTACCCAGAACTTCAGTGATTACATTTAATATGTGCATTATTTCCACATGTAGTTTTACTGGATTCTATTTAAGCTGAGGAAGTTGGTTTTATACAGTACTGTTAGTTATTATGTAGCTTTGCTATTAGCCAGGCTGCTCTTTGCATTCTTCCAGGTGGATGCCCAGATGAATCTCATAATGGATCGACTTCAACTGAGAGAGAATGAAAAGAAGGCCAGAGGGTTGGTGGTTCAACTCCTGCAGGAGGTCTTTGTTGAATTCTTTCCAGGTGACCTCTCATTGACCTTTTACTCCAGCATCTCCTTTGATTGCGTTAGTGTTAGAGAGAGTAACTCTGTCCGTTTTAATTTTTTTATGTTCGATGCTTTTTTCTGTTGCAGACAGCCAGATTGTGCTCTTTGGGTCATCGGTCAACACCTTCGGCATTCACTCCTGTGATCTGGACCTGTTTCTGGACCTAGAAAACACCAAGACCTTCCAAGCACGGGCCAAGACCTCCACCGAGCAGGTCTGACAATTCTACCCACATATAGCTGTTTTCCCGCTCGCTGATTCCCTCTAGCTGCTCATTGTTCCAGGTTTCACACTGAAAGCTATGAGCTGAAGCTGAATTTGCTTCCTCCAGGCAGGTGAAGGAACGTCAGACGACGGCCACTCCGAGGACTCCATCCTGTCCGACATCGATCTGTCCACAGCTTCTTCGGCCGAGGTTTTAGAACTTGTGGCAACCATTCTGAGGCGCTGCGTCCCCAGCGTGCACAAAGTTCACGTAGTCAGCACGGCCCGCCTCCCCGTCGTCAAGTACCACCACCGCGAGCTGAACCTGCATGGAGATATCACTCTTAACAACAGGTCTGTGGGGGAGAAGGTGTTCTTTAGAGTTATAACCTGTGTGAGTTGGTTCATTTTACAGCATTTACTGTATTTTCTTCTCTCCTGTTTGTTGGTTAGACTTGGTGTGAGGAACACCCGCTTCCTCCAGCTGTTGTCTGGGGTGGAAGAGAGGCTGAGGCCTCTGGTCTTCACCATCCGATACTGGGCCAAGCAGAAGCAGTTAGCTGGTAGGATACTGTGATCCTTATAGTTCTGCTTATAAATATATTGCTTGATACTTATACGTTAAAGTTAATTTAGTCTTCAGCCAGCAGAGGTCAGTAGAACTATACTTTCCTCCTCACAATTCCTCTAACCTCCTGAATTTTTCACTTTATTTATCATGAATTTATTTTATCTTTTTACTTAATCCTCAGTAAAGAATGAAGATATCAGAATTACAGCTCCTTTTGTGAACGGTCAGTAATCCTAAATGAAATCTTATTAAAGGTATTCTTTACCGAAGAGGCCACTAATTACCCTCGCTCTGCGCCCTGGCAGTTCACTTTGAACTGCTCCTTTCATCAAGCCAGAGTCAGGAGAGCGTGATGACACGTAAAGGTGCAGCTTTGACCTGAAATGGGGATCTGAAAGCAAATGCTTTGATCAGTGACAGCAATTTACAAAAAACAAATAATTAGAGGAAATGATCGAGTGTCACAATGAAGTTTTCCAACATCAAAACCGACTATAGAACTCTACTTTCATGCCTACTGTTCCAGTCCGAAGTTTTAATAGACTCCTCATAGGCATGAATATTGTATAAACATTAAAGTTTTATTGATTCATTTTAAAGTGGAAAACAAATATAAAATAAGAATATTAATATTTGGACATGTGTTCCTTCAAACATTGAGCCTGGATCTCACTCTTTGACCGCTCTTAGAGAGAACTTTTTATTTCAGCTGGTTGCTTCTTGGGTCAGTCTCAGTTTTTACAGGGTATTCTGTCCCAAGTGTCTGATTTTTATATTCTCAGTAAAGCTCTGAAGCTTTTGTATTATAAATATTCTAATTTTGCATTGCCAGAGAATATCTTTGAATATAATAAATGTCTGCCTTGAAGCAGTACTTTAAGTGGGCCGGTACACTACAGTACCAACACTTCTGAAAATAGCCCTTTAGAGTTCTACCACTTCTCTGAGTGCTGGAGTTCTCACAGCTCATTATTGCGTCTGCTGTAATCGTTTTGCAAGCTCGTCCATCCGCCATTCACAGCTTGTGAAGTGAGCAGTGACCGTTCCCTCCATGATCTCTGTGTATTGTGTGAGAAAAGGGCACGAGTGTCATTCTAGCCCCTATCAGCAAATGTTTCTAGTCATACAAACACTGTGACTTTGATGAATGCAACACTGCTGTAAAATAGAAATATATGGCGTAATGTTTGTGCCACCAATCTGCATATGCAGTTAGACTGATCTGAGAGCAGATGTATATTAGGGCTGAACGATCTGGGAAATATAATCTAATCACAATTTTTTCTTGAGTATTGCAGTTACGATTTAATTTGCAACTATTTTTTATGGGGCTTTTCTCATGTATTATTTAACTAATGCAAGCAAGAAAATGAATTTGTATTATTCTAAACAATGACAGATTTTTCATCATTTAGTCTATTCCATAGGCTAGACTTATTTGAAGTTAAAGGCAAATGAAGCATGGCTGAATATAAATGATTATTTATCTACTTAAATCACCACATTCAATGTGATGTCCGTTGTGCAAACAAGGTTTTTTTCCTGCAGATCCTAGCTGGCAAGCCCCTCACCAGGCCAGCTGCAATGTTTTCCCTCCTGGGGTTATCTGGTGGCTGGCATTTTACCCATGCAACTCTCATATATGGTGGTGTGATGATTTTTAGGTGTTGATAAAGGTTCGTAGTGTACATCGTGAGGTAGCAACATCTGTATAATACCTGGTGTTGTGCAGCATCATCGTTTTTATAGCCAATATAATTTCCCATTCGTCTTTGGTACCAAATTTTGAGCAGCGTTGGCTTCTGTCTAGCTTTACAGCATTTTATAACAGGTTAAACCACAGCATTTCCTTCTATTCCTGCATTGTTTGAGCTGCTTACCAGTCATGTGACTTTCCCAGATCTCATGCTCATGACCAGTCAAATTGCTACCTTTGCGATTAGAAAATCGGATTTTTGTCGTATTACGATATTATTGAATATGCAATTAATCGTTCAGCCCTAATATCTATGCGATCGAACAATAACGGCTACTCTGTGCTTGCTCCCACACAGATTTGTCTCTGCTCACTCAATTCTGAGGGAATCAATTCAGAAATACTTTACTGATCCAGGAGAGAAATTAAGCTCAGGTTCTGATGGGTGTGGGAAGGAAGGTTCTTCTGTAGCATCCTTAAAAAGCCTCTGACTGACGCGAACAGTCCGTTGTTATAGGATAGTCCCATGAGAAGGAATGTGCTAAAGGGCTCTTCAAAATCAACAAACTCATATTTATATAAAAAAATGTTAACCACTTATTTTAGCTTAGCAACAGGCTTAGCAACAGTAAATATGATCGTGGAATTTAAAACCAAAGTTCAATGGATCTCA
Source organism: Apricaphanius iberus (assembly GCA_028564705.1). Taxonomy (NCBI): domain Eukaryota; kingdom Metazoa; phylum Chordata; class Actinopteri; order Cyprinodontiformes; family Aphaniidae; genus Apricaphanius; species Apricaphanius iberus. Next base: position 554,016 of record JAPXFQ010001857.1, read on the forward strand.
CCTGTATTTCCTTTTACAAAAAGCAACAAGATTCTATTTGTATTTTATGTACACAAAAGCAATTTAATTACAATTTTAATTATTTGACAGCACACATTTTTTAATTTGTTATTTATTTTATCCATATTTTAACATACTTTTGATCTCCTTCTGAACATTCATTCAATTACACATAAGTTCTCTTTGTTTTTCTACTTCAAGAAAAGATAACACTCTGTTAGTGTGTTAGTGAGCTAGATTTACATTCAGGAATCTCAGCACTTTATGTTCCAACCTCCATAAAAAAGCGTACTAACAACTCTTGTTGTCCACTTAAAGCACTGCCTTAAAATTTTTTTTTTTTAAATGTTCTTCCAAATTTAAGGCTTTCCAACATCTGAGCATTTCCGTGTTTGTTTTTTGTTGTTTTTTTTTGGTGGAGATGTACTCCTCCGTAACATTACTTGGCTTTCATTTATCTAGAATAGCAATAAGATTCGGTCTTTAACAATAAAAACGACTTTATGGTGAGAAAAGAAAAAGACCCTGTTCAGAACGGGTATTAACCTGCGTCCTGGCTCATCAACGACACAGTTAAAACCTGCTAATAAAATCTGTCCTTAATGAGCAGATCATAATCTCCTGCTTTAAGGTGAACATGTAGCAGTGTCAGCGGAGCAGTCAGGAAATCTCTTCCTGTAGCTTCATATATACATTCAGTCTCTAGAGTTCTGGCCCTGATGTAAAAGACTGAGACTAATCTGACTTTTTATTATTTCTTGTTCAAATTCTTTATAAACTGAATTGTGTAATTTACCAGAAGTGATATTAGAGGGTAAAATATGAATAAATATCTGGACTTGATTTTACTCCCATTTAACAGCTGACTGCTTCTTGCACAACTTTTATTATTATTACTCACAGTGTGCCGTGTAAAAACCTACCTCTGGATGTTTGTTCCCTTATAGGGAGATCTTGTGCTGTGCATGAGTCATTTTATAATGCAGTAGCTGCAGCAGGTCCAGTCAGTTCCAGTAATGCTAAAACATAAAATAAACACTGCTGTTGAGAGGAAAAGATGTGTCCTCATATCTACTGAAAAATAATCTTACTCATGAAAGAATGTTTTTTATTGAGGAGGAAAACATTTAGATTACAGTTCAGTTAGCTGGATAGTCCCTCTAGATGAGACCCAACTAGTTTCAGCTAAGCTCAGCTGATCATGTAGGCAGTTCCAAACGTCTTCCAGACATCTGGAATTCACAAAGGTGCTTAGCTCTGTCCAGAAACCATTATCCCACTCAGGAGGTGTTTTAGTGCCTGGTGTGAAGGTCGAAGAATGAGCTATATGACAAGAATAATGTCTGTAGGAATCAAAGTGAGCCTTATAATTGCTGTAACAACTGTCATGCATGATGATGGCTGCATCATGCTGAGGGTGTGTGGCTATCGGTCATATTTGTGGATGGAATAAATGGAGCAGGACCATCTCCAAATAGATTTGGCCAAAGGTGACAACGATCCAAACACACATCAAGAATGAGTCTGAGACTGCAGAACGACAGGGCAACCAGAAATTTACATACACTTCAGAGAATGGACAAAATAGTTCCTTACTGTTCAAAATGACAAAAAAACCGAACAAGGAGAATTGTTATATTCTTCACTTTCATTAAATTCAGAAGTATTCGTACGGTAAGTTTTAGTCATTAAACAAAAAGAAAACATCAGAGGATTCCATTCTGAGCGCAAAACCCTTCTGATTTGCTGAGTCCATTTGAGTTAAATGGTGGCACCACTGTGGATACAAATAAAAACACCCCCAAACACGGAGCCCCTTTCTTTTACATCATGATAAAATCAAGAGAAATCATTAAAGACATCGGGAAAAGATTTGTGGACCTCCACAAGTGTGTCTCTTCCTGAATGTCCCACATTCAGACGATCAGTCTTTGTCAGATGGTGTATATGCTGCTGTAGGCGCGTTGCACGATTGGATAGTTGAGTGTGCAAAGAACAACGGAAGCTTCGATCTTTGTGTGTGGAGTTTATAAACCTGTTTATAAACTTTATAAAATCCATTTCCCTAGCTATAATCCAGCTGCCTACGCTTGTTAGTTTTAGTCTCCAGTGAAAGGGAGGTCCCTGAAAATGGTGGTGACCAGCAGCCATCTCAGAAAGGGCAAAGGTTCAGTCATTTTAAAAATAAGACTGCACTGCTGATGATAAAAAGGTTCTTTATGAACCCAGTGATTTAATATGGCTCGTTCATGCCCATGATTAAAGAAGTGAAGCAGATCATACAAAAGACAGCTAACTGCGGCCATATCCAACTACTAAACAATTTGAACCAAACCTATCTTACCTTGGCAGTGATGACTGAGTTGCTACAGTCATGCAGTCAAAATGTGAGCAGATCTTGTACCCAGCCATGTGGGAAATGTCTGTATGCCTCCAGTGATGTATTTTATTCTATGTGGTGTTGAGGGAGGCTCTTCTACAACATGGAGACAAACAGGCCAAGTATCCATGTATGCACAATCTCATACCCAACCCTAACATCATGTTTTTGGACTGGGAGGAAGCCGGAGTACCCAGACGGAAACCAAGCATGCACAGGGAGAACATTCCAACTCCATGCAGAAAGGCCCTAGGTTGGGATCAGAACCAAACCTCTTGCTGCAAAGCAACAGTGCTGTATAGTCCACCTAGTGAAGATGCTGGCTGAAACTGGTCAGACAGTCTCACTATCTCCAATAAAACCAGTCCTGTACCGCCATGAGCTGAAAGGTTACTCTGGGATGAAGAAGCCATTGTTTCAAACCCACCACAAAAGGTAACACTACAGTTTGCACCTGAACATGGGAACAAAAGTCTTCTGGAGACATGTGCTGTAGTCTGATGAAACAAAAAAGGAAACTATTCGATATATTTGGAGGTAAAAGGGTGGAACGTTGAAGCTTCAGAACGTCACCATAACTGTATAGTATGGAAGTGGCAGCATCATGCTTTGTAAAAGTTTTTCTGCAGAAGGGACAGGAGCATTTCACAATACAGAAAAGAAAATGATGCAGACATATTGATGCAAATATTTTTTGGGAACGAATGACTTTATTTTTTGCATGTTAACCAGTGGTACAACATTGCCTTCCAGCACAACCTCATTAATATTTATTCATCTAAAACATTAAAAGTTCACTCTGATTATGTTTGATTGTAAAGAAAAATAATTTTGTGGGATTTCCCCCCCCGAAGTGTATGTAAATATCTGCTTTCAACTGTATGTCCATGATTTGAATGAGCTTGATCTGTTCTGATGTTGGTCAGACGTCCAGCCAGAAATAAACCACAGCCTGGGTGAAAAAAATCTTACTATAAACAACAATTCAAATTGTGTTGTATAATCAGTCTACCATGTAAATGGTAAATGGACTGAACTTATATAGCGCTTTTCTAGTCACATTGACCACTCAAAGCGCTTTACATTGAAGCCACATTCACACTCACATTCATACACCGACAACCAACATGGCTTGGTAAAAAAGAAAAGTAAAAAAAATATCCTTGTAATACCCCAAACTGATATGTTCTGGTTTTTATGAGTGTATGTCAGCTTCTAAGCGAATCTGTCTTCCTGCAAATATTTAGAATAAAATGCTCTCATATCAGGACTCATGTGATGTGGAAAGGTGTACGGCCATTTTCTGATCCCAGCTTCTCCTTGTCACCAACATGTGACCTGCAGGTAATCCCAGTGGCGCCGGCCCTCTCCTCAACAACTACGCTCTGACGCTGCTGGTCATCTTCTTCCTGCAGAGCTGCGAGCCTCCCGTCCTCTCCACAGTGGACCAGCTCAAAGACATGGCCTGTAGGTGCTGCCTAAATCATCTTAACAGCAGAGGTTTGCATGTGCAGGCCCTAGAAGCTAAAACATGAATTAACATCAGCTCATTAGTCTGTCATGTAAATATGTCCAATCTGTCCTGCAGACTAATTTTCCTCTGCAGTTTCTGTTAGGTTGACAGTACAAAACAAAAAATGAAAACATTAAAACGCATGATTCATAAAAAATACAAGCTCAGACTCTCAACAGCACAATCATGTAAACCGTTTGCTGCCGTGAAATTAATGCCATCAATTAAACAGGAGAAGAATGTCACATTACTCATACGAGACATGTACTAAATTAACACGTCGCACATAGAATGTGTGCATGAATCAGCAGCAGCAGCTGAGAAACCCAGGTAGCTCTGGAGGAGTTACCCAGAGCTCCAGCTCAGGTGGACGAATCTGCTCCACAAATTTGGTCTGTATGAAGGATCTGGAAGAAGGAAAGCGTAGTTAAAGAAAAAAAAATGTTTTTGTGAAAAGGGAGTTGCGTCACCCGAATGTTTTCCATATTTTCCTTTTTTTCTTTTTTTACAATGACAAAAAAATCTCTAGTCATCTTGACAGATTAGTATTTATGCCTCTAACTACTTGAAACAAATGCATAGAAATGTTTAACTTTACACACAAAGTGCAGGTAACTAAATACATCAAAAAAAGATTCCAGTGATCGTATCTGAGCATCATCTCAGGCCTGGACACCGGACCAAATGCATCTCGTTAACTCTTCTCCAGGCTGACAGCATGGGGAAGAGTTGGTGAGGTCTTGGCCTGGTGTCATGCCAACCACCGGTACATACTGCAGGATTTCCTGCTCAGTCAGAGAGTCCTCCAGACTTCTTATCACTTCAGTTGAAGAAATGTTTCCTGATTTCAAAACTTAGGTTGAAATGGTGCTTGATTCCCGTCCCCAGTGTGACAGTGGTGTGCAGATTTAGCCTCCAGGAAAACATGGGAGCCTTTATCAGAAGTCATCTGTTTTTGGCAAAAATCCAAAAGCTCATGACGATAAGCTCTACAGCGATCCCACGGTGTGATTATGTACAACTGGGAGCGTATTTGAGACATTTGTGAAGCAGGAGGAAGTTTTGGGACGGTGCGTTCAGAACACAGAAGATCAAATGTTAGTGCAGTTGTTGAATTTCATTATTAATACAGAACAGACCAAAAGTTTGGACACACCTTATCATTCATTGTGTTTTCTTTATTTTCATGACTATTTACATTGTAGATTCTCACTGAAGGCATCAAAACTATGATTGAACACATATGGAATTATGTAGTACTTTTACAAAAATTGTGAAATAACCTGGACTCTAAAGTCACCAGCCCGAAACCCAATCGAGATGATTCGGGGTGAGCTGAACTACAGAGTGAAGGTAAAAGGGCCAACAAGCACTAAGGATCTCTGGGAACTCCTTCAAGACTGTTGGAAAACCATTTCAGGAGACTACCTCTGGAAGCTCAAGAGAATGCAAAGCAGTAATCAGAGCAAAGGGTGGTTACTTTGAGGAATCTAAATATAACACAGGTATTCAGTTATTTCACCCTTTTCGTCTAAGTACATACAGTTATTCCATACATTATGTGTTCATTCATAATTTTGATGGCCTTAATTGAGAATCTACAATGTAGTCATGAAAATTAAAAAACGCATTGAATGAGAAGGTGTGTCCAGACTTTTGCTCTGTACTATATGTAGTTCTCTGTTCAGTATCAGTTTGGAGTGAATATTATTTCAAACTAATAAAAAATATATTTTTTGAATATGTAATCATTTTAAAAACTGATAGATAAAAATCGATAATGGATTTCTTGTCCGTCACAATGATGAACAACAAGAATGTCTAGCACGACCTCCAGGGTGGACTGTTGGTTTGCGGCAAGAAGGTCTTGGGTTTACATCCCGGCCTGGGGTCCGTCTGCATGGACCTTTTTCTCCTTGTCCATGTGTGGGTTCTTTCTGGGCACTCCAGCTTCCTCCATGAGTCTAAAAGCATGAAGCTGCTCAGCCTTGATGTGTTCAGCCTCAGGTTGGCTTTCAGTCGGCTGATTGCTTCTCACATAGCACTTTGCGCTCAGATTGTGAGTAGCAGACCATCCTGAAGTTCCGTACTGCTTCCTGCTTCATGATTTGTTGAAAAATGCGAAAAAGCATTTTGGAAAATGAACCCAAAAAAAAACCCCCGACATAAAGAGGCCTCTAAATTTCGGTTAAATCAGAATCAATCCTTTTTATGTCTTTTAGTCTCATATAAATATATCAACAGAATATTCATACAGTAGATTTAATGGTTGCACTGCTCTGTGCGTCTTTCTCTCCCTGTGCCTGTAGCACAGATGGCTCCTGTTCCCTTTCACTGTTTACTGAATGTTCCTGCTTATGGTTTCTTACATTCTTATCACATTACTTATAATGTGACATTCTCCAGTCGCCAGCACAGATCAGACACGACAAACCTGCCGGCTGTGATCAACAGTATAAACGTATGTCGATAACAAGGATTACACTACAAACTGAGCGGGTTCTAGAAGCCTCTGTTGGTGCTGGATAGAAATAGAAACTGTTTTCACCTTCATGTCGAAGCTGCCACTGATGCACAATTCGAACGAGGGTTAGTTTGAGATCATAAACACTTGTGTGTCTTTGATGGTTTCATGGTTAAGCATTCATTCATTCTGACCATCCATGAAGGATCTAAGATTCATTTCTTCCCATATTTGCAGGTGAGGAGGAGGAGTGTGTGATTGAGGGCTGGAACTGTACCTTCCCCAGTCAGCCCATTGCTGTCCGACCCAGCAAGAACACACAGGACCTCTGTAAGTCCTCAGAAAAAACAAAACCGTTTTCCTCATTGAGCGAAAAATAATTCATTTGCTTGTTAAAATATTTACTGTTTTCTCATTGTTTAACACCAAGACCATAGGTTTCAATGCGTTTTTTGGGGGGATTTTATGCGAGCAGTATTTATGTGGCAAGTGGGAGGGATCTAATAAAACCTCCTCTACTTTGATACCCATAAATAAAATCCAGAGTAATTCTCTTTGAAGGTCTCCTGGGGTTTCATTTCTAAGTTGTTAGACAGAATCCTTATAAAAACCATTCTTTAGCTCAGCAAAAAAAAAAAAAAAAAATTTGGATAACGCACAGCAGCACACATTCTCCGCTGTATAAATCAGACTCTCCGTAGAAATGTGCTCAGATGTTTTTGGATCATATCCCACCTTCTATGCAATCACTTTCTGCCGTAAACGGTCAATGCAAAGTGCCTAGGGAATGAATATTCTGCATGGATTCTAGCCAGATGACAAGGGACATTTCATTGGTAACCATGACAGCCAAGAGACAGGTTGGTAGATCTAAAAGGACTGCTTTAGGGAATCTACTTCGCCTCCCTCCATCCAGATGTTGCCAGTGGCTGATCTTCAATGAACGCCAGAGCCTCCGTTGTAAGCCTTCCAAGAGGTTAAATAGCTGAGTATCCACACCAGTTAGTTGGACCAGTCCCAGCCTGGTCAGCGGCGAGCATGAACTGATGAAGCCTCTTGGATAAGAGGTGAAACGTCTTCCAAGACAAATTACCAAGTCCAGTTGCTTTCGATTGAAATTTCCTTGCGATAACCATGACCTGGATGAATGAGAATATTCACAGGTCCTCCGTTGTACAAAATTATGCATATTTCACAAGGCTAATGCACCAAAAAGATTCATTACTTTTTAATCTGAAGAAAGGCATATATGAGCATAGTCTGATAGTGACATATTTTCATTGAGATTCTCATTATAATTCTTAGTTGAGGGACGGGTGGAGGCTGCAGGGGTGTACCATAAATCCATTCATTGTGATGTAAAATGTCTCATAGATAACAATTCAAAAGTGTTCAGAACTGATTATTTTTCGTATTAATAAAATGAGAAAAAGATGAAAGTCTGCCGTGTTGCATGGACATTTTTTGGGGACAGACTAACAGAAACATTATGGCTGCAGCTAGTGTTTTTTAGCCTGCAGCGTGAAATTTACATCCTATAGCAAATATTTTGCACTTTAGTTGTGAAAGAAGTGTCTACGTTGCTGTGTGTTATGTTAGCAGCAACAACCTCTTTTCCCCAGAACGGTCCACTTTTCACCTGCTGTCTGTGGTGTTTCCTAAACTGTAGCACAGGATGCTCGTGTTTAGCAGACGTCAGCCCACGTGTACCTTTACGGATGAACTGCGGAGGAAAGGTCCTCGATGTTGTCATGTTGGTGACTGTGTGGCGGAGTGCAGTGTGCGCGGAGCTGCAGCTTAGTTTCCGTGTTACACTGGAGCCAATCACAGTGGTCACAGTGATGCAAGAACTATGAAAAGACTGTACAAAGTTAGAGTTCATGTATTAAATTGTAATCGGAAAAGCAAACACTGGAATATACACTGCTACTTTTTCTTTTCTATCACTTTGAACAGAAAACACTTTAGATTCGTGTGTGATTTTTGTCCTGTATGAGCTGTAGTTGTTATAAATGTATTTTTTCTAATAAAGAAGAATTTGTCCGTTTAGATTTTTAAGTCATTTCTCTAATGAACCATTGCAGAATTTAGTTACATCTCAAAAAAATTCCAAAAAGTACTTTGAAGTTGAAGAAATAGAAGGTAGAAGTAGAAAATGTAAACCAGTTTTCTAAATTCTAAATTTTATCTCTTGAATGCAACACTAAATACTTTGTTTCCTCTGCCCAGGTTCTTTGCTCGCTGGCTTCTTCTCCTTCTACGCACAGTTTGATTTCGCCAGCAGCGTCATATCTCTCAGGGAGGGTCGTGCTCTCCCTATTACCAGCTTCCTTTCACCAGATAAAGATGACGAAGCGATGCAAGAAGAACAACCCTCCAAGTCCGACCCGCACCGCCCCAAACTGGGCCCCCTAAACCTCTTGGACCCTTTCGAGCTTTCCCACAACGTGGCCGGGAACCTGAACGAGCGCTCGCTGCGGAACTTCCAGAAGGAGTGCCAGGAGGCAGAGAAGTACTGTCGCAGCCTGCGCTACCAGCGCAAGAGCACCAAGGGGAAGTCCTGGGGCCTGGTGCGTTTGCTCACCCCACTGGGAGATGTCCAACAGGCCAACCCAGAGCAGACTGCCATCAGCATCCCCTTCAGGTCAGCATCGCTCCCTGAGGTGCTGCGCAAGGAGCTGCACTCCGCAGGAGATGGTTTCAGGCTGCTCTGGTTCCAGAAGGTCCGCTCTGCTGTGGAGGTCGTTCTGAAAACCGTCCTCAATTGTCAGTTTGATGCCTCCACAGCTGGCGATCTTAGCGAGGATGCAGCTGTTGGTGCCGAGGAGATGGAGACCACGACGTCGTCGCTGAACGACAGCACCCAGAGCGCTGAATCTCAAAGCGAAGGCAGCGCTCAGTGTGCAGCCGCCGGCGGTGCCAAGAGGCCTCTGTCCCCGGGCAGCGATTCGTCAGCGTCGCCTCGAGGCAAAAAGCCAAGACTGGCACGAAAAGGCAGGCCGGACTTCCCTCCGTGGATATGTGTCCAAAAGCACACGGTGTGGCTCGGCAGGCGGAAGGTGAGACGAGAGCTGATGAAAGATACAGACTGCAGGCCAGAGGGCAGCTGCATGGAGCTGGAGTCCCAGGTTACTGCTGCCATTGCTGAAAAAGAGCCAGAGCTGAAGGAGCCTCTGGAGTTTAAAGTTTGGCCCCAGATAGTCGGCGGGACGGAAAACACTAGGGTGCTGCTGAAGCTGGAGCCAAGCAGCGACACGGAGGGACTTTTTCAAGACTTCTTTCACTTCCTGGAGGCGTTTGTTCCCAAGATGGTGGAGACGCTGCTGGAGAAAGGAGGGGGCAGTGCTTAGGATGAGACTCGCTTCACATCCGTCTCCAATAATGATAAAAAAAACCAAAATCTGGAGTAAATGGGAAGGAGCTTTACTGTTAGTTCACATTACACTGCTCATTTATTACCATATAAACGTCAAGTCTGTCATTTTTTTTTATTCTGCATGTTTGTCTTTGAGTTAATTTGTGCATTTGATTATTAATGAGGATTAATAAACCTTATTAATCCTCTTAAAGTTTGAGACTTGGCGCTGTTTTTAGTTTGTTTTTCTTTCTAGAAATGCAGTTATACAAACTGAAAAAGAATAAAAGTCTTTCTCATTCTGGAAAAGTTGTGTGTTTTATTCACTCAAATATAATTTTTAAACCAATATTTCATTTTTTATTTGTTGTCTAACAATATATAAATTAACTTAGCTTTTGTTCCAATTTCTTCTGGAAGCGCTAAAACAGATGAGAGTAATTACTCTGGTAGGCAGCATGTTTTATTTCAACTGGACAGGCTAGAGCTGAGTGATGCACAAAGCTCCCATGCACTGATTAACACCATTCATCTCACTTTTTAAAGGGAAACACCCCCAGCCAGCAGATTGGTGCATGGGGATGATAATGGTGGTGGTGATAGAGATGTGACAGCTGTGTTTGTGGTTGTCCTGTAAATAAAGAAAAAACTGCTGTACGTTTTTAGAATAGCATTCTTGTCTATTATGTTCTATGCCTTTATATCAGGTACTTGGCAAAAAAGTATTGTTTGAAATGATCAAAAAATACTATGAAAAAAACATGGTTATTAGTGTAAATATTTATATAAGTCCAATTTCATTCTCAATTTATCATCAGTATGTCTGTTTATGCAGGGGTTGGAAGAAAACTCACAAAAAAACCCTCACAAAAATCGTAAGATTACAAGTTAAAAGACAGACATTTTGTGACAGAATTTCCAAGTTTGTTTTTTCTGGGAAATATATGTTATTAATGTCAGAAATTCTGAGTTTTGACTTGTAATTTTGCAACTTTTTGTCATCAGATATACTGAGTTTTTCTAGAAAATATGTGAATTTAATCTCAGAATTTCCGAGTTTTTTTGGGTGGAAATGTACTCCAAAAAATTTTTTGTTTTGTTTACAATGGCCCTAATACTCTGCTGTACAAATCAATTGTCCACTAATTAGCGCCAATATTTCACAACCATGCATAAATTCTTACCCCGATGCACCCATCACTCTGGAACAGGTCAACTCACCAGACCACATGACCTTCTTCCATTGCCCCAGAGTGCAATCTTTTTGCTCCCTAGAAAATCAAAGCCTTTTTTTTTTCCTGTTCTGCCTCAGATTAGCGGTTTTCTTACGAATCCCAGCTGTTCAGTCCCAATCCCTTGAGTTCCCTTCACATTGTATGTGTTGAAATGTTCTTACTTTCATGGTTAGACATTGCCCTTAGTTCTACTGGTGTTTTTCTTTTACTTGATTTCATCAACCGTTTTTGCCGATCACAATCATTCTGAATTTTTTCCAGCCACATTCCTTCCTTGAACACTGTGGGTCCCCGCTATCCTTCCTCTTTTAATATTGTTTTGGACAGTTATTAACCCAGTTTTAGTAGCTAGTGGGTTGGTTTTTAGTCTGCTAACATGTTTTCTCTGCTTGATGCATGCCAATGATTTGACCCTTCTCAAACACACTAACATCTTTTCCACGACCACAAGATGTGTCTTACGACATGGTTGCTTATGAAATGAGAATTCATTCATTGCACCAGGTGGGGTTAAATAACCAGCTGAAAGATTTACACCCATGCAGTAATTATCCTAAAGGAGGCTCATACCTATTTGCTTAGTTAAATCCAGGTGGCTACTTTTTTTTTGGGCCAAGTAGTGAATATATTTTATGATGACTCCTTCCTGGACAAAGAACAGTTGAAATGGATCATGTTCAAAATGACTACATGTGAACTACTGACAGCAAGTGCAGCTCAAATTTTGGATTTACCCACTATGCAGCATCTCTACCTGAACAAGAAATACCTTTCTGAGCCATCAGCGAGCAAAAGCAACACTTCAGTCTACTCCAGGAGACCAGTAGAAAGGTGGGCCTGATATACAGCCACTCACACACAGCTCTAAGCCTGGGATTCACGGTGATTGATTTTCAAAACTAGAGCAGTGTTCGCTTTTGGGCAAACAAAACAAACCCTTCTTTTCTGGCCTCAATGAAACTTGCAAGAGGCATATTTCTCAAGCCTTATATCCTCATTGACGGCATTCCGTTTGAGGGTGTTTAAAGGGATGGCCATGGGCAGTCAGAGACAGCAACGCAGCATTTTATTATCTTTGCTTGTTTGTTACCAAACACTTGCACCTACTTAATTCCAACCTATTTTCTGTCCTGAATAGAAAAAGTGACTGACTCAAATTACTTTATGATATCTGTATGTTTGTGGAGCTTGAATCTGATTTATTTGGAGAGCATTCTGTTTAGTTTGTGTCCACTGGGGGGGATTTAACAGTGATCTCCTAGAGGGACCTGAGGTCTTCACAGCTTTTGAGAAATGTCTGTTCACCGTCTGCTGTGAGGCATGGATTCATCATACCAGCTGTGACTCACGTCTGCTGTGACGTCACAAATATCAGTGGTGCGATGCGGTTCCTTTACGAGCCGACCAGTCATCAGTCTCATGACCAGAACCAACGACCTCTCGCTCGCTGAGAACATTATGGAGTTTCATAAGGGATCGGTTTACTAATTGCACACTTACTTCCCGAATGTGTTTCATATTTGAGAACATCCTCTGAGGTAAAGTTTTCTCGAGCCATTCGATCCCTGTGTTTTTACTCAGGCAGTTGACTCTGCTTTCCAGAAAATACAGCAAACTGTTTATGTATTTATCTGGGATCCAAAGGGAAATAAATTTGTTGCCTCTGTATTCCTGGCCAAATTAGAATGTATCTTTATGACCTGCAGTGGTTTTAATAAGAGTCTGAATTGAAACACACACAAACTTGTGTGACGTCATATTTTTCATCCCATAGAGTTTAATATGTCGTCAGTCCAACCTTTATGGCTGTAACAGTTTCAGATTCTCTGGGAAAGCTTTCCATGAGGTAGAGGCATATGTTTCTGGGAATTTCTGACCTTTTATCTAGAAGTGCATGCATAAGGTCAGACAATGATGTTGGACAAGAATCGTAATTAATCATAACTGGGTTAAAGTCTGGACTGTGTACGCTTGTTGAGTTCTTCCACAACAGACTCCCTCAACCATCTCTTTATGTAACCGGTCTGCTTTCTGGTGTGCAGCCATACTGAAATAGGAAGGGTTCCATCGTTCCAGTTCAACAAAATTTGTCAAAATGTTTTGGCATGCCAAAGATGTTTTTTTGGGTTTTTTACAACTCATGCTTCCATTCTGATAATGAGACATTCAGTCAGTACAGAACCCACTGTAAGTGTTATCCCTAATCAACTCAAATGTAGAGAAAATTTCTCTATTCCATGAATTGAACCAAACAAACATTGGATGAAATCATTAAGCAGTTAAGCTCCTCCGCTTGCTGCCTCGATATCTTACCCACAACTTTTCTAAAGAAAGTTTTCCCTGTCATTAAGTCTGATCGGATTCAAATGGTCAATACATCCCTCCTGTCAGGTGTTTTCCATCAGGCCTTAAAAACAGCAGTTCTCAAACCACTACTAAAGACGAACAACCTGGACAACACATTAATGCAGAACCAGAGGTGGAAAGGGTACTAAAATATTATACTCAAGTAGCAGTATACTTCTGCTGTGATGAAATTTTACTCAAGTACAAGTAACTACCAGTCTAAAAATTTAGTAAAGTACAATGAAAAAAGTAATGTATTTAAAATGTATTCAGATTAAGTTACTTGGGTCCTTTTTTATTTTTTTACAACATTCACTCCTGAACAGTGCAAAAAGACAATGAGACATAAATCTCAAAGAAGTTTTTCAAAGTGTTATTGTAGGTTAACTACAAATTTATAAATAAAAATGGGAAAAACTAACAGTCGCAAGTGCTGTGACTTTCCCCAAACGATAAAAAAAAGACAAAACGGTTGCCATCCATCCCTCCATTTGCTGAACCGCTTAATCCTCTAGAAGGTTACCATTTTGACGGTTGCATTCCATCACAATGTAAGAAACATAAGACAAAATTGTCTCTTTTTTTAAAGAGACTGGTTTAAAGGAGATATATCATGCTTTTAAATCCTTCCTTTTCACATGTAAATCATTCACTTGTGGTCTATGTAAAGTAGAACCACAGTGTTTTGGTCTGAATTCCATGTTATTGTAGCCCCACAGACCCTCCTTATACCGTTCTGAGGAGCATCTTTAGAGCAACTAATTTTCGTGCGGTCCCTTTAAAATAAGCGAAACATTTCATGCCCCGCCCCCTCCAGGTTACAGAGCGCTCCGCTCCACGTCGTTCGGACATTTTTGTAGTCTGATAGCAGCGATTCGATTACTACCGGCAGATAAACTTTTTATTGTGAAGCGATCGTCGCTAAATTCCTGTACATCATGTGTACCCCACGACAAAAACCGGCAAAAAAAGCCCAATGATTTTATTCAAAGCATGCAGTACAGTTATATCCTCAGCTAAAAGCTAGCACACATCGCTAACAGAAGCAGAATGTACAATGCTACAACTATCAAAACAATCGCCCGTACGACATATCAACACACAACATTCATGTCTAAAATAAAGTTTACTGTCATTTTAGTGTTATTTGAAGCTTACCGCTTTGCTTTGTCCGTCGTTTCCGTGGAGAGAAGGAACTGACCCCTCAATCAGACGAAGTCTTTTTTGGCAAATCCCTCCTGATACAGACCGAGGTTGATGAAGCACTCGTCCTCGAAGTGCTTCGCGTAAACGAGGATAACTTTCCCCACGGATGTCGGTATATTTCCACTAAAAATCAAATTTAACCAGGCACTTCTCAGAGGCTCTGATGCTGGGGGTCGATGTAGGGATTTGTGTGGGTTAATACACCCAATAAGTGAACATTTTGACTTGCTTTCTTGTAACTTTCGACATGACTGACCTTGGACTACAAAATCGCTGTGGGGGAGAAAAAATGGCGGCTTCACGAAATTGGTTACCAGGAAGTCCATTACCTTATTTGGCAGTTCAACAACAAATGCTGTGACGTAATAGACAAGAAAACGTAATAGCGAATAGAGAAAACTAAACAGACTGAAAAATATGACCAAAAAAAAGAATGTAAAGATATAAACACAGCACCAGAAGAGAATAAATGTAAGTGTTCTGCACTCCTAAACAACCCAAAATGCACATTTACATGCATTTAAGGGCTAAAAAAGTGGATTTTCCATGATATGTCTCCTTTAAAACTGTTGGAACATGTTAAATAAACTTAAAACTTGTCAAATAAATATAGCACAGGTTGGATGTGGAGTTTCTAAAAGCTGCGCTCTTGGCCTCCGGCCAGACATAATAATGCTGTTCCCTTTCTTGAACTGAAGCCGATGTGGTCATTTACATACGGCCAGGAGTTATCATTGTTTTCTTGGAGTTTTTTTTATTTATTCTATGGGGTCTCTTTGTTCGCTGGGTCCATACCGATGTCAGGTACTTCGATCTTTATTCTTCTTAGTGCCAGTCCTCATATCCATCATGCATTGCAGTATTTCCAGACAAAAATTTTTTATCATATTTGTTGTTTTTCTACTCAGTAATACAATAAAAAAGTAGCAAAGTATATTACTTAAAAAAAAAACATACTTAAGTAAAAGTAAAATAACAGACTTTAAAGATAACTTTAAAAAGTGCAGTTACACAAAAAAACCTACTCAATTACTGTATACAAGTATATGTAATTCGTTACTTAGCACTTCTGTGCAGAACTACAGGCCAATTTCTAATATCCCATTCATCAGCAAGATTTGTGAAAAAACTATGTATGAACAGTTATATTGTTTCCTAACAATGACAGACCGCTTTGATACTTATAAGTCTGGTTTCCATGCTAATCACAGCACCGTGACAGCCCTTGTCAAAGTTTTCAATGACGTCCGCATAAACACAGACCACAGTAGATCCACAGTGATGCTTCTGTTGGACTTCAGTGCAGCATTTGAAGCTGGTGATAATACTACTCGAAAAGCTGGAGAGCTGGGTTGGACTCTCTGGTAGAGTATTTGGCTGGTGTGAGTCTGACCTGAAGAACAGGGATTTCTTTGTTTCAGTAGGAAACTTTTCATCAAAAGGAACAGAAATCATGTAAATGGTAAATGGACTGAACTTATATAGCGCTTTTCTAGTCTTACTGACCACTCAAAGCGCTTTACATTGAAGCCGCATTCACCCAATCACACTCGCATTCATACACCGACACCCAACATGGCTCGGTAGGACAATGTAGATTTTGGGGGTTAAGTGCCTTGCCCAGGGGCACATCGACATGTGACTGGAGGAAGCTGGAATCGAACCTACGACCCTCTGATTGCAAGCCAACTACTCTACCACTGAGCCACAGTCGCCCGGGGTGTGGGGTTCCCCAAGGCTCCCTCCTGGGGCATCTTCTATTTAATATCTACATGCTCCCACTAGCCCAGATTATAATAACCAATAAGATTAGTTACCAATGCTCTGCAGATGATGTTCATCTTTACATTACAATGTCACCAGGTGACTTTGAACTCATCCAAGCACTATGTAAATGCATAGATGAATGTGTCAAAACTTTCTCCAGCTGAATCTAAACTAAACCAAAGTAATTATATTTGGACCTAAAGAGAAACGATGAAGAGTCAGAGCACAGCTTCAGTTGACACAGCTAGAATCTACTGATCAGGCATGTACTCTAGATGTAATAATGGACTCAGACCTGACCCTCCAGGGTCACATAAAGGCAATAACAAGGTCAGCCTTCTATCACATGAAGAACATTTCTAGGATTAAAAAACTAATTTCACAGAATGACCTCGAAAAACTCTTCCATGCTTTTATCTTCAGTCAGATTGATTACTGCAAGAGCGTCCTCACAGGTCTACCTAAAAAGTCAATCAGACAGCCGCAGATGATCCTTAATGCTGCTGCTCGCATCCTTACTAGAACCAGGAATGTAGAACACATTACCCCAGTTCTAAAGTCCTTGAACTGGCTCCGTTCTTTAACTTTCTATACTCTTCAAACCTGGAACAAACTTCCAGACGACTGCAAAGCTGCTGAATCATTAAGCTTTTTTAAATCATCTGTTTAGAACTGCCTTTGAGTAATGTTCTAATATAATTTCGTGTACGTTATGCTTGATTGCAGTTTTTTTTTGCTTTCTCTAATGTTGTATTCTATCCTTTTCTTAATTGCTGTTTTTACACTTAATTGCGGTTTGATGATGTTGTATTTTGATTCTTTTTCTATGCTTTTCCTAAATTGCTGTTTTTACTTCCCTACTTTTATCATATGTTTTGTTTGTTTCTTTACCACCAAGCATCTTGAATTACTTTGTTGTTGAAACTGTGCTAAAATAATAGTGCCTTGCCGAGCTGGGTCACAAGGGGGCTGATGACTATCTCTCAACCAGAATCAGCTTTATTTGCCTAGCCTGTGTCCACAAACAAAGAATTCAACTTTGAAATCACATGCCCCATATTTTAGCCACATATTTGTCCATCGAAATTAATGTATTTTATTGTAATGGAAAAACATTCAAAAATGATATGTTGACTTCTGAGCATTAAATACACGTTTGC
This sequence comes from Apricaphanius iberus, assembly GCA_028564705.1. Classification (NCBI taxonomy): domain Eukaryota; kingdom Metazoa; phylum Chordata; class Actinopteri; order Cyprinodontiformes; family Aphaniidae; genus Apricaphanius; species Apricaphanius iberus. The sequence goes on from JAPXFQ010001857.1 coordinate 571,442, forward strand.
CTATTTAAGTTTGGTTCATTTGCCTGAGACTCTACCATGGGCATCTTTGAACTTTGCAACATCCATCTGCTTTGTCCTGCTGCGTTGTAAAGTGGTTAATACACAGAAATAGGTCAGCTACACTGAATAAATCAGCATTTTTAATTGATCAGGTGTGTCCTAAACACACAAAGTTTATCATTTTTATATTTTATTTTATTCTATTAGTTTACCTCATTACAACAGAAAGATGAGTCAAGACAGATCAGTTTCTATACAATTTTCTTTTCTTCTGTGTGTCACCATGTGTATAAATATACGTTGATGGATGGAACAACAAATCAGTAGAGTCCCTTCAAAAATTCTTCTACAGGACTCAGAAGAATTGCTGCTGTTTTGAAAGCAAAGGTTGGTCACACCAAATATTCCTTTGATTCAGATTTCTCTTTTGGTCATTCACCACATTTGTTGATTGATGAAAATAAATGATTAACACCTCTAATTTTGAAAGTTTTCTGTTTTCTTGACAAAAATCAATATCTGGTGTGACCACCCTTTCCATTCAAACAAAGTGTTAATTCTTCTTTTTGAAGGAACTCAGCTGGTAGATTATTCTAAACATCTTGGAGAACTAACCGCTTCCTCACATCCTTCTGTCTCTTCAGGTCATCCCAGACACACTATGATATGGGGGCCATACCAACATTTCCAGGACTTTTTGTCACCCTTTCATTTTTGGGCCAATCAAAGGCCTCCCTGATAGTATTGCATGGTGAATAAGTGCCTGCCTGTATTTCTTGGCATTGAGAACACCATTAATGCTGACCAAATCCCCATTTACAGAAATGCAGCCCCAAATGTTCAAGGAACCTCCGCCATGTTTTACTGTTGCCTGTAGACACTCGTTATTGTGCTACTCTCCAGCCTTTTGACAAACAAACGGCTTTCTGCTACAGCCAAATATTTCAAACTTTGACTCATCAGTCAAAAGCACTAGGTGGCTTTTTTCTGGACCCCACAACTTCACCTTGGTAGTAGAGTTTGGCAGCTGTTTCATTTCATGTTCCAACCTACATGTGACATGGATGATAATAAAGTGTGTGAAAACCTCTTTTTTTTGTCTCTTTTCATCCACAGTTCCTCCTACGATAACTTGATAGCCTCCCTTAAAGCCAATCACATGCTCATGGATCATGGGCCACAATCAACCCCCCCATTTTGTCTCCTGAACAAAGCAAACAGACCTGGCTGCATGAAAAGCACTCTGTTCATATTAGTGGCTCCCCGCTTCTGCAGATAAGGCTGACTGAAAGTGCATAATAATTTCCCTCTTTCTGTCTGTGATGGCAGGAAGGAGTCAGACATTCTCCAGGGAGATTGTTCCCACTCCAGAATGGACTTCTGTGCATGGGTGTGTGCTTCATTTTCCTATTTGGACTCAACAGCAATGTGTGATGAAAATGATAAATGAAAATGGAGGTTTTATTCTTTCTACAGTCTTACACATTATTGTCCTTGACTAAAGCTGTAAATTGCCCATATCTTACATAACACATCCTAGACATGAGTGGAGGCAGTGTTGCAGGAGAAATGTTGCAGAAACTTAACAAAAGCAAAGAAAAAAGTTTTGAAAATCAGCAGCTCCCCACTGGTCTCATTATCAAGGCCTTGATTGCAACTCAAACACCAGCTCCTATCTGGGAGCCCAAATGGCTCTTCAGAAGTGCATTAGCTAGGGTTTATTGGACTGTGACAACTTAAACTGTCTGCCCTTTCCTTTATCTGCACACTGTCGGGCTACACTGTTTACCTAGAAACACTGAAGCAAGCTAACGAGTTTGTTTTGTGCTTGTTGTTGTTTTTTGCTACCACATTTTATGGGCTGTAGTAGAAATGGAGATAGGTTGATTACTCTAGTAGCATTAACTAAATGTTCAGGACAAACTCAGATGGCAATGGGTGGTTACCAGGGCGAACATAAATACTTTATTTCCACCAGCCACCACTTATTTATAGTTAAACTTAAAGTCTCTTAATTACTGTTTAGTTTTTATGCATTAATAATACCACAAAGTGTTAGCAATTCTCGCCAATAACTTCCTATTAGTAATAGTTGAAGATATTGCACAATAATTTCTCTGAATAGTGAGGAAAATCAATGTGTAATACCAAACTCCACTTACAGCCTTTATTACACGACATTTTCCACTTTATTTGCTCGTTTCTTTGGCCTCACCTCTGCAGAGACTGTCAGCTGGGATTTATGCCTGAATCAAGGTGTGTTTTTGACAGGGGTTTAGGGATGGACAAAGACAAAACCTTTGTTTTTTACAGCTCTATAAACAACCTGTTAAAATGGGTTGCCACGTTTTCCCATGGGAGCTCAGCAGAACAGCATGTAGCATGCTGGTGTGTCCTGAGCATTAAACTTTAAAACACTGGCCTGGAGGTTTTATTTCTACTGGTTGTTCCAGCTTCAAGAGGTTGTGGACCCTCCATCATCTGTATCATAAAATCAGCCTTTTAGAGAGACCCTGTAGCTTTGCAGTTGGATATTTAGGGTAGATGGTTAGGGTTTGATTGTCTGGTTACATTCAAATATAAGTACCCTCACCTCTCCTCACCATCATGAAAATAACAGCCCACAAAATTCATGGCATAATAAACCCTTGCAACAGGATGAGTTATTACAACAGAACAACAATGAAACAATAAATAACAATGGTGGGCAAAACTTAAACTACATAATTGATCTAAAATAAAAGAACATCCATATTTTATCACATTATCACACCTATGATCAATTAGTAAATGAATATGAGCTTAGAGCTAATAACGGCAATCTTCAGAGGTAGAAGGAAAAAATACCCTGACCAATTTGTTCAGTTCTGACCTACAGTGGAAATGACAATTTAACAGGCATTGCAATTAGATATTAAAAAAGATATTCCAGAAAATAAACAGTTTGCCAGAACATTTTACTACTAGGATGACATGTTAAATTTCTTTGGTCACAGCTAAATTTTGTGCTGTACTTTTAGCAAGAATTTGGGTAAAAAGTTAAAGCCTGGCTTTGGGTGATAATGGGTTTGGCAAAAAGTAAAGTCTTTTGCAAAAATCTTTAGCTAGTATTAAACATCTAGCAGCTAAACAGCTAAAACATTTAGTGTAAAGGTTTGTGAAAGAACTAATCCTACATTTTAGGATAACACATACAATTTTGGCCAAAAAACTAAACTTTTTGGTTTAAAAGAAAACTCCCAAAACCCTTTGCTAGAAAAATATATTTGGTTAATAAATAATTTATTTTATCCTACTATTAAACTTTTGGCAAAACTGTGATTCCTTTGGATTACAAAAATTTGAACACCTGCTATTTTAGAGAAAAATCTCAGACTTTTGGGCAAATAGTTTTTTGGCAACAAAACAAATAAAATAAAACTTTAGGCATCAACTAAAAATGTTTAGCTAAAATGAAAAACTTCTGGATAACAGCCTGAAAGTTTTTTCTGAATTAATCACCCAAATTAAATGAATGGACTACCTGCTGGTAATAATAATATATAAAAACATATGTTAGATTTCTTTAGAACAAAAAAAAAAACCCTCAGATGAACAGGGAACCAAGAAGAAACAGATGAAGACTTAAGGTGCAGAGAGAAGATGGAGAAAAAGGATCATCTTTATCAATTAATGTGTTTGTCAAACCAGTTAACTACATCATAAAGCACAAAGTACTGCTGAAAGCGGCTGGGTGGAAGGTTCAGAAAGATCTCAGTAGATGGCCAGATGCATCAGTCAATGGGAAATTCTGTCCAGAGCATCAGTTAAAATAATATTTTGGATATCAGAATAAGCTGTTTATTTAACCAATAATATTCATTCATTTTACAGTAGAACCCATTTATCGTGCTCTACAGGACTGAAGGTCCAAAACATAAAGGTAGAACAGACTCAATATTTACTTGGGAATAAGTAATTGGGTTTTAACCAACAAAGCCGATATCAAAAAAATATCAGGAAGATGTGAAGCAACTTCATTTCATGCTTCTTTCTGTAACAGAAATGTAGACAAAGAGAAACCTTGGTGGATATCTAAAGAAATATTTTGGTCTTACTCCAGAAAGACAACTGGAATATACATTCTTTGTTCCTCACAAAAAAAATTGGTACCAGCATTTTTTTAGGTTAGTTTTTTAAAGTGTTTATTTTTACAAAAAACTCTGGGGTGTTGTGCTAATTGGGTAAAAAAAAAAAAAAAAAAGAAACTTCAACACATTGTACAAGAACAAGTATTCAGAAAAAACTGTGACAAATACAAAAAGATATGCAGGTAGAGTTCTGGTAAGAAGCAGGGAGGGGGGTGGGGGTCAATTATGCTTTAACCTTACATAATAAATGAAAAGGGCTCCAAAACATTTCATGCAACAATAGGCAATACCACGTTTAAACAAATGAAAGACTTATTACTGCTTTTTAATGTTGCATTGATCCTCGGCATCATCCAAATAATCTCCCTGTTTGCACACGTACTTAAAATGCGCACACACACGCATACATGCTTAAAGACACTGCACTTGGTGGATAAGGCTGCTTTCAGGCGTCATATGGTGAACAGCAGACCGTGAAGAGCCAAGATAAACAGTAGCTCCCCTCCTAGTCGTGTTGTAAATGTGCTCTGAGTGTGTGCGCCTCTTACCTGAAGGGGTTTTGTGTACAAAGGTTTTCCTCAGAAAGAGTTATTTTCCTCCTTAACTTCTTCATCTTAAAAATATTTATTGTGAACTAAATAAAAATGTTACATAAAAGAATAGTGCCGTTTGGTATAATTCAGTTTATGTTATTGATATAGCATCAACTCATAATGCCTGTCATCTTAAGGCACTTAAAAAGACAAAGAGGTCCAATGCATATCTTGTTATACAGAATCAAATTCTGTCCAGATTTAGTTATTTTAAAACCAGGCATAAAGTCAGATTCAGGTCCGTTCCGTACCATCCAATTAAATCATACTTCCATATTATGATCAAATTCAGTGGGTTATGTCATACAAAGTGGCAAAACCTTCTATATCTGAGGCTGCATCATCACAATGAATCACTTAATCCTGTCATTTCTCAATAATATCACCTTAAAGGACTTTCCATACAACTCTCTACACCTGTTTCACTAAGTGTGTGTGTCAGACAGAATACTATTATTGATCTGTGTGTAGCCTCTTCTGCTACAGACCATCGCCCTTCAGATGCTTCATCAGTAGCTGAATAATACATGCTGTAGAGATGAGTGTGCGGAGAGCCAAAGGTGCAGCAGAAAGTGAACAAATGCATAATCCCTGGGGGAGCGTCATTCCCCACTAATCAGTTGTCTGTTGTTCAGAGCTGCGTGCAATCAAAAACATTCCTGTCTGCTCTTGCATTACATTTATGCAGCCTATTAATTTATGAATTTCAAATTTTTCATGTATTCTTTTGTAAATAAGCCTTCATATCTTAACATATAAAAACATGGCTGCATTGAATAATTTTATTGGGTAACATTCTTTCAAGTGTTAAGGCTGTGTTGCAGTGGCCCTTTTATGTTTACCTTTGAATATCCTGCAAGCAGTTTTTAGATACAGACAGTGTGGCTAACTACCTTAGGCCAGCGTTTCCCAACCATGGTCCTGATGTTTCCTTGCTTTAAAACACCTGATTCAGATGAATGCAGTTCCGCATAACCCTGTTAAGCAACCATCAACTACAATAAGGTGTGCTGAGGCAGGAAAACATCTAAAATACGCAGGGCAGAGTGCATTGAGGAGCAGGGTTGGAAAACACTGCCTCAGGCAGCACGACCCATCCATCCATGTGCCACCTTGCAGCTGTTTGGTTATTAATTTATCAATTTATTGCCAGTTTAAATTAAGAGAACCTTAAAACGTCCACTATCTAGACTGACCCAGCGTGGATCGAAGTACTCTGTATTGATCACAAATTGTTCACAATGCATTTCAAACCCATCATTCTACTTTGGGTATAAGCAGTGATTCCAGCCCGCTATAGCCATTTATATGGCCCTCTAAAGCAGTTTGTTGAAGATAGTTTTATCGATACTCTCTACCACAACCGGCCCTTTAAGGACATTCATTATCTTGATGTGGCCCAAAATGGAACTGAGTTTGAAATCACTGGTCTACGGTATATATAAACCAATTTCTTTGAGAAAAAAGCCCTAGACTGAGGTTGGAGTTAAAATATTCTTTTGGTTTTTAATGCTTCTGATAAGTTGTGTAATAATGAAATCAGTGGGTCTTTTTCCAGAGCGGGCTCTGTCAGGGGACTGTGTGTGTGTGTGTGTGTGTGTGTGTGGAGCTGCAGGGAGAGTAAAGTAGGGGATGAGGGATCACTGAATGAGGGGCTCGACTCGCACCGTCTTGCTTCCAAAAAGTCCTTCTAGGAGAAATGCCACCGAAAAGCAAAACAGGTATAAGTTATATTCCTTCACAGAACTTGTAATCACAGTGAATCCAATAAAAACCGAGTTATGTGCATATATTGTTTCCCATATTCCAAATGGTTGCTGAGTAAGAAGCATTACTGTGAAGGAACATGAATCTTATTGCCGTGAGGTCATCTGCTTTTAACCTACATGATTTTTCAGCTTCCTCGGGAGGTCCACGGATTTTAAAAAGCCGGTTTTTCGCTGTCCGTGGTGCTGAAATAATTACCCCATGTTTCAACGGGAATATTTCAACGTGTTTTCCCCTTTAATTCGCACAAATCCCCCCGTAGAAACTGCATTTTTCCTCCACTGTTTCCAGATTTTTAAAACCTCACTCTTTGCCTCGGAGAAACCTATATCACACACAAATCATCTGCAGTTCAAAACGTGGCATTCTTTCTGGGTATTGCTTTTTTGATAACAGATAAACGGATGTATTTGCAATCCAGATCAGTGACGCTCGAGTTTGAGCGTGACCTGATAAGTTTTGTGCTGATAAATGAGGCGTTTTTACAGCGAGGGGTGTGGTTAAGTGTTCCTCAGTGCGCATCAGGTAGTGGTCCCGCGCTATATAATGCTGTGGAGCACAGAGGAGAACAGGACAGAAGCACCAACAAGGTGACAGAATCAGACAAGTCAAACTGTAAGTCTCTCTAAGTTTTCACCTGATGATTTATTTGTGGAAAGCTTTGTTTTTGCGTGTTTGACTGTGGTTTATGTCTTGGGTTCATTTTTAAAGAAAAATCAGGATGTTTTTGTCGTTGTTATTTGTCATTAATAGTTTTTTTTTTTTTTTAAGTTGACCCTTAAAGACTAACCATGCTTCGTTTCTCAGATGGCCAAAATGCTGAGATCGTGGGTGATGTTCGCGGCTCTGGTCGTCTGCCTGCTGGTGTGTTGGAGCAGTTTCGCGGACGCCTACCCTCCCAAACCGGAGAGCCCCGGGAGCAACGCCTCGCCTGAGGAGTGGGCCAAGTACCACGCAGCTGTCCGGCATTATGTCAACCTCATCACCAGACAGAGGTCAGTCTGGGAGATGAGGCCACGTAATATGTTCATGCGGTCCGTTGTCAGTATTTGAATGTATTTATTTCATGAAAATAATAACAAAGCAAAGCAGTTTTAAGATTACCCATTTTATTCTTAAAGAAGCTGAAAAATTATGAAAAGAGTAAAGACAGGATTTTTTCTAACTATATATTGATTCGTGAGACACCTCCTTTGTAAACTGACTGAATTTATATAGTCACAGAGTTCAACGGATTGACTAAATTAATTAATTGCTCTATTAAAGAAATGTGGCGCAATGTAATTTAGAACTTGAAAATAATAATTTGGGATTAATAAATGATGCAGTTTTTTTTTTACATCAAAGATTTCATAAGTCAAACACTGTATCTCAAAGTGGCTATAATTCAGCCGAAGTCAGATCAGTCAGTATATCATGCTATTCATGGTTGTCTCGCTCTAACGGGCTCCTAATTCCATGTTTAACATTTTTGTTGTTTTGTTTTTACAAATAGAATGCACTTTTCGTAATTATTCAGTTGTGTTCCAAACAATAGTAAGTGTAATCGTCAATGGTAATCTATTGAAGGTCTGACCAGTCTATTTATTTCAGATATTTGTTTTTAATGGGAGATGATCAAATTGGCTCAGACTCTTTTAAAAACACTAAAATGGCCCTTAGCTATATCACAAATCCTGTTCTGCAAATCGCCAACATTAGTAGCTTTGACAGCGCATGCAGATAAGCAATAGATTTGTTGGGAGCGGGCATCTAACTTTCTTTTATTGCCTCATGGGGGCCCCCAGGCCATGCTGCTCTTGGCAAAGAGCCATATTACTCATAATGGAAGCTTCGCCTTAATTTATAAGTGATGTTTAAAAATAGAAACTAAGATTTCAATGCCATTCGGAAATAATGTCGTTTTTAAAAACATGCCTCTTACTGGAGTTAGACTGGAGAATTATAAAATATCGATGTTTGAAAAGCTCTATGCCTACAATTTTTCTGTTGTAACATCCTAAACCCTTCCTTCCACTTCTTGTTGAGTGCAAAGACTGAATAAAACCAGAACATTCAGTTAGCGTTCTGGTTCTATAAATGTACTGTGATGGAAGCTGTGTATAGTCTTAGCATTAACTCTGTTCCTCTGTATTTAAACTGCCTGGATCTGCCACTGAAAGCCTGAAGCCGTAGAAAGACATCAGCAGGCAAAGTCAGAGAAGAACATTCCACTTGCCAGCCAGTGAACTTAAAAAAAACCCCACAAAACCCCTTATTTTGTTCTTCTCTGATTTGTGATTTCTAGGGGATGCACAAAGGCTTCTGGGGAGTGTATGCAATTTATCCACCTTTGTTCACAGCTTGGTAAGCAAAGCAAAAAATAAAAATAAATAAATAAATAAAACAACAACCCAGAAGCCTACATTCTCCACAGAGGAAATTCATAACAGGACTGATTGGGGTCATGCCACTGGGCTTTGTAAAGCAAAGAGGACGACGGCATTTGACACGTTTCCACAGATGTTTGATTGTCGTCATTACATGCAGGTTTTTGCGTTCTTTTTCTCTCCAGGTACGGAAAGAGATCTTCCCCTGAGGAGGCGGTGGCGTGGCTGCTGTTTGGAGCTAATTCCAACCAAGATGGCGAGCCACGGTGAGAAAACATGAGCATGCAAATGGAGGATTCACCCACGGCCCAGTCTCTGGTTTTTTAGTAATAATTCCATTTTTCACACCTAAAATGTATTCCACCTTTCAAGGTAAAAATTCACTGATAGAATAAATAACATGTACAAAGTTGGTCTCATGCTGTTTAGTGGGTAACGTCAGTTATTAAAATCGGTCCAGCACAATTAAAAAGGAAATTATTATTTATATATACACACATATGTAGTATGTGTGTTTGTGTGTTTTAACATGTTTTGCTTGTTATTGTATTGCAGCTCTGACTATGCTGACACATGGTAAATGAACCCAGACTGAACCTAACCAGCTACCCAGTTCCCTCAACCCACCAATCAAAATATTTCTCGGGAGAGCACCTGCACTGACCACTGGAAACAGTCTTAATATGTAATTGTCTGATGTGCATGCCAGATCAGCGTCTCTTCTTTTTCTTTGTTTGCTTCGTTCAGTACTTGTACGTCCTTGTTCTTTCTCTAAAATTGTAAATAATTTGTATCTATAAAAGTCTCTTCACAAAAAAGATCTGAGTGGAATAATAAAAAAAAAACAAAGTTTGACATACTGGCGCTCTGGGTGTTCTTTTTTTCGTCTTTTTTTCCTCACGGGTTGAGTTTGTATGTGCAATTAGATTTATGACCACTAGATGTCGCCATAATCATTTGAAGCGCACATTTGGGTGTCTGTCCCTGCTCTTGCTGCGCCTGTGTGGGTTCTCATCGACGCCAGCAGAAGGACCTTAACTTCGCACAGATCTACTCCAGCTAAACACGCCTTTGACATCACTGACGCATCCCGCTGGAAACCAGATCCGTATGTAAAGGCGGCCCCTTTGATCAATGGAGCCGTTAGCAAGGGCACGCGCGCCGTTGTAGGCAAGGTAAAGATAGCTGCATGTGTGTGTGTTAAGGGGAGGCTGCTGGTGGAGTAACTACACGGAATTCCCGCTGCGCCTCAGGGACTGAGAAGCGACCACCGGTGATCCCACTGAACGTCCTGCTGTATCTCAAAGGCGGGAAGGATTTGGATACAGGTGCCCGGCGGGCAGGCAGGTGAGCGCCTCATAATGTCGCTGCTCTGCCACGGCTGAACGTCATGCTTAGTTTATGTCAGTGGGTAGCTCCCATACAGCTTCACAAGTACAACCTTTACGTTTGTTGCTCACCGTGTTCTACACACACTTTGATGCTTAATACTTAAATGATTAAGGTCAATTCCAGAAGTATACGTGAGGGTCCGCGTAGAGAAATCCCATTACCACCCACCAGAGTCATTTACTCTCCAGTCCCATGACTGGATGTCGATGTTACAAACGTTTCGCACGTGACAGGCTCGCGGGCTGTATTCTCTGCCGGTCAGTGAATACTTCTAATCATAATGCTAACCGAGCTGGCCTCCCTGTGTGTCGGCAGAATGAAGGCAGTCTGTTTCATTTCCATGTTGCCAAAGAATGGATGGACGTCATGCACCTGTTCGGTGTCATTGCGCATGCCCACACATTCCAAGGAGGTTGCAGAGGTGTTTGAGCGCGCGTGGCAACAGAAGGGCACGTGCTGCTGGGATAGAATTATGCCTGTAGAGGAAAATTGGCATTGTATTTTGAATACACATATGATCCAAATACATGTGAGCTAGACAAATATTTTTAGTTAAGTTAATCTACCGGTATCTTAAGTTTACATTAATATTATTTTAGTTAAGTGCAATTTCCATTGTTTTTTGTTTAATCAGATATTATGTTCTTAGAATAAGTCGGAAGCCATAGACAGTGGCGTAGTACGGGCACCAGGGGGTCCCAAGCAGCAATGCCACGAGGGCTCCCTCTGTCTGCCATTTTTTCATTAACTTCTTCAGTTTTCAAAGTTCATTCAGGCTGATTGGATGAAAATGTATATAAAAAAATCCTGAAACTACTATTTTGAGCAACTTTTATTCATAATAATTATAAGTAAGGCGCCAACTTTAAACTGAAAGTGCATTAAGTTGTAGGGATTTATCCACACATCTAGCAGCCAGAAATGAACTATTATTAACTTAAATTATTTAATTATTAACTATTCATAGCCTATTATTAATCTGTTCCATGTTTTATCACAATGAGCACTGAAGGTGTAAACAGGTGTTGAAAATCGCATCTTTTTTCAATTAATAACAGTTGAAAGCCAAAGGTTTACATCTTGTTTCTCAGATGGCAGACATTAAAAATCCACATATAGCACAAGGATGGCAGATTTATACCTATCCGCCCCAGAAGAATATGCGCAACAATAAAATACGTTACATTTGCAACCTTTGCAGTTTTTGCCCGTTCTGTGCAGAGAAACTTCAATTTAATTTACAGATGAGAGTCCTGCAAAAGAACGGGTTCCTGCAGCAAATCTGCTGTTTCAGGTGGACCGATCAAATCTCTCTATGGGAACGCTGGATGCTGAGATAGTGAGAATAATCTGCATTCAGCGAAAAAGTTGGAGAGATTTTCAGACTCTCTCCACACAATGGAAAGTGGAAGTCAACCAAAAATATAGTATTCATATTTTTCACCCATCCACAGTAAAACAAAACAAAAAAAAACGTCCGCCAGACCCATGACATTCAGATTATGTTTTTTTTTTCATCGTGAAACGGTACCTGCAGCATAGCAGAACGTTTTTGGAGCAGAAAGGAGTCTGTAAAAATCTTGAAAGTAGCATCTGCGCAGAAAGAAAACATGACCGTGTGCGCGGTAGTAGAGAGAAGTATTCACTGTTGACAAACACACATTTGTTAATCTACTCTTCACATTTAATAAATATATTTTCTCTTTCTGTTTCCCAGTGAATTAGACAGGAGGAAAGCTCTATATTACCTCTATAATCTGTTTAGATCCATAAATATGATCGCATTTGTAATCTGCAGTACTTTATTTAGAAAACTTGCCCTTAGTTTCACAAATGACACTGATCGCTCGCAGCTTGTGTAAAAAGTAGGTCAGACGCCGATATGATCATTTCACGGCGCTCCACGACTGTTATGAGCCAGGCTTCAGGGTTTGGTAAGAACAAACTCGTCATGAAAAGTGTCCTGTCCTGTATTCTGACCCTCGCCAGTCCCTGCCTGCAATTTTCACATCTTGTCACAACTATGATTACCTTCTAACTGCCTGTTACGATAATTTGTCCGCACTGTTTCACCTGGATTCCTGACTCTCCTCGCGAGTTTTTTTTTTTTTTTTAAATAGTGGCTGATTTTCCCAGGTCATATCTGGAAGGCTAAAATCCATTCACGTTACTCTGAGACGGAGGACGTTTTAAAAAAATAAACACGACATGCTTGGATGCATAAATCAGAACATTTACCTGGTTGAATAGCTCTATTGAAACGAAGGCAAGACCTGAAAGCCTCTCTTGGGACATAGTGGACCTCAGGTATGTTTTAATGAACTTAAGTGCTGAGAAGCTTCTCTCCCCAGAGGAAAAAGTGATTGGCAGTGTCAGTAACAGTCGAAAGGTAATGCTAAGGTTTGCATAAAGGTCTAGAAGCTGCTCTTTGTAAAGATAGTTCAGCATTTTCCTTGGGGAGGATACATAATTTGGAAGTACATGGTAGGCAGCCCTGACCTCCAACACTAAATCATCAGAATCTATGTTGTGGATGGAATTTTCACGTTTTTTAAACTTTTGTGTGAGGGTATTATTTTGGATTACTGCATGCATTTCTTCCTTTGAGAACAGAAAACCATAAAGGTTATGCGCGTCTTCAAGTCTGGAAAACCTGTAATTTAGGCTGGCCAGGGCTCTGTCCACCAGGGGGAGGAAAAACTCCCTATTGAAATGTTGTTTTGGAGTAGACTGACTTTCCTCTCTGCCTTCATAAAGAAACTGTCGGGTTGTTTTGCGTTTTCTTTTTGTGTGAAATGTCATATCAAAGTTTAGAAATGTAATGTTTAGACTATCGTCACACTGTCGATCCTTGCCTCCCATCTTGTCACAGACAAAGATTTGATCAGCACAATGCTGAACAGAAGAGTTGAAAAGGTTGTATAGCCTCTGCAGGACACCGAAAAAAGCAGATAGATATTTCAGAGGATTTTGCAGCACCGGTTACAACCAAATTCAATGTATGGCTGCTGCAGGGAACACATCTGGCCTTATCATTTAGTTGGACGATTCTTGCTTGAACACCCTTCTTATGCCCCATTATGTTACTGCCGCTGTCATAGGACCTACCACAGCAGTCTGCAATGTTCAAGTTTAAATCAGACAGCGTCTCCAGTAATGTCTCACAGAAACCCTTTCCAGTTGTGTCTCTCACATCGACAAACCCAATGAAAAGTTCGGTGATTGACACTCCCTCTGATGGCTCACAGTTCACAACTTGTAAGTACAATGGACAGTTGTTTGGTGTGGCTAGTGTCACGGGTGCAGTCCATGATGGCAGAGAAGTACTTTTCTTTTTGTACTCTTCTATTTCCTATAATATCTTTCCTCCAACCAATTAAGTCATTTCATTTTGGATATGTGGGCTGAGGTAGTGTATTTTAGTTTATTTTTGTTGAATTCTCCTTAAATGCTCATTCAGGACTGGATAAAATTTTGCTATCAACTCAACTTTTCCCCCCAAAAAAATTCCGTTTTGTGGATCATACAAGATACTTGTGTGTCCCCTGAGTTCTTGGTTTTGCTCTGCCAGGTGGCAGATTATCGCAATTACTCTGTGTAAAACTGCTTTGCAGTGCTGTTCCTTGAGAAATAGTAAATCCTGCTTAATCTGATCAATTGCCGTTTTCGTTTTGAGTCTCATCTGGAGCTCATGCCAATTTTTCATGTTTGTTATGTGTGATTTTGAATGCTCATGTTCCTTAAGGCGCACTGCTAGGTTTATCCAATTGCGGAAGCCTCCATTTGAGAGTGCAGCATTGTCTGGCTTTCCAAATATTTTACAGGCGAAGCAATAAACGGAGTCAGTGGAAGTAGAATATAACAGCCATGTTCACTGTATTTCCCCCCCCATTTTTCATAACCATATAATTTTCTGTTGTCAATCTACATGTAGCTTTTCCATTATTTTGTGGGAACGCATAATTTGTCACCTAAACAGGCCCTTTTTTTACAAGACATAAATTTTCAGCATTGGTGAAAACCTCAGGCCACTCTGCAGTGTCATCCTTTATCAGTCTTGTAAGTTCTTTATCAGTGGGTTCTGCTTGACCTAAAATAAATAAAAAAATACAAAAAATAATTACCAAAAAGTTCATACCTGATCAATTAAAAAGTAAATACCACACCCAAAATATCATACCTGGATTCGGCCCTTGTTGTGATGTTATGTCAACCAACAATGAAGGAATGTTTAAATTTGCAGTGTAGGCTGATACTAATGGCTCACTGGAGGTAGCAGTGCTGGCGGCTGTCATACTGGAGGTAGACGTACTTGGGACAGCTGTACTGGAAGTAGCAGTGCTGGGGGCTGTAGTATTGGAAGTAGATGCAGACTGAGCTAAAGAAAAAAAAAACAGAACAACATAATATCAAAAGACATATTAGTGAAAACATCTCACCATGAAATCATTTAGAGCTCATCATTCATGCTTTTGTGTCTTCACGTTTAGATTATTGTAACCATTTTTTTCCATTTCTGAACAAGAATGAGCTCTCTCGATTGCAATTAGTGCAAAATTCTGCAGTGAGAATTTTGACTTGTACAAATAGGAGGACTCACATATCCCCTATTCTTAAACAACTTCATTGGCTTTAAGTGTCCTATAGGTTCACATTTAAAATTCTGGTTTTAGCTTTCAGAGCCGGGCATGATAAGGCTCCTTCTTATATCAGTGATCCAATCCATCCTTACACTCCTGTGGGGGCTCTCAGGTCTGTGGATCAGAATCTGCTGAAAGTTCCTCGCACTCATTTCCATTCTAAATGTCCGTTCCTTCTAGGCTGTTGCTCCTAGGTTTTGGAATGATCTTCCCTCCTCTTTGTGCTCAATTAATTCTGTTTACACCTTAAGAGTGAACTCAAGACTCACTTATTTTTTCAGCCTTTTAATTAGTTACTTTTAGGCTCACATGATTTTATGTTGTCTTGGTCTTCTATACTGTGTATTTTTTCTGATTTATATTCTGTTTTTGTTTTTTATTCATATATTACTGTGTTATAAAGCACTTTGTGTCTTTTGTCTTTGATGGGTGTTATATAGATAAAGATGACTTACTTGCGTACCTACTAACATTAAGGTGATTTACTTACGAGTTGCATCTTCAGGATTTGAAGGTGCTGAAAAAATAAATCTTCTTAGTGATCCTGAGTAAAAAGGGAAAAAAAGAAATATTATTTAGTTATACAGAAGATGATGGGACACTTCATCCTTTTATAACATGTTTTACAGCACCATTGCACTGTTAAAACAAGTTCAACTCGGCCAAGTTTAAATAAAATATATATCATTCCATTTACACTTTTTCCTGACATGATACTACTCACTTATTGGTTACACAGTGCACACAGTTTCTTAGGTAGGAAGTAGGCTACATGACATTTTTTTCACCCATTCACACTAATGTCAATAATTTTGCAACTCTTAATTTGACTTTTTTTGACATTTTCACAGTAATTGTTGCTAGATGAAAGTACTGCTCAATTACATTTTTGATTTATGGAATGCTAGCATGCCTGCTGTCTGACTGATAGAGTGATGCTAGCCTTAAGCCTAATAGCGGGGCGAACTAATTACACACACTACACTTTAAAGCTTGGTTTATGCTTGACACATCCGCGTGGTCCACACGGCTCTACGTGGCCAAATTACGTCATTTGCCACTGCGGAGACACAAATTTACGCACGCGCACCTAGGAAATTCTGTAACAACGCGGACAGTCCCGCACGGAAAAACATGGCGGACTGGCAAGAGCTCATAATGCCGGAGGTTCGTAAATACAGACATCTTTATGATTCGGTATATATAGATCACTGTGATAAACTGTGTTTTAATGGACGAGTGGAAAGTCTCCTTTTTCATGTTTTTTCCTAAGTAAACAGCATAAAAGTTCTGCTTTGTTTAAGCTCACGCCATCTTGTAAACAACAGTGATTACTACTTCTAGTATGGTGTAGTGTTGTATGCATGCTGTAGAGCCCTACGCCGCCCCCTAAAGTCTTCAAGAATATTGGTTCTCAGCAGGGACAAGCCATGAAAGGTATAATCGCTACTAGAAGGCGTTTCAGCCGGTTCCACACATCTCATTTCCTCGCGGAATGTACATGCGTCAGTCAAGCATAAACCAAGCTTAAGGCCATCAAGCCCCTGCTGCCACACACAGCTAAAGAATCTTTTTACACTCTCCGCTGTCTTGCTTTCTTTTCTCCTCCTCCACCTTCTTTTTCTTTTGTTTTTCGCTTCCGGACGGATAACTTCTCTTCATTTTTTCGGAGTAGGTGCGGCCCCATGCGTTGCCCTAATCATCTGAGGGACCCTGTGACAGGAAATTTGTGAAGGCCAATTCTCACTGTAACTTGTCATTTCTCTGGGCCCATTGTGTCAAATTTGTTGGCTCTTGGGGGGCCCCTGGTGGCTTGGGGGCCCAATAAAGGATGCAGTGGCCAAACGCTGCATTAACTACACGTACAGCGACTATAGAGCCCCGTTCTGGTGAAGTAATCTCTGGCTGTTACTGTGTCGAAAGAAATAATTTTTACTCCTTCATCAAAGCCTGCCTTTAAAGGAACAGGCGCCAAAATATGGCTTTTAATCTCTACTTCTTATTCCGAGCATTTTCATAATTTCTGTCAAAAGAGAGCAAATAAAACCTGCAGCTGTGTTCTGTGACTGTGGGAGCAAGATAAAAAATACCACACTATTAATATTGTGTTCTACCCCAGTCACAGGTTCACAATAATTTCATTTTTGTCAACTGAAACTGACCAATCAGATGCATACGCTATCCACTGATGGAGAAGATAGTTAAAAATTGGGCCTCTACTCCGTGTGTTCTTGCGTAGGTGACGGAGAGCCCTTGTGTTAACGTATATGTCACGGTCAGTTGTTTTTTGTGTGTTTTTTTTTAATGGTCGTGTTGAATCTGTGTTGGTCGGAATTGAACCAGTGGCGCACCGCCACACATTCGTGTGAGAAGAAAAAGAAGAGACACAAAAAGAACAAAAGGAACCAATGTAAGGATGCGTGTGTGGTTCATACCGAAAACCAGTGTTTACTTTCGCTATACGGGGATTTTTTTTTTTTATATGTTCCAACTTCTCTGTATGTCATTCAATAGCTCCACCATGTGGTTGTGGATTTTTGTTCACTTTTCTTGTGGTCATTTTGACCCCACGGGGTAAGATCTTGCATTGAACCCCAGATCAGTGGAGAGTATATCTTCCATTTTCTAATAATTGCTCCCACAGTTGATTTCTTCACACCAAGCTCTTAACTATTGCAGACTCAGTCTTCCCAGCCTGATGCAGATTTAAAATTTTATTTATGGTGTCTTTTGACAGCTGTTTGATTTTGGCCATAGTCGAGTTTGGATTGTGACTATTGGAGGTTGTGGACAGGATTCCATTATACTCATAATGAGTTCAAACAGTTGCCTCTTAAGCCGCTTTCACACCGGCAAGCGCATCCAGGTAGCCAAACGCTCAAACGGACGAAAGTTGATGCTTTAAAATTAAAACCCATCTGCTTGCACACTTTTGTAGTCCGTATTGGCACATGACGTTGTAGGGGAATTTATCAATTAAAGTAATTAATTAATTAATTTGTTGGAAATTAGTAGTTTAATTATTGTTTAAATCATTTAATCGGGGCACCAACCAGCCTCTGGCTGGAAACAAAATATTATATATAATCAAAGGGGGATTATCAACCAATAATCTCCCTTATAATGATTAATTATTAGTGATTACACCAGAAAGATCCTATCTGAAGGACATGAATTCTTTGCAATAATTCACACACACTCATAATAAAAGAATCCAGAGATTTGATTGAATTTAACAGATTTATTCTAAAAACACAACTAAAATAAAAACACTACTTATACCAAACGGTTCTGACAAGACTACCGGTACCTGAGCAATATTGCGACCAGCGATGATGTCACTTAGGCGCGTCACGGGTGCTTCGTAGGTACGTACGTCGGATCACGCACGCATGCGTAGATGCGAGATACGTCTACAAGCAGGCAAACACCGAAAGTAGGGGGATGTTTTATGGCTGATCTTTTATGATCTGCAAGAAACCTAGTGGTCTCTTCGGACAAAGAGACCATGTGGAGCTTATCTACTGGATTAGCCTTTGGCTACAAAGAAACTCGAATAGGTTGGGTAAAAAGAGGACGGCAACGACTCTCGGTGTCTACCTACCCATCCAGGAGCACCGTGACGCTGTTCAAACCCACGGTCGAGTGACAGTAACATGCAATCAACCCAAACACTGCTTGTCTATTAGACAGTAACTATTCTAACACAATTATACAAAAAGCTCACAGTTTACCCGTAAATAGAAATACAAACACAGCACAGAAACTCCACCACGGAGCCTTGAAGTCACACAGACTCACTTCACGTTAAGAATTGTGCATGCATAAAATTACAAGGGAACTTTCTAATTCATTCCACCCAGGTTGGAAAATAGAAATAAATGAGAACAGTCTTACTTTAAAGAGGAAGCTTCCAGGTGTAGAAGAAAAAGATAGTTCTGAATAGCGACGGAAAAACATGAAGGGGAAACAGAGTGCAAAAAGGGGATGAAAAAAATAAAAAGAGAGAAAGAGGTTCAGCAGACTAGTTACTAGTGGTTAGAATGGCGTGGCCGGGGGGGAAGGGGCAAGCCGCCAAGGGGGAAAAGATATATGTCTGATCTTAACAATCAGACTGTCTTAGTTTCAACATTCATGGGTCAGACCCAACAACGTCTATTTGTCAGCAGGCGAGCAGGGATTTCTCTGTTATTTCTTCACTTTCCCACCCTCTGCTCCTCTCTTTCTTGACTAGCAATTCATATTTAGTACCATAGTTGCCCTAACCGGGTTTGGCCAGCATTAACTAACATTACAAGAAAATTAAAAGCACATATTTAACCGCTTACCTGGCACTCCAATATCCTCTGATATCTCAGATAGCTACCGTCGTTATTTCCTCCCAGCCTGTCTCTCCTCCGCCCTGCAGCTACCACTGCCGGGCATCTTGTCCTCATTCTCACCCGCCCTGAGCAGGTATCCCCAGCATCTCATCACTGATTGCTTGCTGACCCGCGTTTGCTGCCCCAAAGTTCAAATTCTCTAACTACATGCAACAGCTGCGTGGACGCACTGATGCCCGTTGCGCCGAAGTGTGCTACTTGCTGCGTGCCAGTTTGACGCAGCTTGATGGCCACTTGCTGCATAGTTACCATAGACTTTTCATGTAATCTAGCGCCCCATTTCCACTAGGGCCAGTACGGTACGGAACGGGACGCTTTTGGCGTATTTCCATTATCTGTGTCTGTTCCCAGCTGACCCTTTCTTCGGCCTTGGTCCAAGCGTGCTGAAGTAACCCGACACGCCCACCTATGGACTGATTGGATCGGTAATATAATATCCCTCTCTCTCCTACCCAGCTGCTGATTGGTCTGGAGTTGTTTGTTTGTCTCAGAGTAAGCTATGGTTTAAAGTTTCAAATAAGCAGATCACTACAGTTAAATGCAAGCAGCCTAAAATGAAAAAGAAATCAGTATGCGTCGTAAATAATAAAGGTTTTAAACAGCAATTTTTTTTCTAGATTTTTTAAAAATTATTTATATTTTATTTTTACACCAAGTTTTGACATCAAGACAGTGGCCTGATCCGTTCTGTATGTTACGTGCTGAACAGTATGGTTTAGCAACGGTCAAATTGATAAAGATAGGAGGAATAACAATTCTGTTCATTTGCTCCTCAAACATGCACAGGGTACTCTCAATATTCAATGCATTGTTCAGTATATATCTCAGATCATCATATTTTTACCGATATGTTGTAAAATCTGGACGGAAAAATGCTGTGATAGATGTTTTAAGTTTTGTTTTTCAATAAATGAAATCAAAAACACAATTGTAACGGCAGAGCAGCACTTTTAATTTTGTTTTTGTGACAAAATATGATTCCCCTGGCTAACATTACTACACAAGGGCCAAACCCCTCTTCTTTTACAGGATTAAAGGTTCAGTATAGAGGGTCAATATAGAAACACTTGGAGGTAGGGATGGGAGTTATGGCTTAAAAATTACATCTCTGATTTTTTTTTTTACAACGAATCTGATTTCAGATTTGAATACATTTTTTCCAACTTGTTTTTTTTTGTAAAAAGAAATTGCAAGTGATAAAAAAATATTTTCAAAAACCTGCTTTTATTGCAATCACTTGAGCTGACTAGAATTTAATGTCCAAGCTGCAAAGTATCCTTGTAAAACAAGATGGTTAGATTGACATCAGTCTGAGCTGTGGAAGTCAAGTTGTAAATTCGTAAAAAAAACTTTTACAAAAATTAAATCTTCATAAACAGAAAGATACTTTTTGCAGGAGCTTTTGTTGTAACTGCATTGTGCCGGAGCTTTTGTTAAACTAAGCCCACCCACGTCCTTGACCACTCTTTTGAGATGGTAATGGCAACACAATCTACCTGTTCCAGGCCATATTGACCCGTTCCATTCTGTACCGAGCCAAGTGGAAATGGGGCACAGCTGCCCTGCTGCCCGGACGCGCTGGCTGGTGTAAACGCACCTTTACAGAAGAAGTTACAGGTCTGTGAGAGCCAGAAATCCTGTTTATTTGTAGTTGACCAAAATCGTTTTGCCCACCATAATTTGCTAATAAATTCTTTAAAAATCAGACCATGTGATTTTCTATGGCCTCTCTAATCTTTTAAGTGGGAGAACTTGCACAATTGATTGCACAATTAGCTGACTAAATACTTTTTTGCCCCATTGCATAATCTATCTATCAATCTGTCCGTTTGTCCAATTATTTTAATTTATATATATATATATATTAGGGGTGCGAATTTAACGTTTTATTTGCGATTCATTAATTACATAAGAATTATCGCATGCAAAAAATGTACTTAGTTAACCACAGTTTTCATTACAATCGATGCAGAACATTTGTCTGTGCATGATTTCCTGGGACACGGATTACCATAATGCACACGTGAGACTATAACTGAGGCTGTGCATATAATGGATGACAATCCAATTTTCAAGTGCTCTCTGGTTATTTTTCTCATCTGACATCCCCCACGAGCAGTCACTGAATGCCAGTTTCTGATTCGTTTTGAACAGACTGCAGGTGGTGCCCCTTCTGTTTACATTAAGTCAAAGCACACGCTAGGTCCAAATCGCATAAGATAAACCATCTAGCTGGAACAAACGAGCAGAGAGCATCATTAATATATCCGGTAAACGTTTCTGTAACAATAAGCAGTAAACAACCCACAGGTCACATGGACACAGAAACTTTAACAATGCTATGCAAAGTACAAGTTCATCTATAAATTGACTGAGGAGGAGGATTTTGAAAATGAAACACTAAGTTTACACAGTTTTTAATCATATTTTTTAGACTGTTGCTTTTTACTTTTATTAAAGAGAATAGAAAATAATTCTAAGAATGTTATTTCAGTTTAAAAAAAGTAAACTATCATTGGTTTTGTACTCATGAAAGCCTTTTGGAAGTTTATTTAACTATTCTTTCTAACCACAGAGAATGCATGCTTTAAAACAATAAAATCAAAAGTCTAGGCCGAGTCCTTAAAGAGTTTGGAAAAAGCCATTTGTCCATTAAACATCAAAACATGCTCATCCTAAATAATATATTTTGCTATTATATTTTTAAAGACAACGTTTTGAAAATATACTTAAAATGACATTTGGTTTAGGTCTGTTCAGTTTTTCTTTTACTACTCTTCTGAATTGGCATGCATTTAAATGCATTTTTCAAACATTAACAGACCTTAAGATAACAGTATTCACGCCTGTGATTTAAATAATTGTGTTTTCATGGGCAAAAATTGTTTTGCTTTTAAAATGTGATTAATCGAGATTAATTAATTGCAAAGACTAAGTAAAAAGACAAAGTAAAAAGAATTGGTTCAAGCAAGGAAACATGTGGCACTCCACAGGTAACCAGTGAGAAGAGTGTGAAGAAAATCTACATGAACATACTAGAATCTGTCGGACAGTGATGATTTAAACCCAACTCAAGTTTAGAAAACTAAACCCAACGATTTTTTTTTAATGCTTCAAAGTGGGTATGGTGTTCTGGGGATGCAATTCAGCATTCTTCTCCCTCAAAAAATGCCGAGTGGCATTTAGACCAAAGAGTTCTATTTTGACCTCATCTGACCATATGACATTCTTCCAATCAACCTCTGAATCATCCAGGTGGTCTTTGGCTATGTTTAGACGGGTCTGGACATGGATTGTCTTCAGCTCGAGCCCTGCAGGATTTTATTTAATGATAAAGTTTGTTCTCCTATTCCCCCTCCAATTCCAATGCAAACATCTGGTTTCAATTGTGTTCGCCAGATAATGTAATTAAAAATATATGCCCAGAATTGTTACATTTTATTGGGCTTTCAGTGCTATTTGTATAATCTAGTTTTTCTTTTTTTATCTTAATCAGAGTCCTCGTTTAAGAGCTTTTCACTGGGATGAAAGAAAACTTTTAACCTTATCAGTTTCTTTTATAACTGAGGGATTTACTATATATTGCTGACCCTTAGACAGCTTTGGGGGTCGATGTTAAGATCATCAGGCTTGGATGTACCTGGACGGAAACATTTCTGTGGAGGAAGTTCCTGAAAAATATAAGAGCTCTGCTTCAACTAGAGTTTAAAAATATATCTTTCAGTGAAAAAAGATTTACTTTAGATCTTTCTTTCTCACCAGAACATGAAATGTAATAATTTCAGAAATAATTGGCAACATATCAGTCTTAACCCCAAGGTTATGTAATTTGAATGAATCCATTTTTTCTGATATTGAGCACACATTCAGATCAATTATAAGAGCCATCCATGTGCAGCATGCAAGTCGATTTTATTGTACACAAGGAGTTAATTGTTGGCACAGATAAAAATATAAGTGCCATGACGGCACTTAGTTTGAATGCTTTTGAGACCTGAGTGAGTCATTATAGCATCAACATTTTCTAATCTGCTGTTGCTATCTTAGAAGAATTAACGATTAGCTAAAGGTCCAGATCATGATCCATTTCAACAGCAATGTTTGTAACATTTAGGGCCGTAGCCAAGATGGGGGGCACCCAATACAACTAAAAATCACAAAAGTTATATATGGTTTAAGATTTTTTTTTACAATCTAAAAGTTTCATTTTACATTAGTATTCAGCACCCCTGAGTCTACTTTGTTGCAGGAGCATCAACATAATTAAAAACGTTGCCCCCATGAGCCCCATGCACATGTGTAGTGCACATCAGGGCATTCTCAGATAAAGTAGACTTCATTTATATTCAAAGGTGACAATTAATGAAGTACAAATACAATACAATACAAAAAATGTGCCCATGATGTTTCCTGTAGGTCTTCACAAGGTTTGTGCACACTGTAGCTGGTATTTTGACCCATTCTTCAGGGTTTAGTGGGTGACATGTACGGTGAGTATTCTGGCCATGCAAGGACTGGGATGCTTTCAGCTACCAAGAATTCTGTAGAGATCCTTTTAACATGGGGCCATGCATTATCATGCTGCAACATGAGGTGAAGTTGTGGGATTTATGGCACAACAATGGGCCTCAGGATCTCATCACGGTATCTCTATGCATTCAAAATGTTTCAGCAGCTATCTGAGTGGCTCGTCTCAGATGATCTTGCAGGTGAATATGGTGGATGTGGAGGTCCTGGGCTGGTTTGGTTACACGTGTACTGCGGTTGTGAGGCTGGTTGGATGTACTGCCAAATTCTTGGAATGCCTTTGGAGATGGCGTATGGTAGAGAAACAAACATTCAATTCATGAGCAACAGCTTTGGCGGACATTCCTGCTGTCAGCATGCCAACTGCATGCTCCCTCAAAACTTGCGAGATCTATGGCATTGTGCTGTGTGATACAACTGAACACTTCAGAGTGGCCTTTTATTGTGGACAGTCTAAGGCACACCTGTACAATACGCATGCTGTCTAATTAGCATCTTAATATGGCACAGCTGTGAGATGGGATGGATTATCTCAGCAAAGGAGAAGTGCTCACTATGACATACTTTACAGATACTTTACATACAGATTTCTGAACAGTATTTGAGAGAAATGGTTATCTTGTGAGGATACCGCTGACAACAAGGTCCCCCGGTCCAGTTTCTGACTCAGACAAGATCATGGGGCTGTGAGTGAAATCGGTAATTCTACTGTGCAATCGTTAATTTTACATTTTACATTTACATCAGATTTTTGTTTAGATACAGAATTTACCGAAAAGAGCAAAATGACATCGGTAAGAGTTATACATTTCGGTATCGGTAAATTTCCGGTATACCAGCCCTAGTATGCATGCTTTGTCCCGTTTGGGGTTGCGTGTTTGGGTGGTTGGTTGGAGCCTGTCATAAATGTCTTCAGTTGGGAGGCAGGGAACATCCAGGTATGATTGTCCAACAAAGTACAGAGACACATAAGAAAAAAAAGACAAATTTTAAATGTCAGTTTATTACTTACAGGAAAGCAGACATACATATACTTGGACAGTGTGAGGAAACCACCACCATGTACCTCAAACAGTTTGCAAACGTTCATACCTGTGGCGTTATGGTTCACCGTCCAGGGCGACATGTCCTGAGGAAAGCTAAATTTAAAAAGAGTGAAAAAACAGCAGCCATCAGACAGTTGCATCCAATTAGTTTTCTGTTCCTTATTTTGCAATAAAGGTGTGTGTGTTTTACAAAAATGATATAGTCTGGCTGGATTGAGAACTGTTCCCAACAGACCAATTCCATTGGAATTGTATGCCTCCATTGTTAGACATACTTCTTAACGATTCTCTTAATTCTGGCTTTTTTGAGATTTTGCATGAAGTTATAATTAAGTCAAATTTACCCAAAAAATCAGAACTTCAGATGAGCAGCTTGATGAAAAGGAAGACGTTATCTAACACTTGGCTCCATTTCACCAACTGGGATGAGAATTCTGTCATGTGTAGTCTATGCAAAGTTGTAATATGGTAAATTCCAACAATATGCTGAGTCATTTTTCTACCCAGCATGCAACTAAGTTACAAGAACCTCACGGTTGAAAGCCTGCATACAAGTGCTAACATTATTAACCAAATAAGCTCCTCTGTGGCCATGTTTTTGGCATATGACTTGCATCTCTTCTCCATTCTAGTGCAAACCCATTTTCAATAGGTTTTCTAGCTAACGCTAGAATGTTTACAGCCCATTTTAGTCCATATGGTTTATCTACGATGAACTTTAAAAGTTAAGTCACAATATGTGCATTTCTGGAGGCTAATACATAATCAGCATAATGTGTTGATTTATGGCTTTTTGATTATATTGTAACCACTGTAAATATTATTGACAAATGATTTTAGAGAGATGTGAGGGTCTTAAATCCCAAATGTAAACCCCCATCAGTTTAATAGTTTCATGTTCATAGTCTTGTGCAGATATAATTTTGGAATACAAAAATTAATGGTTGCCCTAGAACAGGAGATGGTATAATTTTTTATCACTCATATTAAACTACTTAGAAATTGATAAAGAACAGGATTGATAGGGATTATCGACAATAGCTTTGATCTTGATGAAAGCGTAGCAAATCACAGCCCTGGTATCTGGCTACTGAAACAAAAAATCTCCATTATGCTGTAAAAATCTAAACTACATTGTTGGATTATTGTGCACATATCAGATTGTATTATATATACACTTTTAAGTGTGTGAATCTGGTTGTGTGTGGGAAGGGTTGGCCAAAAAGATGAGCTCACCAGGGCAAACGTCTTGCAACATCTACCACTGGGTTAAACAAATCCATAGGATAACACAGCATAGAACAAAATAATAATACTGTATTTCTCCTCTGACGCTAGCAAAAATATTACGCTTCTTCAGCTAGACAGACAGTTATCTGACCACAACAAAATTATATCTGGTTAGTTCTATTCAGCTATACTTAACACTTGTGCACTTTGATGCGGAAATTACTTTGGTACTTTGCCCATGGTAGATATTTCCTACCCTTGCCTATCTTGAATGCATGTCACTGTGGCCAGGTCCCGACTAGGCCTTGCCCTTCTTAGTTACTGTTGCTAACTCGGACAAGTGGTACCAGCTTACTGCATTTTTACAATGAGAGCAGTTATTTCCCAAACCCTTCTTAAAGAGCTTCTTGGAGCCTTCAACAGTTAATATCTTCAAGGAGGCTACAGCAAGGTTGGCAGTATTCCATGGAGGACTATGTACCACATTTTAAACTGGAGTTATACTCGTAATGTGTTAAGCCTAGTTTAATACCTCTCTGACAGCTACTTTGCACCCAGATGCAGACACATTGATGGAGACGTTTATAGTCCGTTGATTTTTATTGTTGCAAAGCAATTCCAGACCAGGAAAGGAGAGGGTGCTAACTTTTCATGGCAGGTCTGCCTACCGTTGCAATGTCGTTTCTGTTTAACTAGAGTTTTTTTTTCTTCATCTTGTGAACATATTCCCCTCTCAATGAGAAATAGACGACAGAAAGTAAGTTTTGATTAAGCTGTAAAGCTTTTTACTAGAAGTGCAGCTCACAGAATTCTCTAAAAACGCAAGTAAACAATCACAGCAGCTTGTTTTGTTGTTTCTCTCAGTTCCTTGTGTTCAAAATCACCAAAAGACCGTATTAGATAAAATTTCCTTTCAATAGCATGAAAGAACAGGATGTAATGCCCATATGCTGCATTGACTTCTGTTTACATGGACTATAGAGCACCATTCTGGTGAAACGATTTCTGTCTGTTGTTGAGCTGATTCCGTCTGTTGCATAGTAATAGCCTACTTAGCGACTAGCTTAAAGTGGAACTCATCCCCAATTTTTTTTGCTGATAAACTGTATAAATGAGTATCTAATTGTGCAGTCTACATGTTTAAATGCCCTCTCCAGTTTAAAACTTTACACTGTGGTTGAATTTAAATAGGACAATGTTACTGGGTCAGCCCATATTGTAACATATGACAGCTATCCTGCTGTAGTTGAGTATAAAACAAGTCCAGTCTCGGTAACACCTCCATAGCAAGTTGGAGTTGTAATAGCAACAAAGTGTTGAAGCTGCCCCCTGCGCATCTCTCGGTCTGCTAGGCAAAACCTCCTTTTGCTGCATTTTTAAAATAGAAAATGTAGCTGGCGGAGTACTCTGGAAGGGGGTGAGTTGCTCTTTAAGAAAGCTCAATATGGCTAGCCTTGGTGTGATTTAGTTTAATTTTCATGACCTGATTCCTAATATTATGAAGGACCGTCGTCTAACCTTAGTATGTAGAAATCTTTGTTTAGAGTCATGTTGAGCTGACTGTTTGGTCTGCCACACAACTTTATCCAACAAAGACATTTGTTCATGTTTTATTTTGGTGTGTTAAAATGAATATCCTCTCAGGATACCATGTGCCCTATAAAGCTCCAGACGTCTTGTGATTCTGAGCTTTGGCGCAACACTGGCAGGCATCAAAGTAATCAAAATGAAAGTCGCTGGCTGGGAGTTTACTCCGTCTGAGTTTACTTCTCATTTTAAAACCGAAGATATTATCCTATATACTGGGAAATTAAAAAGATTGAGCTTCGCTGACCCTTACCATGCCCCTGGGATACGATTTAAATATATTCAGAAGCAGTAGGACCGTACCTTTTACCAGAACTGAGATACCCAGGCATACTGTTTCCTGATCAATTTTCCCTCGTCCTACTCTGGAGCATTGCTTAAAGCAGATAAAATACTGGAGAGAATTAAATGGACAAAATTGTTTTTTTTTTAATCAAGATCCAGACCTGGAATATTCCAAACAAGCGCGACAGGAGGGTAAGCGGAAACTTGTCCTCATTTTAGCTACCATCAGCAACGGGCAGCTAGGTTATTTCTGTCAATATCTGACTTATAATCAATGATTGCTCAAAAAAATAATCATACTATTGTCTGTTCCTTGTTATGATCACAAGACATATAAACAGCTGCATGCAGTCATCACAAAGATTATGATTCTGCGAAATTTTATGAGATGTTTACTTATGTGAGCAACAAGACAAAAAAAATCCACAGCAAGATAATGGTAGAAAGTCCACTAAGAAGCTTAATAAAAGCATGTAAAATAAATACCAAATAAAGTTGAGGAAACGTTGGTTTATGTAGCTGATATGAAGTGGTCGCCACATAAGCGAAAACCTTTGCTTACGGGGGTCCCACACCTTCATTTTAGCTGATCGCTAGCGCATTTCATTGCAATAACCGAACGTTTTCTGCATTCTGGATTGTTGGGAATCTTTTTGAACACTTCCCTTTTCTTGTCCACGTCTGTTTTAGCATCCTGGAGCACAGCAGGTATCCACCATATTTACCGTTTCTAAGTTTGGGTTAGCTGCACATAACTACAACTATATTACAACTCCGGGAGACTGCCTGCCACTATGGCGCTGATTCGATTTGAACTGTTGAATGCTGGGAGAAGTGATGTCAACTCCCCTGAGCTCTATGCACATTGTTTGACCACGTTTGTACCTTAAAACACAAATTCAGCTCTAGAAAACCACATGGAGCTAGGCGGTGAGAATAACCGACTCCGTTTAGTTCCGGAAAACTTGTTGAATGCTATTAGTTTGTTTGTGTCCTGCGGCGGGGCTGAGCGTTGCTGAGGCAAAGGTCAAGCAGGGAAATAGAGCCCATCTGCATGTACTTTAATCTTAGTCTAAACCCAGCTGTTCTCTAAAGGCCTCAGAGGTTTGTTAGGGAGCATCAGAGAACAAACAGCCTTGTGAAGTCCACAGCAGAAGACCTTGTGAAGAACACAACATACAGTTCAGGGAGAAAGTTGTTTAAAGCAGGATTAGGTTGTAAAAAATAGCTATGAATATCTCGCAGATTTTTTTCTATTTTTCATACAAAAATGGAAACGGTATGTTACATCTTCAAAACCACGACATGCAGCCAAAAAAGTAGATTAGAAATCCAAGAGGCCCATGTTAACCTGAGCTGGAGAGAAGGCTTAAGAGGGAGATTCTGCTGAAGAGCTTGGTCATGTACCCCACAAACCTGGCCTTAATGAAAGACTGCTGCAAAGAATGTCATCTCTGGAAGACGGCGATAGGAAATCCCACTTGCAGTTTCCCTCAAATATGTTGAAATAGGTGTGTCTGTCAGATGTGACAAAAGCTTGCTTATATACAGAACATTATGTGGCAGAAGCCTAACAATGTAACCCTAAATGTACCATCCCCATGGAGAAATGGACTGGACTAGCGACCTGTCCAGGCCTGTCCAGGGTGTACCCTGCCTCTCGCCCCGTTTACAGCTGGAGATAGGCACCAACGTTTCCTCAGAACATGAGTAACATGACCAAACACTTTGCTAAAATACACCAAATACAAACAGAGAGATGCACAGTTTTTGACCGCCTGAGTGCTGCAAGCAGGATGTTATGTTGATGTTATATTGTTGTTCTCAGTGTTTTCAGGGCTTATTTTGCAGTGTTATTATCGTTAACGAAAACGAACGAAATAACAAAAACTTGAAGTAACGGTTAACCGAAATAAAAATAACGAGAATTTGAAAAAAAAAAAAACTAAAATGAACTGAAATTTAATTAGAAAATGATCTTAGTTTTCGTTTCATACAGTGCCTCATAAGGTCCAGATGAAAAAATTTCTATGTCGCTCTCGCACTGTCACCAGAAACAGATTTGATCGTCTATGTTGTGGCTTTTTAGTTGCACAAATTGCCTTGATAAAAACAACAGAACGGGAAAGTTGGATACAATCCCATCGACTCGCCTCCTTTAAAGGAGATAAGACGTCTTTGGATTGCAAGCCGTCAGAGGAAGTGATTGAAAAAATGATTAAATAGTCTCCAGCAAAAACAGGTGAGCTTCGGGGGCTAACAAATAAGCTAACACTGCGACCACAAGCAATAGCAACGGGAGCCGGTGTTAACACTGGTGTTACACCGGAGTTGTGTAGCTGGTGTAGGTTGTGCTTATATCTGCTGTGTTGGTGGACAAATAATCCCTGTTTAGTTTCTGGTTGTTGGTGGTTTTTACTGGCTGTACTGCATTATCCCAACATGTCAGTCAAGTCGTCTGTGTTGCTGCGGTCCGCTTAGCGTCATGTCAACGAAGGTTTAGCGAAAGCGCAAATGTGCAAAATGATCAACAGGATCATAGTACTTAAGATAGCTTAGCTTTTGTTTTGTTGTGTTGCCACTCAGTGTTTTTATAGAAATGTAGCACCAGTATTAATTGTTTGACTTTTTAATGCACAGGTGCTGTTATTGTGTGCCATATTTATTTTATACCTCCCTGATATGTATGGTTGTTAATCTGGCCCCATGTCAATACAGTTTTAAAAAGCATAATAATTTTCTGACATTTTGTTATACAATTTCTTTAGTCTCGGCCCGGTACACAACTTGTTTAAAGACAAGACTAAATCTAAAACTGAAACTAATAAAAGTTGAACTAAGACCAAGCATTTTCAAAAAACAAAAACTAAACTACCTTACAAATAGTAAAAACTAACTAAAACTAAATAGAATTAGGAATCTTAAGTCAAAACTAAATAAAAACTAAAACTAATGAAACTATTATTACCCTGTTATTTTGCACTATACACTTTAGCATTCAAAATTTTTCATTTTGATTCTTAATTGCATTGTTTTATGAGGAAGTTATGGTTGATATTTTTTATTTGAATACCTTAAACTTTTTTAAATAGACACTATAGTATTTTTAGTTTCTGAAATATAAAAGACGTTCTTTATATAATGTTAAGTTATTCATTTTGCACTTTTTATTTTGTAGTTATTTATTTTCTTTGCTTTGTTATTCCAATTCTTAAAAAATAAAACAATTATAGTTCATTATTTGTGTTTTTCCCTTTTTGTTTAAGTCTTTAAAAAAAAAAAAAAGTACCGAAACGGATACCGATAAAGTACCGGATCAATGAGGAGTATCGTTAAGAGTAGTAGTATTGATAAATCCTTAACAATACCCATTCCTAATTCTCACCAAACCATTCAGATTTTAATTTGAAAAAAATGAATAAAAATATTGATTCCACTTCACTATGATACACTACTCTGTGTTGATCTAGCACAGAAAATCCATATAAAATGCATTAAGGATGCATTGTATTGAAGGGGTGTGAATATTTGTGTAGATGCCTGTAGTTTCTTAAAATTTAAATTAAGTGTTAATTTACATGTAAAATACACTTATTAAAATAGTATTAAATTAATTTGAATGTGTTATTGAATGAACTGCAAATAAATTGAACTGAAATGTTGACCTCTGATCTATCTTAGCTCTTTAGAATCTTTTAGAAATATTCAGAATAAAAGGAACTCAATAGGAAAGCACCATAAAAAAGAATAAAGCATTTATTGGGCCCAATTTTAGCTCACAACTTATTATTATTTTACACATTTTCCCTTGTTTCCATGGCAAAGCGAAGCAAGGGAATAGGAGATGGCGAGTTCATCCGTGGTTGTCTTGGATACAACGGTTTTTCCATGTAAAGACATGAGACGAGATGAACCTGTGGGCTATTTTTAGGCTTGACGCCAGCATGCATGTGTGGATTAGTGCTCATTTGGTGGCTGGTGCACGTGTGCTCAAGGATGATCTGGGCTCTAATGCAGCTTCAGAGGGAGATTGGTTAAAGGCGTTTTTACTCTGTCGCACACAAACACCTGAGTAACAGTTTATGTCGTGTCCCGGGGACAAAGGTAGGGAAAGAGGGCTTTATTTGGACTTGTTTCACATGTCTGTGAGCATTACCTTTAGGGGCTTGCTGAATAACAGTATGATAAAACAATTTAGCAGATTTAATATTGACAATATAGAGTATTCCATTGAATTTAAGGGTAATTTTTAATTGGTTATGTAAGATTTGGATGACGCTTTGATAGTATTTTGCCAGGTGTTCTAAAAATGGCTGAAAATATAATTTTAGATCTGTGAGCCTCCACATGACAACAAGCCTGCACACAAATGCAAAGCTGGCCTTTCGTTTTGACAGAGCATGCAGAGAGAATAGCAGGTCTGTAAATGTGATGTCATGGTGGCTGTGCTGTTGAGCGGAAAAATTATCCAAGAGCAGCATACCATATTGTTGTGCAGGCTGCCATTTAGCATGTCGAAATCGAATCTGAGCATAATGCTTATTACATATGTACATTAGATTAGTTTTAGGAATGCAAACTGCAGCATTTCCTTTTAAGAAAATAATGCAAATCTCCAACATAATTTCATCATCATTAACTTGTTGAGAATTCTTCACAGACTGTGACATTAAAAGAGATGCAGCTGGGAGGAAAAGAGCTGATGCACATTGTGAACCCCACAACCTTCTCCCAACCCCCCGGGGTGTCAGACCAACTCAACAACATGGCTGAGCTCTGCTGCAGTGGCCTCTGATTATTTTTAATGAGCTCTGTCATTTCACATCGTAAACCCAGGACGCCCAGTATAAGCGCCCTGGGGGATTGCTATTCGCTGTGAAGGATGGCTTCGCAAGAGTTGAGTGATGCAACATCAGAGTCATATAATACTGCTGGTATGATTGTCTTATACATACGTGTAATATACAGTCATGGCCAAAAGTTTTGAGAATTACATAAATATTGGAAATTGGAAAAGTTGCTGCTTAAGTTTTTATAATAGCAATTTACATATACTCCAGAATGTTATGAACAGTGATCAGATGAATTGGATCGTCCTTCTTTGCCATGAAAATTCCACTGCATTTCATTGCTCTCATTAAAGGACCTGCTGAGATCATTTAAGTAATCGTCTTGTTAACTCAGGTGAGAATGTTGATGTGCACAAGGCTAGAGATCGTTATGTCAGGCTGATTGGGTTAGAATGGCAGACTTGATATGTTAAAAGGAGGGTGATGCTTGAAATCATTGTTCCTCCGTTGTTAACCATGGTGACCTGAATAGAAAAGCGTACAACCATCATTGGGATGCATAAAAATGGCTTCATAGGCAAGGGTATTGTGGCCACTAAGATTGTACCTAAATCAACAATTTATAGGATTATCAAGAACTTCAAGGAAAGAGGTTCAATTCTTGTTAAGAAGGTTTCAGGGCGTCCAAGAAAGTTCAGTAAGCGCCAGGATGGTCTCCTAAAGAGGATTCAGCTGCGGGATCGGAGTGCCACCAGTGCAGAGCTTGCTCAGGAATGGCAGCAGGCACGTGTGAGCTCATCTGCACACACAGAGAGGCGAAGGAAGATGGCCTGGTGTCAAGAAAATATGGTGAATGGACTGCTGAGGACCAGGGCAAAGTCATAATCTCAGATGAAGCCTCTTTCTGATTGTTTGGGGCATCTGGAAAAAGGCTTGTCCAGAGAAGAAAAGGTGAGCGCTACCATCAGTCCTGTGTCATGCCAACAGTAAAGCATCCTGAGACCATTCATGTGTATGGTTGCTTCTCATCCAAGGGAGTGGGCTCACTTACAAATTTGCCCAAAAACACAGCCATGAATAAAGAATGGTACCAAAAAACCCTCCAACAGCAGCTTCTTCCAACAATCCACCAACAGTTTGGTGAAGAACAATGCATTTTCCATCACCATGGAGCACCGTGCCATAAGACAAAAGTGATAACTAAGTGGTTCAGGGACCAAAATGTTGAAATTTCTGGGTCCATGGCCTGGAAACTCCCCAGATCTTAATCCCATTGAGAACTTGTGGTCAATCCTCAAGAGGAGGGTGGACAAACAAAAACCCACTAATTCTGACAAACTCCAAGAAGTGATTATGAAAGAATGGGTTGCTATCAGTCAGGATTTGGCCCAGAGGTTGATTGAGAGCATGCCCAGGTGAATTGCAGAGGTTCTGAAAAAGAAGGGCCAGCACTGCAATTACTGACTCTTTGCATAAATGTCATGTAATTAATGAAACGTATGAAGTGATTGTAATTATATTTCAGTACATCACAGAAACAACTGAAACAAAGATCTAAAAGCAGTTTAGCAGCAAACTTTGTGAAAACGAATATTTGTGTCATTCTCAACACTTTTCGCCACAACTGCATATTTTACAGTTTTGAGAATGAGCATTGCGAAGCTCAATCAAAATAAAGTGACATTAATGAAACATAGGTGAGCATACAAAGTGCTAGAAAATAAAGGGAACGCTAAATTAACACATGCTGGATCTGAATGAATGAAATATTCTTATTAAATACAACAAAATCACACAAAAATTATGAATAGAAATCAATTTTATCAACCCATGGAGGTCTGAATTTGGAGTCACACTCAAAGTGGAAAAACACACTAAAGGCGGATCCAATTTTGATATAATAACTAATAAGTCAAAATGAGACCCAGTAGTGTGTGGCCTCCAAATGCCTGTATGACCTCCCTAAAACATCGGTGCATGCTCCTGATGAAGAGGCAGATGGTCTCCTAAGGGATCTCCCAGATCTAGACTAAATAAGATCATGCTTGTGTTTTTTTATTGCTGTAATATATATATGTAATATATTATATTACATATATATATATATATATTATATTGTGTGTTTTCCTGTTAAATTTTTATTGATGTTTAGCACTTTACCTTAAAGCACTTTATAAATAAAATTATTATTATTATTATTATTATTAAAGCATCCACCAACTCCTGGAGAGTCTGTGGTGCAATGTGGAATTGGTGGAGCAAGACATGATGATGAATTCGTGTCAGGGGAATGGGCGGGCCAGTCCATAGCATTAATGCCTCGGTCTTGCAGGAACTGCTGACACGCTCCAGCCACAAGAGATCTAGCATTATCTTGCATTAGGAGGAACCAAGGGCCAACCACACCAGCATATGGTCTCAAAAGGAATCCAAGGATCTCGTCTCGGTACTTAATGGCAGTCAGGCTACCTATGGCGAGCACATGGAGGGCTGTCCGGCCCCCCAAAGAAATGCCATCCAGCCCTACTTAACAGTTGTGATTTTGATGTCAATCTTGCAAGCTTTCCTCTTTGTTGCATTTACAAACTATTAGGTTGCTTTTGGAGTAAAGGATTCCTCTGTTCTGAGTGGCTTTTCAGCCCATGTAGCTACAGGACTTGTTTTATTGTGGATAATGACACTGTTAGCTTTTTGAACCGCCACTTTCGCAAATTTCTTTAGGGTGAATGCACTCATTTCACACCAAGCATGTTCATGTCTTGAACAGACACTACTGTTATGATAGTTGGACATTCCTATGCTGTTAACACTTGCACCTAACAGTTTGAACAGAAGAAAAACAGCACATTCTTTTGGGAAATTGTACCCAAGGCTGAACCAGACTGAAGGAAATCCACAATTATTCTTATATTTTGCCAGATTTTGTCTAATGTCACACAAGGTAGCAGTGTGGCTTAAAATGGATCCCCAGGTGTGCCTCCATCTAACCTAGATGTCGTAAATTAACTTTATCTGGAACCAGTCGGAAGCAAAACTTAAAACCCATGACGTCATCAACCTGACTTTCACCATGTTTGAAATAAACAGCATTCTTAGATTTTTTTTAATTTAAAGAAAAAAATATATATATTTCGACCTTTTGGGAACAGTGATGATTGTGGTATACCTTTCTGACCTAAAACAGGAACATAATATATTTTAGTCCTTTTAAACCAAGAATGTAAACCTAATTTTTATCTGCAGTTAAATAATTAGTTATTAATTCATAACCATACATGAACTGATATCTAAGTTCACTATATATCTTGTTTTCCCTCCTCTGTGTTGGAGCACTGGAGTGTAACTGAAGATGATGATGTGACTGTATATGGATTTAAAAACAGTGATCCTGTGATGGCTGCTCTGTTTTCACAACATTACAATGGTTTTACTGGCTAGCCATGGTCACGGCAACTGGGATCTAGTATCCTTGGATACAGTGGTATCTGCCCCAACAGCTGCTCTCTTTTCTTCCTCAGTATTGTTCTTCCCGTTTAATTTCTCCTCCCACTTACTCCTCAGGTTTCCAAACAACCAGAGCCTACTTCCTTACAGTCTACTATTCCTTTTAAGTTGGTTTGTGCAAGAAAATATACAGTCTGCTGGTAGATATGGGAATATTCTTAGGTTTTATATTCTGGAGTCAGGGCATGTTTGAAGCTGCTTCCTCATCTACTTACATTTTATTATGTATGTTCAGGCAGCAGGATTCTGTAATTCTGGATTTCTTTCCGTTATGCTGTTTTCTTTAGGGAGTATGACTTTTTTTTTGCTTATATAATTCCTAATAATTGTAATTAATAATTGATTATTAACAAAATTACAGCAGCATATTGCATTTATTTGAAAAAATAAAGAGCTCTTTTTTTAAACAAGATAATTTAAGAAAAAAATGACTAGATACCACTCGGTTTTTCTGAATCAGCAAGATAGTCTGGGGGCAGAAAATCCGATGGGGTTTTACGCCTGCACAGGTGCAAAAGGTGTATGTGCAAAAACAACTAATTATTAATAATAATTCAATCTGCATAGTATAGCGACTAGAGTATTTCCCAGTTTCTTAATCTCACATCAAAGTAAAAGTTAATCAAATTCCAATAACAGGACATCTCAGTCCACCCCATTGCCCTGACAGAATGACGACCAGCCTGGGGTGTACCCTGCCTTTCAAATGATGATTACTAACCTAAAAGAAACAACTCTATAGCCAGGCTGGCAATATGCAACTACACTACCAAGCAAAAGGAAAAAGGAGTAACATGCAAAGTGATAGAAATCACTAACGGACGAATAATGAAAAGAATGACGATGGATTTAAAAAACTTCCGTTCCATCTTGTGTGTCTGAACTCAGCTTATTTTCTGCACTAATTTGAGTATGAAGCTGGTAGATGCATTCTCCTAAAGGTTGCTCTTACAAAGTATCGACTCTGATTTTTAATGCACACTAAACACAACTAAAACTCAGAATTGGATTTATGAAACATGTTTTAAAACACATATCCTTTTCTGTCCACTTCCCAATTATGCAGTTCTTTGTGTTGGTGCGTCACGTAGCCGTACGTTTGGGTTTTGGCTGTAATAAAGATTTCAGCCCCATTTGTACCACTTTTAAAACAGTTTTCCTTCATGTTAGACAGGAAACAGAAGGATCTTCTTTAGACATACATATCTTAAATTGAATGCTTATTTATTATTACCCCCTAAGGTCTTTCTTCTCTTTCAATTCACAAGAATATTAGAGGCCTCTACTTTGACAGATGCTTAATCTTTCATTACGTTGTCTGTGGAAATTCTTTGTTTCTTCTCAGCCTGATGGCAAATGGACTAATTAGAGCTAACAGACATCCTCACTGAGCTAATGTTAGCTGGCCTGCCCACTCATTCACCCACTCACTCGGCCTTTCCAACTGTTGTCTAATTGTATTCCCAACGGATGTGACGGCTAAAACCAGACGCCTCCAGAGCAACTGGCTGCTCTATTCATAGGCCATAATAAAGCTCCTTATCATGTATTACATTTGTTATAGATTACATGGGAAATAGTGTTTGTGGGTCAGCTCTTTGTCAAGTTTAATTGTGGTTGTCTTTGATTCCTCTGTATCTATGTTGACTTTAGATTC
Source organism: Apricaphanius iberus (assembly GCA_028564705.1). NCBI lineage: Eukaryota > Metazoa > Chordata > Actinopteri > Cyprinodontiformes > Aphaniidae > Apricaphanius > Apricaphanius iberus. The sequence goes on from JAPXFQ010001857.1 coordinate 609,341, forward strand.
CAGTCAAGCTGTTGGATTTTCAATATTTTTTCACAACAAACACTTTTTCTTTTTATTGCAGTTGATCTCGCAAGTTCTGTGGAGGATTCTGGGAGGAGCCGACTATAAAATGCCCGTGGCAACATCCAGCTCGGACTCCGGTAACTATCTCACTCTTCCTGTAATGAGAAGCTCTCCATATGTTTCTGTGTAAAAGAGACATGAGGAGATCCTGAATGCTTTGTGGTTTATCCCTCCTCTCAGGACAAGTATCTAATATATTAATATTCTGACTGAATGAGCTGGATAATGGAGCTCTCAACCTCCTGCTCAGATCAGTCATGTCTTGAGGGATTTGCAGTTTTACTGTTTGAAGCTCCCAGCTCAACTACAGGACAAGCTGTGGAGCAAAGGGATATGAAAGCATGCAAACACATGGACATGCTTATGACCTTCAGATAATACTGAAAACTGATCAATAATATTCGCTTGCTTAATGTCTGAGAAGTTGGTTTTGGGGGGGGGGGACACAAGCCCTGTTTAGTCCACTTTATTTGAACTCTAGTTCGTTTGCACCATCGAGCTCTGTTGCAGACCGAAAAAAGTGAACTCTGCTCTGCCTAAAAACGTAGGTCTCGCTTTCAATGTCATATGTGGTTGGCAAGCGGGCCACACCAAAAGCAGGAAGCGGACTATCACAACAGAGCAATCCTAAAACCGCTACACTTTGCTGCAGCTCCATGTTTGTCTACATTTCACTGTACAGGTGTCCCCTGCCGCACCAAGAAATGCGCCACCACCACATTCAGCAAGGTAAACATGTTGCTTTGGCTCATTAGACAACGTGCCGTGTTAATGTGAACTGCACCAGGTAAAAAGAGTATCAATGTTGCACGTTTGGTCGCCAATCAACCGAGTCTACCGGACTGTCAGGTGTGAATCATAGCGTGTATGTAGACGGACATAGCCTTCATGACACCACCCATAGAATTCTGAAGGGCTGAATTGAAGCCTAATGGGCAGCTCCCACCACTAGTATCTTAAGCCTAGTTTATGCTTCTCCGACCGCAAATTTGTACTCAGATGAAGACGTATTGACGGAGACGTTTTCTGTTTATAGTACTCCGCTCTTCCACTCCATTCTCTATTGTTTATTTCAGTGTTGCTCGACTAGGACAGCAGGGGGTGCTAAGTTTTCATGGCGTTTCTGCCTACTGCCTACACAGCGCCGTTTCTGTTTTTTTCTAAGCTTGTGAACGCATTTCTTCCTCAAAGAGCAACGAACGACAGAAAGTAAGTTTTGATTAAGCTGTAAAGCTTAATACAGAAGTGCAGCTCATTGAATTCTCTAGAAACGCATGGAAACAAACACAGCAGCCTTTTTTTGTTGTTTTCCTACTCTGTGCGTCCTTGCGTAGGTGACGGAGAGCCCTTGTGTTGACGAATAATGGCGTTAGGTCAATCCGTCTCCGTCAAAATGCAGAAGCATAAACTAGGCTTTAGTGGGGGTTGGTGGTCTTTGGTGCAGCAATCAAGGACGGAGGCAGCTCCTCAGGGCGGCCCTCTAGCCCGCTGCACAGGAGTGGGAGGGAGGATCAGGAGTATGTGCATGTAAGTGATTGTCATTTATGTGTATGCATACATCTATCTGCTTAAACATCAAGGGGAGCTTGAAATTGTCAGCCATCTAAGGTCAACATAGGACCCAGATTCAGATAACCACAAATTGTTTTGGGTCCAGGACAGAGCATGTTTTTTTCTGCCTTAAGTCTCTCAGTGGTCTTCATAGCGGTGAATCAGGGACACTTCCCACGAGCCTGAGCTAAACCTTCTCCAGGTTGGATTCCGTTTTATGTACACGGTTCGAAACAGCAGCCAGGTTGGCAGCCAAGGCATGAAACCTGTTGCGGCTCTGTTTGTGTGAAGCACGGGTCTGAGTGCTGACAGCACTGTACATCCCCATGTGCAGGTTAGGTAGCTTGGCAGTTGCTATCGACAAGTCTCAAAGTTTGCGATACACCAGGAATCCATCCACTCTTCAAACAGTTGAAAACCATTGACCATAAATGCAATTACATAAATATCTTTCACATCCTCAAGAGAGAGCATTGCGAGACATATGAGTTTTCACTTTCTCCAGGAATCCATCGTATACCCACTCGGGTATGTTCCACCACCTGGGGACAGGAGGGTTCCCCAGGACCCGCTACTCCATTAGAAACGATTTGATCAATCGTATGTAGTGGCAAGGTGACCAGATCCATGGTTAAACTTGAGACTCTCAAGATAGACTTGACAAAACAAAGCAGCAAGGATAAGGCAGGGAAGGAAGGGGAGAGAAAAAAAGCATCCATCCTCAACAAAAGCAAGAAGTAGAAATAAATGAGGGGGAACTGCAATTTTGTTTTTTCTGCATTTGCATTACTTATTGCCAGCGAAGTTTGCCCCTTGGTGTGAATGCACGCTTACAGAGTAAAATCTGTAACAGAGAGCTTTGAAGAATTTTAATTAGGGCTTATTAGTTCCAGAAGTCAGCAGCTCGAGAGAGAGAGAGAGCGTGCGAGTGGAAATAAGGGGTTTTACTCCCGGCAAAACTGTCTGGAGTGGACTGTCAGTCTTGATTTGTGCACTAAGTGCAGTGCTAAGACTGCATGACTGGCATTTTTAGTAACACACTGTAAATTATTTCTTTATTTCCATTTATGTGAAATTTGAATTCAGTTGTAGGATGACAGTAGGGTCTAAATGATACCATGTTCTGCTAAGCATGTGAAATGTTTTGTCATGTGATAAGGAAACAAGCTACTGGAGCTTTCACATATAAATACATCAAATACCTGGCCCAAAAAAGTGGCCACCAAATCAAAGATCACGGACTCCAATAATTAATTGGACCACCTAGAGATAGATAGATAGATAGATAGATAGATCTTTTCCTTTCATACTTCTCCATTGCATGGGGAGTTTTGCAAAACAATTCTCCACCTGGGGTACCGCTTGTCTGGGGAGGTCCTTCCACCATTGCCGTCCAATCTCTGGTCGGAAACGGTGTATTTATTTTTGAATCTCTCATTTTAAAACCAAGACTTTCCTCCTCAGCAGCTTCCATCTCTTTCAATACTTAATGGAACTGTTCTTGCATAAATAGTAAAGAACCCCACACTTATCATTGTAACGGACGCTGAACACTTATAAACCACCCTCAAGCCCCCACCCCACCGCCATAAATCGTTTTTTTGGGGAAGTTGGGTAGGTAAATGATGGAGATGTTTACATATATTAATATATTTTTCTCTTTTTTGTTTCTGTAGTGGTGTTGACCAATTTAAATAAAAGAATCATGAAATCACCCACTGTATCAGTCTAAAGCATTTGGTAAATTTCAAAATAAAAGACGTGCAGATTTACAAACACATATTTATATAAACTTTACGTCATTACCTAATGATGTACCCTCCATCTTTGGAGGGAATTATCTGTGTTCCCACAATTATATATGACACCACTAGAGGTGTCACGATTCTCCAAATCCTCGTGTATATTTTTTTTTGTATATTTTTTATTTTAAGGTCACAATTCAATTCGATTATCTTTTTTTTTTTTACAGTAAAGAGCCCAATGCCATTTTTTGACTAGTCTAGTCTATGATCAGTGGTTTATTCATAAAATTTTGTACAGTAAATCTTATTTCAAGACTTATAAGTGATGCAATTTAGAGGTGTGCTGCATTCACGTGGATGCTCTTATTGTAATATAGCAGTTAATAATGTTACCAGGTGTAGTTGTGAGTTGTGTGAAAACTGGTGAGAGTTTCTTTTTAGAGAAAATGCATTGTGTGGTTCCTTGTGATCAGGAAATTAGAGTAAATAGACTGTTGCCTGCTTACTGTTGCTACGATTCTGGGTGTGATGCTGGTGACGCAACAGTGTGTAAACATGGGAGGACGTGATCGTGATCGTCTTTTAGATTTTGATACGCAAGTTGGTGATGTAATTTTGATCGATTTCAATACAAAATCGAGACACCACACATTCTTCCTACAAAGAGAAGACATGGACTAAAGTTTAAAAAATATGGTAGTTTATGATGAGTCTAAAATATTTTTTTAAAAGAATATAACGTGATATCAGCTTTATGTAAAGAGCCTTGTGGTGTTACCTAATGAAAGAAGTTGTTTAAAGTTTTCTTTGACTTTGTGATTTCACAAGTGAAGATCTACGGACCGCAATGCAACTGTTCCACGGCTGAAACGCTCCTGGTGGAGAATGCCGATCCATAGAAACAAAAACCAGAGGGCATGACGCGATACTGATGCACCTGATGTGAATTGGGGGTTAAGGCCAAGACTCTGGTAACCAGTCCATATGTGACAATGATGTCTCAGGTTTCCTGAACCATTCATTCACAATTTGAGCCCTAAGAATGCTGGCACTGCCGAATTGTCGTCTTGGAATATGTTTGTGCCATCAGGGGAGAAAAAGACCCATTGATGGAATAACGTTTTCCTAAAATATATTCATTAAAATGTCTTTAAACCACAGAAAACATAATTGTAAATCTCGGCAGCTTTTAAAATGTTTTACATTTTTTCAAATTTTTTAAAACACAGACCTGGATACCTGACACTGCTTGACTTACGCATTGTTGCTACATCATTGTTACAGGATTATCACTTTTTATGGTTGTAAACTAAAAATGGTGTTAAAGAGTTTTGCCATGACCCTAAACTCTTGTGTGTGCAGATTATACCTAAACCCTTGTGTTCTCAGCTCAGCAGTAAAGTCATAAAAAAAGAATAACTGCTGTTCAATCAAGTCTCTTCAGCTGGTCTTGCCTGCCAGCTTAGAACTACTTTTTTGCCTGACTTTAAAAGAATCCAATCAGTATTCACTGAGGTAAATGCAGCAAATTCGTTCATTCAAATTCAGTGGTCCAATCTGAGACGATTCAAAGCTTGCATTTTCCTTTGTTAACACATCAGCCAACCACTGTCCTTCATAATTTGCAGTCTGAAGGGTAGCAGCACACATGAATGAGAATTTAAAATTTCATAGGAAGGCTTTGATTTAAAAAGATTTGAATTAACTAATTAATATATCTGAAACTTTATCTGAATGAAAAAATACATTCAACAGTTTGATAAATCTATTTGTTGATTTTCTTGTACTTTGTATTTGTTTTCTGTGTTAAATCTTATTTAAAAAGCATTTTTAAACGTCACCATAGCAACCATTGAGAGTTAGGCAGGAGAGAGGATGTTACTGATGGTATGATGTTGGCGCGATGATAGTGGAAATGCAAATAATGTTACAAGCTCACATTGGATTTACATGTTATATTATATTTAAAAATAACCCAATTTTTATCCCAGTTATATCTTTGTATTATGATGCTTTTATCTGCCTCTCTGTGTGAAATATGTCCAATATTAAAATGGTCTCAAAAAATGCAGCAACTAAAATGAAGTCACTTGACAGAAACTTGACAAATTGCCTTTTATGGCTTTCTAAACAACTTTTCTGATGTTACTGTTGCATAGGTAAGAAACAAAAGCATCCCAACTTCAAATTAAATATTGAGACCTGTATATGGACTTTGTGGAAGAGATTTTCATTTATTGGCAAAGGTTTGATAGATGGAGTGTCTGGATGGATGCCCTGATGGAGGCTTGTTGACTCTGTGTGGGGGTGCAGTCTTCGGAAGTCGGTCTTCTTCTCGAGCCTGCTCAGGACCCCCCCAGACGAAGAACCTGAAAGAAACAGATGTTAGTGCTGGAACTTGAAAAAAGCAGATACGGGGATGAAGGGATTAGGGAGGGGATGAGGGAGGGGATGAAGGGATAAGTGGATGAAGGGATGAGGGAGGGGATGAAGGGATGAGGGACGGGATGAAGGGATGAGGGAGGGGATGAGTGGATGAAGGGATGAGGGGATGAAGGGATTAGGGAGGGGATGAAGGGATGAGGGAGGGGATGAGGGAGGGGATGAAGGGATGAGTGGATGAAGGGATTAGGGAGGGGATGAAGGGATGAGGGAGGGGATGAAGGGATGAGTGGATAAGGGATGAGGGAGGGGTGAAGGGATGAGGGAGGGGATGAAGGGATGAGGGACGGGATGAAGGGATGAGGGAGGGGATGAAGGGATGAGGGAGGGGATGAAGGGATGAGGGAGGGGATGAAGGGATGAGGGACGGGATGAAGGGATGAAGGAGGGCATGAGTGGATGAAGGGATTAGGGAGGGGATGAAGGGATTAGAGATGGGATGAAGGGATGAGGGAGGGGATGAAGGGATGAGGGAGGGGATGAAGGAGGGGATGAAGGGATGATGGGGATGAGGGAGGAAACGAAGGGATGATGGGGATGAGGGAGGAAACGAAGGGATGAAGGGATGATGGGGACGAGGAAGGGGATGAGGGGATGAAGGGATGTAAGGAATGAGGAAATGAAGGGATGAGGGATGAAAGAATGGGAAAATGGGGATGTAATACAGAGACAAAGTAAAGGATCAGGGGGAGGGAGGGTGGGGTTTACGAGACCACAGTCTGAGCGACGCTGATGGCTAGGTGCTCAGGGTTTAAATAGATCATGGAGTAATTAGGGATGAAATTCAGGTGTGAGATGCCAGGTGAGTCAAATCCGAGTTGATTACTAAGAGGATACTGAATATGGGGCGTGGTCCAGCTCACGAACCCAGGTTAACATATTAACTTAAATTTAGAGAAAATAACTTGCAGGAAATCTTTCTAAAGCTGAATGTTGCTTTCAGACTTTACCTGACATTCCCTGTGCTGAGCAATCCTTTATAATGTAATAAAATAATAAAAAATAGACTAAGATCTACAATGGGACAGGAAATCCTGAATCATTTGACTCTCAGGTCTCTTGAAAGCAATCTGAGTCTTTAGTGATCTTGTGAAGGACATGACTGCAAACAAATCCAGAAAGGTAGCCATCTTCTCGAAATCCCTTTCAAACTAATGCTTATGAGGCTCATCAATAAGACACGTTTTAAATCATCATTGAAACGGTTAGGTTTAAACCAAACACTGAGTGTGGTTAGCTTTATTATCCTTCAATCCTGTGAAGGGAATGCCTTATAAATGCTTGGATGTATAGGGTACAGCTTGTTTAGATGGCTTTGTTAAAGTAATTTAGCCCAGTGATCCTTGGCTTCTTGGGGGTTTGCTCTCTCTCTATTCCAACCACAGGAGGCCCCAGCACTGAACCCAAACTTCCTTCTTGCCTGAAGAGTGAGCAGGCCCTTTTTTCCATCCGATGGGGCAGGGTTTCCCCGGTTGGACATAGCGAGTGTGTTTTTAAAGGAATATGCAGCTATTTCGCTATCACAGTTAAAGGACTGCTTATGGCAGTCAGTGAGATTAATAATATATAAAACATTATTAATATTTGGGTCACCACCGGTTTCCAGGAAGTATTTTAATAGCTATATATATATATATATATATATATATATATATATATATATATATGTCTCTAATAGCCTCTAAATTGGCAAGAGGTCCACTAACCCGATCAGCCCAGTAGACAAGACACCCGGCAATGAAAATAAAACTATCTTCATATTCAAATGTATACAGCTGATTTTCTTGAAATTCATTCAAGTATGTTATTTCGTTTTAGTACAAATTTTCAAATGTCAAACCTTTTAACATCACAAACAGTAACAGGAAGCATAAAAATAAATACTGAAAGTCACAATCTATATATAAATAAAAGTACAGTTAGTATTGTAAACAGCTGCTATTGCACATAAACTCGCAGGAACTGCATTTCAAAAGTGCAAAAAGGGAACAAATAATGAACCTCATAATGCATCATATAATTTTTTTTAACCTATTAGTCTAACAAAAAATAAACATTTTTGTCAACAAGCAAGTTTGTAAACTTAGCTCATTGTGAAACATTTACATTGGCACTTGCAGCCAATCTCTAAAATCTGTATAGAAGGCTGGCTCGCAGCTATAGAGCCAAACATTGTTAATGTGTACACTGCAACTTTGCCTTTGGCACAGTCTGCAGTCAAAATCGGACAGGGTCAGAAAATTCACATCGTTCTCTTAACACTACATCAGCCTGGAATCTAATAGCTCCAGTGAAAGGGCCTGTGCATTAGCCCATTGGTATACATTAACTGTCTCCTTTGAGAATGAAATAACATTCTTACCAAAAATGGACTCCTAACAGAGAGTATCAACTGATCTCCCAATGTAAAGCCATCAAAGCAAGCCTTAAAGTTTTCTATCAATTTTAGGATAAAGTCAGAAGGAGCAGTGACATTGCTTTCCTGTATCTCCTTCATTGAAGGAAAATGTTTACAGTCCTGCTCAAGATCCAATTTCAGAATGTCCAGTTTCCTCTCAAAAGACTAGACTGCAGCTACTAAGTCACACATAGAATTGTCTTACCCCTGAAGCTTCAGATTGAGTTCATTTAAGTGCCCTGTGATATAAACCAGGAAGGCCCATGTGTCCATGTTATTTTTTCTTTTACAAAGTTCCAAAACTCCTGAGCTTTGTGACCCGCTGTGAGTCACAAAGCTCCGCTGTGGGGCTAAAATCAAACAAACGTCACAGATGTCTTTCATAAAGCGCGGCTGATAGTCGGGTCTAACCGTGGGAGTTGGAGACGATCGAAAAGAGACGAAAAATGCAGAAAGAGAAAAATACCATTTGAGACAAAAACATAGCAGGAGAAGCTTGATGTAAAATAGCTCCAATCTGATAATTCAAATATCAGACCATTGAGCAGTAAAACGCGAGTAGAAAGCGCAGTATTCATATTCATATTCATATTCATTATTCAGTTAAAGTGATGTTTTTGGACTTAAATTAGTGCTAATCATTAGTGGAAATAGTGGAAACTTAGTGGAAACAATAGTGGAAATGTAGCTGTGCAATACATTTCGTTAAAACCTTTAAGTATTTAAAAAAAAGACATTTTATTCCAGAACTTTTTAACAAAAAATGTTTAGAGGTCCAGATAAAAAGGTCTTGGGGTCCGGAACTGAACCCCGGTCCATCAGTTGGGGACACCTGGTCTAGCACCTGCCTAGATAAGACTGAAGTGAATAACTTAGATGAAGGAGGGAATTCTTACCACATTTTGAGACATCAAACCCTTGCCATATGTCTATAGAATAAAACGAAAACAGTAACTGTCCAAAATACAAAAGTTTATTTACAAAAGAAGAAAAAGAAAAACATTTAATCACTCAAACTAATGACCAACACACTACTGCTCAAACTAAAGGAATAACTAAAAATAAAAGAACACAAATGGATAAAAATGCAATAAAAATAGAAACCACAAATTCTGATGTTACGATTCTGGAGGAATATAGATGCTTTAAGAACCAAGGCTTGATTTGCAAATGCTGGGATGAAAGCTAAATTAGTCTACCAATTGTAATTAGTTTTGACTAATTAGCACCATCGATTAATATGTAAACCAATAAAACAATGTAATAAAAATTAAAACATTCTTTAGATCAAGAAATGTTTGTTTAAAATTATCTGGATAAGAAGTAATTGATCTTTGGATTGATTAAGGCAGCAAACAATCTAATTCCAATATTTTGATGAAATTGGGGGTGGGGGATTATCTGGATACTACATAAACAGTGCGGCGGGCGTACATATTATTTTTCAAAACAGTCATTTTTGCAAGAGGGCTGACGAAACAGCAGAACTCCTCACAGTGATAGTCTTTTATGTTCAATTCTGCACACATAAGCTTAAAAGAAGAAGCTGTATGGAGAGTAGAAGCCAAACGAAAGTAGTATGAAGCAGGCTTTGATATATATGTGTACATGTCATCAGTGTGTGTGATAACAGCTTTTCCTATGTTTTACATGTAGCTTTCACATGGGTCAAATTTTTTTATATATGGTCATGTGCAATTTGGCCAAACTGAAATCTATTTGTTTTTTTTTCAATTAAGGTCAAATTACATACTTCTGTACAGTACATTTGTTTAATATTTAAAATTTTCACAGCCTTTTACGTCTCATCTCGAAAAATCTTATCTATCATATAATCTTGTCTATTTGTATTTTATCTTGAAAAATAAACTGAAGACTTTACCTTATAGATTTTTTCTTAATTCTGGCTGGAGCATTAGAGGCCTTATTTTACACTCCAAAAATGTACAGGACCCAGGAATTCACCTTTTGATGCAATAAGTTATTTTTTCTATTGCCTGTCTTTTGATTTCTTAAATAAGGAATCAAGAGATGAGATCTCCCCCCCCCCCACCCTTCCACCCTAACCTTGAGTATGCCCTTTCATACTGCATAAATGGGAGCGCCGCTCGGTGGCTGCAAGCCCTTCAGTGACTTGGATCTCTTTGTCTATTATGATCTTGGACAGGTTGTACTGTAAACTTAACAAATTTCCCCTCGTGGGATAAATAAAGGATTATTATTATTGTGGCAACTGTGGCTCAGTGGTAGAGTAGCTGGCTTGCAATTTGGAGGGTCGTAGGTTGGTTTCCAGCTTCCTCCAGTCACATGTCGATGTGCCCCTGGGCAAGGCACTTAACCCCACAAATTCTACATCGTTCTACCGAGCAATGTTGGCTATGGGTGTATGAATGTGAGTGTGGATGGGTGAATGTAAAGCACTTTAAGTAAATAAGTTCAGTCCATTTAACATTTATTCCAAACTGAGAGAGATATTTTGCATGATTAACTTTAGTTTGTTTCTAGTCTTATTATCATGCAATAATAAATGATAATGGATTTCACTCATATAGCGCTTTTCGAGACACTCAGAGAGCTTTACAATTCCATTATTCATTCACTCTCACATTCAAACACTGGTGGAAGCAAGCTACATTTATAGCCACAACTGCCCTGGGGCAGACTGACAGAAGAGAGGCTGCCATATTGTGCCATCGGCCCCTCTGGCCGGCAAGAGTAGGCAAGGTAGGTGAAATGTCTTCCCTGAGGACACAACGGAATGTAGCATGCAGAAGCAGGAATCGAACCCACAATTTCTGGGTCACAGGCCGGCAATTCTACCACTGAGCAGAGCCGCCCTTATTATGTGCGCTTATTAACACGTGAGCTGAACATTCAGTTGGAAAAACACTCCATATCTGTTTCGGAAAAATCCCTAGTTGTACTTGCTCTAAACTTTATGGCTGTTTGATGGGATATCGCCACTTAAGGGCACTCAACGGTGATTTGTTCTTTTTTTGTCAGGGTTTCCACTTAATCATTTTTCATGTGGAAGAAGACACTTTTGGAGGAACACATATTCTTTAAAAGAAATATCAGGAATGTTTTAGTTGGGGTCTAAATCTCTGTGAAACTTTTAAAAAGCTTTGATGGGGTTTATTTAGCTCTTTAAGCTCATCGTATTTATATTAGATTCACTGTCCCACTGGTGGCTGGCTGAAATGGCTGGTTTGGAAATGCTGCAGTTACGTCTGTTGAACTGGATGAGTTATCTAGGGAGATGGAGGCCTCTGGGATCTTTAGCCTATGTTGTTGCATCTGGAATCTATCCTGCTCCATTGTATTCCGTTTCTCTTATGAATGGATGGATGTTGAGCCTTTAAACATCTTGTTTATTCCAGTCCTTTTACATCAGACTAAATGACAACTGTAACCATTTACCTGGAAGATATCTGAGATTCTGTGTGTTTTGGCTTAATGTTAAAGGGGTTCTTAGAGTCCAAAATAGATTACTTTAGCCAATACACAATCTACACATTCTTTCTGCTCACCTATTCTCTGCTAATTTTTCTCCTAGTTGACCCCTGCAGAGAAAACTGGAGAGATAATGGTCTTTCCTCCTTTCCTTCCTCTTCCTCTAGAAGGCACGATGCTTCCTTCTCTCTTTTTTCCCCACGTCCCAGTGCTCCTCCTCCCTCTCTTACTCACGCACCCCACCCTTTCGCCGTCCCTTTTCATTCATGCAGAAGAGGAGGCTCTCAACTCAGCTGCAGCTTCTACACATTCATGTGAAGAGCAGGTAGGGGAGGATGTAGAGAGCGAGAAGCTGTTCTGTAAAAGAAAAGAAGAGGATCGGTGACGCAAAGAGGAAGGGGAGATCTTACACACTGCCTCAGATAGAGTAATCGGGTGTGTTGCTGGGAGTGTGTGCCCCGTGAGAGAGGAGTTGCTCAGCATGGCTGGCAGCCCGTTTGGGAGGCTCTCTATGGAGGAGGGAGAATCAGCCAACTCCTTGGAAGGAGGGGAAATGAAGCTGTGTGGGGAAGGTAAGAACACAAAATCGTACCTACTAGCTGGCTTAGAAATCTTGGATTGTTCACAACACCTGTAATGTTCTGTGTTGTGACGAAGGATGCTACACAGAAGCTTAAATCTTAGTTTAAGATGAACGGCTTCAGTCAGCAGCATGCTGATGTAGCTGCTGGTGATGGGTGGCCAGCTGTTGTAAATTTGCGTTGCACCTGCTATTGATGTAGAGCGGGGATGAAGATGAGCATAGACAGATTCGAACTAGAAGCAGTGTGTGTTCTGTAGTAATCGAGGCAGCATGCCGTTAACACAGGAATATGGAGGGAGAATAAACCATCTTTAACATTACTAAGATATCATAGGAAAGGATTCGAATTAAAGCATGAGAATTCTTCATAAACTTGGTCAAAGCAATTACTTAAAAACTTTAGAAATCTACAACATGATCTACTTTTATTTTAAAAGGAAGTGTCATGGAAGATTTCTTCTATCTTCCATAAGATATAAGATGTCTTTTGATCAGTGTTTTATAATATTTTATTATGGCCAGACCCTAATACAAAATCCCCTTCAAGCAGCATCTACTCCATAATATTTATCAACTCATTTCTGACCGCGCTAAAAGCCTGCTTCAGCTTCTAGCTCCATGTTATGACTTCCCCCAGGGTTATGAAAACGTTTTTTTGCTGTGGAGGGAAAAAGCAGATAAGGGGCCCCTACACTGAATTGTAATGATCTCTTATACCGTATTCCCTAGATTCCTTTACTAATAAATACTCAATCAATTAATAGAAATGGCTAGGGACGCACCGATACTGGTATCTGGCCCGATACCTCTCTAAGGTACATATTTTTTTTTCTATCTAATTCACCACCGTTTGTTGTAACACACAGAGAAGAAAATAAATCATGTTGTCAAATTCATTGCATTTTTTTGTGTGGTAGGAGTATCGGCATTAGTACTTGATATTGGCAAGTACTCAGAGCTATGTATCAGTATCGCATATGTTTGAAAGAAGTGGTATTGTTGCATTCCTAAAAATAGCTTTGACGTTTTTTTTCCCATAACAGAAGAAATAATTCCAACTCTAGGCAATATAGGAAAAAGATAAATTTTACTGCTTTAATAAGGCTACCTTTAACATGTAGTTTCAGTCAACTGACTGGCTGTGTACAGCAAAATAATAAACACAAGATACAGTGATAAATGGAAGGATACAATCAATGTAGCCTAGGGTTGGGTGATGTCCCTCAAACTGGGAGTTTACGATGTTTACAGTAAAACATCGCAATGGACAACAACAGCGTCATGGGGGGGTGGGGTTGCACTTTTTTTTTACTCTACATCTTTTCACACCGGCGAATTCTCTTGATTCTCCTGCTGGTCCAACAGAGTATTATTTCTCTTCACGTGAATTCTTCCTCTGTACTTCTGCTTAAAGGACAACATAGGTGAACAGCTTCAAAAATTGATGGCTGCAGCATATACGCTTCAGTGCGAGAGGGGATGCCTCGCAATCAATGCAATTTTGACAGACGTGAGGAATAGAATGATAACATTTGATGCTCTCACGTCTTGCCCCTTCAGCCAAAAACAGCTAGAAAGCAAATGGCAGGCACCTATACGTATCCGGGCACCCTTGACTCATAGTGTGCATAGTGCTAGTTTTGCTGTGATCCTCGCTTGCTTCTCAAAACAGGTGAAATGGTACTAATGTGCCTCGCGTCTGCCTGTCTGCCGCATGAGACGTGTGCGTGGTAATCGCTTGTGGGTTTCGGCCTGTGGGTTCAGTCTTTGCTGTCCTGCCTCAGCTCTTTTTATGTGCAGCCTGACAAGTTTTGTGCACCTGTAACAAAGCAGCTGATTGCTGCGCTCCTCCTCCTTACTCATCCGGACAACTTCATTTTTTTTCTTGGAGCTGTGGGAAAGCAATTGGCAACAAAACTCACCAAACACACACACACTATGTAGAAGAAAAAAAATATATATCCCACTGTGCAACACTTACATTAGTTATCCTATATTCTCAATGTTTACAGAGCAATATCTGCAAAGTTTTTAGTTAAACCATAGAAGAGAATATATGATTAGTGCGTGTCTGACAGGGTGGTGGGCCTGGTATCACAATGGTGACTCTCAATCGTGATGGCTGACAGACATCATGATTAACAATGACATCGTCCATCGGCACATCCCTAATGTAGCCTAAAACTAGTTAAAGGCTAGTTGATTAAATAAGTCTTTAGCTGTTTCTTCAAAGAATCAACAGAATCAAGAAACCACCTTCTAAAATGTGGGGTTCAATGTAGGGGATTTATTCCTCCTGGTCTTAAAATGTGTTTGTTGAGCTCTAGAAGGTCAAAGATACAGGCAGGAGCTTGACAAGATGGGGCTCTGTAAGAAAATACAAAAAATTTGAAAATAATTCTAAAATGGAAAAGGTAGATGTACTGGTTAAAAAAATTGCAGCAACTTCTATACCAACAAGAGATAGTGAAGATCTTTCCTATTCAAAGACCTAAGAAGTCTGTTACAAGGACAATATGAATTAAAAGCATGAATATGAATCTCTAGTTGGCCGGTAGTTGGTTTGACAGAGAAGGCAATTGTCCAGGGTGTTGCTGGATTGCAGTCATCTAGTAATAAATATAATCTCCTTCCACTCAAGCAGTTGTTACAGAGCCACTGTTGGATACTATTAAAACATTTTAACAACAAGGACAACTTTAAGTATTCAATTGACTTAAAAGAAAATGAGAACTGAATATCATCAACGTAGAAATTATATCAGAAAACGGCCTGAATATTTGGCCAAGATGGGAAGAAATCCATGGCAGAAAGAGAGTTGGTCCCAAGACTGAGCCTTGTGGTTCCCCACATTACAGGCTCTGGATGTCTGACATAATCTGTTTTTTTCCCTTTTAAATCACTAAATGTTCTTCCACACACAAGGGATACCCACTCTGGACCCACATCTTATCAACCAACTGCACTTTTGGGCCTATTAATTAAAAAGATGTAGTGTGATCTACAATGTTATTAAAAACTTTGAGAAGAGCATGTTGTGAGGAGTGAGGTTGCGAAAACCTGACTGCAATGTGTCAAATATTTAATGTTTGTCTCTCCAGAACTATTTTTAGTCCAAAACACTGAGGTTCAGTTTTGGTGTTAAAACTTAAGGAGCAAAACATACTATATGTCACCTATTTTAAGGCTTTAAAAGTACATTTGGCAAGCTACATGTGGCATGTCTGTTAAACCTTTTGACTGCAGGATTCCTACATGATGAAATAGCCAACTAATTAAGCAGCTTATGTCAGTTTATTGAAGGTGGTGCCCAAATGCTTTAAAACAAACGTGACTTATGGACCTTTAGCACTGTTTGTAGCTTCTCTGTGTGTATAAAGCTTTTTAAAGAATCAAAGGGGTGTCATGTGGCATTGTGGTTAGTGCGGGCGCAGTCGTCACGGGTCCCATCCATGTTGGTCGTTGCTGCATGTCTTCCCCCCTTTCTATACTATTCTAGTGTAATAAAGGTCTTTATCATCACAAAACCTTTAAAAAAACTTAAAGAATAAACTAAATATGATAAAATAGATCAAAGGCCATCTATGGGGTACCATTTGTAAAGTGACATAGTTATGAATGAAGACCAGCAATTTGAGTTATTTAGCCTGTCATAAATAAAAGATTAGGGTTCATTTTTCTGTGATATTGCGTTTTTGTTCTTTATTCATTTGTCACAGTTTCTTAGTGAATATTTAAATTACAAGCTAAGTATTTAGTTTACTATTTATTTAATATATTTACTATTTTTGTTTTAAATTTTAAAGCAAACTACTTAGTTGACAAACCAACTATTTAGCAAAATATTTAGCGAGCTAAACAGGCTAGCTACATCATGGGTCCTGTGAACCTCTTTATAACTTGCTGGTTGTTGCTTCTATGTAACCTGCTGGTTGTTGCTCATGTCACCTCTTTATAATTGTTTATTTTCCTTTCGACATGTCCAACATTTCAGTTTAAAACAGAGAATGCAGAGATTTACCGCAATAGTAACTGCACCAGCTCGCAAGAGTTAGAAAAAAAAGAGCTCCTATTTTCTTTCACTTATGACAGGCTAAATAACTCAAAATATTACTGTTAAGTTTTTTAATGTCACTTTACAAAGAGTACAACATATTTAGGTCACACTACCAACTTTGAAAGCTGGACATACAGCAATAATTATATGAACTTGTTTAGGAATAAAGATTGATGCTTCCACACGTTTTTGTAAATCTTTGCTCTGCAAGAAGCTGTTTGCTAAAGGCCTCAAAGTGTCTTTCAGCATTTGTGAACAAGGATTACTTGGACTGAATGAACTGACAACAGATATTTTTGTATAAATACAGAACAACTATGGTATCTTCAGGTTACCATGCCATGTCTTTTATGATCTTTTGTATCTTTTAAATGGAAACTTGTCATTTTTGGAAGTTTATCTACAAAGAAAAGCCCCTGTCTAATGGAAAGTCATTTAGATAAGATGATCTTCAGATAAGTAAAGCACGGAGAATAAAAAAATAGGACCCTGCTAAAGCAAATCTGTTTGTTGTACTGAATGATAATGCCTGGATGATGTTTGCTTTTTCAGCATGGGAACCCCCATACTTCCATTCATAAATAATGGATTTCATCAATAATAAATAATATAGCGCTTCTTGCAACAGTATTTTTTTAAGCGTCATTGCTAGGACCCACGCGTGGGTTGCTTATTTCTGCAAGTTCATGCACACAAATACCTCATGATGCCAGCTGGGGGTGCATTAGAATAAAAGCAACTAGTTTATGGTGTCATATTACATGCGACAAGGCTACAAGCAAAATCAAATCACTTGCCAAACCCGCTGTGTGTCACATAATGTGCGCCGTTGCAACGTATCCTCTGCTCTCTAGTGTAGCCTGACAGCACCATAGTGACAGCCGTGATGAATCACATTTTCTACCAAAGCAGTCTGTCTACCAGTTCAGGGTGAGTGCATGTTAATGTGCTCCTGTTGGTGAGAGACAGTGTGGAGCAGCCCTTTGGTGCATTTGACATTCATTTTGAGTAAGGTTAGGGATCATTCAAAAGATTCAGATCAATGAAGCGTTAAAGTTTCATACTCACAAACTTCATACAACTGTGATCCTGCACTGCCTTTCTGCTCCTAAAAGCCTCTCACTTCAAGACAAACGTATTGAAAGCTAGCAAAGCAGTGTCCGAACAACAGATACATATATATATATATATATAGATATATATATATACACATAATATATATATATATATACATAATATATATATATATATATATACATAATATATATATATATATATATATATATATATATATATATACATAATATATAATTTATTCAATGCACTTTTATTTGTATTGCGCTAATTCGCAACAAATGTCATCTCAAGGCACTTGACAAAAAAAAGTAATTTCCATACATTTATACAAACATTCCAATCAGGTAAGTTTTCTACGTAAGGAATCCCAGCAGATTGCGTTGAGTCATCGATGTGAAGTTGTGCCCAGATCATGCAGATTCCAACCACAGCAATTGTTTAGCAATCCCTTACACTGAGCAAGCATGTAGCGACAGCGGAGAGGAAGAACTCCCCTTTAACGGGAAAAAAACTATGGCAGCTAGCTCTTTCTCCTTCCCTGAAATTATTGAGCAGAGAACCTCTTTCACCAATGATGTTTTGTTGCAGAATATGGCAGTGTGTAATGAGAGGAGGAGCCACTTAAATGAGGAAGTGTGCCTGTCTGGTGAGTCAGACAATCAGATGGTCCAATTGTTGGATTTGGACTGAGCAATGTTATTGGCTGAGGTTTTTACAGAAATGCTGGAGAACCACAGTATAATTTTTTTAGGTTTTTCTTTTCAATCTCTATAAAATATATTTATTCAGATCAAATTTAACAGCTTTAGTTGAGCTAAAACTCCCAGGTAATGGAGTTAGAAAACTAAATTTCTCTGCATAACAACATCAAACTATTTCTGGCCTGGGCCCTCCCCTTTCCGAATGTGAGACAGTGAAATGGTGTATTACAGCACCAGTACATCAATACAGTGGCAACAAGTCTAACACAATCAAAAAGTAAAATACTCGTGAAATCTACTGTGTTGCAGTATGGTTTTGTCAATTTCTCTGCTTATTGTGCATATCCTGCCTTTACTCCATCTACTTCAGTGCTGCCAGCATTTATTTACTATCTGTACGACGCTTTAGAACAATTATGTCAAACTCATTTCTATTGTGGGCCACATCAAGGAAATAAATGTCTTTAAAGGGCGGGTTGTGGCAGAAATTATTGATAAAACTATCTTTAACAAAAAGCTAAAATATTAATGAATAACTTTCTCAACAAGTACTTCTTAAAGTTTGACAAGTACTTCTTAAAATTAAATAATACTGAACATCTTTTCATAATGATGGGGATTGAGGCTATTCAAATAAACACTGATTTTACTGATAAAATAGTATTAAGGTGCACTGAAATAGAACTTAAAGGATGCATTTATATGGTCCTCTAGAGTTTAAAGTTCTCCTTCACTGGGGTTTTTTATTATTTTTTCTGTGTTCTCAGGTATGAAAGCATGCCGTCTGAGTCAGTTTCTGTCCCAAAAAAAAAAATTAAAATTTGCTATTTCAGTTTATGCCAGTTCAGTGTGGGAGTGGGTGTGGAGACACAACAAGATTTGGGGGGCTTGCTCAGTAAGATTAACAACATGCAATTTTCTGTCCTCTGATTGTCTAACTGCAACACTGCTCTTAAACTGTCTCTGTTTACTAAAATCAGTAACATGAGCCAAAATTGTGCTGGCATTTATGCTTAGACAGAGTTTTCACCCCAGTTTAGGCAATTCAATTTCAATTCAGTTTATTTATATAGCGCCGTTTCACAACAGATGTCATCTCAAGGCACTTTACAAGAAGAGTTATTACAATACAATGTTTAATGTAGAGATTAGAGAACAGCAGCATTACCAAACAAGACCGGACTCTCACGTGCTACTGGACTCCACACAACTAGAGCTACCAGACGTCTTCAAGACGTCACACGCCGCATGCAGACAAGTATTTGGCTATAACACCTGTGCTCTTGGCCAACCGGTGGAATGCCAACATGAAACGGTGAATGTCACCACCTAGCATAGTAGAACAGACTTCATTAAATGATTTGATTTTTCTAACTGACTCTAAGGTCATCGATTATTACCAATCGATTATTACCATAGATCGATGTAGATGCACATGTAAACGTACCGAGTGTGAGCTATGCTATTGCAATTAAAATTAAATTCATTTTATGTTTTTTTTTTTTTTTTTTTTTTTTTTTTTTGTCTTTCCCAGCTTTGGATCTGTTTAATTAAACCATTATTCAGAGATGTAGAATATACCTAATGACTCCTTCAGATGCCATCTTTTGAAATCATAGAGTTCCCTAATAGATTCATTAATATTCCAGCAGACAAGCTGCTTCAAGGAGCATCGACTTTGAGGGAAAGAACGAGTTTAAGGTCTTCTTGGAATGTGAAATGGTTTGAGTTTGCTCTTAAGATACACGCAGACTTGAATGTGAAAAGGCTGAAAAGACGGCAAGTTTGTTTCCGTGCCATGGTCATTTTGACCTTTGAAATTCTGTCTACTTAGGAAAAGAATGTGTGTTTGGTGATAAACACTGGATATTTGTAAGGTCAGCATGACCAAATAATGAATAAAACAAATTTTAACAATTATCAATGAGTTGCACCTGGAAGCCTTTTGACATTATGCATCCTACAACTTCAGCTTTGAGCAGGAGTTAGAACAGAGTTAAACATCAACCATAGTGTCTCTTTCAGTGAGCCACAATTACTGGCTCACTGAAAGGAAGTCAGGATCAAATTTTTGCCTGGTTAAACTCAAATTAATGTTTAAGTGTAACACAAAGAAGTTCATAATTTTGAATTGGTAGGAAAAATAAATGCTTTAAAGCTTTTTTTCTGTTTTTTTTTTAAACAAAGGAAAATCTTCAACGTGTGACATGCATTAATCACTGCTGAATATGTGGCAGAGTTTGACAGATGAGGGCGGTGAAATGCACCCACGGTTCCAAAACAGACAACTTTTTGGAGTGATTGGTTATTCTAAATTGTCTTTAGGTATGAGTGTGTACATTGGGCGACCCTGTGATGGACTGGTGACCTGTCCAGGGTGTGCATTGCCTCTTATCCAAAGACTGTTGGAGTAGTTACCAACTTTATGAATCTGCAGGGATAAGCAGCTGTAGACAGTGCATGGATGGATTAAACAATTCCCTGTCAGATGTTGAGAACTTGGGATATTGTTTAAGGACCTAAGTTTACTTTGAAATTCTCCATAACTTTCTCCCTAACCTGTGTGTTGTATTCCTTGGTCTACATAATTTTTCATGCTGAGATTAAATTACACACAGGTGGGCTATATTGACCCACCTGATGACATTTGAAGATAATTGGATGTACTTATTAAGGGGTATCAGAGTAAAAGGGAGTTTGTACAATGTATCTCATACTTCTCAGATTACATGGAAGAAGAAAATAAGTTCACTGGTTTATTGTCATGTAAAATCCTAAAAAAAAAAATGCATCGCCGGTTGTCTAGTGAAAATAAATGAAAAGGGACATTAATCAATTTTCAGCGACATTTAAAACGTATTCTGTTTAAAATGAAATGAAGAAATGCAGCAGGTAATTGAATGGATGTTGCAGCTTCCAAAAAACTTTAGTGGTTTTCATGCTGAGCATATGATCTTAAAAGTCAAGCCTGCACAAGTAGCACTTAAATACACAGACTGGGCTCGTTCAGCACTGCTTGCTACATACCACATGTGCCCACACATACTTCAAACAGCAGCCTCCTGACTAATCTGGGTGAGCTGCAGAAAGATTTAATATTACTCGCATTTAACAGAACAGGATCCATTTCATTCCATGCATTCTGAGTCCTCTGTGTGAATGAAATATTGTCCTCTGAAGTCATAAAGAAGGGAGATGATGCTCTGCAGATGCATTAGGTCGGAAACAATCCTCTTCCTGTGGATAATTTCCTCATATTCTACATTCAGAACCAAATAGGTCTGGAACACACCACAGTGGAATAAAATATAACTCATTACCTGTATCATTAACTAGAGCCAGGTCCATATGGTATGTGGTCTTAACACTTTGATGATTTCATCTTTTGCTCCAGAAGGGAGTTATAGCAATTACTGTTTGCTGTAGAGCCGAGGACAGAAAGAACAGTTTGAAGAGTTTAATAATGTGTTTTTGAAGAGGTGTCCATTTTCAGAATTTCTTTTCCCCAAGGACAAACTCAGTACACTGAACTGGCAGTTTAATAGCCCGTCAATAAGGTAAGAGTAGAGAACCATCACCAAGGGTTCCCAGAAATATGAGAAGCTTTTTCTTTTGTAAAGAAAACAGAAAAATAAAAACCTCTGCACTAGTGTGTTTTTACTATGTGAAGCTTGAATTCCCTACCAGAATATTCTATCCATTTCTAAATGGACTGTTGCCGTTTCTTCATTAAAATTAAACCTCTCTCATTCAGGTGTTTTAGATGAATTCTCACTTACACTCACATCTTAATGTTTTTTTTTTTTTTTTTTTTTTTTACTGTCCAGTTATGTCAATTCTGGGTATGCAGTTGTCTTTAAGGGCAGTTCACATTAAGAAGAGATTAATGTTTTAAAATCACTCACAAATCATTATGAACTTAAGAAATTGAGCTTTTGCCCTCAAATTTTGATATTTTTTGTTTGTTTTTTGAGTGAAAAAAACATCTATAATTGGCACCTACAGTGGGGAGAACAAGTATTTGATACACTGCTGATTTTTGAGGTTTGCCCACGTACAAAGTATGTAGAGGTCTATAATTTGAATCAAAGGTACTCTTCAACTATAAGGGACAGAATCTAAACCTGTAGGACATCACAGTGGATGATTTTTAAATAATTGATTTCCTCTTTATTAGCACTGTTGCCTTGCAGCAAGAAGGTTGTGGGTTTATACTGTATCCAGGCCAAGGCTCTTTCTGCATGGAGTTTGCATGTTCTCCCTGTGCATGTGTGGGTTCCCTCCGGGCACTCCGGCTTCCTCCCACAGTCCAAAAACATGACTGTCAGTTAATTGATCAATCTAAATTATCCTTAGGTTTGAGTGTGTCCGTGCATGGTTGTTTGTCCTGTCTGTCTCTATGTGGCCCTGCGATAAACTGGCAACCTGTCCAGGGTGTACCCCGACAGCTGGAGATAGGTGACCTCTTAAGGATTAAGCGGTTCAGAAAATGGATGGATGACAGACAAACAGAACTCAAAACTTGGTACAGAAACCTTTGTTTGCAATTACAGAGATCAGACGTTTTCTGTAGTTCTTCTCAAGGTCTGCACACACAGCAGCTAGGATTCTGGCCCAATCCTCCATACAGATCTTCTCCACAGCGTTCAGGACTTTTTCAGTCCCGTTACCGATGGCTGGATTTTGTGTATCTGTTGATACCCGATACCGATCCGATACATTTGTGACAGTGTGGAGGTCCTGTCACTATGGCTCCGATAGATCATGTGCCCTGGCTGCTTGGCCACAGGGATATCCCTTTGGCTGACTGGTCAGTGCACATGACCTTAACCTGGGAGTCCAACCTGGGCCCTCGTTGTGTACCTTGCCAAATATTGTTGAATTAATAAACTGTATAACTTCCGATGCCTTTCTTGAAGAGACTAAAGGCACCATATTATACAAACTAAACACAAATAAGACAAAATAACAGATGTAAAATACAAAATTACCACAAAAATAAAATTTCAAGTGAAAAATGTATCTTTTTTGGTGAATTTGTTGCGGATTTTCACCATTTTGAGTATAGGTTCATGGTATAATGGTTAAGTATAATGAATAAGTTTAACCGATACCGATACCAGTACATTAGGCAGTATCGGGGCCTATACCCGATACCAGTATCGGTATCAGTGCATCCCTAGTTTTATCACACTAACAGGCTTGGTTAGCATGAAAGCATGAAGGAGGCTTGAGCCCAGTGTAAGGCCCTCCTGGGGTTGGCGGAGGGAGAGCAATGCCCAGGACTAGACTGAGGCCATGTCCACAGGTAGCCGGGTTTTTTTTTTAAACGATTTTCCTCTGCTCCTTGAAAAAAAAATCTCCATCCACACGTAACCGGATAAATGCGTTTTTCAGCACATTCATAGACGTGGCAAACCTGTAGGGGGCAGTAGTTCTCTCCAGTCCTATCCGCCCAGAGAAACTTTCTATCCTCTATTTTCAGCACGCAGCAGTTATACAGCTTATAAAAGCAAACAAACAAGACCCGCTTTAACAATGGATGATACCAACACAGCGCTGAGGAAATAAATGCTGTTTTCGAGAGTAAACACAGGTCGCACATGTGGTGTTGGAGCATTTTTTGTCGCGAAAAGTGGCGTTACTGCTCTTAAAACTCCTTTTTCAACCGTCCACACGTAGATACTGAAAATGGAGAAAACGCAAATCTCCACTTTGGCCAGAGTTTTTGAAAAGCTTCGTTTTTGGTGCCGAAAACCTCCGGCTACGTGTGGATAACAGGCCAAACCGTAGAAAAACATCTCCGTTTTGTGAGATACCCGGCTACGTGTGGACAGGGCCTTAAAGACGGACACTGGGTGATAATGGGAAAAAACCGTGGTATAAAAAAAAAGAAAAAAGAAGAAAAAAAGAAGACTTTTAAATAACAACAGTTGTGAAGTTAGTCATGGCCGACAGCCCACCCGAAAATTCCTTCCCACTGTTTTTTGAGTATATCGATAAAGGAATAGTCATATTGATCAATATCGATAATATTGACAAATATATAGTTTGTCAATAAAGTTTATTCAATTTCAGTTTAGCTCTGGTTCAGCGCTGAAGCCGGCAGGTGTATCCAACCCTGTAGTATTTTTTTAAAGAGTTTTTCGCTTCTGAGGACTGGGAGCAGAACTGAGAGGAAATTTTAAAAGCCACAGGTGTTGTTAGAAGCGCGAGCCACAAATGTTGTTAGCAGCTGCATGGGTCAGCATTAATGATTCGTTTGCAGAAAGTAATAATTTTTTTATTAAGCTACCTGATAGGCTTCAATGAAAAAATGAGGGGAAACTTTTTTCTATCGAACGTTTTTATCGCCGCCTTTTTTTGCTATCGCAACCACACGTCTGTTGATCGATATATTCTGCTATCGAATTAACGTCCAGCCCTTACACTCAAAATGTTACATTTTCTAACTTTTCTATGCACACACTGTCACCTAAAAAAGCTTCAATTCTCCAATGCTTTTCTTTTCTGAGGGATGGAGGGGTCACATAATATGATTGGAGCATCTGCCGTGACGGAATCTGATGATCGCAGAAAATAGTGTAACACCTGTTCAATACGATACCGATGCTTGAATTTGAGTACTTGCCGATACCGAGTACCAATACAGATACTTCTACCACACGCAAAAAAATGCAATAAATTCGAATACAGGTTTTAATTTCTTCTCTGATTTTTACAACAAATGATGGTGAATTAGATATAAAAAATATATTAATAACAATGAATACAAAACTAAAATTTCAAGTGAAAAATGAACATTTTCTGTGAAGTTATTTTAGAGTTTCCACATTTTAAGTAATGGTTCATGGTATCAGTTAACTGTAACCGATGCAGTACATAAGAGTGGTATCGGCCCTGATTCCAGTATCGATATCTGTGCATCCCTGATTAAAATCTAATTCAGTCATGCAGCCCATTTTTGTATCTTGTATTTTTGATCCAAGTCTAAAATTTTAAACCTGAAAAACAAAACCTTTTTTATTCTTACTATCTGATCTAAAAACAACTAACAAAGGACATTTTTATTTTTATAGTTTTTGCTTGTCAATGAAAAACTAGAAAAGATGAATAATACACAGATTGATTTCTTTGTACTTAAAATCCTCTTGCATTTATAAAGTAAGTTAAGGAGAGATGGATGTTGTGCTGTCCCAATGACAGGGAGCAGAGAGAGCCAGCTGCAGGCTGTCTAATACCCCCCTGAGGATCTGAGAGGGAGAAACAACAAAACCACTTCTCTCACATCCCGTCCTCCATGTTCCCGCTTCCCTAGGCTCTTCTGTTTACCTAACCGCTGCTCCTTAGTAACCCTTACTAAGTGTCGGCAGAGAGGTTTGCGTTCCTCGCTGTGATCTAACTACAAACGATAACGGGCCAGGTTGTTCCACCGTCTCCATCATATTGAGTTTAATTGGAAACCTCCTTTGGGATGAACAGGCACTTAGACAAGTGAAGTAGCATAATTTGGATTTCTTGTTGTTCGATCTCGCTAGAGAGGTCCTTGTTCTAATGATCCCCACTTAGAGCCGCCACATTGAAAGAATTTGAGTTTTACACAATGAACCGCTGAATAATTTTTCTAGTGTCTTAACGTATGCCGTTTGATCGCTTTAAAATCTCATGTTTCTGTAGTACCCCTGGCACAGATGTAGGTCCATTCAGCCTTCTCACCTGGGTCGCCTTTGTGTGCCCTTAATCCCTCCACCTGCTGAATGAAACTCCTGAAATAGTATCAAATTCCTGTGAGCAGTATAAGCAATTTAGATCTAGCCAAGTGAAAAATTACTTTCAGCTCACCTGTAAAGGGAAAATGGATGGAAAAAGAAAGCTGAGGATGTCGTTGAGAAAACCATCCTAAGAATGTTGAGACATATGAGCAGAAGAAAGATAAATACTCTATTTGACTGCTGTTCATACTTTTTATGAATAAGAGGGTTGCTTTCAGGCTACGAGATACAAGAGAAGCTTTTCACCAGAATGTTGAAGATAAAGGTTCATCAAAAGAAAGAATACAATTTAAAACAACTGTTTAAATTTGACATGTAGACCTCTTTTGAACTTTTAACCTAGTTTATGGACAATCGTTTCATGCACAGTGTGCAACATCCAAGCACGACCTCTTAATACACTATTGAGTGATTCTTGTAAGAAGGCAACAAAGATGTGTGAAGTTCAGGCTTCATGAATCAACTCCAGTCATAGTCAACTGTGGAATAGATGTCACCTGCCCTGTGCCTAAATAAGCTAATGTCTGGGTCCAGATTTTATGTAAATGCACTTTAAACATCTTGGTTTTAAGCTGACAGTGACATGTAATGCCCGTCTGCCCCTAAAGACTGTTTTTTGGTCTTTGTTTATACGCTCTGGTTCCCGGTCAATCTAGCTTTAAAATTAAATAAAATTAGTTAACCTGACTCCATTTATTTGCAAAATGAAACCCTTGCCATGCTCCCGAGAGAGATTACCTCCCTCCGTTTTGTCTGAGTTCACCACCATTTGTGCTTAGTTGTGGTCAATCATTAACTGCTCTCTGAGGCAGAGTTGCTTTCCATCCTATTTTAAACATGCTGAGAAAACTCCACTACTAAAGAAGCCCAGTCTAATGGCAGTTTTTTTCTATTTCAAACTGGTGTTTCTTGGTAAATTATTAGAAAAAATTGTAGAAAGTCAGTTCAGATCTCGACAAATTTCCAAATTTTGACAATTTTCAGTCTGACTTTCAAAAACGAAATTTCACTCTGACGCCTCTTTTGGTGGTTTGTAATTTTCTTTTGCAGGCTTCTAATGTAGGAAATAGGTAATTGTGTCTTATCTCAGTGCAGCCTCTGATGCCATTGACCACAACGTTTTACTGAATATATTGAGGTTTACCACTGTTTATATTGGAAGACGTTTTCTGGTTTGGCAAACAAGTTCACCTCTAAGATCTCCTCTATAACATGTGGGGTTCCACTGGGGTGAAGTCTTGGTCCATTGTTATTTGCTTTTTACGTGTTCCCTTTAGCTGCCATTCTTCAATCTTTTATTTGCATTCCTTATAACTTTTTGTACAGATGATATTCAACTGTGATGTCTAACCTTGTCCACTGCTTATCTCAGATTAGGGATTTACTTTCCAGCAGTTACCTTATCTTAACCCTTAATCTTAAAAGTCCATGATTATTGCTCTATCTGAACTATATCCAAATCAGACTATTGCTTCTTTTTGTCCTGCTCCTAGGTCCAACATTGAAAGTCTTGATTTAATAGTCCATTTTTCTCTTTTAAATGTAAAATCGTTGTCCAGCTGTTTATTTAATTAGTTTGGAAAAATCACTATTTGTATGCCTACAAAACAAAACAAAAATCCTGTGGCCAATCTTTTTATATGTTCCAGCAAACAAATTGACAAGATCGCCATTTTATTCTCTTTTTGTGGCTAGAAATAGATTTTAGGATTTGTTTTAACATTAGCAGAAGATGATTGATGGATGGAGGCAAGGAGGGAGAGGGAATGGATTGATGGACTTAACTTTCTCACTCTAACATACAGAGCACTACAGCGAGGCCCGGGATTACTTACTGTATCTAATCTACTTAAAAAATATACTATTGCCCGCTGTCATCGTTCGGAGTTCTATAGTTGTAACACACATCAGACTTAAGGGACAGGCACCGGAGCCTTTCTGTCCGTTGCACCAAGGCTATGGAACAGTCTTCTTCTACAGCTACCTTTAGTTGACTCTTTAAAGTCTGTTAAAATCAGCACTTTATCAGCACTTTGTATTTGTGGTTTACAATTTCTGTTTTTGGTTTGTTTTGGTTTAATGTTTCAAACTGAAAATATGCACTTCTTGTTTTATGTGTGATTTGGTCCATTCAGTAGTTTAAAAACATATGCACAACTATAGAGCTCCAGAAGTTGACTTCACTACAGCATGGAACAGTTCAAATCGAATGGGCACAATTGGGGCAGGCAGTCTCCTTCAATTATTGTGATATGCAGCTAACCCAAAACTTAGAAACGGTAAAAATGCATGCCATAACAGGCGTGGATGAGATAAGGGAAGAGTGTTCTACAGGATTTCCAAGGATCCAAAACGCAGAAAAAGATCATTGCCATGAAATGCTCTAGCGATCAGACAAAAATTAAGCTGTGTGTGAGGAAAGGTTTCCACTTATGTGGAGACCACTTCATATCAATTAAATGAACCATCGTTTCCTCAGCTTTGTTATTTATTTTATATGTTCTTATTAAGATTCCTAGCAGGCTTGCTGCAGTTATTTTGGCATGGACTTATTTCTTGTTGCTCACATAGCAACAAGTAAACATCTAGTAAAGCTTTGCAATATCATAACAATCTCTGTGTTATCTGCATGCTGCTGTTTACATGTCTTGGAATCACAGCAAGGAACAGACTCAGGTGTGTGTGTTTGTCTGTGTGTGTTTAAGTTGTATTTAATCAAAACAAACTGATTACTACACGTAAAAAAATAATTAAATGCTTGGGTTTATTATAAGAATACCTGGAATAGTTCATGCAATGCAAATACACAACCTTTTTTGGGGGTAATCTAATAGTTGGATTATTGCAGAAATTGTCATGAGATTTTGGATTTGTTTTCTCAAACAGATTAGATTAACCTTCATGGGGTTTTAGCTGTTGATCTGCAGGCAGAATCTGCGCTTTGCTCCGGCACTGGAGACTGCAATTAAGTTAATCACTTCAGACAAAATGTTTTAACATGATGAAACATTTCTCCCAATAAAGCAACCAGAAGCTGACTCTTAACTCTCAGAATGAGACGTTTCGAGACTCATAAAGTACTGGAGGAAAGCCTTCAGTTAAAGCACATGGAGTGTAGCAGGCACCGCACAACAACTGCCTTTGGTACACATCGGGCTCTTTGGAGCGCGTCTAACCCGCTGCACAGCACAAAGTCACACAGAGCCTCTGTAACTTTCCAATGTGCGTTCAGTTCCCGGTAAGTGAGATGCATTGGATACAGTTTGTTTGTTTAGCTGCAGTGTACTGGTGACCTGTACATGTTGTACCCCGTCTCTCGCATGATGACTGTTGAAGATATGCACCAGACCCCCGTGCAGCCCTTCAAGGAGAAGCAGAATAAATAATGGATACAATTAATTACCTGGACTCCATGCAAAGAGTTGAAGAAAAATTGTGCATTTATTTCACGTGGTCAGAAGTTGTGAATTCTAATCTGTAAAAATGAAGGACAGTCCTCAGATTTTTCCGCAACCGCTCTAATAAAAGCCCAAAAACGGTCAAATACGAAAAATATTTGGTTTCCCCGATGCACCCCCCCCCACACACACACGTGCAATTAAGTTAATCACTTCAGACAAAATGTTTTAACATGATGAAACATTTTTCCCATTGAAGCAAAAAATGTTGCTTCAACCTTAAAAAAACATTTTCCATAAATATTTTATTATGGGTTTTCTTTTCTTTTTTTCAAACAATACACTTTCCAACTGTATTCATATACACAATACAGTTCAGTAACACATATGTTGTACAAATATAGTGAGAAAAATAACCACAAAAATAAAATATCCCATAAATAACACATAAAAGAAAACGGGGCCTTTAAAGAACATAACTTCTCTTTTAGAATTAAGAAATCAATCCTCTCTAGATGCGGTACATAGCTGCAACGGATTCAAAATTTAGTCAAATCATCAGAAATATCCAAGTCCTTAATAAAGTCAATACCCCAGATCCTTTCAAATACATGTTGTTTTGACTTATGGATGTATGTTATCATTTCTAAAGGTAAACTAGACAGCATCTGCTTTAACCACTGGGCAGTTGTGGATCCATTCATATTTTTCCAATTTAAAGCAATACATCTTTTTGCTATCAGTAAGCTGAAATCAATAAAAGTATTTTCTGCTTTAGTAAATTTATGCTTATCTGGATATAGAGCCATTATAAATAGTTTGGAATCCAACATAATCGATTTAGAAATCCTCTCTTCTCAATTAAGGTTTTCACTTCTACCCAAAACTTTTTTATTTGACTGCATTCCCACACACAGTGTATCAATGGACCTTTCCGGCCACTTTTATACACATGTCTGGTATGTTCCTATTATACTTATTTAATTTCACCGGATTTGTATATATACGCATTAATCATTTGAATTGCAGTATCCTTAGGCAACTGTTAATTGACATTGTATGGACTTTACTGTATGCCCTTTTCCTGTTCACTGACATTGGCAGAGAGCTCTTCATTCCAAGAGCTTAATTCCTTTGTTGAATTTTCTGGTGTATTACATAGCAACAAATTGTAGAAATCCGAAACAATACCCTTCCTCAAAGCATTCTTTAAAAGCAATTTTTCAAGCTGTGTAAGCGGGACCTTGTTAAGATTACCTTGAATGGTATTGACAAAACTTCGTAACTGTAAATATTTAAAGTGCTGTTTTCTGTCCAAATTAAACCTCATTTGTAGTTACCTAAAGGACATAAAAACATCTGACTGTGGAGGGTAGAGGTTAGAAATCATTTTCAGCCCTCTTGATGCCCATAGTTTAAATGTACCATCTGCCCTTTCAGGTATAAACAACTGATTACCCCATACTGGGCTAAACTGTGACAAAACGTTTGACTCATTTAAGTATTTTCAAACATCATTCCAGATCGTTACCATGTGTTTCAGAATCGGGTTTTTGATCTGCTTAAGTATTTTTTTTTTATGTGTCAGAATACAAAAATGAGGGGAGATGTAATTTTAAATTCTGTTACTCCATCTCTACCCAATGCGGATTAATGTTTTCTGAAAAATAGAATGTGAGTGAACGAAGTTGTGCGGCCAGACAGTACCATAAAAAATTAGGGCACTTTAACCCCCCTCCATCAAATGGCAAGCAAAGAAGGGAAAGCCGGAGTTTTGGTTTAGCATTATTCCAGATAAAACCGGTTACATTTTTCAACCATTTAAACCAATCGTAAGGAGGAGGCAAAGGTATATTTTGGAACATATACAGCAGCTTTGGTAGTACGGTCTTTTTAAGAACATTAAACCTTCCCATTACCGATATAGGCAGTTTCATTCACCTGTCAATTGAGTTTTTAATTTCTTCTTTCATTTTCTCATAATTATTTTTTACAGTCTGCTCTGTATCCCTAAATATTCAAATTGTTCTGCTAATTTAAAATTTAAATGTGTTATTTCTGGATCAGGATTTGCTCTTTCTATCATGTTTAACAGTAAAATAGATGATTTAGAATGGTTCACTTTGTAACCAGAGATATTTCCAAAGAACTGGATTACTTCCAACACAGCCGGTATTGAAGAACTGAGCCTTGATCAAAACAAAATCACATCATCAGCAAACAAAGAAATCTTATGCTAAGTAGGTCCTATAGTAATTCCACAGATTTGAGAGTGTGCTCGAAAAGCCAATGCAAATGGTTCAATTGCCAAAGAGAACAGCAGGGGAGCGAGAGGGCATCCCTGTCGACAGCCTCTCTTGATTTCTATTGGCTTGGAAAAATTTCTGTTTTTTAGAATTTCTGCTGTTGGCTTACTGTAAAGTATCTTGACCCATTTTATGAAATTGTTTCCCATCCCAAATTTCTCAAGAACCTTAAAAAGATAGGGCCATTCAACCCTATCGAAGGCCTTTTCAGCATCTCGCAATAGGAGAGGCGTATCTTTTTCCTCTTTTTTATAGTAAAGAACATTTAATACGCGCCTTACATTATGGAGACCTTGTCTCCCACTTACAAAGCCATTCTGATCTTTATTTATTATGTCAGAAGTATTTTTTGAATCCGCCTTGCTAATAGTTTTCAAACAATTTTAAGGTCAGAATTGAGAAGACTAATAGGTCTCAAATTCTCACATTTGTTGGCAGGTTTACCCGGCTTTGGAAGGAGAATAATGAGCGCTTGATTTAAAGTATCAGGGAGTGCATCCTTTTAAAGGTTTCTTTAATATGTCCAAAATTGGCTTTCATAATTTATCCTTATATTTTTTATAAATGTCTACTGGAATACCATCAGGGCCAGCTTGTTTACCTGCTTTCATTCCATCAATGGCTTGTGCTATTTCCTCTTTACTTATTTCTAAATCTAAATCTGCATTAACATAATCAGGAATGACTGAAAAATTTAGCCTGTTTAACGGCACATTAATGTCTTCTAAGCTACAATTCTTTTTGGCTTCATATAGTTTCTGATAGTAGTCCCTAAAGGCATCATTGATATCTTTTGGACTTACCATTGTTTGACCTTTGTCAACGATTGATGTTATTGGTATTCTAGTTTCTAATTGTTTAATTTGCCACGGCAATAGTGTTCCTGCTCTGTCACCTTGTTCATAAAACGTCTGTTTCAGTCTTAAAAGACTGCCTGCTGCTTTGGAGCTTGACTGTTTATCATATTCTGCCCTTAAAAGATGAATTCATTTATGGCCTCAGGATCGTTTTTTTCATATATATTGTTTTGAGTGTATTCCATTTTGTTTTCCAATTGTAATTTATCCAGCCTTGTTTTTTTAGATTTATAACCTATGTAGCTAATAATATGCCCTCTGAGAAATGCTTTAAAGGCATCCCACTTTGTACATGATGATGTTTGGTTAGTATTTATTTGAAAAAACTCATCAATTTGCTTCCCTATATAATTAACAAACTCCTCATCCTGCAACCATTTATGTTGAAAGCGCCACCTAGGTGGATCAGTGCATATCATGTCATCCCTATATACTAAACAGCACGGAGCATGATCTGACATTACAATATTATCATATGAACAGTGTTTTACCTTTGCTAATAAGTCAGAGGAGATCAGAAAATAATCAATCCGTGAGTAAGTTTGAAACGTTGCAGAATAACAGGAGTAAGCCTTAGTTTGTCGATGTAGTTCTCTCCAAATGTCAAGCAATTTTAAATCTTCATGAATCTTTTTATGGTTAATCTGCTGTTGTTATGAGATTGGTCTGTACCTGTAGACCTATCCTGATTTGGAACAAGCGTACCGTCAAAGTCCCCTGTGATTACATATTGACCCGGCAGGGTTGTAAGCAAAAGAAAAAGGTCCTCATAAAACCCAGAGTCATCTGAGTTGGGACCATACACATTTACCAAATTTAAATTTTCTTGCAGCATAGAATGATCAAGTATCTGCCCCTCTTATCTTTAATAATATTATTTACACAGAATGGAACTGATTCATGTGTCAAAGTCATAACTCCTCTTGCCCGTATGACAATGCCGCTGTAAATACACTACCTCGCCATCTTCTCCTAACCCTTATTTAATCCTCCTCCACTAGATGTGTCTCTTGCAGAAATATAATTTTAGAGTCCATGTCCTTTAACTTTGTCATGGCTTGTTTTACCTTTTTAAACCGTTAAAGTCCCCTGCAATTCCATGTAACAAAATTAATATCTTTTCCATGTACCATTTTAACCTTTCAGATAAAATTTTGAGAAAAGCTGAACACTATCACACTCAACCAAGCAAATATCACATTCTTTGTGATTACATAAGAATATGGAAATAACATTTCTGAGAAGTTTAACATGGCCCGAAACAGAATACAACCAACAGAAACAACTCCCTTCACCGGTCCCCATCTTTGTAGGTTGCCCTCCCTCCTCTTTATACCTCCCGTTATCGCGTGTGGCTTATCCACACAACGTGAGGAGCAGTCTTGCACAGCTGTGAAGCCGGTTATGTCCACGCATGTATCCGGTGTGTTGTCATTCAGCCAGGACTCCGTTAGACAGGTCAGACTGCACTCTCTATAAAGCTGTTGGTTTCGCACAAGCGTCTCAGATTCATCATTCGTGTTTGTGAGTGAGTTAGCATTTCCCATGATGACAGAGGGTAGGACCGGTTTATATCTCCACCTCTTAACGCTTATCTTCGCCTTTATCTTGGCTCTGCTTCCACGAATATCCTCCTTAATTTTATTAGAATGGTTTGTTTCAGTCCAAGTTTTGTCCTCGATAGTTCCCACAGTTCTTCCTTTGTGTAAACGACTTTATCAGACGCTGTACACATTATATTGATAAAAACATATTATTTCCAACAAAAATAGTAAAGTAAGAGTATTTAAAAAGTTTTTTTTCTCTGCCAATTTTTTTTTTTAAATTATTAAATTATAAAAACATTACTAAAATTTAGGAGCTACTCTGACTTGCTGCTGTTTGACCGGCGCATAGCAACCGAAGGGCATGGTAAGGGTTGGAGATGTTTTTGTTATTTTTATTCACCGGTATATACATTAATATCTCCCATTTTAAAACGGGAAGTAAACTTGACGGAGTAAAATCAGAGCCGGCGACGTTCATTTTGATGACTTTCATACTTTCCAGTAGGGCGCCACGCTACGAGAGTCACGTGACATCCGGAGCTCTATTGACCAATATGCACACATCGACTCCTCTGATAACATTTTCCCTGATTCCCCAAATTTCCATTTCTGTTCCTGATATCTATCACTACTAATAGCTCTGCGCAACCCTTTATATAGTAGATTAGAGCCATGAAGTTCATCATTCTGTCTTTTTTGTGTACAACCAGTCTGTTTCTGCCATGAACATTAAGAACCACCATTGTATTTTTAATGCTGAAAACAAAGAACTCACAGTCCATTACATAAATTCTTTTAGACAAATGCCCCCTATTAATAAAAACACCGCTTTGATTAATTTCCCACCAGTAGGTTATGTCATGTACCTTAATGAGTCATATTCTAAGTCTGGAGTGCCGCATCAGACTCTCACCGACTCTTATTGAGTTGTTGACGTGGTCTTGTTTGTGCTCATTGATTGGTTGTCACTTTGAATAATGAGTTCCACTTGATTTCGCTTTTTTAAGGTGAAGGTGCGTGCATGCCTTTAAGTCCTCATTGCAGAGGCTGACTCATCAGACAGAAATATGTCACTATTAAATAGCAGACATATGAAATATTCAAATCTAATCTTATCCAACATTTCAAACTCTATTATGGGGTTTAAGGCAAGCCTGGAAACTGACAAATGTCAAAATGTTTGTTCTGTCAGCAACCTTAGCAGCTGTGTTGTTGTTGTAATGGTGGTTCTGTGAGCGTGTGTGTGTGTGTGTGTGTATGTGTAGATGTAAGAACATGTGCGTAGGAAGTTGGGAGTTGTGGGAGAAAGATAATGTCTCGTCTGACAGACTTATGAGAAAAATGACAGACAGGAATAAAATTGCTTGGGAAAGGAAGTGAGGCAGCTCCTATCCTGCCTCTCCTGTCCTTCGTGCTCACCCCATCCATCCTATCTATCATTTAGTCTGTAGATCTCCCTCTACTGTAAATGCTCTCTCACTCTCTGTTTAATTTTCATGTTTTTTATTACAGGCAAGCCTCTACCTCCATTTTTCATACAAATCTGTCAAAAAGGAACAAAAGCTGCTAAATTAAATTGTTTTTATTCTCTTTTTTTTCTTTGTTTTATAGCCATGCATCAGGCTCTGGATACTCTGAGCGACAGCACCAGCTCGACGACGGCTAATGACTTGGATCTCATCTTCCTTAAAGGAATCATGGAGAGCCCAGTGGTGAGTAACCTACACTTTATAGATACACATACAGGGATTAATGAATAATTTGGTGCTCTGCAGCTACAGTTCGTGAATAAATATTTACACCCTATGCTTATATTTGTTTACGTTCAAACTAAAAATTTCAATGGAATTTTGGGGTATTTTACATATTAGTAAAACACAAAGTAGGACTTTTGAAATGAAGGGAAAATAGTTGTTTTCAAAAGTTGTTACAAATACATTTTTGTATCCCTGTATGTTCTGTGATTGACCAGGGTGTACCTTGCCCAATGTCAGTTTGAGATAGGTACAAGATCTCCTCGACACTGAGAGGATAGCGAGTATATGTATATTATAGTTGGATTGGATTCTACTTTGTAAAACCAACTTTCACTTAAATTACAGCTGCATTTCTGTCAGGTATGTCTCTATCAGCTTTACACAGCCATATACTGATAGTGTTGCAAACTTTTATTCAGAAGAAGCTCACCCTTTTGAAAAATAACACATGGTTTCACATGGGTGAAATCCCTTGTTATCACACATGAAAATTATTTGACCCATTTGAAATTCATATGTGAAAACTTATTAAAAGTATGAGATATGTTAAAACCATGTGACCAGCTGTGTTTTTCTGCACATCTATCATGTAAATTTGATTTTTTTTTTTTAGGTAATAAATTGTGAAACCCACAGCATAACATGTAAACCACATATGAAACATTTTATCTTCCATATGAAACCTTTATGTCAAAAACTTGTCAAAGCTATTTAAAACCATGTGGAATTACATGTGAAGCAAATGTGATTACAAATGAAAAATATGTGAAACCCTTGTAAAAACCATACATTTCAAGTCCATGTGTGATACACATATGGTTTACCAGGTATGTTGAGCCCGTGACTTTTCTTTAAATTCAGGTTCAGTCAGATTGGATGGAGAGCATCTATAGACAACAGTTTTCAGGTCCTGTCATAGATTCTCTATTATATTTAAATCAGGGGTTCGACTGAGCCATTCTAATACATGATGATGGATGATTACATACTAAACTTCCTGGTAGACATTCCTTACTGCCCTTCAATGAATATTGACCAGTTTAGAGGCTTACATGTGCTCTAACTTGTTTCCCTTCCTCAGGGAACATTGCTGATATGAATAACCTCAAGCTCCCTTTTAATCAATATGCTTGGTACAAAACATAAGGATGGGAAGATGCTATCTTTGTCCGAAAAATGTTTGTGCACAGAGACCAGAATAATTACGCCTTATCAAGCCATCACAAGACTACTTATCTCCTTCATGACATCGCAGGCTGTCTTATCCAAAAATACAATTAAACAAATGTGTTTGACGAAGTCCAGTTGGCTGCAGAACATGGGTCCTACATTGAGGTACCCTGAAACAAAGCCCATGAAGTAGCTAACCCCAGTCTAGTGCGCATGTACACCATTAGTTATGTTCAAACCCTTCCAGGTGTTTCCGAGGGAAATGGCCCCATGATCCAGTGAAAAAGGTGCTGCTCAGACATGGCTGTCTCCCTGTTCTGGATTCACAAAGTCCTTGAAGAGCTGATTAGTTTTGAGCCAGTCATATGTCTGGAAAGCATTAGCACCCCAAAGAGCACTTCATTCCTTGCGCCTTCTGCTCTGCAGTGGCGGAAGGGGGTGGTGAGAAGGCCGATAACTTGAATGAAAGGCTTCTACATAATAACATTTGGGGATATGTGCTGTATCGGAGCGAAATGTTACTTTTGAGCCATTCAGGGCAATATGGGTACAGAATCAGTGAACAGTAAGCGTATAAAGAAACACTGTCATAAATGTATATTAGCAGACTCCTGAGGCTCAGAAGTCAACTCATACAGTGAATTTAGAACTGTGATCTTAAGACTGAGGACCTATTGTTCACATGGCTTTACACACAAAGCCTGCACAACAATATGATGGGAAACAGGAGAGCTTCCATCCCACCCATTGCAAAAAACAGCCAAAGCTAATAACTACAAGAAATCATGTAGGAAAACTCGAATGTCAGACGGGAAAAGAATAACGTTCCTTCCCTAACTCCAAGCGGCATTGCCTATAAGCTTCATCTGAACGAAACCCTGCCGTTCTTAATTGTATCAATAACATCATCTGACAAACCTGAAGCCAGTAGCTTATTCCTTACAGAAGGCCAGGCCTACAGGTTCCAGATTTCTGGGAAGATCTTAGCCTTTACCTGTCTCAGAAAGAAAAAGACTAAAGTAGTGAGACTGTGCAACTTTCATATACCCACCACAAAGGGAGTGATCTCTTGGCGCACCATTTTAAGATTTGCCTTGACAGGTTGTTGAAATGTTTTCATCGAGTAGGTATCACCAGGATGTATGCCGCAAACTTGTGTTGCACTTACTGAAAGAGAGCAAGTTTTCTTTCAAGCTTGCCCTTTTTTACCTCTATCTATCCTCCCACCAACTCTCACTAGATTCCTTCTCCCTCATGAAGAAAAATATTCTCCCTGCATGAATCTGTCACCACTATGTTTCACTTTGTGTAAAGTATATGTGCAGGGGGGTGTCCAATGAAGTTTTTCTGCTAGATATAATGTGTTTTCACTATCGGAACCTCAGCATAATTTTACCAGACCTTTATGGAAAAGAAGTGTCTCCACGCCATTTCCGGGGCCAAGTCTTGGATCATCTACTCGGAAATGGCTATGTAGAGTTGGTGGGCAGTAGCTGCTTAAGTCTCAGCTGCTGCTGCGGTTGTAATTCTGATGGAACAGTTGCCAAAGAACTGACTTTGTAAATTCGGAAGAGTTGCTAGGAAAGCAGTTTTACAACATAAACCGAAAAACGGCAACCATTACTGCTTTTACCGTGTACCGCGTCTGTCTTTTGTTTTTCTCTGCTGCTGTGGATGCCTTTTGGTGCTTACGTCTTTGCAAATTCCTTAAAGGGCCAATTTTGCATGCAGACACAATGGCTGACAGGAGCAGGCCAACAGATTTACCTAATCAGATTAAGATCTATTAAAGTTACCCCGAAGTTCTGATAGTGGAGACTGTCCTGTAGTATTTTATATATTTCAGAGCCAGGGCAGCTTATTTCCACATTTGCTGTGTCCCTTATATGCATTCTACGAACATAACTCATATGGATTTCTTTAAACTAGGGCATTT
Source organism: Apricaphanius iberus (assembly GCA_028564705.1). Taxonomy (NCBI): domain Eukaryota; kingdom Metazoa; phylum Chordata; class Actinopteri; order Cyprinodontiformes; family Aphaniidae; genus Apricaphanius; species Apricaphanius iberus. Next base: position 648,154 of record JAPXFQ010001857.1, read on the forward strand.
TTCTTGTGACTCTTCCATAAATGGACCTAACTTATACAGTGCTTTTCTAGTCATACTAACTGCTCAAAGTGCTTTACACTGGAGCCACATTCATCTACCAAGACAGGGCTCAGTAGGCAACTTGGGGTTAAGTGCTTTACTAAGTGCAAATCAACATGTGACAGAAAGAAGCTGGAATTGAACCTGCAACCATACACTTGCAAGTCAACTACTCTACCACTGAGCCACAGTCGCCCCAGAAGGCCAGATTTGTGGTATGGACAAATACTACAATAGATTGTGATTTCTGGTGGACAGACTTGTTTTTATAGTTTTTAAGTTGTGCTTATGTTCCACTGACCTGTCTACAGTTTTTGTTGATGTTTTTGAGGCGGGTTGTTCTCTAAAATTCTCTAACAAATCTCTGTAACCTACACAGACAATCTGGATGTATACAAGGATTAAACTATACACCAATGGGCTGTAATGGTAATTGACTGTATCCTACGGCGGCTCTGAAGGGTCAACGCACGCAACTCAAAAAAAACACATGCAAAAAGAAAAAACACAAGCAAATTTAGAAAAACAACACAACACATAAAAAAATGCGATGCAAATCAACACAACACAACGGAAGTGTTTTTTCAGGGGACACTTAAATGTGATTTATTTTAACATTGTGATCACATGATTCACCCTATTGCAGTGATCTGGTGTTAGCATTTTAGCCTGCCAATTCTAATAACCTGATCAAATAAATTTATGGTTAATTCATTTTGAAACCATTGCCTGTATGTAGTGTGAAACACGCTGTTAGCTGGGACAAGCACGTTATACTACCAGTGAGTTTTCCTGTCATGGCTAATAAAATTACTTTGAAACAATAAGATAACATTAGGTTTGGGCACAATTTGAGATGACAAAAGGTCTTCACCTGCAGTCCTAGATACTGTAGAAGCTGCCTCGTTTAAAAAGCTGATATATCTCGGCCACAGGAACAGCAAAATTTTGGCAAGTTATCCAATCCGACACCACAGAAGCAACAATACATTTTGATCTGAAAAAGACGTTTATTTACCATGTTACATTGTCTTCTGGTGTCAGTTCTTTCTTTATAGAATGGGTCTGTATACACCTTAAAATATTATTCCTGCTGTCAAGCTGCATCTTTCGAATTTATTTTTGTCTTTTAACGATACTTTGTGACAGTTCTTAGTAACTTTAATGGATAACTTTAACCAGGTAACAGCGTGTTTTTATCTCGTTTTCCAACACCACTGTTGGTCAGAGACGGTGACTCAGCTGTGTGACTTGAAATCCGTGTCAACAAGCATGTCCAGCCGTGTGCATCACTTTTAAGTGTCCCCTGAAAAAACACTTCTGCTGTGTTGTGGTCTATTTGCAGCACATTTTTATCTGTTTGTGTCGTTTTTTCCTAAATTTGCATGTGTTTTGTCTTTTTGCATGTGTTTTCTTAAGTTGCGTGCGGTTAACCTTCAGGGCCATTGTAGTATCCAAGTAGAGGAAGCTGAATAAAAAAAATGCATGCGAACTCCAGCCTTTAGTGTCTAAAAGAACAAAAAAAAAACTGTGCGTTTGGTCTGTTACATAAAATTCCAATTAAAAACCATTTTGAGATTCCTTTGTTGTAAAACAATGTGCAAAAAGGTTCTAAGGGTATGGCAAAATGCTGAACAATATATTTGCTGATATTTAGGAAGCTTTTTTAAAACATGTTTTTGTCAGGCGAAACATCTTTGAAATTTAAATGTCATCATGCAGTAACTGTTTTTAGCTCATCAACTGCAATCACATTTCCATTTCCCTGTCCTGGCTTCATCTGTTGTCATTAGTCTAAATAGTTGTTTAGACGGCTGTCTGCTCCTATAAAAAGTGAGACCAGTAGAGGAACACAACTTATCCAGCTTTTGCTGCTCACTATGTTTATAAAGGAAGATTTCATTAACCATAACCCAAAATGCATCTGCTCTTAATCAAAGATAATCCTCTCCAGACTTTTATAAATGTACCCAGATGCCAAATAATATTACAGCATTTTGAAATAGCTTTTTACCACAATCTGGATCTTAAATCATCTTCAGCACTGTGTCATGTGATTCCTGGGGGGCAAACACCAGGCAAATGTCTACTCAGTGGTCTATAATGTCTGAAATTGACAGAAACATCTTGAAAGTTAAGTCTGAAGAGTATGTAATGTTCTAATGGGAGATTTATGGGTACACTGAATGTCTGTAGGGTGGTATGATTATGAAAGATGCCATTGCATTTCTGGAGCTTCTCTCTGCAGTTTGAAAAGTATTTTTTTAAGCCTTGTCTAAACATGTTGAGGGATTTGACTTCTGAAGCTCAAAGTTTGCGTGGATAAAAAACAAAAACAAAATGCAAACCAATCTAGCTGTTCTTATCTGTTTATCTCTGAAATCTTTTTTGTAGACATTGTGTAGATTTTGGGCAAACAACAGAAATCTAACAGACAAGATGGGGGTAACTGATAGATTGTAGCTAGATAAGTCACATTTTTCTGGTTTCAATTCAAATCTGGCCTGTGCAGACTTCTCTGTGTGGAGTTTGTATGTTCTCTCCTTGCCTCTGTGAGTTTTTCCCTTGGCACATCAGCCTCCTCCCTCAGTTTAGGTTTTTAATGTAATGTGTAATGTAATGTGTATGCCTGTATGAACTGGAAAAATGATTGGCTATTGACATTTTTTTTTCTTCTATGTTATCTATCTATCTATCTATCTATCTATCTATCTATCTATCTATCTATCTATCTATCTATCTATCTATCTATGTATCTATCTATCTATTTCCATCCATCCATCCATCCATCCATCTATCTTTCTAATTTGTACTGTTGCTTAAATATATTGAATGTAGTTATGGCATATAGTTATAAAAATCTATCAAATTTTACGATACTTAATTAAATTTTGATACAAATACTTTCGCATACAGAAAATGTGAAATAAAAACCTAAATTTAGTACTAATATTAGTGTTGAACAGAAAACCTGCCTAAAAGAGTTCTCCATGTTACACAAAAGAATAGTGATGCTGTTATCTCAGGCCATAGGTTTTTGAAGTGAAAGGAGAAGTGCTTAGTGGATGAAGACAGCTTTGTCGGTTTCTTCCCACTTTATGTCGTGTTTTTTTTTCTCTCGTCTTGTTAATGTCTTCCTCTACTACATCTTGCCAAAAGCACAATCCTTCATGCCGTCTTAAAAATGTGGACTCTTCATAGAAACAGCAAGAGGAGGAAGAATCACAGCACTGAGTTATGCCAACCTGCAAAGGGATTTTAATGTATGCCTGAAGCTATTTTTTTAAACATTTCTTTGTGCAACTTACAGTCTTTTGAAATGGTGAGCACATTTATCCCCTAACCCTGCACCGATTGTAATATGATTTACATAGAGGTTCGCTCCTCTGTTGCATTGCTCTGCAGACTAATTCTCTAACTTGCATGGAGCCAAGGGTAAAAATCTTTCCAGGCATCATTCAGTTGTCCAAAAGTAGCTCTGTTTAGAGCATCCTGGCCTGGACTCTCTGGAGGGCTCTCCAGGCAGTGCTGCATCAAGCATTCCTCTGATATTCCCCAAAACAAAGCCTCTTCTGCTCTCTGACATTCTCTCGATCTTCCCTTACTATTTAGATAATTCCCCTGCAGAAAACTGCTCATGTCTGACTGTGCGTCGACATGTAAAAGGGCAACACTGGTGTTTGTTCATTTGTTTGACTGCGTGCCCAATGTATTGATGAGTCGTCTCATGAAAGATTCATCTGCTGATGCAGCCATACTGAAGGATATGAAACGACTTTTCAAGAATATGATTTCCCTTGACCCGTGTTCTGCATCCGTAAACATTCAACAAACTCAGTTGATGCAATGCGAGGCAAAAAGGTGCTATCACAAGGATGCAGTGTCATAAAGGTGGTGCAGGTGAGCAAGGAGGCAGACTTGTGGGGTAAGTCAGTGGTGCTTATTATTACACAACAATGCAATCTTCTCAACTCAAACTCTTTATGGGTCAGAATGGTTATGTTATATGATTCTGTGTCCTTTTAACTTAGGCAAACATTATGGTGGGTCAGGGCACCGTGCAGTGTCAGAGCAGATGAACGAATACTTTGTTGATCCCCGATGGGCAATTCAGTTTACAGTACAACCCGTCTAAGAACATGTAACAACAACAGGAATAGGTAGACTGAGGTAGTTAGCCAAGTGCAGCACTCCTTTTAGAAAAAGTGAGATGTTCATAACAGCTTTAATTGACATCGTACAGTTTTTGTTCAGCAAAGTGGACAGGGCACTACACTAACAAGGTAGCATATATATAATGAAGCTAACACTTATTTAAAATGGATTACTGTTCATGCATGAATCAGTAATAGCGAATCAAAATCAATCAAGACTGAATGTTTTTCCTTTCACATGAATCTCTGGTCAAAATAACATCACTGATAGACAGAGTCTCCCAAATTGCATGAAGATGTTGCTGAGCTGCAAAGCTCCTCCAGTGACAGACTACTACATCCTAGATGCATGAAGGAACGTTTTCAGATGTCCTTCCTCCTTGCAGCTAGTAGACTTTGCTACCAGAACTGCTCCCACCAAACTCAATTATGTTTAGACCTCTGCTGTAATTCGCATTATTTAACTCACCTAAATGGCATTCTGTTTTTCACATTTTATATTCTGCTATCTTCTTGGAAATACTGTTTAATGTGCAACACACGTTAGACATGCATATTCTGTGTATATTGTTATATTACATATTTTTTGATGATCCTACTCTGCTATTCTGATCAGAGTATGCCATTTTATTTTTAAAACTGTACAGTACTCTGTTTTTTTTGTAATTTTTGTCCTTAGAGGTCCACTGAAAATCATGAAGAACTTTTTTGTTTAAATAGAATGGGTCATTCTGAGTTGTATAGGCATTCTGTGTCTCTGTTATGTATTCTCCAAGCTACAGACGGTCGCGGCAGATAACCGCTTGTGCTGAGCCTGGTTCTGCCGGAGGTTTCTTCCTGTTAAAAGGGAGTTTTTCCTTCCCACTGTCGCTGCATGCTTGCTCAGTATGAGGGATTGCTGAGAATTCCACGACGCAATCTTCTGTGGTTCTGTAATTTCTACACTAAACATTGTATTGTAATAACTCTTTTTGTAAAGTGCCTTGAGATGACATCTGTTGTGAAATGGCGCTATATAAATAAACTGAATTGAAATTGAATTGAAATTGCTCCAAGTGAATATTTTCCTCAAACTATACTGCTCACAAAAATTAAAGGAGCACTTTAAAGAAACACATTAGATACACCAGATCTCTATACAAATAACAACAGGGCAATGTCTTTGGAACAAAAGGATGCCAAGTCTTTTAATGGAAATAAAAGTTTTCAGCCTATATAGGGCTCAATTGTGTAGACACCTTAAAATCTGAGGGAAATGAACATGTGGCAGGCTAGTCCATTTTTTCAAAAACTTTATTTCTGCAACTCAAAATGTTTTCAGTATCTTGTGTGGTCCCCAAGAGCTTGTATGCATGCGTGACAACGTCGGGGCATGCTCCCAATGAGACAACGGATGGTGTCTTGTGGCATTTCCTCCCAGATCTGTGTGTTTGCATCCCTGAGCTGTTGTACAGTCTGAGGAGCAACCTGGCGGCGCCTAATGGACCGAAACATAATGTCCCACAGATGTTTAAATCAGGGGATCGTGAATTAAAAACTATTCAAACAGGGTAAACGAAGAAGAGACTGGAACATGTTAATTATTTTTAGATTATTTCTTCTGAAGCATACTGTTGACAAAAGGGAGCTGGTACAATATTTACAACTAGAAATTCTTTTAAAAGAAATTTTTAGTTCTAAAAAATTTAGATGTTTTAAGATGATGAAATTAATGGAGTACATATAGTTTTTTTGGGGTTTTTTGAATACTTAGTAAGTAAAAATTAGTAAGGCATATTTAGTATGCATCAAACATTGATTACCAACCACAATTAAACAGAGTGTATGGCTTATGTTCAGTGTTTTTGTTAAATGTCCTACATTTTTTAAATCACCATTCATTTCCAAAGTTACTTGAACGTAACACAGGTTTGCAGCAGATCAGTGCAGACGCAGTGTAGAGACAAAGTTTCTACAAAGGGGAGAATGATGTTTATGTGTGGCTTATAAAACAAATATCGATCTTACATACGTGCAGATTTAAAAAAAAATACTTTTCAGTTAATTTTAAAGATAAAACAAAGTGTTTGTGACTTGGTGAAATCAGAGTCTTCTCTTTGCTCTGGGTAAATGAGCCGAGCTGCATGCCGGTGCAGTTGCAGAGCAAGACGGCTCTCTAATCTTCAGTGAATATTGGCAACACAGTTTTACAGAAAGCAGATAAGGGTGTTTAGAAATTTAGCTAGATTTTTTGCTTGCTGATTTTGGAAAAAAGGGGGACTGAAAAGTTGTTAGAAACAGCGACAAAGTCGCTAAGTTGGCAACACTGGACTTAAAGCAGGGTTACCACGGTGTTTAAAGTAATTGCAGTTAAATTCAGACCATTGAGTGCATAGACCTGAAAATAAATATTTCATATCCTTTAAAGATTTTATTTATTATCATCCCCATCGTGAACCGGTAATAAATTAGACAGTGGCGGCCGCCGCTGAGATCTGTATGTAGGGAAACACTGTGTACAAGTAAACATGGAGATTATACCCTGCGGCTAAATTCTATTTTTAGTTCCTTGGGGAGGTTGATGTCAACAACATAAAATCAATAAAACAATAGTAACAACAATTAGAAAAGTTTGCCGTCATGGATAGTATGACCAGGAGGAATGATAACACAGAGAAAAAATGTGTCTTTTTAAACACACACAAATACAAAAACTAACAGACAAAAAAATAAAAATTAAACAGTATTGTGGATCATGAACCATAAAGGCCAGAGGTCAGGGAACCATACATATTTCACTTTTGTTAAAAGCTCAAATTTGTTATTGGTATTGAATTCCAGGTGTGAGAACTACCAACAGAAAAAGTGGCTTGACTATAGGTCTTTATTTTTCTTTTTTCTTTTTACACTTATTTAGTGGTTTTAACAAGTTTTACATAATTCACCGTGAACACAAGATAAAATAATGACAAAAGATTTATCCCCAGACGGTCGTGGCAGATGACCGCTTGTACTGAGCCAGGGTTCTGCCAGAGGTTTCTTCCTGTTAACACTACAAGACCCAGGATTTTTTGCTCTACCTATAAAACCCAGAGGGCAGCCGATCGGCTGGAAGGCCACCTGTGAACCCTCCTTTTGTTATGTGAACGAGGCAATCACTGGGGCACAACAGGCCGTGACATGAGCCACTTCACTCAAAACACCTTAACATAGAATGGGGGAGGGGGAGAATCAGATAGCAGCAGGATTGCTCTGTTAGAGCTGCTAACTGACTGGGCAGAACATATGAACTGAATCAAAATGTAATATATGTAGAAGGATGTAGAAGTTATCAGGACCCTACAACACTGGGCTTCCAACATCCCCACCAGACACATAGGAAAAGTAAAAGAACAGAACCACCTAAAAAAGCACTCAAAGTCTGTGGTAGCCCCACCAGTCATTTACAGAATTGCTCATCAAGTTGATATCTGTACAAGATAATGATTTATTTTATGTAACATTTTTTTTCTAACTGAGATACACCAGAAATGTATTTATATGTTTTATTTTAGAATTTGTATATTGTTTTTGTCTGTTTTGCTCTGTCCCTCTATTTTCTCTTTTCCAGTCTCTCCCTGTCTCAACTTATAGAAAACCACACTGACTGTTTCTGTTTGCCCACACTGTAATGTGATGTTATGTCAAAGATATGACATATGTCTGATTTCAAAATACTAGTTAAGGATTTGAGCTGTGCCAGGTTCTGCTCAACTCCTCAGGTCGCCTTTATGCTGCAATTTCTGGTGTATGGGGATCGTTTCTCACCAACTGCATCACATCCTACAACCCTGGTCGACCCATCACCATTGATGAACAGCTTTTCCCGTCAAAGAATTACTGCTTTTCACTGCAATACATTGCAACGAAACCTGACAAGTTTGGGATCGAGTTTTGGGTGGCTTGCGACTTGAAATCCAAATACATCTGCAATGTCCTCCCATATCTTGGCAAGGACCCCAGTCGTCCCAGTGGGGAGAGGCTATCCGAGAATGTAGTTATGAGGCTGATGGAACCATTCCTGGACAATGGCATAAATGTTACCATGGACAATCTCTTTACATCGCTGTCACTTGCACAACGACTGCTTAGCCGGAAAACAACCATCCTTAGCACAGTCAACAGGATTCAGCGAGAAATTCCACAATCAACAAGACAGAGGGACCACGATGAATTCACCACTCATGGTATTTTCAACCACTGGTGCCATCTGACGGTGTATGCGCCCAAACGGAAGAAGAACCAGTCTACATTCTCAGCAGCATGCACAGTGTGTTTTAGACTGAAAATACCACCAAAAGGAAGCCAAACACTGTCAACTTTTACAACACCACAAAGTGTGGCTTTGATGTGATGGACCAGATGGTGCGGGGGTACACTGCCTGCACAGGAATACTGCGCTGGCCAGTCGCTGTGTTCTATAACATGATTGATATGGCAGCACTGAATGCATATGTGCTCTATCAAGCATGCACCGGGAGGCAGGAGAGACGGGTGGACTTCCTGGTGGAGCTTGCAAAAGAGTTGACTCACTCTCATGTGGGTGCAAAGCAGGCACAAAAGTAACAATTGCTTCTTGCCACTGTGTGATGTATTGACTGCTACAAATACACATGTGGCAAATACAGAAAGGAGACGGCTTGGAAGTGCCAGGATTGTGAGTGATTATTGAAATGTACTCACCTCAATCACTGTTACTTACTGTTTAGTTTTCTCTGTGTGCTTGAAAACTCAAATTTCCCTGAGGGAGTCACCCCAAAGGGATTAATAAAGTTTTAAGTCTAAGTTCTAAGTCTCACTCACTTCCACTCTCTAACACTGTATCCTGATAATAATTTTTTTTTATTATTATTTGTAAATATCATGAAGGCCCAGTTGGGATAACCACAGATTTTGAGTGATTTTGTTGATGTGGTTCTGTTCTTTTCCTTTTCCTATGTGTCTTGGTGGGGATGTTGGAAGCCCAGTGTTGTAGGGTCCTGATAACTTCTACATCCTTCAACATATATTACATTTTGATTCAGCTCGTATTCTGCCCAGGCTGCCACCTTTGGAAACTGGTGAAAGACAGACAGTCACTTAGCAGCTCTGACAGAGCAATCCTGCTGCTATCTGATTCTCCCCCTCCCCCATTTTATGTCAAGGTGTTTTGAGTGAAGTGGCTCATGTCACGTCCTGTGGTGCCCCAGTGATTGCCTCGTTCACATAACAAAAGGAGGGTTCACAGGTGGCCTTCCAGCCGATCGGCTGACCTGTGGGTTTTATAGGTAGAAAAGCCAAATGGCTGCTCTCTGGGAGTTCTAGTGTTAAAGGGGAGTTTGTCCTCTCCACTGTCACTACATGCTTGCTCAATATGAGGGATTGATGTGGTTGGAGTCTGCATTATCCAGGAACAACCTCACGCCGATGACTCAACGCAATCTGCTGGGATTCCTTACATAGAAAACTTAACTGATTGGAATGTTTGTATAATTGTATTGGGATCACTTTTGTTGTAAAGTGCCTTGAGATGACATTTGTTGTGAACTGGCGCTATATAAATAAAAGTGAATTAAATTGAATTTAATGAGAGAGACCAAAAAAAAAAAAAAACGAACAGAAGGGGGGGGGGCATACTTACCAAATTGGTACTTCAAGCCGTCAAGTCCACAGTTTGTACGTTGCAGTTCTTCAAAAAGTTGTAGAATTTTGACCATATGGCCGATAACTTGTCCAGTTTTTTCCAAGTTATTTTCTCCAGTGTTAGTATAGACATTAGTCCATTAAGCCACTGAGATAGTCCACATATTTTTTTATCTTTCAAACACCTAGAAATACATCACTAGACTTCCAAAAGTCAGCTCTAAAGTTTACTGCAGGTACAACATTGTTGGGATATACATTTTTAATACATACTTTGGGTTAAAGTGGAATCACATCACCAATAATTTGGCTTAACAAATGTATTAACCCTTGCCAAAAGACTTTTACCTATGGGCACTCCCACATGCAATTAAACAAGAGCACTTATCCACTCCACACTTAATACTGGTGTCTGGGATGTTTGGTTTGAAATGATGCAATTTTAAGGGGGTAATATACTGTCATGTTAACCATCTATATTGAAGTAGTTTAGATTGTACATCGATTGTCTGATTCTGGGCCAAGGAGCATGATTTATACCACTCATCCTCAGATATATCCATTTCCAAGTCGTTCCTGCATGTCACTAAAGTTGACTGTGTTGATTCTTAGGAGTTTTCCATAAACATTTTTTACAATGCAGAAACTTGACCTCTCCCATTTAGATGTTTTATAATTGTGCTGTGTAGAGAAGAGCGGGGGAGGAGTTCTAAGCTTTTACCTCATGTGGTTAAAATGACATTTCTTAAGTGGAGAAATTTGAAAAAGTTTTTTGCAGGAATCCGGGCTGATTCAAACGTAATACACATTTACACTGTGGCAGAACTGTTTGAAAACAAACTCCGAATTTTCCTTTAACAGTCCTGCTGCGGCGTAAATATGTATTATATCCGAATCGGCCCAGAAGAGAATCAAGAAGCACTTCCGAGGCGTTTTTTCAGGTCCAATGGCAGCCTTATTACAAGCGGAATTCGTCCTGGTCCAAGCAATCCCATTCTGATGGAGGAAGTGAATATTAATAGCGCTGAACGGCTCAGATTGGCTCCAAAAATCCTCAGGTTGAGTAGGAAAATTTAAAATGAGCTAAAAATAAGGTCCAGGTTGAAAAAAAAACAAAATTCCCCTTTAAGAACTTGTGTAATGACAGAGCACTTTCAGGGTTCAGGGAAAGGACTTCCGTTTATTAATAATTTTAGTTTAGAAAGCCATAAAAGATTCTTTGTGATTAAAAAAAAAAAGTTGCATCCCTACAAAAAGTGTCTTTGTCTTTAGAGCTTTTGAGACTACATACAGCTTTATGACTATGTGACTATGACACTACGCACAAATTAAGAGGGTTCGTCTGCATTGGTGGGTGGTTTTCTATCTGAGGGGAATTGCTTCGAGTCAGTTCTTAAACAGAGTCTAGAAAGTAATTGTTGCGATGTCCCTTGGATCATGGATTACATTCTCTTGTAGCTCTAGTTCCCTAATTTCCATGTGTACCATACTATTTCCTGTCAGTTTTTTAATATTTTTCCAAATCTCTTTAACATTTCGACTTGCAGTACTAATCATATTAATAAAAAAAATTTGCTTTGGCAAATCAGATTTCCTTTACCACTTTCTAAGAGAAGTAAATTTCTGTCATTCCCCCTTTTTGTTTTAAGTGATTTTTTTTAAGAACATGATTAATGTCCATGTGGTTTCATGTAATTATGGGAGGTTATTCTTTTTTTAATGGTTTTGATTACATTTTTCTACTAAATGCAGACAGTGTCTTGGATAACAGTCATGAATACATTACAGTTGTCACTAACATGACTCTGGGTAAGATAACTATCTCAATCGATATTGTGTCAAATTTGGAATCTCTCCTCTGTACTCTCATCTGCTCTATTTTTAGATATTTTTCTTGAGAAGAGAATGAGGTTATTGTCTGACAGATCTGTGATCATGTTGAACATCTTTTGAATTCTATCACACTTATTTAAAAAGACAAGATCTTTGCGTATTTCAGAAGAAGTAGTCAGTCTAGTAGGACCTTTAATTAACTGAGTAAATTTAAAATTAGTTGATAATGATTTTACCTAGGGATGGAACAATATCAATTTTTTTCAAACCGATATGATACAGATACTTGGATTTGAGTACTTGCATATAGAGTGCAAATACGATACTTCTACCACACACAAAAAATGCAATGAATTGGAAGACAGATTTTATTTTCTTCTCTCCTTGTTACAACAAATGATGGCAAATTAGATAAAAACAAATTGATAAAAATGACCACAAAAATATATATTTTTTCAATTTTCTGTAAAATGATTGCAGAGTTTACACATTTTAAGTATCGATTCATGATATTGGTTAACTTTAACTGATACGATACAGTACATAGGAACAGCATCGGCCCTGATACCAGTATCGATATCTGTGCATCATTCATTTTAAATGTTTCTGATTCAATTTGTCAAGCCAGTTGATATTTAAATCTCCAAGCAAGATAGCTTCATTTCTCCTATCACATTGCTTAAGTAGAGCCTGAAACTCTGCATAGAAAGCATTAGAGATTAATGTACGGTAGGTCTGTACATCCCAATCAGCATTATCAACATTTCAGGAGAGCTACTTTCAGACAAATACATTCATTGTTGTGCACCCAGACCCGTTCTATTTGTTTCCACTTTAAGTGTTCCCTCACATAAAATATTACCCATATACACTTTATTTCCCACCCTATCTATCCTAAAAAATATTGTAGCCTGGTACGTGTAGTACAGCTATCAGATAATTCATATTTTACCACGTCTCAGACAAACATAAACATTTTCAGGGCTGAGTTACTTAAGAACTGATGAACTTGGTCACACTTGGGCAAAATCCTTCTAATATATAGATGTCCACAAAATAGACCTCTTGGCTTATATTGTTGTTCTCAGATCACTGTGACTTGGTTAAGGGTGCTGTATTGCAGATCGTTGTTTTTTTTAACAGAGGGTTTCTGGGGCATAATGATGGGGTGATGATGGAGTCTGAATGGGCTGCTGGCAGTGGGAAAGGTCCCGCCAGCAGCGATGTCAACCCAGCCAGTCGTTGAGGAGGTCCAGCTTGCTGAGGTGGAGGCCCAGGCAGCAGAGGTGGAGGTTCATTTAGCTGAGGTGGAGGTATAGGGAGCAGAGGTGGAGGTCCTACATATAGTTTTCTGATTTTATGTCTGAATATCACTTTTGTGGGACAATAAAAAAATATTCTATTCTATCCTTCTTTCCAAGGACCTCAATCAGGCATTACAATCATTGCAAATCAAACCGTATCAATTCCCTGCTGATGAACTAAGACAAAAAAAATACATAACTATCTAGACAACTAACAAAATACATCAAAGTACTATTACTAACCTAGACAATACTTGTAGCAAACAATCAAAACAACCATAGTTGAGCTGAAATCTAAAAATGACCAGCAAGTTATTGATTTCATGGAAGCTGACATTAAAAATGGTTTCTCTCCTAATTCTTGTTTCCATTTCCTAATCTAATCTAAGAGAGATACTTTGGAAATGGAAATGTGTTTAAATGTCTAGACCACCTTAATGACCAGTCAGTTTTGCCCAGGCAGACGGGCATCATTTTCGATCAAAGAGCGCCTTACTTGAGTTTCAGTTTATTGCTGTTTCCACTTTCACTGGTGATGTCTGCACACAGGAGTGTGTCACCCACTTCTCACCTTGGATGACAGTCAAGTCCTGTCACAAACAGATCAATCAGTGGACTTGCTCCAAGGATGGAAGGCAAGGCTGCTCCCTCTGACAAAGCTATGGGATGCCTAGATGGTCCCAGCTTTAGATAACAGTGGAGCCCCGTATTCACGGCGGTTAGGGACCACAGCCATTTGCCAATCGTCGAAATTGGTGAATATTTGTGATCCCCTCAAAAAAAAATGCTAATAACCACCTACCTTAATAATTCTAATCCCAAGGTCTCATTAACTCAGTTTTTTTCCTCCAATGGATTCGCTGTAGTCTCTAGGTTGAACAAATCCCCTGTGAGTCGTATTCTTGGAAACAATGCCCCAGCCCTCCTGTATTGGGGGGGTAGAAGTTTGTTGGAGGAGTGGATGGGGAAAACACATAATCATGAGTCTTACTCTAATATTTATGAAATGCAAATGTCTCCACAAATAACACAAGCCCAAACGTGTTCCAACATGTTGTGGAGTTGTTAATGATTAGCTACTAACAGAGCGGTGCTCTGCTCACTCCTCGTCACAAAATCCATACAGCCTTCCTGTTGGCAGTTAGAAGCCAAGGTGGTCAAGGCCATAAATACTAATGTTTTGTTTAATATCCGTTTTTGGACTTTCTGTGGCTGATGTAGTCAAATGTAAATTCTTTACATGCAGCATTCATATGCAACTCAGAGTGACCACTTGTATGTCAAAAAGAGCAAGTAAAACAAGCTTTCTCTGTGAACAAGACCTTTAATGTGCATTTTTACACACTGTCTTAGCTCTAAAGTGAAACTAACTTTTGCAGTCTTCCTTATCTCCTCTTTTAAGGGTACAGCCATTTATTTATTAATCTATGGCACTCCTGGATTGGCTGCTTTGCAAACAACAACCAATAGCGTGTCAAGTAGCATTGTCCCTAGATACAATATTTCAGCTTTGGGGCATTGAAATAACTGAAGCAATTTAAAAAAGATAAAATTAGGAAATGGAATATATGCACCTTTTCTGAAAACCTTCTAGTCAGTGGTGATGCAGGAGTTTGTCGTCAAATCAGAAACGAACTCTTCTAAGCTCCACAAAAACACATCATTAAAAATCAGGAAGCTTGAAAGGTGTTACTGATGTTTCTTTAATTGTTTGGTAGATCTATGTAGGGGAGTGAATTATATCTTTTCATGATTAATTTAGGATGTAGGCATGTGGAAAAGTCAACATCCTTGTGGTTTGGCAGTGTGTGTTGTTTCCTGTCCCTCTGCAGGGCTTCTTCCCTTGCTCCTCAGCAAACAAACATGGTTTCTGCCAGAACCAATAGTCAGTCCCACTGGACTAATCCTCTGTAGAACTGCCTGATAATTAGGAGACTCAAACACGAAGCTTTATGTGCAGCTGCCAGTAGGGAATGCCACAGAATGTCATACAGCATTGCATTCTGGGAACTTGTTAGCTACATTAAAATGGAAGTTGCTAGTTGAAAAGAGAGAAAGAGAAAGAAGGACTATGAAAAATTGACAATTGAATTTATTGAAAGAGGTTCCTTCCTTATGACACCTTTAGATAGAGAGCAGCCTCTACTGTAACTTATTTAGGATATAAGCTCATTTAAACAATGGGTGGATGGATTCTACTTTCATTTTGCATACTATGCTTTATACAAGTTACAGTTTTGTGGCCTGATTTATCAAGATTCCTGATAATGACCGCAAAATTGCGTGCGGC
Source organism: Apricaphanius iberus (assembly GCA_028564705.1). Classification (NCBI taxonomy): domain Eukaryota; kingdom Metazoa; phylum Chordata; class Actinopteri; order Cyprinodontiformes; family Aphaniidae; genus Apricaphanius; species Apricaphanius iberus. The sequence goes on from JAPXFQ010001857.1 coordinate 663,414, forward strand.
ACTAAAAAACAAAGGTTGGGTGCGTTGGTTGTCCTTAATTTGCTAGTGATTTACTAAGATTGTGTGAACAACTCTTAACAGGCTCAAGTAGCACTATTCAAATGAGGAGTTTGCGGCTGCTAATGCGAGCTACTCCTCAGCTAGAGAGAGGAGGAATTCGGGCATGGATTCATGATACGTCTTTGACACAAAGGAGGGGGAGGACAACGACATTTGTGTCAATTCTTTGGCTGTTACAGAATTAATTACTTTTAGGCTATAATGTTGTGAATTCTGTTTTTCGTTTGTCAGTAATAAATGTACTTCATGTGGTGTACATGTACTGCCCTCTGCTGCATGCACACATCGTAAAATGGGTAAATATTTACATAACTGTCAGGTTTAGGGCCATTAGAGTGTTAGTTACTCTTAGGATATATTGTGTGTGAGGGACTTTTTTGGTTGTCAATAATAAACTTGTGTTGAATGTGGAAGCGCTAAATTAAGACATGCTTTTCAGAAGTGCTAAAAATAGACGCTAAAATAGCCGGCGCAAACATTTTTATGCTTAGTAAATTACACTGCACCTGGAACGCCTACTTACTTGCCTATTCTCCTCCCAATATTTTGCGTCTTCTTACAGAAACTCAAAAAGCATTAAATGGATTGCGTGCATCTTGCAATGCTCTCTGCGCCGTATTGATGGATCAGCACACTTATGCTTTAGGTTTAAAATGAGGGCTGCAGGGCAGCTTTAGAAAGTCATTAAATGGTGATATTATTGGTAAATATTGGATGAGATTTTGAGTGAATCCATAATTTCTTCATTCTTGTCTGTTACATCTTGGCCTCAAACACTCTCTGCGACATTTACTTCCTTGGACATCGTCAACAAAGTCAAGTAAGTGCACCTACTGCATTGAGATTCTATCCAACAGGCTGAGTAACTTATCAGCATGCAAAATGTGCGTTCATGACACTTTGAATATATTATCTAACAAATGCTGCATTTTAAACAGGCCTTTGTGATAATAATATTCTAGACACTGATATTAAGATGGCCATATATTCACAATCTGATTGTAGCCCTAGATATGTTTTCTAATTTAGGTTTTTCTTATTTCCAACACAAGCGATATTTTGAATTTTTGGGCAGTAATAGCTCTGATCAATGGTGAAGGTCAGAATGACAATAAATAAAAAAAAGTATTTGTTTAATCTCAGAGGGAAATTCAAATGCTGTTGTTACCCATGCAGTTTTCTAAAAAAGAGTTAGGGGTTTTCTATTGCTGATATGCTGAGGTCATGGTCTTTTGATGGCCAATATATCTATCCAATATTTTGGGCACAATTTTTATAACCAATATCTTTACATTTGTTTGCCTTTAGTGCATGCATAAATGTCCCACTAAGAGCAACAATGCATGCACACCTTTCCTGAACATAATCAGTTTTTGAACACAGAATTTTCAAAACTTTTGAAGTTTAATTTTGTAAACAGCAGAGTATTAAAATCAAACATTTAACCAACATTATTGTAACAAATCAATAAACTGACCAAGTATTTAACAGGTAAATAAAAAAATGCTGGATTAGACTTTTGTTGAGCCAAGAGACAGCATTTACTAAACAGAAGAGGTCGGCGCTTCTAAAGATGCATGTTTGTCGATGAAGACATAAAAAAATGGTAAATATTGGGCCGATATATCAGTCTATTATTATGCTGTATCACAGACTGAAGACACTCTGTTGTAATATGATAGTCTCATAAAGAGGGTACTCTGTCTGTAATTTTATTGATTTTTATGAAGAATTCTTCTTTGCGCACCACAGCAATCTCCACGATCTTCTTCATAACAGACTCAGCCTTCATCAGATTTTATAGCCTTTTGAAATCCCTGGCTCTGATGCTGCTTACCCCATCAGATGACGATTACACTCTCCACAACATACTTGTATAAGATCTGGATCTCCTTGTTGCAAACAATGAAGTACCTAAGCTCCCTCATGAAGAACCTTCTGCTCTGTCCCTTCTTCTAGTGTGGTGTCCCACTTGGGTCTTTGATTAGATACATTTCAGTCATGCTATGGGCTACCCTCAGAACACTCCTTCAAATTGGCCCAGATTGGTAAAACTTTCTAGTGCCCATTTGGGAATCCCTTGACAAAGTAGATGAGTGTGATGTCTGGGCTATGTGAAGCTTTGCTCTAATCCCTTTGTACTAGAGAAAACCCCCAAAAGCCAATTGGGCGCCCAGTCTGAATTGTTAGCAGAGGCTGTTTGAGTGCTACAATGGTTGCTTAAACTGACATTGTACAGTGGTTACATAGCTAACAACTATGGTTATGAAAAGCTAAGTAAATAAGTCAATGGTGAAAGTTACTCTACTGCACTGATCTCACTTCAGTTCTTGTACTTCGGGGGATCCATTCCTCTTCTTCACTGTCCCAAAACGAAAATATATGTAGTGTACCATTTCATCAGGTTTGAAAAATCATCTCCCTATGCTTTCGTACCTTTGATTCTGAACCAAACCATTTCCACGTTTATCCTTTGATAAGGAGGAGCATTTGAAAATAATTGTTCCTTTTTATTAGTGTGTCTCAAAATTTGTAGTGTATAATTCCTCGTACAATGCTTAGACAAATGCATTTGACTGAGTTTGGCCTCTTTGACAAGTTTTATAATAAATTGCTGTGCTTTGTGGCTAACAGTATGTTGGACAGATTTACAACATTAGGAAATTGCTGTGATACTTTGCGCAAAAATATGAAAAAGACAAAGATTTGAATAAGGATAAAATAAAATGTGCTAAACAAATTTATATGTACATTAGTGCAGGTAAAGATCGGTGCAAATCAGACAGGTGCAGAGGAACACAATATGGGTCATGTGACTGATGCAGAGGGGGTGGTGGAAACGGTCTCAGGGTTACTGTTCATGAGTCCGACTGCAGAGGGGAAATAACTGTTTTTATGACGAGAGGTTCCGGTCTGAATGCCTCCTGCCTGAGGGGAGCAGGTTAAACAGTCCGTGTCCAAGGTTAGAAGGGTCAGCTGGGATCCGCCCTGGACGCCTTAGTGTCCTGGAGAAGTACAGGTCCTGTAGAGATTGGAGTCCGCAGCCAATCACCTTCTCAGCAAAGCGCACAGCACACTGCAATCTCTCTTTGTCCCTGATGGTGGCTCCAGCGTACCAAACAGTGATGGATGTGGTGAAGATGGACTCGATGATTGCAGTGTAGAGTTACATCATCATCCATATTGGCGGGTTGAATTTCTTCAGCTCTCTCAGGAAGTAAATCTGCTGGGCCTTCTTTATGATTGAGGTATTGGTGAGCTCCCACTTTAGGTCTTGGGTGATGGGGGCACCCAGGAAGAGGAATGAGTCCACAGTGGTGATGGGGTTGTCAGTCAGGATGACTGATCACACCTCGAAATAAGAGAAGTGCCTTTATATTTCTGCAAGGAACATTCATTTCAAACTAAGACAATGGTGGAACTGAAAGTTATAACAGTTCTACTCAATCATGGGCTCAACGCACGTGAGGTGACATAACCTCACGTGAAGAGAATTTTAACAACAAAGGAAAGAAAATCATACATGGTTTTCAAAATTCTGTTATTTCCACGATTATATACTACTTCGTGGTAAAACGTGTGATGAAGAAACAAGGATTTGGTCAAACAATGATTAATATCAGTACTTTTCTTAAACCCAAGGCCCATGAGCGGTTTGAGGAACCTAAACTGGAGGCTGTGAGTGAGAACAACGTGGAGCTAGTCCAGGACATCCTCAAAGAGCTCGATCCACTCGCACACAGGAGCCAGGCGGCTGAAGAGCTCGTCCGTATCCTGAACGAACCTCACTTCCAGGTCTAGAGAACTTTGCTTTAAACTTCTTTTTTTTATATAAACGGGCTGATGTTCACTCCCAAAGATCCAAACAGACCAGTTAATGACCAACTGATTAATCTCAGCAGAGTATCACCTTCTGTTTACTGACCTTTATCATTCTGCTCGCAGTCCCTCTTGGAGACCCATGATTCTGTGGCATCCAAAAACTATGAGACCCCTCCTCCCAGCCCCTGTTCCTTCATGGACGCGGCCCTCAACAATCAGCCTGTTCCACCAGATGCGGTCAGGATGGTGGGCATCAGGAAGGTGTCCGGAGAGCACTTGGTAAGGACACACAGACACATTTCCCCAGTCAGTGAGAGGACATAAGGCACACAGTGATGCGGCTCATGCACTCAGTCTAATGAGATCCATTTATAAGATGTTAAAAGGAGAAATAATTCAGACTTATTTAGACTGGTAGGACAGGAGGGGTGTGTGGTACAGGGTTGGAGCTGACTTAGCAAAAAGGAGTACATTAACTTTGCCAGCAGCTGTGTAATCTCATTAACTATACTCAAAAATATAAATGCAACACTTTTGTTTTTGCTCCTGTTTTTTTTTTATGAGATTAACTCAAAGTTATTAAACATTTTCTACAAACACAAAATAATAATTTCTCTCTAAAAAAATGGGAGCAAAAACAAAAGTGTTGTATTTATATTTTTGTTCAGTGTATTTCCTAAATACATTCGAACCCTTACAAATCTCTTCTGTTTTTTACTAAACACATTTCATATCAGACAAAGGTAATCAGAGTTTATCTGAGTTTATGATTAAGGGAAAAAGAATAGAATATAAGAGAATAAAATATAATATAATTATCCTTTAATTGTCCCACAGGGGGAAATTTGATTGTAATAGCAGCAAAAAAAAAACAAACACATATACAAACAGAACAGGATACAGAACAGAAACACACACATTTTTTTTGCAGAATATTCAAAGCAACACGAGTCTTTTGAAAAAAATTAGAATCACAGTCAAAATGTTATAATTGCTTTGTTCCAGCAACTGCCATCTGGAATTTGCAACAACTGACAATTAGTTTTTTACATCACTGTTGGGGAATTTCATCTGACTCTTCTAAGGATAATTGTTTTAATTCAACCACAATAGAGCCAAGACCGTTTCCAGAGTTTCAAAATTACAGAGCTCCACCCAGGGGCATACCATTATGCCATTAGACTAAATGATTTACCATTCTCCCATATTCAATGGCACCTTTCCTCTGTGACGAAAGAACAATTTAGATCACTGTTGCACAATGACTGTGCTGGCATAGTTATCAGGAGTAGTAATAGCAGTTAAAAGACAGCATTTATTTATCACTATTACTATCAATAAAATTAATATTTACAGGGTGCCGCCAGCTCAAATTTAGCTCAAATTTCAGTCCCAATTAACTGTGGGTGTCGGTCTAAAATGATGTAAAAGTTTAAAGAATGAATGCTTGAGTTAACACACTGGCTCCAGCAAATCAAAATTAGTAACATAACGATGACCTATCACATCTTCAGAATACAATTTATTTTTATTTATTTTTTTACAGCGTATAAAACTCACAGACATTGATTGAATTGCCAGAACACTATAATCTACTTTACTGGCTTTAGTATCTACAAAATATCTGGTTTGAAATGAGATGGCTAAAGGAGCTAAAGAATTATGAACAAAAGGCTCAGAAAGGCTCATTCTCGTAGGCTACCTATTAAAATAAAGACAAATTATATTTTGGAGTGGGACTTAGTGTAGTTCTGAAATATCTGTGAAAAGCCTTACCTGATTCCTGCGTGGTTTCTCTCGGGTACGGATCTCTTTTTCTCAGTGATGTCTAATATCTCCTTACCTGTGAAGACCCTGCATCGTCGTCCCCACTGCTGGCCTCTTGTCCTGTGCCTCCTCCTTAACTCTGGTCTTTACTAGTGTGGCCTTAAAGGAAATGAAAAAATAGAAAATAAAATTGTGGTGTAGAATTAGGATAAGCAGTCGTGATATTACTGTGAAAATTAACGTCAAAGTCCCTCTTATACCATAGATATTTAACCTTTTTAACCTTTTAGCCAATAATATACTCTTTGCACCTGTGGAGACCCTCCCTGACCTGCTTTGTGTATTGTGGAAATAAATATTTCTTTTAAACATTTGGAACGCAGTAAAGTTCTGTACAGAAATGAAAGAGAAGTGGGTTTATTTCTAGCATAAACTAAGTAGCAAGGGAAGTAACACAGACAACATTAGTATTGTTAACCAGCTTAACATGATTGGCTTGTATTAATTGGGCTTCATTTAACTAATATTACCTGCAAGTAGAATAGAGTAGAATAATCCTTTAATTGTCCCACATGGGGACATTTGGTTGTAACAGCAGCAGAAAAACAGATGTACAAATAGAACAGGACACATAACAGAACAGAAACACACAGAATTATTACAGAAGACGGAAAAAATATTTAGATCATATACTATACAAAACAGGGTACTGTATAGTTTTTAAAGTAATTATAAATTTAGAATTTAGAAATTTTGAATGTGTGTTGAGCAGGGCAATTAAAGATTAGACTTGCAATTTTCAATAAGTTATTATATATATTCTGTTAAAAATAACGTGCGAGTTATAACAGTGTTGCTGATTTACTGCAATTTAACAGCAATCGTGTAAACATCTATGTCTGTTTGGATCAGTTTAGATTGTACAGTCTGACAGCAGCAGGGAGGAAGGACCTACGGAATCTCTCCTTCATGCATCTAGGATGCAGCAGTCTGTCACTGAAGGAGCTCTGCAGTTCAGCAACATTTCCATCCATGGGCTGGGAAACTCTGTCCATCAGAGGTGTTATTTTGGCCCTGTACAGTAACAGCATAGCTCAACTTACATCTTGCTTGAGAAACCTGTGCAACATTTTCTTTGCCTTTTTGCTGTCTGTGATTGATGGTGTCAGCCATCGACTAATGCCGTGTATCCTTAAAGTTCATTTAAAGATGGCTTGTAAAAAGCAGGTTACTGTAGATTAATAGACGGCTTTAACAGCAGAAAATAAAAATGTGGTCTTAGTGTTGTTTTTGAATTTGAATTTTTCGGTGATGTGCTGTATGAGTCATTGATTTAGCTGTGACAAAAATAAACTTTTATTTTAACTACTACAGAGGCATTAAGCGTATACTTAGCCACACCTGATATGCTGCCATTTCCCTCGTAGGGAGTGACCTTCCGAGTGGAGAACGGTGAATTGGTGATCGCTAGGATCCTTCACGGTGGCATGATCGACCAGCAAGGCCTGCTGCACGTGGGGGACATCATCAAGGAGGTGAACGGCAAGGAGGTGGGCAACGACCCCAAAGTACTCCAGGAGATGCTAAAGGAGGCGAGTGGCAGCGTGGTGCTGAAGATCCTGCCCAGCTACCAGGAGCCACACACGCCGAGACAGGTCAGTCCCCTAAAGAGAGGAACACTCTAACTAATAGAGTTTAGGAAATGTTCTCATTTGCTTAAAAGGATGCTGACATTTCCATCAGTAAGTACCACTTTCCGTCACTCTGCTGTCTGTAACCTTGTATGCTGAGCCAAGAATCATTTATCTGATTTTCGCAGTGGAGCATTGTGGAGAACTAGTTGCTGTCCATGCTCAGATTACAGGTTTGCTATAAATGTTAATGTCATATGCACCTTTATATGTACAAATTTGTATATGACATTTCAAGTCCCATGAGATGACATCTTTTGTGAATTGGTGCTTTATAAATAAATTTAATTGAATTATTGTCTATTTTTCTCTTGAATCTCACATTTATTTTGTTTTATTTAAAAAAAAAAATTGCTAGAAATTACTATCTGACGGTTACACTCATCATTCCCATTTGGCAACTACCGGGTCCTGGAACTGGTCAAGCTGCCATCCAGTAAGAATTCAGTGATTCTGTCCACTAATGCTTAACCTAAAGAATGAAAAGATGAGGTAAATAAGAGCTTGTGATAGAAAAGAAGCATTTGGTTTTTAGAGGCCATTTTAATTGCTTGTTTTGAAGAACATGCATCCTATTCCGTCCCCTTTTTACAGTCATGAGCGTGTCCAGATTTTATTTCTTCCTCACCTTCATTTTGTCATTTGATTCATTCTAGAAACAAAAGTATTAACACAGTTAGTGCTCGTTTACATACTCTTGTCACCATCTTGAATCTGTCCATCTGTCAGCTTTCAGTGACCTTTGCGGTGTCTGCGGAGACAATGGCTCTTGCCGCATCCTGCTATAGCTAGACGTCGTGCACTTTGATCGTCTGAAATCTGCAGTCGTGCAGTGTGACACATCTCCAGTGTTCGGTGGAGCTGGCACAGTGTGGCATGAAGCAGGCTTTTTAGACGGCCGAGGAACGCACATATGATGCCGGCTTAAAACTTTTGCACAGTGCTGTAAACGCAGAATGTTTACGGCCATTTTGTTTTCAAAAGGAAATGCATCAAACTTTAAAGGGGGGGTGGCATGTGAAAGCCACTTTTTAAACCTTTTCATTAAAACACTCCCAAAGTGTTTCTTAGGGTAATTTATGTATATTTGAGTAATCTTTTAAAACGCTCATTGTCGCCATTTTGAGCGCTGAATGCCAGATTCCTCCTGGCTACGCTCTCACCTCCGTGCAACGGCCCTACATTTTGATTACCGCCCACATCTCTCCACAGCCCTCCCTCCCCAGCTGCCCAAACACAAAAGCAGAACGTAGTCAACAGCAATCAGCTATCACCTGTGGAAATCAGTATATACCTAGTTATTTTTTCATAATTGCGCAATGCCTTCTTGGGGGGAAAAAGTCAGCACACCGAAGATACTACAGTACTGCATCAGCATGACATGGAGGAAATACTGATAAACACTGTGCCAATCACCCCAAGCTATATGACACCAACTGTTTTCTATACAGAGACAGGATTAAAAGAAATAAACATTATAAAGAGGTTAAACCGTGTAGACAGGAAAGCTCTTAAGAGGTTTGTGAGTGGCACTTAAAAGAGCTGCTGTGGCTGAAATTGAACCGCTCTCTCCGTCGAGAAGTGATGCACGAACAGCTTCCTCACCCGGACAGCCTCTCTGGAGCAGTAAACTTGACCCAGGCTTGTCTCCACCACAGCACGTCCCGCACCGCTCACATACTATATTATACACTTTTACTAACCGCAGACAGATGAACAGACGCACAGCATTGCAGTTGGGGTCTCGGCGGGCGATGCTTGGACAACAACTAATATCAAGAATTCTATTTCAATCAGTCTGTGAGCTACAGATCTGCTGCAGATAGATGTGATGGCTTGACAATGTCAGCATTTTCAGAATTGTTTGTTAATGTGCTTCAGAGAAGGAAAGGGGTTAAACATAATAAAAAACATAACATGTAAAAAGACAGTGGGGAGCATTCTTGGAAATATTCATTTTACTCTAAAAGTAGAACGAATGTTAAGAACATTTTCAGGAAGCAGTGAAGGTTCACAAAAATGAAACATTAGTCATTATTTCAAAAATCCTCTCGTAAAGTAAGTTTATTTTGTTTCTCAACTACTTTTTTTTATGCAAGCACCACTGATTGTTTCCTGCAACAATTCTTTGGTCCTGCAGCTTTTGGAAGTGCTGCATGCTGTGGAAATGACATAAAGCATAGAATCGAATAAATTCAGAGCTGGGGAGGCTGTTAAAGAACCTGTTAAAACTGGAGACCACCACTGACCCGACACAAAGCTATAAAGCTGCAGCAGTAAGTGATCCAGCAATCGACTGTAATACCATGCTCACAGCTGTGGCTTTTTGACACTCTTTACAAGGTTTGGCAGGTTTCCTCCGTACATATTGTCTTTTTGCTGCCCAAGGTCAATGTGCTAACCTTTTGCCCCCTCACTATGATCTGAAAGCATTCGTAAAATGCTCCGTCACTTGTTGTAATCTCACAGTTAGGAGCCGTGTAGATGGAATCAGTGAGGACCTCCAGAAAGTTTCCTCTAAATATGATTCATCTCTGTCCAGATCAGCCCCCCGCTTGATGATCACAGAGGGACTAATCTATACTGACGCCTCAAACAGCCTCCAGGACACTGTTGTTGGGTCTGTGAGAACTGCTGGGGTTTTTATGTTCTTGCATCAGTTCCGTAAAAGAAAAAAAAAAATCTGTCATCAAGTGCAGTGGGAGGGGATGGTTACCATGGCTACAGATTTTGTCTCTCCTTTTATTACTCTATTGTTCCCTCTGTTTTTCTTCTTGATTCAACTGTGTTTGATTTCGGTATATTTATAGCTATACAGCATTTCATATCAAATGTTGTGTTTTACAAGACAAATAGGTCTAAATATCCAGTCAATAGAATCTAAATCAGTTCATAGTAAGTTTCAGAGCCAGCTTCATTTAATCCAGATAAGTAATATTCGAAACACAATGTAAGAAAAGTTTGGTTTATTATTTCCTTCCGAACAGTAAGAAATGATCTAAAGGACCCTAGGTGACCGCATCAAGTAATAGTTTTTCAGTAATTCCTCTTCCTAAAGCTTGGTTCTAACTGCGCTACTAATGTCTGTCTTCGAAAAAATATTTAATCCGAGGAAATATCTGGTGGTGAGCATCAATGTGTGATCCATCAGCATGAACGCTGCCTAGGAAATGGTGATTTAAAAATGTTCTCCAATCAAAGGCAATTTATGGCAAATATCAAGTAGTGCCAAAACAAATCTGGAGAAATAATGCAACATGACAGCTGCTGCAACATGTCTGATTCTTTGCCCTACTAGTGTTGGAGTCCAGTAACCATCTTTCAAGTTCAAACTACACCTTAGTTCTTGGTTTTATGAGTGCAATTTCAAATCACATATGGTTAGTCTAAGTCAAGTTGTTATAATAAGAGAGCAGTTTGTTGATTTACAGACTGGAATAGTTGCAGCCATACATGGTTTACTTTTAATAAAGAAATAGTACTAAATGTCCTCACGCTATCACCAAGCTAACACCGTAGCATGTGCTAAATAAAAGTACATGATTAAAGAAATACTCTGTATCTTTGTGTGTATTTGCCCTTTATCGCCATCTCAAAGCTTGCTGTGTTACGTTATGTCTTAAAACCAAATCTCTTTGGAGCACATCTGAAGAGGCAAGTGTACTGACAGTTTTAAATGCTCACTAGCCAGGGAGCACGGTGGCGCAGCTCACCTCACAGCTAGAAGGTCCTGGGTTCGATTCCCGCCGGGGACGCTCTGGGTGCTGAGGGTGTGTCTGTTCCTCCATATCATCAGCACCCACACCCTGGGTGGGGTTGGTGAAAGGGCCTTTCTGTGTGGAGTTTGAATTTTCTCCCCGTGTTCCCTTGAGTAGCTTTGTGGGAGTAGCTATGTAAGCTACTCCCACAAAAACATGCACTAGTTCTGGGCTGTACAGTGCCCCCTCCTGGCTGACCGGGGCGCCTGAGGGATTGGGGAGGATCTGGCTGGAATAACGTGATCCTTCCACGCGCTACGTCCAGCTGGGGAATCTCCACCCCCTCAGGTGAAAAGAAGGGTTCATCACTCCTCAAAGAATGAAGGAGTCTTGACCCCATTGTAGCGCCCTCCTGGGGTTTGCGGAAGGAGAGTAATGCCCAGGACTAGACTGAGAGACGGACACTGGGAGATAATGGGAAAAAAAAACGTGGGATAAAAAATAATAAAAATTAAAAAAAGCTCACTAGCCAACACAACAAAAAACATCATACCAATTTCAGTTGGTAAACCGTCCGTACCAAGCAGTAATGTTGAGCAATGAGGTACAGTATTAAAATAAGCCTTAAAACTGTGGGTTTAATTACTGTATATTTGTTTGGTAGCGTGTGCCGTAATGCCATAAAGCTAAACTCAGTCGTACGTCTGGGATGCGTCCTAGGAGAGAAAAGCAGGATGCTGCCAGGCAATGACAGTTCCGAAAAATTACAATAATTAATGCAGATGTGCTGCCAAAACGTTTTGAAAACACTTTTTTAAGGAATAAAAGTTCTGGAGATTGTCTCTAAAATAAAGACGAAAACAAGACAGAGGCACCCTCACACTTAAAACGGTTTTGGGAAGTTATGAAATGTGTCCAGTAATCTGACCTAACATAGCAAATTAACATTATCATCAGCTACATTCTAAATCCAACAATAATAATTTATCGTATCAGAGTCCAGATGCAAGTCCTTGGCATGCCGCTCGAGTCCATTCACGAGTCCCTAACTGCCTCTCAAGTCAGGACTTGAGTCAGAGTCAGCACTTGAGTACTTCATCCCTTTTCCCTACCATGAGTGCTTCTTCCTCTGTCTTCTTTTCACCATCTTTTCACACTATTAATAGGCCTACTAATGGCTGATTTTTCCCCCCCAGTAATTCATGGACTGACATGTCGATTAAACCTTTATGACCAGATTTTATACCATTGTGCAATCTGGCAATTAGTTACTTTCTTTTAAAAATGGCACGATGTGAAATCCTGTTCAATTCTACAAAACATATTAAAGGTGATTTGGGAAAAATAACCCACTGTGTTCAAAAAAGAAAAAGCCTCCAGTATAAACAGCCTCACTAAGAGCACTGGTCCAGGCATACTTTTTATGGAGGAAAAAGAATCGAAGATGAAAAATGGGGTTAATATCATCAATAGCTACATCCAGGAAAGAAACACATAGGGGAAGGCATTTTTTCTACACAAAAGAAAGGTGAAAACTTAACACTCTGCCTGCTTCGCTCTGTCTGAAAGATTGTCCGTCTTGTTTCTTAGTCCTGATGAGTGTTTATTGATGCTCACCTATAGTCCCTCCACCACACATTAAATAATCATGTTAGTCTATAGTTTTGCTCTAATATATACTGGAGCACATTCATTTTCCAGTTCTCGCCTTTTCTCTTCCAGGCCTTTGTGAAGTGCCACTTCAATTACGACCCCACTCACGATAACCTGATACCCTGCAAGGAGGCAGGCCTCAGCTTCACAAGTGGAGACATTTTGCAGATCTTTAACCAGGAAGACCTTAACTGGTGGCAGGTGAGTTCAGCTGGCATCAGATATATGTCCTTTCTTTTTCTCTCTCTCTCTGTAGCTCAAGCTGTGTTTCTGTTTTACCTCCCAGGCCTGTCACATAGAGGGAGGCAGCGCAGGGCTCATTCCAAGCCAGCTTCTTGAGGAGAAGAGGAAAGCGTTTGTGAAGAGGGACATGGAGCTCACAACCACAGGTAGTCCTCAAATTTAGGGAGGTTTCACACAGGCTTCTCATTACACATTCCCCATCAGACATCTGTTCCTCTAAATATCATACAAGCATTTCATCTAATTTCACTTCCCCTGCCGATAGCCACAGCAAAGCAGCTTTTGGGTGTCAGAAAGAGCGTTGCGGCTCAATCTGCTTGTTATTAAGCAGCAGGGTCTGACATTCACAAACTCTCCGCACCAAGAAGGGGGATTGATTCGGGAGAGGCAATATGAGCCCCATAAACAAAAACAGAATCAATACAGATCGCTGTGCACATGAAAGACGCAGGGGGAGGAGGCCTTATGTGTTCAGATCCGCAGTAGGAAAGGTTTTCAGTAGCAAACAAAGCAGACTGTGAGTCATTGCAGGCCCAGTGCCCTTCACTTGTTGAGGAGAGGACAATGACGATTTAAACGTACCGTCCTCTGAGCCACAGAAGGACACAGCTGTCTCCCAGCACATCTTCCTCTTATTCTGAGAACAAAGTCAGAATTCCAATTTTGAAGCAGAGAATTTTGTGAGTACCCGCATCAAATCACATGGTCATTAATTTGCTCATTTAGCTGGTAAAAGCAGAATTAAAGCCAGCCTGAGCTCATGTTTCCTTGACCAGATAGTCTGCTAAACTGAACAGAAGGTTAACAGCTTGCCAAGTCACAGGTGCTTTCTGGCACCAACCAGGATGCATAGTCTGGTTAGTGTTTGGTGCACAGTGCCATCTAGTGGGGAAATCTTGTGAATTTATAACATATACATCATTTCAACATTGATTTTGTTTAAAGATGACTGCAGGTTAATGTTTTCTCTCTGTTTCAGGTCCCTTGTGTGCAGGAATGGGTGGTAAGAAGAAAAAAAAGATGATGTATTTAACCACTAAGAATGCAGGTAAAAGGAGGAGTACAGTATCTTAACATTAAGTTTCTAGGGGTGTAACGGTACATGTATTTGTAGTCATTTTTTCCTCGGTATGGCCTTCTTGGCTCGGAATGTACATCGACCGAATAAATCCAGCTGTTTTCTACCTGAGCACATGTTTATATGCCGTGCTCAAAGTGCAGTGCAACATTCAACTTTAAAAAGTGAAACTACAACAAATGTTAAAGAATTCCCAGCTATCACTAAACTCTGCTATTTAGGCACATTGATGGTTTCTCATGCAGCTACAATAATAATAAACTTTTTCAGTGAATACATCTTTAAACAGCAATAAGGTTCATGACACACTCTGGAGCGACCTGAATGGCTCATCTGAACCAATGTCAAGCTGAATGGAAACATCCCTGATATTAGAGAAAAACCAGCCATTGTCCAGATGGCTACCAATATCATCCAGACAGACGGAATTCCTAATTTTGTGTAAAATGGTGAAAATCCTGTTTATTAGGAGGGATTTTACGTCTGTCCATGCTGCTCAAGTACAGCTTGGAGACTATTTATACAAAACATAAAAACAACACCGAAGTGATATATAAGTTTAGTGATATAATTTGTTTTTTTTCTCAGATATTAGCTATTTTTGATTTGAGGATTTTGATTTGACTTTTGATTTGAGCTATTTTTTATGAACTACTATTTAAACATTTCTAAAAACTAACAAGTGATTATATTGTTTTTCTTCTCTGGCTATGTCTGCTTGTACTATTGTACATATGAGTCAACTTTTTACATTTATAGAGCATGATAAAATCCTCTTTTTTTTTCAAAAATGTATATATATAATGACTTTAGGTGAGCGATCAGACAAAGTGCAGCCCAAAAGACTCCTATGATGAACGACAGCATTGGACAAAGTGTTCCCTCGCCCAGACGCGGGTCACCGGGGCCCGAAGAGGCAACATGGGTCCCCCCTCCCATGAGCTCACCACCTGTGGAAAGGGCGTAGGGGTCGGGTGCAGTGTAAGATGGGCAGTGGCTGAAGGCGGGGACCTTGGCGGTCCGATCCTCGGCTGCAGAAGCTGGCTCTTGGGACGTGGAACGTCACTTCTCTGGTGGGGAAAGAGCTGGAGTTGGTGTGCGAGGTTGAGAGGTTCCGACTGGACATCGTAGGCCTTACCTTGACGCATGGCTCTGGCTCTGGAACCCGTCTCCTCGAGAGGGGTTGGAATCTCTTCCACTCTGGAGTTGCTCCCGGTGAGAGGCGCCAGGCTGGGGTGGGCATACTTGTTGCCCCCCATCTCGGCGCCTGTACGTTGAGGTCTACCCCGCTGAATGAGAGGGTAGCCTCCCTCCGCCTACGGGTGGGGGGACGGGTCCTGACTATTGTTTTTGCTTATGCACCAAACAGTAGCTCAGATTACCCACCCTTCTTGGGGTCCTTGGAGGGGGTACTGGAGAGTGCTCCTTCTGGGGGCTCCCTCATTCTGCTGGGAGACTTCAACGCTCAAGTGGGCAATGACAGTGAGACCTGGAGAGGCGTGGTTGGGCGGTATGGCCCCCCCGATCTGAACCCGAGCGGTGTTTTGTTATTGGACTTCTGTGCTCATCATAGATTGTCCATAACGAACACGTTGTTCAAGCATAAGGGTGTTCATGTGTGCACTTGGCACCAGGACACCCTAGGCCGCAGCTCGATGATCAACCTGGTTGTCGTTTCATCGGACCTGAGGCCGCATATTTTGGACACTCGGGTGAAGAGAGGGGCGGAGCTATCCACCGACCACTACCTGGTGGTGAGTCGGCTCCGGTGGTGGGGGAGAACGCCGGACAGACCTGGCAGGCCCAAACGTGTTGTGAGGGTCTGCTGGGAACGTCTGGCAGAGTCTCCTGTCAGAAAGAGTTTTAACTCTCACCTCCGGCAGAACTTCGAACACGTCCCGGGGGAGGCTGGGGATATTGAGTCCGAGTCGGCCATGTTCCGTGCCTCCATTGTCGAAGCGGCTGACTGTAGTGGCCGTAACGTAGTCAGTGCCTGTCGCGGCGGCAACCCTCGAACCCGCTGGTGGACACCAGCGGTGAGGGATGCTTTCAAGCTGAAGAAGGAGTCCTATCCGGCCTTTTTGGCCTGTGGGACTCCGGAAGCAGCTGATAGGTACCAGCAGTCCAAGCGGAGTGCGGCTCTGATGGTCGCTGAGGCAAAAACTCTACCGTGGGAGGAGTTTGGAGAGAACATGGAGAACGACTTCCTTGTGGCTTTGAAGCGATTCTGGTCCACCATCCGGCGTCTCAGAGGGGGGAAGCGGTCTGCCACCAATACTGTTCACAGTTAAGAGTTAGTTGTGTGATGTGCTGCTGACCTCGACACGGGACGTTTTGTGTCGGTGGATGGAATACTTCGAAAACCTCCTCAATCCGACCGACACACCTTCCTGTTTGGAAGCAAAGTCTGGGGACTTTGGGACGGGCTCTCCAATCTCGGGTGCTGAAGTCGCCGAGGTTATTAAAATGCTCCTCGGTGGCAAGGCACCAGGTGTGGATGAGATTTGCCTGGAGTTCCTCAAGCTGTAGGGTTGTGTTGGTTAACGCGACTCTGCAGTATTGCATGGACATCGGGGGCAGTTCCCTTGGATTGGCAGACCGGGGTGGTGGTCCCCCTCTTTAAAAAGGGGGACCACAGAGTGTGTTCCAACTATAGGGGGATCACACTTCTGAGCCTCCCTGGTAAGGTCTATTCGGGGGTTCTGGAGAGGAGGGTCCGACGGATAGTCGAACCTCGGATTCAGGAGGAACAATGCGATTTTCCGTCCTGGCAGTGGAACACTGGATCAGCTCTACACCCTCAGCAGGGTCCTGGAGGGTTCGTGGGAGTTCGCCCAACCGGTCTACATGTGTTTTGTGGACTTGGAGAAGGCGTGGGGGGTACTCCGTGAGTATGGGCTACCAGGCCCTTTAATACGGGCTGTATGGTCCCTGTACGACCGGTATCAGAGTTTGATTCGCATTGCCGGCAGTAACTCGGACTCGTTCCCGGTGAGAGTTGGACTCCGCCAAGCTTGCCCTCTGTCACTGATCCTGTTCATAACATTTATAGACAGGATTTCTAGGCGCAGCCAAGGTGTTGAGTGGGTCCGTTTTGGGGACCTCAGGATCGGGTCTCTGCTTTTCGCAGATGAGTGTGAAGCGGCTGGGATGAGGATCAAGTCCGAGACCATGGTCTTTGGCCGGAAAAGGGTAGGGTGCCTTCTCCTGGTCGGGGATGGGGTCCTTCCTCAAGTGGAGGAGTTTACATACCTGGGGATCTTATTCACGAACGAGGGGAAAAATGGACCGGGAGATCGATGGACGGATTGGTAAAGCGTTTGCAGTTATGCGGGCGCTGTACCGGTCTGTTGTGGTGAAGAGAGAGCTGAGCCGAAAGGCGAAGCTCTCGATTTATCGGTCAATCGACGATTTTACTAAGGTTCAAAACACATGTGAACGCTTTCCTACCCCCCGACATGTATCTGATCTCATCTCTCACATATGGGAGCGCCGCTCGGTGGCTGCATGCCCAACAGTGACCTGGATCTGTTTGTTGTTGTTGTTGTTTGTAATGGTCTTGGACAGTTTGTACTGTAAACTGCATTTTGTTGTTACTCTGGTTCAATGACAATAAAGGCATCATCATAGCAATAATTGTGATTTATGTGTACCGTTACACTCCTATTAGTTTCAGATGTGAATGAAATGTTTTCTTCCAGAATGTTCTAGTTTATCCTAAGGTTTGTTTCCTATTTCAATATTTATTTATTTATTTTTCAGAATTTGATCGGCATGAGCTGCGGATATATGAAGAGGTTGCCAAAGTCCCGCCCTTCAGGAGGAAGACGCTCGTTCTGATTGGAGCACAGGGGGTGGGACGACGCAGTTTGAAGAACAAGCTGCTGGTGTCAGATCCCCAACGCTATGGGACAACTACACCATGTGAGAGACTACAAAAAGCAGTTCTTGGCCACAATGTTTGATAAATTTGTTTAACGTGTTCTCATTTGATCCATTTTTATTTGCTTTGTTGAAATTATTGCTCATTGTTCTTTTTAAAATAGCCCAAGATCAGTCAGAATAAATGGAGATCATTTTTGGGCTTGACATTTTCTAATCTTTTAGAATGTCAATTGGATAGTTTGACTAGGTTTTGGTGGCTAGTATGATACAATATGTTCAATCAAAATCTGCAATGTAGTTCTAGTGTGGGCAATTTTACAATTACAAGTTACTTTTTAGATGTAATATTTGGTAGGCAGACAATTATTTGTGAAGCCCCATGCATTAAAACTCTTTCAACCTTGTATGCCCAACCCTGGTATAGATCTTCCTTATTGCTGGGGAGAAAGGAACTGTGAAAGGAACTAAGGTGGAAAATGTGGGTAGATCATGTTGGAATCTTAGCCTATTCTACTCTTACACTTTAAAACTCGGCTGCTATTAATATTAAGGTTATTAAAGGTTAATAAACTCTTAAGCCTAGTTTATACTTCTCCGTCTACGTCAAACGACATTACAATCGACATTATCCATGGCAGACCCGCCATGAAAAGTTAGCACCCACCCCTCTGCTATTCCCTGTTTGGGAATTGCTTCGCAACACAGACCTGCTTGGCCTGCCTCCCCTGGCAAGCAAGCAATAAACCTCTTGACTCAGAATAACTGTCTCAACCATTTAAACTAAATTCAAAAAGTCACCCAGTGTTTTTTCTAGAGTTTATATGTTAATTAAGCTTAAGCATCTGTTAGCAAAGAATGCTGCTTATCATGGTTATTCATGATGATTAACAATAAAATCACAATACCTGTAATAATAATATAATAATATTATCCTGTAGCCCTAATTCCGACCAAGCAATATGCTCTCATTCTGTATTAGCCCTGGCTGTATGTTCAAGATGAACTTCTGCCACAGTCCCAGGTCTCACACTACCTGTAACATGTTCTGTTGTGCATCATCCCATCTATGTTCATCTGTTGTCCGGCATTCTCACACAGAATACATTTGAAAAACCTTCTTTGCATTTTCAGTATGTTCTCTGCAGTCTGTGTTTCCACCAGGTTAACCCTGCTATATGCTGGACCAGCTTGAAGATAACTGTCCTCCGTCTCTGTGTTTGCATGTATCTCCTTCACACAGTCACCTCCAGGAAGCCGAAGGTGGACGAGAGAGACGGTCAGATGTACGGTTTCATGTCACGGAGCGAGATGGAGTGTGACATCAAAAGCGGGCGTTTCCTGGAGCACGGCGAGTACGACGGTAACCTGTACGGCACAAAGATCAACTCCATACACGAGGTGATCGAAACAGGAAAGATCTGCATTCTGGATGTCAACCCACAGGTGGAGTTAATTTTTATTAATCAGTTCTCACACATCAACTATAACCTGTAGTTACATCAATCAGAGCACATCTTTAAGATTTATCTGAAATAATTCATTAGAATCAGCTGTAAAAAGACACTTTTGTTCTTATAAATGGTGGAGTGCTGATGGTTAGGTTGGAGGTTTTAACTGTGTGTTGATACAAATGTATTCTCACTGTGCCTATGTTTCCCCTTGAAGGCCCTGAAAGTGCTGCGGACGTCTGAATTCCTGCCCTACGTCGTGTTCATTGAAGCCCCGGACTTTGAGGTCCTCAAAGCGATGAATAGGTCAGCAATTGAATCGGGAGTGGTCACAAAACAAATGACGGTGAGTGTTTGGAGGTGTTTGGTTTGGTGCTCATTTGGAATCATTTCTCGATTGATCCATCATTCCCAGTGATCATTTGTCCTCTGAAAAACGCTATTTCATTTATCTGTTATTACAAAAGATTTGACAACATTTTGTACTTCAAGTAAAGACCTGTCTAAACTCAGGTGCTGAAAAACAGTGGTTGCTGATTTTTATTTATTTATTTATTTTTGCCTCTGGGTCAAGATTACCCAATTGTTTCTTCCTGGATCTGTTGGTTCAGATACTTATGTTGTCTGGGTTTGTAACCTTAGTGAGCCTTCAGAATAAAAATTAAGTTAATCCAAAATATATTTTTCTTTCTTTATTAACCTGGTGAGGTGAAGAAACTTGGATAAAGATATACTTTAGTTTGAAAACTGTGAAAGACTTTTAAAACCAGAGTGATTTGAAATAGCAGTACAGACAGCCACTTAATGACAAGAGTCAAACTCTGCTGCCTTAAAGGCGAACACACAGACACATCTACTACTGTAGACTGCAGGGAGTGGTCTGTGAACACACAGTGGAGTCTGGAGGAAAACAGTTGTATGTTCTGTTAAAACATGAGACAAAAGCACCAACAATGATGATTCAAATTCAAAACTTCTTTATTGATCCCAGAGGGAAATTCTGTCTTTATAGTCAGTTTACCTAAGCAGTTCAAAGACAACACATCTAATGTTGAATTAGATTAAATTAAATTGTTTCTATTGACAATATGACTAATCTCTCGATGAGTACTAAAATAGTGCATCAGGTTGCTTCAACAAGTCTGGTGTGACACAATCAAAAACTTAAAGGTACAGGGATGGACTGACAAGCTCTAGTTGAGAAAAATCGCTGTTTTACAAAGTGAAAATGGAAGTGGGGTGGGTAGAGATTGCAGGAGCTGGGTTCAAACTGTTCATACCGTATACTGCAAGCCCTTCAGGTAACACAGGTGTAGTGGTTGCAGGTAACATGAGGTAACGACTTAGTCAGTAGCTGCGTTTACATGGACACAAGTAATCGGATTAAAGGCCTGATCAGAATAAAAATGCTTGATGTAAACATGCCATTGGAGGAGCGTCACGGTCTCTGCGGCGCTTTGTGAGCTTTGGCTCCGTCAACTTTTCAAGCTTCTCCTGCGTTTCAAGCTTCAAAGCACATAACGCTAGCAACGCAGAAGTTCGGGTTGTTGAACTTTTGACAGTCCCAACGCTCTTGACGCAGTACGGCAACCAATCAGAGCGTCTCACTGTAATGACGTTGCCCGACGTCGGCGCTGCCTAGCCAACCACGATCCGCGAGTGTTTAAAACATCCAGCAGAGAAAGGCCTGAGCCTTTGCAAGCTTTAGCTTAAAAATGCATCTTCTGTGTACAGTATATGCGTCGAACTAGTCGCTTTATGAGCGCTGCTTAACGCTGACAAAGCTCGCGGTCTGAACGCCCCATTATTCAAAATGTAGGTCATTACTGCGCATGTCTGTTACGTCATTCATTGACGTATCTTATGTTTGTGTTGACGAAAGCTGGATGAAAGCATATGTACAAAACAAAACTGAAAAAGTTTATACTTTTGGCTTGTAAATGTAAAATTATTTCCAGAAAAAAAAGCACGTTAAGAAGATTGTACCGCTCCATTTTAAATGAACGCAGCCATGTTTGTTTCCAACAGACGTCTGCTGATTCTTCTTCTACTGCCGTTTCCAGTAAGTCAGATAGTTCTGTGCATGTCAAAATGATTTAATCCGATCGAACGGGTCATAATCGGATAGATGTACATGGGGGCCATGTACACGGTCAGATTCTAATTCGATCAATGATCAGATTAAACACATTTTGCACAAATACGCAGCTAGTGGTCTTGAATTGTAACATGAAACTTTATTATTCAAACATTGATTAGTATAGTTAAAAGTTTTCTGTTGCGTTGTTGTATTCACGGGGGTTAGGAACCACAACTGCCTGCAAGTCCTGTAGGTAAAACCCACAAATGCTTGAGTCCTCCCTCTAAAATTGCTTATAACTGCCTTTTTTGATAATTCACACACGTATTAACTAGCATTATACATTAGTGTGAAAACTTGTTTGCCCCCTTCCTGATTACTAATTTTTCAGATCAAAAAATTTTTTTTAAATATCAGTCAAAAACAACACAAGTAAACACATTATGCGGTTTTTAAAAGAAGGTCTTTATTAAAGGAGAAAAAGAATCCCAACCTACGTGGCCATATGTGACAGTGACTGCCTCCTCCCCGTTAAAACATACGGGTGGTTTATCACACCTGAGTTCAATTTCTCCAGCAACAACCAAGCATGATTACTGGCACACCTGTTCTCAATCAAGAAATCATTTAAATCAGACCTGCCTGACAAAGTGGGCAGAGTAGCCAAAGGTTTTACTCGAGTAAAAGTTGCACTACTTCAGCATATTTTCACTCAAGTAAAAAGTACAAAGTAGTAATGCAAAAAATACTCAAGTAAGATTAAAAAAGTATTTGGTAAAAACGCTACTCAAGTATTGAGTAATTGAGTATTCGTTCTGAGATCACAGCATATGATGTAGTATTTAAAAAAAATATGTAATTGGACAAAAATGTAATGGTCTAAGCAGGTCCTAAAGAGTAAAATAAAAATAAATTACTTGTTTGAAAATAACAAATTTAACTAGATGAAAAAATTCTTTTAAATATTTTTTTTTTCAAAGTAAAACTAATAAAACCACTACTTACAGTAGGTAATTGGACCACGGTTATATTAGACCAGGGTGAGGTTGACATCTAAACAGCCTTAGCAGATAGAAAATAATGTTCAAAAGATTATATGTGTGTACAAACAAATGGTCTCACTTAGTAAAAGTAAACTATACAGTCTTGTAGAACTAACCTCTAAAGTAATAAAAAAAGGCCACTTAAGTAAATGTAACTGAGTAATTGTAACTAGTTTCTTCCCAATTCTGCAAAGTGAAATAGACCAAAAAATCCTCAACAGTCAGACATCATGCTGAGATCCAAAGAAAGTTAGGAAAATGAGAAAGAAAGTCATTGAGATCTATCAGTCTGGAAAATGTTCTGAAGCAATTTCTCAAGCTTTGGGACTCCACAGTGAGAGCCGTCATCAACAGATGGAGAAAAGATGGAACACTGGTGAACCTTCCCAAGAATGCTGACGGAAATGACCTCAACGCAGCGATGGCTCGTCCAAAAAGTCTAAAAATGACCCCACAGAGACATCCAGAGAACTTCAGGCTTCACTTGCCTCAGTTAAGGTCAGAGGTCAGGACTCTACCATAACGAAACAAAATGGGACGAAAAGAACACGAAAAGAACAGTAGGGCAAAAACAACATTAAGGCTCGTCTTAATGTTGTCTTAAGTCTTAATTTAGCCTGAGAACATCTGGATGATCCTCAAGACTTCTGGGAAAATCCTCTTTGCACTGACAAGGCAAAAATGTGACTTTTTGGAAGGTGTGTGTCTCATTACATCTGGCATGAAAGTAACACCACTTTTCAGAAAGAAATCATAGTAACAGTAAAGTATGTTGGTGGGCTGTTTTGCTGCTTAAGGACCTGGAAGACTTGCTGTGACAAATGGAAGATGATGCTTGCCAAAAGTCTGAAATAAATCTGGCTAACAATTGGAATTTATGTTCAATAGAAAAATATGCAATCAGTCGAAGCCACAAGTTCTTAAAATGTTGATAATCTCCTACTGTACTCTGTTCTTTCATCCATGTTACTTTCCTTAATGAATGCTCCCAGCCATCATATAAAACTCTAACAATGTGTCCACACTTAACGCGATAGGAGCGACACACCCCACAATTATTGCCTTGTTCTGACTGAAATCTGACTTTTGAAATACATGTATACACCTTAAACCTAAATAAATTGAACTGAACTGGAGTTGGAGAAATCAATCTAAACTACTCAGATAATGAGATTGGAAAATAAAATTTAATCAGTAGTAGCCGAGCTTTTGGCAGCCTGGGAACCCTCCCATCGGGAAGTGAGGAGACAAAAGAGGGAACAGCAATAACAGACCAAGCAGCAATGAGCGTAACACAATCAAACAGTGCAGTACTTACAAAATGTACTGTGCTGCAGCATTGCTGTCGTTCATATCTTTGCTCATTGTGCATATCCCAATTTTACTCCATCTTATTCACTGACTTTAGCATTTGTTTAGTATCTGTGTGCCTGTAGTCCAAGGGGAGAATGTCAGTGTGAAAACACTTATGTCACCACCTGCCATTGGGGAGTGGAATGCACCTCATTCAATGATGGGATTTTCTGAGTGACATGTAAACCATTGGTCCCATTACTGCCAAAAGCTTGATTTAGGTGTACATTGTCAGAGACAAAATCTCTGGTTCCTTTATTAACCAATAATATTCCTTACTAGAAGCAGACTGACCAGCCAGAAGTTCAGAATATGAAGTTTTTACTTGCATCAAGGACACAAGGAGTGGTCGGTTTGATGTCCACAGACTCACTGAAGGATAAGGTTCACACAGCACATATTTAAACAGTACAGTGGCTTTCTCCTCCTCCCACGCTTTCTTGTCCTGCTCTTCCTGGTGGCGATAAAGTTTAATGACACATGTCTCCTGTCCCATGCAGGAGAGCACAGAGCAACTGCACAGATCAATAATATTCTGCATACACTACTCATTCAAAGTACAAAAACCAAATAAATGATGAAATGCAATAAATATGTTAAGAGTTCTTCTTAAGTGCATATACATGTACTGACTGTTGTTCTGTCCAATCTGCTCTCTGACAGGACTCTGAACTAAAGAGGACGGTAGATGAGAGTGAGCGCATAAAGAGGGCCTATGGACATTACTTTGATATTTGCATCGTGAATGACGGTTTGGAGGCGGCTTTCCGAAGCCTGCGGCTGGCGCTGGAGAAGCTCTCCATGGAGCATCAGTGGGTGCCGGTCAGCTGGGTGTTCTGAGCATCGTCTGCAACAGGACGTTACGAAATTGAGGGAGCTGTGACCTCAACACGAGTGACCATCCTCATGTAGAGCGTTTTTGTACAAACTAAGTGTTCCTCTGTTGACCCTAATGTCAAGTTGTGATTAATTTGTCAAAAGTGGGTGTTTGTTGGGGAGGCTTTAGAGCTGTTGATGAGGTGTAGTGCAATGGTGAGATCGTATAAACAGTTGGACAATTATTTGGCAGGACAGTTACAGTTAGCCTTCACACATCTTAAATACTTTATGTAGTGTAATGTTTACATTGGTTCTGTAGGAAGGATTGAAGAAAGCTACCAAATGTCACATTTGTGTTGAAAAACATAATATTTTGCTATTTGATCACATGGTATGATTGTACAGGTTCAGAAAAAAAAATCTCTGAAAGGCAATAGTTACTAAGATATACATGCAATACAGTTACTGAGCCACGTTAGAGTGAACACACATTTCTGCTTTGGGAACACAGCAAAGAAATTCACTAAACTGATCACTCTATTGCAACTTAGTGTTTCTATTCGATTTTTTCTTTGTAGCATCAGTAACAATCAAACACTTAGACCCCCAAGAATAATAATCTTTAGTAGCCCAGATGCGTTGTATGTATTGTTTAATGAAGGAAAAATAAATCACCTTAGTGATTATTTCGTGGACTCTTGATGAAAGAAATTTTTTGTCACTTTTTGATGTACAAGCAGTAAAAAGGTTACCAGTGGCTTCAAATTCATGTTTACTTTTGCCTTAATACGTTTCAAAAGCCAAGGAAACTATTTTTCGTCATGAAACCTTTCACTTCTTTAGTGTACGTTACTTAGGAAAAATATAATTAACTCTGTCAGCTTATTTATTGCTAATTTGGTATTTCTTCCAATCTGTAAATACTGTATTGTATTAAAGAGTCTATAGAATATTAAAGAAACATTTGGTGCTTTGATTATTCGGATGGCGTTTAGAAGCGGCTACACTTTAGTCTGGTCTTTATATCAAATTTTATTTGGCAAAAAACGAATATCCACTCTTTGTAATGCAGTTTGGAATTAAAGTCAATATATGAAATAGTGAATATGGTGACATACAAAAGCACTACTCTTTGATGTTATTCACATTTTGTCACACCAGAGCCTCAAACTTCAGATTATGTCGTTACAGTTTTATGTAATACTCCAACACATGATGTGGAATGGAAATGATAGTTTCCAATTAATTAAAACAAAAACATCTGAATAGTGTGGCATGCCTTTCTATTGAGCCCCCACTGAGTCAATACTCTGACTCTGCAAGTCTTGTGGGGTAGATCAGAACCGGCTTCACACATACAGAGGACTTTTTTCCTGGTTGCAAAATAACTGAGGAGATCAGAAGGGACAGAAAGCGTCTGAATATCAGTTTTCATGTATAGCCACAGATCCTTAACTGGATTTAGGTCTGGTCCTTTCCTACAAATGATAATACTTTGGTCTAAAATAATATATTACACATCGGGCTGTATGTTTACAGTTGTCCTGCTTGAGGGTTAAAAACTGGGCCTTTTTGAGCCTCCATCAGTTTGGCTTGCAGGATTTTCCTGATTGTTTCAAATTCAGCCAGCTTTTCTCTCCCTGCAGAAAATAATAACCCCAAAGCATAATGCCTCCATTCTGAGACGTTGATCTGCAGTTTGTTTTTCACCACACTCATTTGTGTTAGCCATGTGTTTGTAGTTTTGGTTTAACCTGACCAAAGCACCTTTGGCAAACTGCAGATACAGTGGACCCTTAGTGCTCTACAGCCACCCACCAATTGCTAAAAATCCAAAAATACTCAAGAGTCCCACTAAGAATGCTTTTGAAATTAGTTCAGATCCTGGTGTCTATCGATATCCTATATCTGCCACAAATGCAGTGTGTATTCGTTGGTACAGTGTGCTTTTCATTAACAGTGTGGTTGTATAAGTATTTGTTTATTGTGTGGGTTCTCGGTTCCTGTTTTTTTTTTTTTTTTTTTTTTGTTCTTTCTCTTTTTGTAAGGGTAGAGGCAGACTTCTAGGTTGTTGCCCAAACCAATTAGATGTGCCAATTTTTATAGTTCAAACACCAAATATACCTTAATATGCATTATTCGATGGAAGCTGTCTTAGTACTACCACAGAAACTAGCGTCTACTGTATGGTCTTTCTTATCTCTGCTCTTGGGGGTTCAGCCAATCAGCTCAAAGGAAAAGGAATGGCTCTTCTGGATTTACTAAACACCAGCCAGTGACCTGTTAAGCAGCACTGAGCCTAGGTATTTCAGCTTCCCAAGCTGTTTTTTCTGTTGAATATTTTAGATAGGCTAGGCTCTACGCAAGAATCTGTGAGTAGGCAGGAATCCACTGGAGAGCTTCTTATGGCTTTTTGTAATGATCACTTTGTATTTGAAAGCCTTTTACTCCTCTATAAAGGCTAGATTCCGGATCATCTGTCTTTATGTATACTGAGAATTATTTACAAACCGTTTGACTCTATTTTTTTAGGATCCTGTTTTTTTTTGTTTGTTTGGCGACACTATCGATCATTTAGGTGGCTTCTGAAAGCAACCGGTTGCAATTAATTTTATTTAGGGGTATCTTTGTAATAGGTGTTAAACATTTTTTAAATGAGTTTTGGATTTTATTCTAATGAAAACACTTTACATACTCTATCCTTCACATATCTTTGATGTTTGTAGATTACTAGAAAGGCAAAAGTGCAGGTATGAATTTGATTGCAAGGCCCTATAAAAGGAGGTTAGCTGAACGATGCGCTCCGTGAGTGGTCCTGGTTGAGGGTTGAGGAAGGTGGTGTCAGCTCTCGGTGTTCGAGAGGAGCTATCCAATGAGAAGCAAGGGGAGGTGTTATAGGATACAGGTCATATGGAGGCGGGGAGCCACCTGGACACACGGTTGTCATCTTGGGGTCAAACTGCATGAGAAAAAAGGTTGATGGTTAATTTGAGCTTCAAACAAAATCTATTTAACTTCGAGAATTTTGTCTTGTTGTATTCAACACAAATATCCCTGACCAGGGGCAGATTTAGGATTTGAGGAGATCAGGGGCTTAGCCCAAACAATTGTTGCTTTAATTGATGCCGCATCTCAATTTTTGAATAAGGATAATCTTTAAAAGCAAGTGAAAGACACCAGACAAAACGTACTATGCTTTAATGAAGCAAAACAACACTCAAACAATGTTAACTGTCCAGAAGATCACAGTCAGCTGCTGTCAACTCAGATCACTGGTCCAGGGAATACAGCTTACATCCATCCAAAGCTGATAATATAAAACAATAGGACTACTCAATTTCTATTCCCTTAGACATGAATCCGGCCTCTGCTGTTTTTCCTGCTCTGTTCTTGTTTCTTACAATGATTTAATCCTGTGTTTCTTTGCATTCTGCTCAGGTTTAAAGACCAGTTTCCAATACTCTCTAAAACAGCTTAAATTAATTGCATATACACATATAAACATTTTCACAGTATTTTCATCTTTTACACATATATATGACAATAACTTATTATAACGAAATTAAATATTTAAAGTCTTAACACCCCTGGAATTTGATGCAGATGCATAGAGTACAGGAAACAAAAAAAACAAAAAAAGGATTTCCATGACAGTTCCATCTGAGAATCACCTCAGATCTGAACATCGTACTCAACGAATCTCTATTTGGTAGCTCACAGCAGATTGAAGAGTTACTGAGGCTTTGGGGTACATCTATGCCTCTACAGCCGATAATACACAATCCAAGGAGCCTGGAGCATGGTGCACTGCTAAAAGGCAGTGCAGGCCAAAGCGTATGCTGCAATGTTTACTCCTACTGAAGTTTGTGGGTCAGGGAATAACTGGTTCAGAATCTTTACGACTGCTAATCACTTTAATTTGAGAAATATTACCTGATTTCAAAACTTTGACAGATGTTGGGTTTTAATCCCTTTCTCTAGCGTGGCTGCAGAGAGCAGATGAATCTTCCAGAACATCATCCAAACCCCATGAGAAGTCCTCTGCCTGAGGCAAAAGTCCAAAACCTCATGATACCAGCCTCTGCAACCATCAAACTAACTGATAAAGCACATTTGAAGTGTCTACCCAAAAGTATTCAATGAGGTACTTCCTGAGCCACAGCTGAAATTATATTTTATTATTTCAACTAGTTACTGTTAGCTCTTCAACTGTTTCTTTCACTTTAATGAAAAAAATAGAAGAAAGTATGACAACTTTGAGAAATATTCAAAGATTTGTGACTTGAATTTGACTTTTAAAACCGTTGACTTGGGACTTGACCTAGATTTGAACCTGTTCACTTGAAAATAATTGATATTTTGCGCAATATTTAAAATTTAAAACAAAAATGGAGACTTTCTGATGGGTATGTGTGCGAGAGCTGTAGCACATTCAAACAAATTAACCAGATTTAAAGAAAATACAGATATTAAAAAGAACACCAGGGGTATAATGTACATCAAACATATAGTTGCAATTTAGCTTTTAAAATAATTTGAACTGACCAAGTTTCAAATCTGAGACTTGACTCTGAATTGAGACCTGCCAGAGGAAACACTAATGATTTGGGCCCAAATGTATGAACATTTTTCCCTCACCAGTGAGTAGGGTGGAGGTGGGTGATTCACAGTGCTGTAGCGTGGAGGGTACTGATCAAAATCTGTGTCCACCTCCTCCTGATCCTCTGCTCCAGAAACAGCTTGGACTTGCGTTGTTACTGTGGTATCATGCCTTCCTCTCTTTTTAAAAAGGTGATAGAAGAAGAAGAGAATGGCAGCTATGGCAATCGCTGTGAGTGGTAATCTGGGAACAAATCATTTGATGTATTTCTGTATTTACTATCCCACAGGAAGCATCAAGGACAGACAGATTCTATCTTGAAGTCATTGTTAACTCACATTATTCGAAACATTCTTCAGTCTCAGCTGAAATAAAGTCAACCTGCTGACATCACTGCGAAATAAAGAAAAGCACAAGACAAGATCTTCTTTGGTCATAAACTAATCCAGTACCAACAATTGAACATATTAATGCATTTTGGAGCCATAATTTCTATGATTTTATATCTGACATACAATCCAGGCACACACTGAAGCTTTAATGTGGCAGCTTTTCAATTCTAACTTTTGCTGACAGCCTGGTTAAATGACTGTGACCTAAAGTGATCCAGTAACATTTCCCTCACAGGAATGCTCAGATTTTGTTCAGGAGAACTGACACAACATGGAGACTGATGATATAGGAGTTAAAACTTCTTTCTAGGATTATTCATCCTAAAAATCTGGTAATACAATTTCGGACAAATAGTGAACCTAAGTTTCAGATTCTACTAGATATTACAGGCATCTGATTATTAAAATGATGTAATCCACAGACATTTAAGAAGGTTTCTTTTGAAAAATTGATCTTACCTCTTTTGAAAACCCCAAGCATAGAGAAATGATGCACGACTGTAATCTGCTGTCAAACGATAATGTGTCATTTGAAGGAGGTGCAGTGTGACAAACAGTTACAGCATCACAGTCATGCTTAATGACACAACCACAAAGGGGTGTGTTCACTGTCCTTCACACTTGTTGTACAGTGCTATACCCCTATCACTTTTCCCTATTTTGTCCAATCACAAACGTACGGTACAGACCAAAAGTTTGGACACACCTCATTCAGTGCATCTTCTTTATTTTCATGACTATTTACATTGTAGATTCTCACTAAATGCATCAAAACTAAGAATGAACACATACAGTATGGAATCATGTAGTACTTTTCCAATTTTGAAATAACCTGGCCTCCAAAGTCACTGGACCTGATCGAGATGACTTTGGGGTGAGCTGAACTACAGAGTGAAGGTAAAAGGGCCAACAAGCACTAAGGATCTCTGGGAACTCCTTCAAGACTGTTGGAAACCCATTTCAGGTGACTACCTCTGGAAGCTCAAGAGAATGCAAAGCAGTAATCAGAGCAAAGGGTGGTTACTTTGAGGAATCTAAAATATAACACATGTATTCAGTTATTTCATTTGTGCCATCTTATTGTGTATTCTCCAAGCCACAGACGGTCGCGGCAGATAACCGCTTGTGCTGAGCCTGGTTCTGCCGGAGGTTTCTTCCTGTTAAAAGGGAGTTTTTCCTTCCCACTGTCGCTGCATGCTTGCTCAGTATGAGGGATTGCTGAGAATTCCACGACGCAATCTTCTGTGGTTCTGTAATTTCTACACTAAACATTGTATTGTAATAACTCTTTTTGTAAAGTGCCTTGAGATGACATCTGTTGTGAAATGGCGCTATATAAATAAACTGAATTGAATTGAATTGAATTTCACCCTTTGTGAAAGTGGAAACAGATGCATATTTTTATTATTACTAATTAATATTATTAGATGATCTGTGTTTACATTTAGCCCCTATGATGCCAGTGGTTAGTAGAGCTGCTTTTATTGCTTCTTAGGGGTACACCATTCTACTTGCTGCTTTTCTGTGATGCTCAGATTTTTGGGGTGCATGACTAAAGCCTAGTTTATGCTCCTCCATCAGCGGAGGTGCTCAGACTTGCTGCGCCATTGTCGACATGCTTTCATGGCTACGCCAGGCCGGATGGAGAAGAGCCCAATTTTTTTAACTATAGGTCGAACACAAAGGAGAGCGTATATTGGTCAGTGCAACATAGGCCCAAGAATCTTTGACCAAAATGGTGCCCTGTAGTTGATGTAATCAGTAGTTAATGCAGTTTCTGGCCACTAGATTCTTCATATTGCAAGGCAAGTTTATCAAATATGGTCTTTTGATGACTTTGTACACAAGGAAGTGTAGAGAGCAACAAAACAGATTGCTTTCTTTGTTTGATTACATGTGTATTCTATGAGCTGCACACGTAGCACGAAGCTTTCCAACTCAATTATAGTTGAGCCCCAACAGTTCCTCTAGACCTGAAGCTTCTTAAGGGTTAACATGGACCACCTGGCAGTTCCATCCATCTGTTATCAGTGTGACTGTGTTTCAGGGGTTTGGAGTATGCCTTGTAACCAGAGAGTTGCTGGTTTGAGACCCAGATCCATCTATTTCAATTGTCGTGCCATTGGGCAAGACACTTCACCTACTGCCAGAGAGGCCAATGACACGAGATGGCATCCTCTCTTCTGTCAGTCTGCCCCAGGGCAACTGTGGCTACAATCATAGCTTCTTTCCACCAGTGTGACAATGTATAGGGGAATTGTAAAGCGCTTTGAGTGTCTTGAAAAGCATTATATAAATGCAATCCATTATTATTATCTATTCAGCTCATCCTCAAAGGGTTCGCAAGGCGGTGGTGCCTATCACCAGCGGTCAATGGGCCCTGCACAGGTCGCCAGTCCATTGCAGGGCAACACAGAAACACACAAGATAAACCATGCACACACACTCATACCTAAGGACAATTTAGACAGAGTAATTACCCTAAAAATCATGTTTTTGGACTGTGGGAGGAAGCCGGAGTACGTGGAGGGAACTTACAGGGAGAACAGGCAACTGCACTACCAACTGTGCCACTGTGCAGCCCCCTCCTGTCAGTTTTCTCTCATGAATGCTTTCATTTTCCCGCATTCCAGTTTAGGTAGACAGCGATGGCTTGATAGATTTGCAGTTGTACTAGATTCTTTAGGTCTTGTGGATGAGTTAAACACAGATGTTCAAAGCTTGGGATATTGTTCTAGAACCTAACGCTGCTTTAAACTTCTCCTCACCTTCCTCCCTGACCTGTCTGCTGTGTTCCTTGGTCTTCATGATGCTGTTTGTTCTCTAATGTTCTCAGACGGGCTTTAAATTTTTATTTTTTTTATTTTTTTTAGGCATTTTATTTAGGTGTATTA
This sequence comes from Apricaphanius iberus, assembly GCA_028564705.1. Classification (NCBI taxonomy): domain Eukaryota; kingdom Metazoa; phylum Chordata; class Actinopteri; order Cyprinodontiformes; family Aphaniidae; genus Apricaphanius; species Apricaphanius iberus. Next base: position 695,940 of record JAPXFQ010001857.1, read on the forward strand.
GAGTAAAGAGAGATAAATGCAAATTAATGCCGCATTGTTCAGATTTGTATCAATAAATAATATTAAAAACATGCAGCATGATGCTTTCACTTTACAAAAATGCACTATGTTTCCCTGATATGTCACGTGTGAGTGTGTATTCATTTGCAAGGAACTGGACATCAAAAAGCAAAACTGTTTATTGATTCACATACTGTGTGTGTAGAGGATTAAGCAGGAAGTATCCGCTGCTTGGAGGAGTGGGAAGCTCCTCCAGGTGATTCCCAAGATGTTCAAAGGCCAGCCGGGTTTCCTGGATCTTCCTCTGGGTCAGCTATTGGAAGGATGTGCCCAGAATACCAGCAATGCATCCAGGAGGCATCCTAACCAGATGCCAGAGCCACCTCAACAGGTTCCTCCCAGATAACTGAGCTTCTCACGGTACATGCACATAAAAACTTATAACCTTTAAAAACCAAATACTCTTCATGCACAAAATCACTGACACCACTATTTACCTTTGGCCGCCTAACAATGATCATTTATTTAGGTTAGAAATGCTAACATGCAAAATAGTACAGCATCTTTAAAATGTTGTGTAATCTTTATTGATATTTCATTTACATAAAAAAATTATTTATTAAGCCCAGAGAGAAATTAACTGTAACAGGCCAGGTAGGATCTCCTGTAGCGATTCTGAAGAAGCCTCTAACAATAATCTGTTCATGTATAACAGTTTCCTGAGGACAATCCTCAAGGTTGTCTCTAATTTTCATGATTTTATAAAGAATTCTTCTTTGCATAAAAATCACCTAAAATTAAAATCAATCTCTGAAGTGGATCTAAATGAAGGAAAACAGACAAAGAACGGATCCATCACCATTTACACTTTCTTTGCAGGCTTCGGTTGTTTAGTGAATGATATTATGATTTTTCAGAGTGATAACTGGGTAAGTTTTGAGGTATGTCAGTGTGTGTAAAGTCCTCTAAATTCTCAAGAACTTCTTGGGCATACCATTCTCAGACAGCTGGACTGCCATTCAAAGGATCCACATTGTGTTCTTCATTCAGAACCCAGTGTGTGAGTGTGTGTTTGTGTCGGGAGGCGGTGGGGTGTGTGAAGGGTTTAGTACAGAATGTACTAAAAATAAGCTTTCATTTCCTCACTTATCGATTAAGGTTATAAATGGTCCCAGAGCCCAAGATGAATAGATTCATAATTAATTCACCCTTTTTAATTAAATAATGTTTTTAAGGTTGTTTTTATTAGTCCATGTATGTGTTTATTTGTTTTGTGATGTTAGGAATGAGTGTAGTGGGTTTGTACGGTGTCCCAAGGGAGACAAATGAAGACAATTTGACTTTGATACTGGTGAAACATTACTTCCTTGTTTTAGACTTAGTAAGATTGCAACAAATACTTTATTGTTCTTTATAATTTGTTTAAATTCAATTTATTTATATAACGCCAATTCACAACAGATCATCTCAAGGCACTTTACAAGAAAAGTAATTTCAATACAATTATATAAACATTCGAATCAGCTAAAACGTTTTCTATTCAACGAATCCCAGCAGATTGTGCTGAGTCATTGACTTGTGCCTTTCATGCAGACTCCAACTACAGCAATCCCTCATACTGAGCAAGGATGTAACGACAGTGGAGAGGAACAACTCCCCTTTAACAGGAAGACGTCTCCAGCAGACCCTGGCTCTATTGGAGGATTTTATGTGGTAGTCCAACACAATGCAGTTATCTAGAGATAAAACACACACATGCTATTCAACATATTTCACAGTTAAAGTCCTAAATGTGAGACAGACATTGAGGTTTGATACCACCCCCCTTTCTTTAAATTGTTAGAGAACACTAGAGAACAAACAGCAACATGGAGACCAAGGAACCCAGCAAATAGGTCAGGGAGGAAGTTGTGGAGAAGTTCAGAGCAGGATTAGGTTTTAAAAGTCATGAACATCTCGCAGCAGTTATTTTCAGTATATCCTTTGGAAGTGGAAAAAGTTTGACCCAACTGCAAACATACCCAGTGATGGGAGTCCAGCCAATTTCAGTCCTTGAGGGCGGGTGTCCAACAAAGTACAGATTGTTTCCACTTAACCCTCTGATTCAAATCATTAAATCGTGTTCTGTGGAACCCTGTTACTGATACCATCATTATAATTAAGCGGAGAAACATCTACAACAAACAGAACACTACTAATTATAAAAAAAGACAGGCCTGGGGAGGAGAGAAGTAGTTCTAGAAGCAGCGAAGAGGGCCGTGATAACTGTTGAGGAGCTGCAGAGATCTCAGCTGAGGTGGAAGAATCTGGTTGCTGGATAACTGTTAGCTGTCTACACCACTAATTCAACTTGTATGGTCTATTATGTGGAGAACACCACTGATTACACAAATACATAAAAAGAAAAACATTGTTTTGTTAAAACCACCGACGGAATACAGTTAGCATGTGGAATAATGTGTTCTAGTCAGATGAGACCAAAGTCTGTGTTCTAATTGATAAAACATGGTTTTTGGGGATGCTTTTCTTCAGCATGAACAGGAGCGCTGGTCAGAGTTAAAGGGTAGATGATAAGTATACGTAGGAGAGCCCTGTTAGAATCTAAACATGATCCTAGACCAGGTTCTACCTTCCAGCAGGACAAGAACCCCAAACAGAACAAGTAGAGGATATATTAGAATGGCTCCGTCAAAGTTTGGACCTTAAGCTTCAGCAAGATTTGAAAATGACCATTTAAACATTTTCCATCCAATCTGGCTATATTTAAGCCATTTTACAAAGTACAGTTGGTAAAATGTACAGTTTGTTGTGCAAAGCTGGTGGAGATAAAGCCCAACAGACTGGCAGTTCTATCTGGAGCTCAGGAGGTTGGATACAAACTCACATCAAACCGATTTCTATCTGCAACTTCTATCTGTAATTTCATTTGTCCGACTTTTTGTTTGTCAAAAGCAAAACACATGGGTATATGTGGTAGTAACATAAAAGAGTTTACAGATACTCAATGTGTATGAAAACTTTAGAAACAGACTGTGTACATTTATGAAAACTCTTTTGTACCATAAAAAAGAAGCTAAAACCTGCAACTTTTACAAACCCCCCATAATTTCCCTCACAAGGCTTCATTTAATCCCTTTTCTCTCAGATTTGTTGTAAAGCTACAGTAACGTCCAACCAACATGTTTTAGAAGTCCCCCTTTATATTTCGATGTCAATATCTTTATTTATACAGTAAAGTGTTACTGATGTGTTGGGTACAGTAATTGCACTTAATTATAGAGGTTTTAAATATGACTTGCAACAGACAGTGGCCTGTTTAAAGGCACAGAGCGCACTGAGGGTAAAGCTGGTAGTGTTACGGACTCATGATCCCTTTTACCAAAGAGAAAAGTGACCACTGCTGGGGTTGAGCCATAGACCACTGGAGTTTACACTAACCCTCGTTATGATGAGGCATCAACGTTATAGGGAAGAAATTCATACAGTATAACGAGAAAAAAGGTGATGACGGGAATGCAGGAATCCCTGTTTCAGCTTGTTTTTAAGGAATGTGGTGAAGGTGTTGTCGGGACACGTTGGGAGGATCTCTGCAGCTGCTCTTTGGTGAGCTGAAGGAGGGATTTTCTAACCCAGAAAAATGCCATTTCAGGCTCATGCTTAGGTATTAATCACAGGTAAAAACAGCTCAGGGATCAAACACACACTGCACACACACAAACTCACACACACGCTCCTCCACTTTACTTTGGCTGTGCTTCTAAGTTACACGCAACTCTTATGGCAAAACCCCTGAGTGACCGATCACAATCTGCCATCTAGAAGAGAGGTGGTGGGGGAGGGGGTGGTGGTGGGGGCAAACCGCTGGCTGTTGGAGGAGGAGGAGGTAGACTGGTACTGCTGGCAGCGGGAGGCGGAGGGGGTGGCACGAAGTTGCTGTTGGACGTTGGAGGAGGTGGGGGGAGATTAGAGGGGGAAAGGCAGTGGGGTGGAGGAGGGAGGCCAGTGTCCATTAAAGAAGGAGGAGAAGGCAGGTTTGTGGCAGAAACAGGTGGAGGAGGGGAAGGCAGGCTGCTCTGCGTGGGCTTGGTGGGAACAGAAGGTAGAGGTACGGCGATGCCGTGGGTTGATCTGTTGATGCAAAACAACAGGAAAGAAGTGATGATTTCTAAATGATCTTCAATTATATTAGATGTTACCAAACACTGTAAAAACTCTGTCACCCTGTCACATCACCACAAGACCAAAATGGAAAATGTATTCATGTTCCTTGAACCTATTTGAAAAGCAAAGTGGACATTTGTAAACCTGGAGGAGCTGTAGAGACCCACAGCTGGGGTGGAAGAATCTGTAAACAGGAAGAATGCTAGGATTTACTCTGATAACCCCAAATTAGGGATGTTTGATATCCACGTTTGACCGAAATCCGAAATACCAATATAGTCTAAATATTTACTTCCAATACTGATATGAACCAATCTGGCCGACAAACGTCGACCTAAACGTTCAAGGTTAGCTCCAAAATGCAAAAGCCACAGGATATGCTGCCAGTTTTGCCAAATAAAAATAATATCTCAAAGACTGATTTGCCATTCCCTCAATGAGATGAGAAGAAGCTGAAGCGTTTGATGTTTTAATAAAACACTCTTAAGTTCCCCCACAACTGTCTGGAAAAGATGATATTTTATAACTGTCTAATTATTTTCTAAAAATACATCTTTAAAAGTAGCTTTAGAATGGAGTGATGGACTAATAAATGCACTGGGTCCAAAATTTGGCACAGCAAGATAACCCTTTACTTATTGATTAAGATATCAATCAAAAGCAATCACTTCTGGTTATGCACAGTGTAATTTGTAGACTGAACATGCTAACAGAAGCCAAATATCTTAGCCTCCCAATGATGTATAATATGTATATTACATAGAAAGGGTATCAAGGAAAAAAGAAAGATTTGACCTTAAAATACACAACGTCCCACCCACCGAACATAATCTGTACATCGTATAAATGTAAGGTATAAAGGTTAATGTCATTAAAAAAGTTAAATTCCACACAGATAATTTGATAATAATGTAATATCTTAAGGGCTGATATCATTCGATAGTGATTGCAGTCCGATCATCCAGGTATTGCAGGAACATCCAGGTACAGTGGGGCAAAAAAATGTGTCCCACTTAAAAACGACGAGAGGTCTGTACCTGAAACAGAGTTCAAATCGTCTCTCATCTAATCTGTGGAGACAGTGGAGGTGCTGCTTATTTGCATAACTGATTTGGATGTTTTACTGTGCTGGTTATTCTTTTTCCGGTTTTAAAAAAAAATTTTTTTATTTTTTTTTTACTATGGACCGCATTAGGTCTGAAATAAAGTTTGATGATGATGATGATGATGATGATGTACATGTTTATCATAGTTAGACTTCAATTGTGAAAGACAAAATGTAAAAAAAAAAGAATCCAGGAAATTATATTGTGTGATTATTAAAGAAATAATTTCTGTAATGGTACAAAACATAAGTACTTGGTCAAAAACAAAATTTCCCCTCAACAGTTTGACACCCCTGCCAGTCACTGAATTCATGCAATCTGCTGCGATTCCTTACATAGAATTTGTTTTAATCTAATTGGAATGTTTGTATGATTGTACTGACATGGCTTTGCTTGTAAAGTGCCTTGAGATGACATCTGTTGTGAATCAGCGCTATATAAATGAACTGAAATGAATTTAGTTGAATTGAGACTTGGTTGACAATGACAGAGGTCTAATGTTTCCTGTAGGTCTTCACCAGATTTGCATTCACTCCAACTGGTATTTCAGCCCATTTTTCCACGCAAATCTTTTTCTAGTGCTGTTAAGTTTTGGAGCTGTCACAGACTTTCAACTCTTTCGTCCACAGATTCTCTGTTGCATTGAAGTCTGGAGACTGGCTAGGCCACCCCATAACCTTGGAATCCTTTCTACATGGTCATTTCTTTGTTGTGTTTGGGATCATTGCCATACTGGAAGACCTAGCCATATTTCATCTTCAATGATCTCACTGATGGAAGGAGGTTTTTGCCCAAAATCACAGAATATGTGGCTCCATTCATTAGTTGTCCAGTCCCCTTTGCAGAAAAACAGCCCCAATGCCTACTGTTTCCACCTCCATGCTTTACAGTGGGTATAGTGTTTTTTGGGTTGCAAACTCAGCATTAGATAAGAGGTGAAACGTCTTCCAAGACAAATTACCAAGTCCAGTTGCGTTTGATTGAAATTTCCTTGAGATAACCATGACCTGGATGAATGAGAATATTCACAGGCCCAAACTCAGCATTGTTTCCCTTCCAAACACGGCGAGTGGGGTTTATAGCAAAGGGCTCAACCTCGAGCACTGCCTGATTTTGATCAATGATGACATCGAGTGTTACCAATAGTGAACTTTGTTATTGTGCTCCCAGGTCATTCACCAGCCCTCCCAGTGTAGTCACAGACTGTTATCTCATTTGTACGCCACAAGGTGAGATCTTGCATGGAGTCCCAGATAATCAGTGATCTTGTCTTATAATCCATTCTCTAATGATTGCTCCAACAGTTGATATCTTCTCATAAAGCTGTTGCCTATTGTAGATTGTCTTGGGCAAGGGGTTCAATCTTGTCCCTGGTGTCCTTGGACAGCTCTTGGTTCTTAGCCATGGTGGAGGTTGGAACCTGACTGTTTGAAGGTGTCGACAGGTGTCTTTTATACAGATAACTTATGCAAACAGGCACCATTAGTACAGGTAATAAGTGGAGGATAGAAGAGCTTCTTAAAGAAAAAGCAACAGGTTGTTCAGAACCAGAACTTGTGGTTGCTCGTAGTTGCTAAATTCATATTTTCTGCACAATTATACAAATAAATTATTTAAAAAATACCACAATATATTTTCCTTTTTTTTTTTACATTCTGTCTCTCACAGTCTACGTCTACGATAACAATGAAAGACCTCTCTTATTCTTTTAAGTGGGACTGCTGGTGGCTGCCAAATACCTGTTTGCCCCACTGTATCCCAATTACCTTCAGAAGACACCCAGTAAATAGTCCATGTTATTATCAGTGTAAATTTGGCTGTTCTGTGAAGACCTCAGAGGTAATCAAACGGCATCAGAAGTGTAGGTTCAACTTCTGTTAAATTAATTCAATGTGGTTTCACCAATTACTAACTCAGCACGAATCCACCCACACAAAACTACACTAAACTGTATTTGAACATAGTTTTGAGAAGCATGCAATTTTCTCTTCCCTTCACAATTACGCACTACTTTGTGTTGGTCTATTACGCAAAATCTCATTAAAAGGCATTGAATTTAGTTTTCATGTTAAAAAATGTATAAAAAAAATAAAATAAAGCACGATGAGTGTGGTAGGCATCTCTCCATTGTGGAGGGGTGAATCAGTAAAAAACCCCATTTATATCTACATACACTGAGGATTCTTCTGCTCTCCCCGTGTTCTCTGTGGTCTCTGCCTTCTTGCTGGGCTGCTGCTCTTTGACCTGGGGATATAATGGTTGGGGAGGGGGTAGAAGTGAACAAACTGTGAAAAGGAGGAAATATGTCTCAAACTAAAACCTACTTCACCTGGAAATAGTGTCCAACGGAGTCCAAGATGGTGTATGATATTGGAGTTCTCATGTAACCTTGCTCCGGCTCCTTTGCTGAAGGTGGAGGGACCATGGGTTTGGATCGGGTCTTGTCTTTGGGTGTGGTGAAGGTACCGATCTCCCTCCTGGCCACCTTCTCAAAGTGGATCGCAGCAGCCTGGGTCAGAACTCAGAGTGAGAAAAACTACAAATAGGCACAATTTCCCATGAGTCACTGAGGGAGTTTAACCTGTGGTTAAATGATAACCTCTGACAAAAATACACTTTACACAAACATTAGAAAAAAAACTGTCAAACATGTCTGAACTGCTTTTATTTAAAATCCACAATAAAAATCAATCCTACAATTAATCCAACCAAATTATTTTGCATCATAGTTATATAATTTATTACTGATACTACCCATTTATTTACTGCTATTTTCAAAATACAATTATGAGCCTAATTTAGTAGTAGTTATTCGGTGTATGCATGGAATATTAATCACTATGTATGGAGAGAGGGAAACAAGCATAACAACGTGATATTAGATGGTTGATTAGTCAGGCTATCTGCTCAGGTAGCCAGCCTTCAATTGGTTGCTTTACAGACATTCTGCTCTTAGGTTGTCACATGCAGTTTTATAGCACACATAAGCTACTACATAAAATGTAGAATCTGTTCACAATAATGATTTTTCCAGTTATTGTTGTTCAATCAAAAATATCAGGAGGAGAACCTTTATTAATTTCTTTTTGGTTACATTAGTTTTTACAGTGTATTCCTTTTCCCTGCTTAGGAATTCATTTTGAGAGATTTTGTGTATTTGTTCTCAATTTCAGTATTTTAAATAAATCATATAAATTATAATTATATAATAAATTATATAGATTCATCAAACACCCTGAAATGTAACTTTTGTAAACTATAATATAAAAATATACGAGGGAATTTAAATACACTTATTATTTTATAGCCGTGTTACGGCCTACACAAACATGAAATAGAGTAGTAACTTGAAAGTTGTACAGCAGACACTACATTTTTCCTTCCACTAAACATTCGACATGTTGTCTTGAATACGTGAACCTATATTTAATAAGCTGCTAATAAACAAATACTAAATAAGATGTGAGTTTGCAGAGTCTATAAATTTTAGCAAATTAGAGGAAAGTTTGCTGGACGGAAAAAGTGTGGCATAAATTGCTGCACATTTAGCAGGGATTATAGCACCATGGAAGGTTGCAAAAAAAAAAAAAAAAAATCCAAGAAGAGGCACAGAATCATAGTTGGCTGAGGTCCAGTGTGAACTTTCCACATTCAGCAGCTTCTCACCAGTGACAGCAGGTTGACAGATGACTCCATGTCTTTAATCTGCATGGCCTGGGAGTCCAGCAGCCTGAGAAGCGTGCTGGCCACGCTATTGATCTGGTAGGTGACACTGGCTAAAGCCTGTGTGGTCAGCGCCTTGGTCTCCTCCATAGCTTTGGTTGGATCATCTGCCTGTGGCAAACATTAACACATGCACACATGAAAAGTATTCCTAACCAAACGATGCCCACCGCTCAGATGGGTCTCGACTCACCTGAAGGTAGTTTTTTTCGCAATATTCTGCCACTCGGAGAAGGTTGCTGTGGTTATCAACCAGATCTTTCCTGGCAGCTGGCGCCTCCTGTAATATCTGATTTATAACTTCCGAGAAGCTCTTTGGTGCTGTCATTTCTCCCATGCTGTTGCTGAAAATAAGTATTTCTTTACAGAAAACAAACAAACGCTCCTTGAAGAGGATGGACAAAAAAATAACTTCACGCAGGGAGGTGTTTGTGTCGATGGAGAACGCGGAAAATCCCTGAGGGGAAAGATTTCAGAGCAACTATTCTCAGGGCAGTGCTACTCCAGGTGGTCGCAAAACAGGAAACATATTCCTCCTTTACTAAATATATACACTGATTCATTATTTTTTTTACAATATAAATTCACATATTTTGCAATTGACACAATAATTTTTTATTTTTTTTATTCATTTATTTTTTACTATATCCGATGTATCCAAGCAACATAACCCCCCACTAGCAATATTCCTATGATCCACTAGATGTCAGTATTGCTCAGAGAAAAAAAAATCCTGTGATATAAACAAACATTTTTTGCAGTCTTTGTTTTTTTGCATTCTATTTTTTTCCAATATATTTTTAATATCATAAAGACATAAACTGAGTAGTAACAAAACAATTTTAAAATAATGATTTCATTTAGTAAGATAAAAGTCAGACCTAAGCTGTAACTGGCTGTGCCTGCCTTGGCACCAACAACCCTTCCATCAACTATTTGTGATTACCATTCGTTGAGCTTTTACATAATTTTGAAGGAAATTTTTGTGCAAATGTTTTTTTATCAGGTTGAGCATGAAGGTCACGTGACAGTATCCCAGTTGGATTTAGGTTCAGATATGGGGTAGGGGACTCTAAAACTCCCGTTTTCTTGTTTGCATGCTGATAGTGTTCTCGCTGAAGGGATTTTGGCCATTGCTCCACTGCATAACCTAAGCCTGCTTCGAACAAAAGACTGCACACAGCCTGGTCACTATTTTCAAGTAGAAAGCACACATTTATAGGGCAGGTCACTCAGGTCCCTACGGACACCACCATAAAACACTGAATGTTTGTTTTATACCAGATGTAAGAAAATACTTATTCCTTACATCTGGTATATAAATAAAGAATTAAAAAAAAAATACTGTAACCACATGTGTTGCATTTTTACTAATATGATATACTGATAATGTTTGTCTGATTGGAATGTTTGTATAATTGTACTGAAATGACTTTTGTTGTCAAGTGCCTTGAGATGAAATTTGGTGTGAATTGGCGCCATATAAATAAACGTGAGTGTAATTGAATTGAATGATGAACATTTGGATGTTTTGGCTTTAAAACAAGTTAGGGCCAGACGTTTGTATTTAGTCCAGACATAATACTGGCGAGTCATTCTTACATGATCAAATATTTTTCAATGCATTAAATAAAAATCAAACTGAATTAGTTAACGCTGTAATGTATAATTCTGTTCAAAGCTTTATCCTACAAGGTGCTTCCACGCTAAAGCCATTTGTTATCTGATTTTTTGATATCTTTTATGCTGAGGCCCAATCAGGTTTCAAATTCTCAGCCTTCTCAGCAGCTTCAGCTACTTTAGCATCCACAGCTCCACCTTCATCACATCTACCATATGCCACTGCTTCATTTTTGGTAGACATTCAGTGGCACTGTCACTAGGATAACCTACTTATTTAGTGTAAATACTATCCCCATGACGCATGATGCAGGTTTGTCTTTCATTTATTGTAATTCAGCTTTATAACAATAATTAATCAACTATTTTCTCATACAATTGAATTAAGAAGCACACAAATATTTTGGTTTCAGGTACAACATATTTGGTGAGATCAATATTTACTTTAAAGGGCCAACGACTCATTGTAATGACCTCTTAACATAAGATCAATCCCACCACATTTTAACAACTTTATTAGTCTTCAGTTGTAGATGTTGGGTTTTGAACACATTTTTTGACTTGCACTGGTTGGTCAGTAGGTGGCAGTGTAGGAAAAGGAACAATGAAGCCCAGTGACATTGACCAAATGCTAGTGCAGTATAACCTGAAAACCTGCACACTGCAAGTAAACTTTTGATAGCTGTCCTGCAGAGAACACTATTTATTAAAGTAAGCATACTTACCTTTGTACTGCTGGGTTATTTAAACTGGTGAGATATTTTATTTTAGCATTTAATAAGCAAATTCTCTTAAACTTCCTTTATCATTGGTCTGAACTCAAAGATATTTCATATATATTACTTTTTTTCAATCCTCAAGGATTAAAAAAGTTGTACAGAAAATGATTAATAACCTTGGGCTGTATGGAGGGTTTGAATTACGGGGGAGCTTAAGGGAGCTCAGCACCCCTGAAAGGGAGATGGGCTCCCCTGAAAGCCCACAACTGAAAGACTAAGGGGTAGCTCTAAAAAGACCAGTTTTAGTGTAGTTTAGTTTTGTCTTGTTCCCTGCAAGAATATTAATTTGTCTCAGATTAGAATAAAATCCTAATTTGTCCATTTTGTGAACAAAATTTTTCAAACACTTCTTCCTAAAATAACTTTTCTCATAATTCCTTCTGTGACCATAACTGAATGATGGCACTGTTTTGCCACTGATTGTACTGTGTTTTTGCTTATCAAGCACATTTCAAACGAAAATGTGTGGGATTATATTGGACAAAATTTTAGTCAGGTTTTGGACATAATGTGTAAAAGTAATCTGTATAATTTCGGTTTTATACATTTAAAAAAAATGAGGAGTGAGGAGAACAAGTGCTCCCCGGACCCTGGTAGTTAATATGTCTTGCTGAATCAGGTCATGCAGCCTTTCCTTTTAACTGGACGCAAAAGCAGTGGAACGAGTAGAAAACGTAGGAATACCTGCCTCTTAAGAGGAAGGTTAACTCAATTCAATTCAATGCAGTTTATTTATATAGCGCCGTTTCACAATCTTCACATCTCAAGGCACTTTACAAGAAGAGTTATTACAATACAATGTTTAATTTAGGAATTAGAGAACCACAGAAGATTCTCAGCAATCCCTCACACTGAGCAAGCATGAAGCGACAATGGAGAGGAAAAACTCCCTTTTAACAGGAAGAAACCTCCAGCAGAACCAGGCTCAGCACAAGCGGTCATCTGCCGAGAACGTCTGGGGTTTGGACAAGGCAGCAGAGACACAGAATGAGCAACAGAACTGATGCAGAAGCAGAAGTTGGTAGCAGGACGAGGAGAACATTCCTCCACTGGAATGCCATCTTAGTCAGGGTCGTCAAGCAGGGCGGGTCAGGAGCACCTACTGTAGGAAGAAACTAAGAGAAAACAGGTTAGCGCTTGAATTGACAGCACATCATGCAGTTGGGGAGAGGTAGGAGAGAAAGTAGGAACAGACCCTAATAATGTCCTCCAACAGCCTAAAGCAGCATAGCTACTAACATTAACCTGTCTCCTAGCTACTAGGAGACCTAGCTACTAACACTCTCTACCTGGCTTACATTAACCTATCTCTACCTAGCTACTCTACCTCTTCCTAGCTTTTGACACTCTACCTGACTACTAACATTATCTTGTCTCTTCCTAGCTAACTGTCTAACCTGTTTCTAACTACCTGTTAACCTATCTCTAACTGTAAGTTTAGTCAAAGAGGAAAGTTTTAAGCCTAGTTTTAAAGACAGACAAGTTGTCTGCTTCACGAACCAACCCTGGGAGCCGGTTCCATGGGAGGGGAGCCTGATAGCTGAAATATCTCCCACCCATTCTACTTTTAGAAATCCTAGGAACTACCAGTTAATCTGCAGTCTGAGAGCAAAGGGCCCTGTTAGGAACATATGGAACAATCAGGTCTCTTATGTATGATGGAGCTTGATTATTAAGAGCTTTATATGTCAGAAGGAGGATCTTAAATTCTATTCTAGATTTTACTGGGAGGCAGTGAAGAGAAGCTAAAACAGGGGAAATGTGATCTCTTCTTCTTTTATTCATTAGCACCTTAGCAGCAGCATTTTGGACTAACTGAAGACTTTTAATTGTATTCTGTGGACTACCTGATAATAAAGAGTTACAGTAGTCCAGCCTTGAAGTAACAAAGGCATGGACTAGTTTTTCAGCATCACTCCTGGACAGGATGGTTCTAATTTTTGCAATATTCCTAAGGTGAAAAAAGGAAATCCTAGAGACTTCTTTAATGTGAGATCATAATGACATATCTTGGTCAAAAATAACACAGGGGTTCTTTGCTTTATTACTGGAGGCTAATTTAATGCCATCCAGGTGAATGGGTTGACTAAGTATTTTCCTTTTCAGAGCTTCTGGTCCAAAGACGACAACTTCTGTTTTATCAGAATTTAGAAGCAAGAAGTTTAGAGTCATCCAAGTTTTTATGTCTTCCAGACATGCCTGTAGTCTACCTAACTGATTGGATTCATCAGGATTTATGGATAGATATAGCTGTGTATCATCTGCGTAACTATGGAATTTTATCCCATGCTGCCTAATTATTTTACCAATAGGAAGCATATATATAGTAAAAAGAATCGGCCCAAGCACCGAACCCTGTGGTACTCCGCAAGTAACTATTGAGGCCGAGGAAGATCTATTGTTTACCTGAACAAACTGAAATCTGTTGGACAAATAAGATTTAAACCAGCCTAGTGCTGTTCCTATTATACCGACACTTTGAAGCCTTTCTATGAGAATATTGTGATCGACAGTGTCAAAGGCAGCACTGAGATCTAACAGGACCAGAATGGTCACCAGTCCATTGTCTGAGGCTTTTAGGAGATACAGTATGCCTATGTATCAATGCAAAAAGTCTGCTGATTGCCAAAATTATAACTGGTGAGCAATGTATGAATGGAGAAGTCAGCAGTGAATCACTGAATAACCTAAAAAAATGTTCAAGCATTGAGACAATTTAGCTAAAAGAAGAGTAGTTTAAATGTCAAAGAGAAGAGGAAATGAACGCTCATTCAATGCAAGAAATAAATATTTCTTTCAGACGTATTGCCAATTCAAAATGTTTTTAAGAAAGACCCCAGCCATAATGACTTTAAAAAAAATAAATAGCACCTGCGTAAATCAGACCACACTTGTGATGAAATAATAGAGCAAATCGTCAATCAAATCAGAGCTCGGTTTGTAAAAAATCATAAAGAAATTGGGTTACAAATCGGTCTTGTGGCACCTGTTGTCCCCACTGATTTAAAGATAGCTACCCCAAAAGCTTTGGGGTAGCTGGAACCCTGGTTGTATGTGTACCAGTAACACATGACCAGATAGTTTATCAGTCTGCTCGTACACACTAAGCCCAATTAAACCCAATCCGATGTGCACATTCGCTCAGCACCGGGTGTTTTATGGTCTTGTTTAGACAGCTGGACCATCCAAGCATGAAACCAGCCGCTGAGCTCAGAAATGAGATGGTTAGTTCAGCTCTAATTAAAACATTACTCATTGGAAAGTTTGGAGAAAACATAAAAAAAAGGAAACAATGATGTTTTCCTCTGGTATAGCCGTAATGTGCTATACTTTTTATGTACTAGTCATTCACAACCAGCAGAATCTCTGGCTGACTTAAGTTGCTGCATTACAATGGTTTCCAGATCAAATATGGCAGAATCTGATAGAGTTAACCTTAAGCAGCATTAAACTTTTAGCAATTTACTTCACAAAGGTGGTAAAATCCCAAAATGGCAGATATGGTTCCTGACAGTTTCTTTCTTAGAAAACAGGTGGGAGGAAATAAAGCTTCCCTTTAAGCTAAAAAACATGTGGAGCTGAAAACATACATTAAAACAAAAAACTCTGGAAAAGATGCACACTTCCTTGTACTATTCAAGTCCATTTTAAAATTCCTTTGCTTCCTGCGGCCAGATATTTTTAGCAGCCTTAATGTGTACCATGGGACATCTAACCAGAAGTAAAAAAAAAACCCAAACACTGACTGTCAACATGAATTGCAATTGTCCATGGACCTGGCAAAGTGACCTGCAGTAGCAACACACCAAATAGATCAGCCACAATTCTGAAGATAATTCATCTTAAAGAAAAGTTGTGAGATTTTATATTTAAAAGGCACAACAAAATAGGGAGCATACAGCACAACTGGATGATGCGCTGAATCGTATGGCCACCTGTGCAAAGCCTACTGGCAGCACTTGGGTGTGAATGGGTCTGTGTGGACAGTGAGGTAAAGCATTTTTCAATTCTAAAAATTGCACCACTCTTGTTTGGCAGCATATTGGAGTAGCTCTGCTACCCTCATTCTGATTTGTGAGGAGTTGCATGTTTGGGCAGTTAAACCATCTGGTTCTGGTTGCTGTGCAGTTGGAGGGATTTTTGCTCTTACTTTTTCACTTTCGAATAGTTGTTGTGATGTGAAACTGTGAGGACAATGTACTGTTTTTATAGCAGGAAGCAGCGGATTGGTATCTCCAAAATTCACATAATACCTGAACTACCACTCCAAATCCCAGAGGAATTGGAATCAGAATAGGATCAGAAAGTAGAAAGAGAAGGAGGATATTCAAACCTTGCAGCGATCAAAATGGGCAAGGATCAAAAGACCAAACTCCAACATCTCTCTGCCTGGCTTTCTAGCCATATGATCAGACAGAGTTTTAAAGAGGAGTGGCAAAAGCGAATGAGGTGGATTACCAAATGATGGTGTCATCCAGGAAATGCTGTCTGTCTGTCTGTCTGTCTGTCTGTCTAACTTGAGCTACTGGCACATCATGCCAGTAATGAGACTTCCATACAACACCAGACTTCAGTCAGAGGCTTTTTGACATTTGTTGCAAAACTTACTGCTACTGGAGATCCTTCCTGTTCACTGTTTCACATGAGCATTTTTAAAATGTTATTTCAGAGAAAATTCTAATGACAAAAAGTGGAGGAAAGAACACCCATTTGTCCAAGAACCAGACGAGACAGATAAACATTCTGACAAAAGTAAAGGATGAATGAAAGAAACCTGGCGAAAATGTATTAACTCTTATAAGTCTTCCCTCTGATCGGATTGGGTCCAAGGGCTAATATTCATTTCAATTTAATTTCTATTTCGTTTATTTATATAGCACCAATTCGCAACACGTCATTTCAAGACACTTTCTCATACAATTGACACAAATAAAAGTAGTTTATATCCAATCATACATACATTCCAATGGTGCCTAGTTATTAAGCAGTGCAGTCAAGTTCAGTTCATTATTCAGACTGTTCTTCTATTGTGCCAACACTGAGGAATTCTGATACAACTCGTGTGGATTTTTTTTTCATCCTTACGGAGGAGATTTGGAGCGGAATCTACCCAAGAACACTGCCATGAATACAGATCAGGACCAAAACATCTGCCAGCAAAATCCAACAATCTGTGTATTTTCCAGCGTAAAGGAGCACTGAATTATGAGACCCAAGTCTTAAGGTCAGGACTTATGGCCAATAAAGTCTCCAGAGAACCTTTGAGAACATGTAAGAAAGTGTCCTGATAACATTAAGCATATTGTGACAAACTACGATAATAATTGAAGAAATATTGATCACCATCATTCAAGATTTGGCTCAGAGGTTTATGTCTAGCATACTTGACTCAGCTGCAACTTTCCCTAACCCAACCCAGGTGAAGGATGGACCAATTCAGACATGGTTTGTAAAAGTAAGGTTTAACATTTTGTTGTTGTTGTCATTTTTAATTGTATGCTAGATAACTTAAACCATAACAGTGCCACTCTGGGGTATGAGAAAAAAACAGTAAAAAATAGTTCAATAGAGAGATGATATAAAATATAAAGATAAAACATACACTGCCTAAAAAGAAAAAAAAAACAATTGCCCCCTTACATATTTATTCTGCTTGTTTTTTTATTTATTGCCACAATTAAATGTTTCAGCTCATCAAACAAATTTTAAGATAATATAATCGTATTAAATTCAACACGCAGATTTCAAATGATTATTTAATTTAGTCATTTAAAAAACTGCTAGTCACTTTTCATGACCCTGTGTAAAACAGGTGCAATATCATAAACTGTGTGATCTTAACAGCTTGAGACAGAAAGGTTTATCACAATCTAGTGGGTATGAATATGATGTTGTGGAACAGTTTAGTGTCATCCTAATCTATTCCTCCCTCCACAGATTCTGTGTCCGATTCCAGTTGGACTTCTGGGTTACTTCCAGCTAGATAAAACCTTTCCTTTTTGATAAAGCTTATAGTTAGAGTGGCTTAGGTCAAGTGGTAGGTAGTAACTAGTTACATTTACTCAATTACCTTAACTTTTACATTAACTTTTTAAAAAAAATGTAATTTTGCTGCCATACTTTTTATTTTTACTTGAGAAATATCACGAAAAATCGCTACTCTTACTTATATAGAATTTATTGATACTCTATCCACTATGAAATAATTTTCTTGAATGAAGAACATATTTTAACCAAAAATATATCTGACACAGACAGTTTCCTACAGTTTATTAAAAAAGAACACCTATTTCTGAAAATGTTCTGTCTCTTAAGCTTGTTGAACTTCGAGTTCAAGTAAATATATAGGTAACACCATAAATTATACCTGTAAATATGTTTTATCTTGGTCTAATATATGTATATATATATATACATATATATATATATATATATATATATATATATATATATATATATATATATATATATATATGTCTATTAATTTCCTATATTAGGTATTGGTGTTGAATTGAATAAAATGACATAGTCTTTCTTCTGTACAATTTTTTTATTTATTTTGTAAATAAATGATTTACTTGTATCTTTTTTATAATCTTAGTCTGGAAAATACCTAGATTTAGCTGTAATGTTATATTTTTAACTGTCAGATGACATAATTTAAATGATATCACATAATTCATTACTCAGTACTTAAGTAACCTTTTTACCCAAACGTTTTTGTACTCTTGTACTCTCGGGTAACATTTTGAACAGCAAATTTTTATTTTTACTTGAGTAAAAATATGTTGTATTACTGCTACTCGTATACTGTACTCTACCCATCTCTGCTTAGGTAAACCAAACTATATCTATAGTCTTTCGGCTTAGACTGTTGGAGGACAGACTGACGACTTATCTTCACTCTGCTACCTTTCCCTTCTGTTACTCTCCAGCTTTATTATTTGCTTGTATTTCAACTGTTAACTTTGCTTCCTCCCAGTGTTTTTCTCTCCATAGAAGCTACCCCCACTCTGTTTGTTGGTGATGTGTTTTTGGATGGGGATGTTTGCTGGGATGATACTCCCAGTAATTGAACTTTTTCCCTGTCCTGCTATCAGCTTTTTATTTTCTCCAACATAGGATGTACTGTTAAATAAGCTATTTTGTTCCTATCAGACTCTGTTCTGCCTTCTCAAACCCCTCAGGTCGTTGTTCAGCTGGAGGTTTCTTCCTGTTTAAGGGGAGTTTTTCCTCTTCATGCATGCTCAGTGTGAGAGATTGCCGCAAAGTCAACAACACACGCAGACGGCTCTCTTCTCTCACTACATGTTTGTTCAGGAGGAGTGAAAGCTGCAAGACAATGAATTGATGCAATCTGCTTAATTTCCTGAGATGGAACACTTTTAAACTGATTGGAAAAATGAACTGAAGGATTAATTTGAATGTAAATTGAACTGACTTTTCTTGTGAAATTTTAATCCAATTCAATCGAGTTTATGTATATAGCGCCATTTTACAACAGATGTCATCTCAAGGCACTTTACAAGAAGAGTTATTACAATACAATGTTTAATTTAGGAATTAGAGAACCGTAGAAGATTGCGTCGCGACTTCTCAGCAATCCCTCACACTGAGCAAGCATGAAGCGACAGTGGAGAGGAAAAACTCCCTTTTAACAGGGAGAAACC
Organism: Apricaphanius iberus; assembly: GCA_028564705.1. Taxonomy (NCBI): domain Eukaryota; kingdom Metazoa; phylum Chordata; class Actinopteri; order Cyprinodontiformes; family Aphaniidae; genus Apricaphanius; species Apricaphanius iberus. The sequence continues at coordinate 714,999 of JAPXFQ010001857.1, forward strand.
TCCATCAGAACCAGGCTCAGCACAAGCGGTTATCTGCCGAGACCGTCTGGGGTTTGGAGAAGGCAGCAAAGACACAGAAAGAGCAACAGAACTGATTCAGAAGCAGGGCGTGGAGAACGTTCCTCCACTGGAATCCCTTGAGATAACTTGTGTTGGTGCTCCAACTGAAGATACTCTGTTGCTGTAGGATAGTCTCATGAAGAGGATTTTCAGGGTTGTACATAATCTTTTTAATTTTATGAAGAATCCTTCTCTACATCATTATCTCCAGTTGTTCCACAGTTGTCCCTAGAACAGAACTAGCCTTCTTTATCAGGTTGTTGAGCCGTTTTAAGTCCCTGGCTCTGATGCTGCTACCCCAACAGATGGCACTCTCCACCACAGACTTGTAGAAGATATGCAGAAGATATGGTGAGCGTACAGTCCCTTGTGGTGTTGCTGACCAGCAGGTTTGACACAATCCTTCAGTCTCGCAGACTGTGGTCTGTTTGTCAGGTAGATATTGATTCAGCTGATTGTTGACGCCTCCACCTGTGTTTTCAGGAGTTTCTGACAAAGTAAATCAGGCTGAATTGTGTTAAATGGACTAGATAAATCAAAGAACATGATTCTTACAGTGCTTCCTGCTTTGTCCAGATGACAGTGAGTTTGTTGAAGCAGGTTGATGATGGCATCTTCAACGCCAACTCCATGGCGATAAGCAAACTGCAGGGGGTCCTGATAGGTTCTAGTTTGCTTACTCAGGTAGGGCAACATGAGTCTCTCCAGAACCTTCATCTTGTGGGATGTCAGGGCGAGAGATCTATAGTCATTGATGACTGATGGGTTATTTTTCTTTGGAACTGGAACAAGGCAGGATGTCTTCCACAACACTGGAACCTTCTCCTAGGTCAGGCTAAGGTTGAAGAGGTACTGCAGAATCCCACAGAGCGGCTCTGCAAAGGTTTTTAGGACTCTGGATCTGACACCATCTGGACCTGGAGCCTTGATCTGGTTCAGTTTCTCCAACTGCCTCTTCACTTGAATTTTAGAGACATATAGGTGGGAGAGAAGGAGATAAAGGGGGTAGCAGCATCTCCTGACTTGGTCGAAGATGAAGTTGTGCAAGTAGAAGAGGTCATGACTGAGATGGAAGATAAAACATCTGAAGTGTGACAGGACAGGTGTGGGTCAGAGGAGAGTGGGATGTCTCTGGCCGGACACAGGAGAGGAGGATGCTGATCTTGTTCCTGAACTGAACCTATTGAAGAATCTGTTCAGTTCAAGACTTCCATCTATCCAGTCCTTTCTGTGTTAAAAGCCTGTGATCTTTTTCATTCCAGACCAGACATCATCAACATAAACTAAGCCATTTGAGATTCAATTTTGTATGAAAAGCGCTTTATAAATGATGTTTAATTGATTGAAGGGTATGAATGATATTAGGGTTAACTCAGTGTTTCTCAATTATTTCCTGCCATGCCCCCCCTAGAGAACAGATTTTTTTTTCACGCCCCCCCCCCTCCATCCCCCCACCCCAACCAGATTGATATGTACAAATATTTAATTATTTATTGATACAAACCAGTACACTGCTAATACTATATAGTGATTATGAGAAAAGATTAATTAAATAAGATGCAACTACTTCAAATGGTTGCAGCTTATTTAATTTTTTTAGGTCTTGACAGTATTTCACCACCATTTGAGAAGCACTGGGTTAACTGTATTTAACAGTCAAGCACAAATTGCTCTTTGATTTTTCTTTAAGCCATCTAATCTTAAAAGTTGTTTGATGATCTGAAACATTTAATAGAGTATCGTTACCTTCAGTGAACAAACACATTCTATGAAGTGAACCAACATCATTAACTCAACTTAAGAATATTTTCTAGGAGTTTGGGGTGTTTGTGTTTGTCTTCTTCTACGTCCTGCACTTTTCTCCATCATTCTGTACATTTCCAACAGAGGTCCTGTATGAGCTCAGGAACTGTCCATAAAGCAGAGGTCGGAGCTGGTTGCCAGATATTAGGTGCCTGACTGTTAAAACCGTTCGGTAAAAACTTGTGGGATCTCCTGAGATTCAGATATGTCCCTTGTGACAAACCTGCTTTCCTCTCTGTGCTACACCTTGAAATCTCCTCATGATCCATTCTCCAGCTTCTCTAAAAGCTCTGGTCATCCTCCTATGTCTGACTCTCTTCAAGCCCATGTTCCTCTTTGATCCATGCTCCATCTCTGTGCTGTATGTGCCAGCTTTCTGAGCTATGTCCTATCTTCTTGCTTGACTCCACCTTCTCCATGTTTCAGAAACTCAACAGGAAGTTCTTGCAGACATCCCAGTCTCCTAGCTATTCCTTTCCATCTGTTCAACCTACCAGGGACCAAGTAAGCCTCACCTGAGTACAATTAAGCATTTTTTCTCCATACAGAATTCTGTCTCACCTGTGGAATTCTCCCTCTGCAGTTCACCTCACCTCTGCTCACTCTACAGTGTAAAAACTTTCCCAACTGGTCTTCTTAGTGGTGTTCTGTATGTGGGTCAAGAGGCTTAATAGCAATATGAAAATATTAACAGCATAATTTTACCACCATTCATACAACCCTGTGGATGATATTTGTTAGTCTAATCAGGTCATCATGCTGTTCAAAATGCAGGTCTGTGATGAAGGATGAGCCTCCATCTAATCTATTCACTAACCTAACTCAGTGGGTAACAATTATTAAATTTTTATTATTACTATATTTTGTTGTTCCATGTTATCAAAGTATTTTTTTTACAAACTGTTTTATATAGACTAATTCCAGTGTTTCCTTTCTTGGGCATCCTTTGTGCTGGGAGCTCTGCCAGTTTAGCTATGGAGATTGCTGCCATTGGGACCACTGTTGTCATGATGAACTGAACGCTGCCTCATGGCTGTGGTGTGGATACCTGCGTGCCCTGAGTATGGCGGTTGCTATGGTGAGTGACTCTATTGTGGTTCCGGGGTGGCTTCCAGTGTGGATGGATCTCACAATTGTCTTTTTCTCACAGTAATTTCACTCTAGATGTTTATTTTTATTGTTTGTTAATTTAAGAGATGGAATAGATTACTAAGTGTTTTTTTCTTCCAGTGAATGTGTGGGGGACATGCATGTGTGTATGCATCTTTTGTGTGCTAAGAGTTTAATTCAATTTGATTCAGTTTATTTTTGTACCACCAATTTACAACAGAAGTCGTCTCAAGGCGCTTTACAAGAAAAGTAATTTCAACACAATTATACATTCAGTCAGTTAAAAAATTTTTGTGTAAGGAATCCCAGCAGATAGCATTGAGTCATTGATGAGAGGTTGTGCCTGGAACATGCAGACTCTAACCACAGTAATCCCTCAGAAATCCCTCCTACTGAGCAAACATGTAGCAACAGTGGAGAGGAAAAACGTCCCTTTTAAAGGAAGAAGTCTCCAGCAGAACCTGGCTCAGTACAAGCGGTCATCTGCCACGACCGTTTGTGGTTGGAGAAGACAGAGAAGAGACACACAAAGAACAATAGAACTAATGTAAGAGTACTTTATATATTAAAGAAAGTAAAAAGTTGACAACCAGAAATGGAAGTTGTTCGGTCACTGGGAGCATCATCCAAATTTATTCTTCCCATCCAGCAGGGCGTTGTAGCTGAGCAGGATATTAGACCAGGTGCAGCTTCTATAGAGTGAAAAACACTGAGAGAAAACAAGGTTAACAATCCCAATAACAGCAGAAAAATACATTTGGAGAATAGTACAAGAGGAAAGTAGAAGAGTGAAGAAAAGTAGTCAGTCTGTCCTTCAACACTCTAAGCCTGTAGAAGGATAAGATATATACAAAAATAACTCAGGATAACGTAAGCCATGCTTTATCAAAAAGGAACGTTTTAAGCCTAGTCTTAAAAATAGACAGTGTTTGCCTCACAGACTAAAACTGGGAGCTCGTTCCACAGGAGGAGAGCCTGATAACTAAAAGATCTGCCTCACATTCTACTTTTAAAAATCATTTGATCTACCAGTAAACCTGCATTCTGAGAGCAATGTGCTCTGTTAGGAACATACAGAACAATTCAAATTCAAAAGTTATCAAAAAATGGTCAGATAGGATTGGGTTATGTGGGATGACTGTTATTTCCTCACACTCAATGCCATATGTCAGTACAATGTCTAAAGTGTGCTGACCAGAGTGTGTGGGTCCCTTCATTTTCTGAGTAAAGCCAATCAAGTCTAAGATAAGGCTGCAGTTAGGCTATCACTTTCAATGTTCACATGAATAATTAAATCCTCTACTATAATTACCTACCTAAAAAACTCTTAGATCTGGTCCAAGAATTGAGAGTAAGAGCCTGGTGGACGATACAAAACCACAAACAAAAGTGGTTTTAATGTTTTGCAGCTTGAGTGAGGAAAATTAAGGATTAGATGTTCAAAAGAGCTATAGCTATTAATTGGTTCTGGGTGAATTTGTAAATCTGAATAAAAGATGGTTGCAACTCCTCCTCCTCGCCCAGTACTTCTAGGAATGTAAAAATTTTGATAATTGGAAGGAGCTGACTCATTTATAATTACAAAATCCTCCTGCTGCAGCCAGGTTTCTGATAGGCAAAATATATAAATTTTATTATCACATATCAAGCCCATCCATCCATCCATCATCTTCTGCTTATCCAGGGTCGGGTCGCGGGGGCAGTAGCCTAAGCAAAGAGACCCAGACCTCCCTCTCCCCGGCTACTTGGGCCAGCTCCTCGGGAGGAATCCCGAGGCGTTCCCAGGCCAGCTGGGAGACATAATCCCTCCAGCGAGTCCTGGGTCTTCCCCTGGGTCTCCTCCCGGTGGGACGTGCCCAGAACACCTCACCAGGGAGGCGTCCAGGAGGCATCCTGACCAGATGCCCGAGCCACCTCAACTGGCTCCTCTCGATGTGGAGGAGCAGCGGCTCTACTCTGAGCCCCCTCCAGATGACCGAGCTTCTCACCCTATCTCTAAGGGAGAGCCCAGCCACCCTACGGAGGAAACTCATTTCAGCCGCCTGTATCCGCGATCTCGTTCTTTTGGTCACCACCCAGCGTTCGTGACCATAGATGAGGGTAGGAACGTAGATCGACCGGTAAATTGAGAGCTTTGCCTTTCGGCTCAGCTCTCTCTTCACCACGACAGACCGGTACAGCGCCCGCATAACTGCAGACGCCTTACCAATCCGTCCATCGATCTCCCGCTCCATTTTTCCCTCATTCGTGAACAAGACCCCCAGATACCTAAACTCCCCCACTTGAGGAAGGACCTCATCCCCGACCCGGAGAAGGCACTCTACCCTTTTCCGGCTCAAGACCATGGTCTCGGATTTGGAGGTGCTGATCCTCATCCCAGCCGCTTCACACTCGGCTGCGAACCGCTCCAACGAGAGCTGTAGATCACGTTCAGATGAAGCCAACAAGACCACATCATCTGCGAAAAGCAGAGACCCGATCCTGAGGTCACCAAAACGGATCGCCTCAACAACGTTATGAACAGGACCGGTGACAAAGGGCAACCTTGGCGGAGTCCAGCTCTCACTGGAAACGAGTCCGACTTACTGCCGGCAATGCGAACCAGACTCTGACACCGTTCATACAGGGACCTAACAGCCCGTATCAAAGGGCCTGGTACCCCATACTCCCGGAGTACCCCCCACAGGACACCCCGAGGGACACGGTCGAACGCCTTCTCCAAGTCCACAAAGCACATGTAGACCGGTTGGGCGAACTCCCACGCACCCTCCAGGACCCTGCCGAGGGTGTAGAGCTGGTCCAGTGTTCCACGGCCAGGACGAAAACCGCATTGTTCCTCCTGAATCCGAGGTTCGACTATCCGTCGGACCCTCCTCTCCAGAACCCCCGAATAGACCTTACCAGGGAGGCTCAGAAGTGTGATCCCCCTATAGTTGGAACACACTCTGTGGTCCCCCTTTTTAAAGAGGGGGACCACCACCCCGGTCTGCCAATCCAAGGGAACTGCCCCCGATGTCCACGCAATATTGCAGAGCCGCGTCAACCAACACAGCCCTACAACATCCAGAGCCTTGAGGAACTCCGGCCGAATCTCATCCACCCCCGGTGCCTTGCCACCAAGGAGCTTTTTAACAACCTCAGTGACTTCAGCACCAGAGATTGGAGAGCCCGTCCCAGAGTCCTCAGACTCTGCTTCCAAACAGGAAGGCGTGTCGGTGGGATTGAGGAGGTCTTCGAAGTATTCCATCCACCGACCCAAAACGTCCCGCGTTGAGGTCAGCAGCTCACCGCCCCCACTGTAAACAGTGTTTACAGTGGGGGCGTCCCCCTGAGACGCCAGATGGTGGACCAGAATCGCTTCGAAGCCATACAAAAGTCGTTATCCATGGTCTCTCCAAACTCCTCCCACGCCCAAGTTTTTGCCTCAGCGATCATCCGAGCCGCACTCCGCTTGGCCTACCGGTACCTATCAGCTGCTTCCGGAGTCCCACAGGCCAAAAAGGCCCGATAGGACTCTTTCTTCAGCTTGGCAGCCGCTTCGACAATGGAGGCACGGAACATGGCCTATTCGGACTCAATGTCCCCCGCCTCCCCTGAGACGTGTTTGAAGTTCTGCCAGAGGCGAGAGTTGAAAACCCTTCTGACAGGAGACTCCGCCAGACGTTCCCAGCAGACCCTCACAACACGTTTGGGCCTGCCAGGTCTTTCCGGCGTCCTCCCCCACCACCGGAGCCGACTCACCACCAGGTAGTGGTCAGTGGATAGCTCAGCCCCTCTCTTCACCCGAGTGTCCAAAACATGCGGCCGCAGGTCCGATGAAACGACAACCAGGTTGATCATCGAGCTGCGGCCTAGGGTGTCCTGGTGCCAAGTGCACACATGAACACCCTTATGCTTGAACATGGTGTTTGTTATGGACAATCCTTGACGAGCACAGAAGTCCAACAACAAAACACCGGCCAGGTTCAGATCGGGGGGGCCATACCTTCCAAACCACGCCTCTCCAGGTCTCACTGTCATTGCCCACATGAGCGTTGAAATCCCCCAGCAGAATGAGGGAGTCCCCAGAAGGAGCACTCTCCAGCACTCCCTCCAAGGAGTCCAAGAAGGTTGGGTAATCTGAGCTACTGTTCGGTGCATAAGCACAAACAATAGTCAGAACCCGTACCCCCACCCGTAGGCAAAGGGAGGCTACCCTCTCATTCACTGGGGTAAACCCCAACGTATAGGCGCAGAGATGGGGGGCAACAAGTATGCCCACCCCAGCTCTAACCCGCCTCTCATCGGGGGCAACGCCAGAGTGGAAGAGAGTCCCACCCCTCTCGAGGAGACGGGCTCCAGAGCCAGAGCCATGCGTCGAGGCAAGGCCGACGATGTCCAGTCGGAACCTCTCAACCTTGCACACCAGCTCTGGCTCCTTCCCCACCAGAGAGGTCAGAATCAGAATCAGAATCAGCTTTAATCGCCAAGTATGACACATACAAGTATGATGAATACAAGGAATTTACAGATACAGTACAACCTGTCCAAGATCATTACAAACAACAACAACAACAAACAGATCCAGGTCACTGTTGGGCATGCAGCCACCAAGCGGCGCTCCCGTTTATGAAACATAGAGAAGTAAACATCTGGTAGGGGAGGGTTCCACGGTGAGTGGGAAAAAACGCTCAACTGTGTTGTGGGTCCGTACAGCACTCACAACGCAGGTGATAGAAAAAACCACACCAACAAACATTTAAGCACATATTCAGACATTAACAATGACACATCAGGAAGGATGGGCAGGTATGAGCTCCAGTCCACAGGGTAACGCGCTGCCATCGAGGCGCGCTGTTATCCAGCTTCATGTTGCAGGAGAGAAAATGAGGATACAGCGAGACGGTGTGTGTGAATGTGAGTGTGTGTAACCATGTCAGTGTGTGCGTCAGTAGATGCACGTGTACGGGGGAGAGGAGACTCTGTTGATATTCTTCTCAGGGACATTTGATAAGAACCAGGTTGAAGGTCTTCATGGGAGCCAAAATATAAATTGTTTGGATTTCAGGGAGAGATCAAATATTCCTCTCTGTCCCTTCAGTCTGTCAGTGGTTTCTTTTTTAGTCTAATTCAGCCAAATTGTAGTTCAAATTAAAGTTCCAAATCCAAATTAATTCCCAGATTAATAGTTCCAAATCCAATTAATTTCCAGTTGCCCCAATCCGCACCGACAGTTTCTCCAAGTCCGATGACAAATTGCGGATGAGTCCCAGAGCGCCGGCCAGATCGCCTCTTACAGCGTCTGTTCTGCGTCCCAGCTCCCCCAGCATTTGGTTCTGAGTCCCATCAGTACGAGTCAACGCATCCAGCTGTTCCTTCAGCCGTCCAATCGCTTCCAGAACAGTAACCAATCTCGACCGTGTTTCAGATCTTTGTTGCTCCATTTTACGGTAGTTCCAGTAACTGCCCATTCCAATCAGCAGAAACCCGATCACCATGATTGCGAATAGATATATATCTTCAGCATCCTCTTGGGAGAGTATTGACAGACACACGGGCTGAAACTTTGTCCAAGCGTCCAGCACGTAGCCCGCCGGATACGTCTCCGCAGGACACCCCGGTTGACCCTTACCGGTGCTTCGTAGAGTTGAGTAGATTTTATCAATAGCATTCAGAGACCAGCTGACCATTTCCATCTTCGCTTATTCAGTTTGGTTTCGGAGAAAATTGCCAAAAGATACTCCAGATAGAGGCACAGGAGACAGAGAGCTGTGGGATAAGACACAGGAGGAGGAGGGAGGGAAAAAAGCGACCGTCCTCGCTGAGAGCTGAGCAGACCAAGGTGACGTTCCACATCCCAAGAGCCAGCTTCTGCAGCCGAGGATCGGACCGCCAAGGTCCCCGCCTTCGGCCACCGCCCATCTTGCACTGCACCTGACCCCTATGGCCTCTCCCACAGGTGGTGAACTCATGGGAAGGGGGGCCCATGTTTCCTCTTTGGGCTGAGCCCGGCCGAGCCCCATAGGTAAAGGCCCGGCCACCAGGCGCTCGCCAACGTGCCCCACCTCCAGGCCTGGCTCCAGAGTGGGGCCCCGGTCACCCGCGTTCGGGCGAGGGAACACTTGGTCCAACGCTGTCATTCATCATAGGGGTCTTTGGGCTGCGCTTTGTCTGATCACTCACCTAGGACCGGTTTGCCTACCAGGGGCATAAAGCCCCAGACAACATAGCTCCTAGGATCATTAGGACACTCAAACCCCTCCACCGCGGTAAGGTGGCAGCCCATGGAGGGGACATATCAAGCCATTTACTAATAAAGTCTTTGAGGAAAGGGATCTTATATTCAGTAAACCACATCTAATTGCCCCATTTTCTTGTTTAGTCAGAGTCGTATTTATTTTAACAAGAGTATCATAATTTGCTTTTGTCAGGTTAACCTTTAGTCTATTTAATTTTGCCGTGGACAAGACACTGTCTTAATGGGGTATAGAGTGGGTAACAGTACAGAATCTGCAGAGAGGTGGGTTAAACTACGACTCTGCTTCCTGGTCTGCTTCCTGGTTTGTCAGTGTTTTGAAGGACTAATAAAGTTATGCAGATTCCTAGAAAGAAGAACTGCTCCCTCCAAAGTGCGATGAATGTCGCCTCTCTGGATTACACCAGGTTTCCCCCCAAAAGTCTTCCAGTTATCAATGTAGCCCACGTTGTTCGCTGGACACCACTCAGACAACCACTGATGGAGTGACAGCATGCTGCTAAACATGTCCGATGTTTTATTAGCTGCTAGCATCTAAAATGTGTATCTCATGACAATACGTAAGGGTCTAAATCTAGACATGTGAAACAAGAGCTTTGCTTTTTGGCCCAGTTTTCTTTCACAAAAATGGACTGTGACAGCCCCTGCAGTACTACAGACGAAGCCTCAGTCCATCTGTCCACCACCTGTTGTATTCGACCATCACTCGTGAGCAACACACATAGATACCTCGTCCACTAGAGGCAGAGAATGACTGCAACTAAGAGGAACGGGCCAACTTGTTTCTGTCAAGAACTATGGTCTCAGATTTAGAGGAGCTGATCAGCTTTTTTCTTAATTTACTTTTTACTTTTAATTTATTTATTTCCTTTTCCCTCAGTTTTCCAGTTTGTTCCATTCCACAGCTGCTCCCAGTTGCCAGATTTCCTCACCAGCATCTCATGTCATGACAGAGCCAGGGTGCAGAGTGGACCTGAATGCAGACCTAGGGTAGAGTGTAAGTTTTGTTAAATCATGAGCTGATGATGATGACAATGAAGGAAGGACTGGAAAAATTAAGACGGGACAACAGACTGACATTAGGTTCAGATTTGATATATTTGGGATAGGGACAGACAATAAGAAAGGAGTGAGCAGGGCAGAATGTTGATGGCTCTGACAGGATGTAGCCGTTTAAGGGTGCATTCCAGATGACCAGAAGTAGAAGAAAAAGGAAAGAAAATAAGCACCCTTCCAAGGGTGTTCGGAGGGGGCCCAACGAAGGAGAGCAGAAGTTTAGGAGGAGACAGCTGGGTGGACATCCCCAGACGACCAGGAGATCTGGGGACTGGCCTGGAGATCATCCTTCATAGGACGATCAGACTGATGACTGATTCATGGGACATTACCCCATCTCTTGCTTGATGTCAACTGGAGATAGGTACCAACCCCCCCGAGCCTTTAAGGAGAGGCGGGATAGATAGTGTATCTATATATAGGCCGCCAACATATGTCTATATGTATAAAGGGATTATGTCTCACATTGTGAGGTGTGTGTGGAGACGTATCGCGTTGGTAAGACGTATCGCGTCATTTCCTGTTTTGTGACTAACTCGTTTGTAGCAAGTCGGTGTTTCTCTCTCTCTTGAACTGATCTAACTTTCTCTGTCAATAAGTTTTTTCTGAGTTGCTTTAACACACAAACACATTAAAACGTTAATTTTCTTCACGGTTTAGGACTCTTTAAGCGTTTTACTGGGTTAATTACTTTGTTCTTAGGTAAGGTAAGGTACCGCTTGGTTAGCTTAGCTTCACGGCTAGCATGGCTTCGGCAGCTTTCTCTCTTGTCCCTCCATCTCTCTCTACACCTCCTCCTCTTTCCTGCTCTCTCTGTCAGATGTTTAGTTACTCCTCCGCCTCATTTAGTGAAGTTGGTAGGTGTAATAAGTGCAGCATTTTTGTAGCTTTGGAGGCGAGGGTTTCTGAGCTAGAGGCCCGGCTCCGCGCTGTAGAACAGCCAGGCCCAGCAGTAGCTAGCGCGGAGTCAACTAGGACAGGACCTAGCCGTCCTTCAACAGCTCCCGTGCAGCCGGGACCTCAGGCGAGCTGGGTGACTGTTCGTAGGAAGACTAGCGCCAGACCCCAGTCCGCGGCCAACCTCCAGCCCCTTTCTCTGAACAATAGGTTCGCCCCGCTCAGCGACGCACCCGCCGAGCAGGAGAGGCCGATTCTTGTAATTGGCAGCTCCATAGTTAGGAATGTGGCTCCAGAGACACGAAAGACCACCGTCAAATGCCTTCCAGGGGCCAGGGCTGCGGACATTAGGTCCCATCTGAAGCTTTTGGCCAAGGACAAACGGCGGTATAGCAGGATCGTTATCCATGCTGGTGGCAACGACACCCGGCGACGGCAGTCGGAGGTCACTAAAATTAGCGTAGCTTCGGTGTGTAGGGCTGCCAAAAAGATGTCTGACTCTGTAATTTTTTCTGGTCCCCTGCCTGATCGTACTAGCGATGACATGTACAGCCGTATGCTTTCGTTCCACCTTTGGTTGTCAAGGTGGTGTCCAGAAAACGATGTGGGCTACATTGATAACTGGGGGGCCTTCTGGGGAAAACCTGGACTGTTACGTAGAGACGGCATCCATCCCACCGAGGACGGAGCTTCGCTTCTTTCCAGGAACATTGATAGGGTTATCTCTAGTTCCCCAAAGCCGTGACAACCCAGAGTCCAGCTCAGGGAACCCAGAGTCGAGCTCAGGGAAACCAGAGTCCAGATCAGGGAACCCAGAGTCCAGGTCAAGGAACAGGGACTGCCACCCACCCACTACCCTATAGAGATAGTTTCCCGTCCACTACCCAAAACTAATGAATTAAAAGTTAATGCTACTAGAGCAAAGTATAAAAATCTCATAAAGATAAATAAAACTCGGACTGAACATAAAAACAAATCAATTAAATGTGGTTTACTAAACATAAGATCTCTCCCCTCAAAAACACTCTTAGTAAATTCAATTCAATTCAATTCAGTTTATTTATATAGCGCCATTTCACAACAGATGTCATCTCAAGGCACTTTACAAAAAGAGTTATTACAATACAATGTTTAGTGTAGAAATTACAGAACCACAGAAGATTGCGTCGTGGAATTCTCAGCAATCCCTCATACTGAGCAAGCATGCAGCGACAGTGGGAAGGAAAAACTCCCTTTTAACAGGAAGAAACCTCCGGCAGAACCAGGCTCAGCACAAGCGGTTATCTGCCGCGACCGTCTGTGGCTTGGAGAATACATAACAGAGACACAGAAAGAGCAATAGAACTGACTTAAATGACTTAATTTGTGAAAATAATATTGATTTGTTTTGTCTTGCAGAGACATGGTTGCAGGAAGAGGACCATGTCACAATAAATGAGTCAACTCCCCCTAGCTACTTAAACTTTAGTGTCCCTCGAAGTACTGGTCGAGGAGGTGGAGTAGCAACTATCTTTCATTCCGATTTACTAATTAATCTCCAAAAAAATAATAGTTACAGTTCCTTTGAGCATCTAGTTTTTAGCTTTCCTCATACACATAACAAAGCAGTAAAGCCACTTTTGTTTGTGGTCTTATATCGTCCACCAGGACCTTATTCTCAATTTTTAGATCAGATTTCAGATTTTCTATCTGACTTAGTTTTAAACACTGATAAAGTCATTATAGTCGGAGACTTCAATATTCATGTTGATAATGAAAGTGATAGTCTAAATACAGCTTTTAACACTATCCTAGACTCAATAGGCTTTACTCAAAATGTGCAGGGACCAACACATTCTTGTCACCACACTTTAGATCTTGTGCTGACTTATGGCATTGACTGTGAAGAAATAACAGTCTTTCCACATAACCCTATCCTGTCTGATCATTTCCTTATCACTTTTAAACTTACTCTAATGGATCATATCAAACCTGAAAGAAAACTTCATTATACCAGAACGTTATCAGACAACGCTGTAGCAAATTTTAAAGAAGCTCTTCCAACTTTAATTTCCTCAGTTTATAAATGCAGAACAGAAAACAGTGATTTAACTCGTGACCCCTCACAACTTGACATTTTAGTTCATAGCGTTAATTCCTCCCTGCGTCGGGCAATAGACAAAGTTGCCCCCTTGAAAAGGAAGGTGGCTAGCCATAGAAGATTAACTCCCTGGTTTAATTTAGAGCTACGTACCCTAAAGCAGAATGTTAGAAAACTAGAGAGAAAATGGCGCTCCACGCATTTACATGATTCCTTTTTAATATGGAAAAATAGTTTATTGCTATATAAAAAGAGCCTTCACACAGCTAGAACAGCATATTATTCATCTTTAATCGAGGAGAATAAAAATAATCCTAGGTTTCTTTTTAATACAGTTGCCAAACTCACACAGGATCATAGCTCTATCGAGCCAACCATTCCCCAAGCTCTAAGCAGTGACGACTTCATGCAATTCTTTATAAATAAAATAGACTCCATAAAGAATAAGATAATTGGGAACCTTCCCAATATGCTTGCTTCCTCCTTAGTTAATGAGGCAGCCTCAAAAATGGTGGAACCTAATATATGCTTAAACTGCTTTAATGCAGCCGAACTTTGTGATGTACTAAAATTATTAGCTTCATCTAAACCTTCAACTTGCGTTTTAGACCCAATCCCAACTAAACTCTTAAAAGAAGTTTTCCCTCTGATCGCTGCTCCAATTTTAAATATAATGAATCTATCCTTAGTCAATGGATATGTACCACAGGAGTTTAAGATTGCTGTAATTAAACCTCTACTTAAGAAACCCTCTCTTGATCAAAACGACTTAATTAACTATAGACCGATATCTAATCTTCCCTTCTTATCTAAAATTCTTGAGAAAATAGTTGCACACCAGATATGTGAGCATTTAAACAATAATGAGCTGTTTGAGAAGTTTCAGTCAGGCTTTAGAGCTCATCATAGCACTGAAACAGCTCTGGTGAAGGTTACTAATGATATTCTCATAGCCTCAGACAATGGACTGGTGACCATTCTGGTCCTGTTAGATCTCAGTGCTGCCTTTGACACTGTTGATCACAATATTCTCATAGAAAGGCTTCAAAGTGTCGGTATAATAGGAACAGCCCTAGGTTGGTTTAAATCTTATTTGTCTAACAGATTTCAGTTTGTTCAGGTAAACAATAGATCTTCCTCAACCTCAATAGTTACTTGCGGAGTACCACAGGGTTCAGTGCTTGGGCCGATTCTCTTTACTATATATATGCTTCCTATTGGTAAAATAATTAGGCAGCATGGGATAAAATTCCATAGTTACGCAGATGATACACAGCTATATCTATCCATTAATCCTGATGAATCCAATCAGTTAGGTAGACTACAGGCATGTCTGGAAGACATAAAAACTTGGATGACTCTAAACTTCTTGCTTCTAAATTCTGATAAAACAGAAGTTGTCGTCTTTGGACCAGAAGCTCTGAAAAAGAAACTACTTAGTCAGCCCCTTCACCTGGACGGCATTAAATTAGCCTCCAGTAATAAAGCAAAAAACCTCGGTGTCATTTTTGACCAAGATATGTCATTTAGATCTCACATTAAAGAAGTCTGTAGGATTTCCTTTTTTCACCTTAGGAATATTACAAAAATTAGAACCATCCTGTCCAGGAGTGATGCTGAAAAACTAGTCCATGCCTTTGTTACTTCAAGGCTGGATTACTGTAACTGTCTATTATCAGGTAGTCCACAGAATACAATTAAAAGTCTTCAGTTAGTTCAAAATGCTGCTGCTAGGATTCTGATGAATATTAAAAGAAGAGATCACATTTCCCCTGTTTTAGCTTCTCTTCACTGGCTCCCAGTAAAATCTAGAATAGAATTCAAGATCCTCCTTCTGACATATAAAGCCCTTAATAATCTAGCTCCATCATACATAAGAGACCTGATTGTTCCATATGTTCCTAACAGAGACCTTCGCTCTCAGACTGCAGGTTTACTGGTAGTTCCTAGGATTTCTAAAAGTAGAATGGGTGGCAGATCTTTCAGCTATCAGGCTCCCCTCCTATGGAACCGGCTCCCAGGGTTGGTTCGTGAAGCAGACAATTTGTCTATCTTTAAAACTAGGCTAAAAACTTTCCTCTTTGACAAAGCTTACAGTTAGAGATATGTTTATAGGTAGTTAGAGTCAGGTCAGACAGGTAGATAGGAAGAGACAGGTTAATGTTAGTAGTCAGGCAGAGTGTCAAAAGTTAGGAAGAGATAGGAAGAGGTAGAGTAGCTAGGTAGAGATAGATTAATGTAAGCCAGGTAAAGATCCGGAGCCGGTCGCGGCTTACCGCCGCGGAAGAAATGCGCCCCACGGGGGCCAGCCAGCGCCGGAGAGGGGTCCCTCAATGGGGATCCTCCCGCACAGTGCGGCCGCCCATTACCTGCCGGGTTGAATCCCCCGGGCAGACTGTGCGGACCCCACCCGTTTATCCCTTAAACGTTTCTCGCCCTCTTCAACTCTGTCCTCTCAGTTCTGTCTATTTTTCCTTAAGATAGTTGTCGACTATCGGTCTCGTGCCGGTATTTAGCCTTAGATGGAGTTTACCACCCACTTTGGGCTGCATTCTCAAACAACCCGACTCCGAGAAGACCCCGGCATGACGGGGGCCGTTACCGGCCCTACACCGTCCACGGGTCAGGAGGACTCAGACAGAGTGTTGGTAGCCAGGTCTCCTAGTAGCTAGGAGACAGGTTAATGTTAGTAGCTATGCTGCTTTAGGCTAGGCTGTTGGAGGACATTATTAGGGTCTGTTCCTACTTTCTCTCCTACTTCTCCCCAACTGCATGATGTGCTGTCAATTCAAGCACTAACCTGTTTTCTATTATAGTAGGTGCTCCGGATTAGCCCTGCTTGACGACCCTGACTAAGATGGCATTGCAGTGACGGAAAATTCTCCACGTCCTGCAACAAACTTGTGCATCAGTTCTATTGCTCTTTCTGTGTCTCTGTTATGTATTCTCCAAGCCACAGACGGTCGCGGCAGATAACCGCTTGTGCTGAGCCTGGTTCTGCCGGAGGTTTCTTCCTGTTAAAAGGGAGTTTTTCCTTCTGTTGTTGAATTAAATAATTATCATAAGTAATTCAATGCATGTTCAAGCAGAGACAAAATGGAGCCAATTTCCAGTTTAACATTTATTTTGAACAGATTAACAAATTGCAGTTTACAGAGAAAGTTGCCCTAGTTTCTCTGTGGTCCAGACTTAAAGAAATCTGAACAATTAACTGATCTTTATTTCACAGTTTTATAGACAAGTGGGCCTCTGGGCGCTTCTAATCTCTCCAATCTTACTCCAATCAGATCACTTCCAAACAGTCTCTTAGCCATGATTTGCTGTCAGAGAATTATGCAGTCCGAAGATGGGTGTCTCTGTTCTGGGTCAAAGGTTCATTATAAAAATTTATGGTTAAATGGCTATCTGCTTCTCTAAAACTTTTCTCCCAGTTTCTTATCTAAACATCCTGCTTTTACAGCTTTGCAATTTAAACTCACCCCAGAGTTTTATGACTTAAAAGCTTTCCTGCATAAACAATGCTTGACAAAACATTTCTTTACTATCATGCAAGCTAATTAAAACAGACTTTTACTTTCTGAATGATAAAAGTTTACAGAATTACCACAATTCCCACTGTCGCTGCATGCTTGCTCAGTATGAGGGATTGCTGAGAATTCCACGACGCAATCTTCTGTGGTTCTGTAATTTCTACACTAAACATTGTATTGTAATAACTCTTTTTGTAAAGTGCCTTGAGATGACATCTGTTGTGAAACGGCGCTATATAAATAAACTGCATTGAATTGAATGTCTGCAAGCGGACACAAGTGCACTTCATTCGGTTTTTTCATTTTATGAATGACTATGTAAACTGGGATTATGAATCTAATTCTAGTAAAGGCATTGTCTTGATTATTGCTATAACTCAATTTATACGTACATATTGCCTCTTCCCTTTCTTTAACACTGGAATCACCGCCCCAGTCTGCCACTCTCAGTGTTCCATGCAACAATAAAGAGGATTTCCAAAGAATGGACAGTTTATAAAGTTGGAATAAATTGTGATAAAACTGGGAAAAACTACAGAATTTCAGATAAGGATGAATCTATTCGAGCTGTGGATGAAGAAACTGCAGAACAGCAAAGTCAAAATTTCATTTATTCCACAGAATTGCAGTCCACTATTGTGCAAAGGATATAAGTTGGACGAGATTGAATGTGGATGTAAACCATCACTGCCTCTCCACACTTCACAGACTTCTATTATGAGAAAAAACTAATTCAGTTATAATGGCAGAGGCAGCAGGAAAACTGCAATAATTTTGTGTGAACACACACACACACACATACACACACATACACTGAGAAAGCCGTTAAATCTCATAAAGAACTGCTACAAGCAATTGTGATCTTAATTTCCACTTTTCTTCAGCCACCTGCTGCCCCAAACGTAAATGTATTTCTGTCTGTGCAACAGGTTTTCAGAAGCTGCACACGGAGGCTGTTATTGCTTTATTTCTCTCTCCAAAGAAATATACTTTGAATTAGAAATCTGTCTTGAATTAGATTGTGGATACTCCTGTTCCATTTTATCTCAATAAATTGCATCAGCAACCACCTTTGTGACCAGGAGAAGCAAATCATCTCAGAATCTTACACTCTCTTCTTTATGATCAGTTTATCAGAGATTGAAAATCTTTTTATCTATGCTGCCTGGCTATATTCTGTCAATAAATAGTCAGATGCACATGTTACTCATCAGTGGATGTTTCTGTGAAAAACAAGTGTGAGAATAAGATCATCCAGTCTTTTATAAACTGTCTACTTTGGTAAAAAATTATCCTCTATATGGCTCTAGAGATAAGCACGCTTATTTGTGGTTTAGCGTTGTAGGCAGAACTACGGGAAGGCATGGTGCAATTTTCCAGTGATTCAAAAGTGAGCTGCAGCATGTGTTGATGTGTCACTCTGAGGTGACGATGACTCTCTCTGCTGTGACCAGACAAAGCATGATCGGTCATCACACGCATTCAGTTATCACACCAGTTATGCTGATGTCTACAATTATAAATGCCTCTTGGCACCTAATACAGCAGATAAGCAGAATGGCAGTAGTGTTTGATTATCTTAGCAATAAGATTTGATCCAAATTATTCAGTGTACTTCACCAAACATTTGATCTTTGTCAAAATCTTGGTATTTCTTCAGATTCTAAAGCAATACAAAATAATTTACAAAATAGTTAAAACATATTCAGGATGGCCACCTTTAATTGAAATTATTTTGTTCTGAAGTCAATTCTGCTAAATCTGTCATTCCGTAACTAAAAACTATATTGTGAATTATTAACAGAATAATCTTGATGACAACCAAAAACAGATGCAGGATTTAATTAGATCTGAAGATGGCCCAATAAAACATTAAAGAGCTTGCAGAGGCAATGTGATGAGGCAAATGATGTCACATACTGAACTACAAAAGCACTTGGAAAGCGCAGAGCTATGCCAAGGCAGCCTAGGACCCTCAAAATCAAATCACTTTCCTGAAAAAGTCATTAAAATCTGTGAATAACTTTTCAGGTTATGTTGCTAACAGTCAGACTGGCAAACAAACCCTGGTGAAAACATAACCTCCTTGGACGAGGTAGTAGTGGAACTCAACAGAGTTAAAAAGAAACAGAGTTTAATATAGACTGTCAGGAACTAAGCAGTTAAACACAAGGACAAAGGTATAAGGTATAAACATGCAGCCCTTTATTTGATCCAAAAATAGTTAACGAAAAATCCACCAGACAGCACCCCAGAAATTGTAAAATAAAATGCCAAACATGGCAAAACTAATTAATGATGATAAAAAAGAAATTGACCCTCAGTGGGGAATTTATAGAGAAAGGCTTGCCAACAAGAATCAAGAAGGGGAGGGAACTAATTTCAGTCAAAAGAATTATAACAACAAACAACAAAAGCAAGTATAACAACAAAGCAAAACAAAATCTAAACTATCTTAAAAATTGGTTTACACAGAGGGGCAAATAATTATTTGGCATCCACAAATTTGTGAAAGTTTTCCCTCTAAAGAAAATGATAAAGAGCTATAATTTTCATTGTTCACTTAACCTTTGAGAGACAAATTGTAAAATATAATTTGGGAAATCACATTGTATGATTAAAAAAAATATATTGGTGCAGAAAACAAGTATTAGTCCAATAACAGAAGCTTACTTCACCCCTTTGCACTGTAACTTCGGCTGGCAAAGGTTACAAGGTTAAAAGAGGTCAGACATTTTCTGTAGGTCTTGTCTAGGTTTGCACACACACTCTAATTGGTATTTTTGGCCTATTCATCCATGCTACAGAGAATAATCAACACCTTGGTGGTGCCTAGAAATCCTGTCCCTAAATGTTATGAAAAGGATTGGTGACAAAGGGCAACCTTGGCGGAGTCAGACTCTCACTTAAAACTAGTCCGACTTACTACTGGCAATGCGAACCAAACTCTGACAGCGGTCAAACAAGGACCTAACAGCCCTTATCAAAGGGCCCGGTACTCCATATTCCCAGAGTACCCCCCACAGGATTCTTTAAAGGGGCAGGTTCGAGTGCCTTCTCCAAATCCACAAAACACATGTAAACTGGTTTGGCGAACTCCCACACACTGTCCAGGACCCTGCTGAGGGTGTAGAGCTGGTCCAGTGTTCCACGGCCAGGACAAAAACCGCATTGTTCCTCCGGAATCCGAGGTTTGACTATCCGTCGAGCCCTCCTCTCCAGAACCCCTGAATAGACCTTACCAGGGAGGCTCAGAAGTGTGATCCCCCTATATTTTGAACACACTCTATGGTCCCCCTATTTAAAGAGGGGGACCACCACCCTGGTCTGCCAATCCTCGTTCTCAATGGTCTCTGCAAACTGCTCCCACGCCCGAGTGTTTGCCATGAGGTTAATATGTAGTTTACAGGTGGAGAATGGATCGAGGTGCTTGGAGGTCAGTAGGATTTTGATGGCTTGGAGTCTTCGTGAGTGGATCCTGGCTGTTCTTGGGTTTGTTTTCAGATGATGGAGCTGGTGGTGGACCGAGTGAGAAAGTGGATGGAGGTGAGGATGAAGAATGGAACAACAAGAACATTATTGAGAGGGATTGTCTTACTTGAGGTGGATGACAGATTGATAGGTGGATGGGCAGGCGATCTACAGATTCCCAGGAGGAGTGGAGTGATAACTGGAAGGGGAGCAGCGCAGATGCTGAAGAAGAGCACTGGACAAAATGAGGAGATCCAGGTCTGAGGAATCCAGGAGTCTTGAGAGCAAAGGTAAGTGATTCTGCGTGGAGACTGTTCAGGTAAAGATCCGATCAACACGAAGGAATTAAATCTTACTTGGGTTTCACTAGGGGTTGGCCCAGTACCCCGCTAACTGCAAGAACCATCGTCAACCTGCAGGAGCTGCTCCCCTTATGAAGCTGGCAGTTGATGAGGGTGAACGGTATGCACCTGGTGCTGCTGACTGCCACGCCCTAGAAAGAAGGAGGAAAACACACTAACACACACAAAACCACAGAATCCTAACATGTCCTTAATAACGATCAGTTATTCTGTGCCCCTTGCATAAAATGCAGTTCCAAACCATAATGATTCCATCCTCATGCTTCACAGTGGGTATGGTGTTCTTGGGATGCAAAAAACACCATAATTCCAAATACACTAAATGGCATTTATATGAAAAAAAATTCTATTTTGGTCTTGTCTGACAACATAACATTCTCCCAATCCTCTTCTGGATCATCCAGATGGTCGCTGGCAAACTGAAGATGGGCCTGGACATATGGTGGTTTAAAGCAGGGAGACTTTTCAAGCGCTGGATGGTTTTAATGCATGATGACATAATGTGTTACTCATAGTAACCTTTGTTGCTGTAGTCCCAGTTCTCTTCAGGTCATTGATCAGTTCCCCCTATGTCGTTCTGGGATGTTTCCTCACAATTCTCGTGATCATGTGTACCCCATGAAATGAGATCTTGCATGGAACTCCAGGTTAAGGGTTGCATATAGAACATTTCGTAAAAAGCCACATACAAGGGGCTTTTAGTGGGTACAAAATAATTAAAAAATTTTAATCAAAATATAATAAAATGTATATTTAAATCGGACATGACAATGACGTTATGTTTACATGTACAAGGCAGTAGCGGCTGCGGATTGCGGGTTGACAGATACTGTCTCTATGATCCACCTATATGTTCAGCGCAGCTCGGCTCACACTGGGAAGAATGGTGGAGTCAGGAAGTCAAGCAGATGCTTCAGAGCCCGGAGATATTGTTATCCGTCTCAGGAGAGGAGTGACCACAGAAGAACAGAAACAAGAGTAGCTTTGGGTGAAGCCTACACTAGATGGACCAACATAAAACATTTCCATGGCATCAAACACGTGGAAATTACCACTATCTTCCTGGATCGGTAAGACAGCTCACCTGCTAACTTTGCTAATGTTAGTTGTCAGTTAAACTCCTCTAAAATACATTCCTCACTGGACACAGTTCAGCTTGGTCACTTGGTGTATCGACAGCGAACCAAGCAACCAATTCAATTCAGTTTCAATTCAGTTTATTTATATAGCGCTGTTTCACAACAGAGGTCATCTCAAGGCACTTTACAAGAAGAGTTATTACAATACAATGTTTAATGTACAAATTAGAGAACCACAGAAGATTGCGTCGTGTAATTCTCAGCAATCCCTCACACTGAGCAAGCATGAAGCGACAGTGGAAAGGAAAAACTCCCTTTTAACAGGAAGAAACCTCCGGCAGAACCAGGCTCAGCACAAGCGGTCATCTGCCGAGACCATCTGTGGTTTGGATAATACAGGACAGAGATACAGAACAGATACACAGAAAGAACAACAGAACTGATGCAGAAGTTTGTTGCAGGACGTGGAGAACTTTCCGTCACTGCAATGCCATCTTAGTCAGGGTCGTCAGCTAGAATGATATTTTTATTTTTGTAACAACAACCTAGATAAACTAGATGTCGCTATCATGCTCATGTTCCATGTCCAACCTTTAAGGGAGATTGTCAGTGATTAATTTCCCAATTATTCCTCCAACAGTTGATCTCTTCTTACCAAGCCTATTGTTGATTGGCTCATCCCAATCTTGTGCATGGCCACAATCTTGTCCTGGTGGAGGTTGGAGACTGACTGCTTAAAGGTGTGAACAGGTGTCTTTATACAAGTAACGAGTAGAGGATAGAAGAGTTACTTAAAGAAGTAGTAAAAAAAATGTGGGACAACGTCCAGAAATCGGTGGCTGCCAAATACAGCATTTAATTATTAGAGTTTTAGATTCGATTTTTAAAGTTTTTCAGATGTTTGTAACTTCTTTATAGTCAAGTACCCTGCTTCCAGCAGCCTGATGAATCCCTTCACTTCCTGGAGTTTCATCATTAAGAGTACTCTCCTTTAGTAAGTTCTTTGCATCAAAGCTCCATAAGACAGTTAATGATCAAAGCATGAGATGCTTACCAAATGTGTGCACTCCATAGACAAATATAACCACTGCATCAATTAAACTGAATCAATATAGTCAGTGAAATCAGGATTACAGTGTAAGACCTGGGAGCCTCACCTTCCAGTAGTACAAGCAGAATGGTCCCGTCAAAGTCCAGATCTAAATCCACCTTAATCTAGTAGATGAATTGATGTTTACATACCCCTTTCATCTAATCAATATCAATTTGGGATTTATTTTTGTAGAATCAGGAAACTTTTATATGCAAAGCTGTTTGTAATTGCATTTAGCAAATTTCTGAGTGTTTTTGTTTTTTGTTTTGAAGAAACACACAAGGAAGTTTGTGGTTGAACATTCACAAATTGTGAAAAAGGGTCTCAATATTTGTGCAAGGCATAGTGAATGGCTGCATCCACCCTCAACCCCTCCCCTTCAGGAGCTAACCCTTAATGTCAAACTCACACCACAATCACGGCACTTTTGTTTGAAACTCTGAAATCATAAAAAAAACATCCACAACGTAGCAGTTAGTTGAGAACCTGGTTCTGAACTTAAAGTCAGCTTTTTCCGCTAGACGTTTATAAGAAGCTACAGGTGTCCAAAATAAGAATAATTGCTGGAATTGGAATGTGAGGCCCATAATTAGGATTGTAAATGTTACTGATGCATGTCTCCTCCATAACTGTATACACAGAAACTGACTCATTCCAGTCACAAACTTGGTATTTCATATCTTACTATGTAAAATACTAATGATGACAATGATCAAGCAAAACTCTCATTATCAACCTCTCTTATGTCTAGTACTAGTGCTTTATGTCGCATAAATATATGTAGCTGGCTTTCTCTGAGGTTTTAAGTGGACAGGGAGAACAGTTTAGGATCAAAATCAGCTCAGTTTAGGATATGGTTTCCAGAGCTGGTTCATAACTGTCTACATTTACTTGAGTAACTTTTTGAAAAGAAAAAGTACTTTCAGGAGTAGCATTACAATTTTCATGAATGATGAAGTGTTGCTTTTAATTGAGTAAAATCTCTGGATACTCTACCCAACACAAATAACTTCAGTGAATGAAGAACAAAGATGTTTTAACAAAAAAAATGCTTGAGACACACCTACAGTTTATGTCAAAGTGAGACCTCTTGTTTGTAGACAAGCTTTGTTGTTCTAACGTTATTTCCTGCTGAGCTTTATTTTAGCATTTGAGGTAAATATCCAGCAAACACCAATAAAAAAAAAAAATAGTTGCATGTTTTTCACGGTTTAATTTGTTTTTTTTTCAATTCAAACATTTTTGTCAGTCTGATAAAATCATGTTTAAATACCGCATTGTGTGTTATCATTAAAAAGTTACTCAGCACTTAAGTTGCCATTTAGTCAAATATGTTATTATGCTTACTTAAGTAACTTATTGGAACTCTACATTTTACTTTTACTTGAATAAAAACAGATATAACTGTCGCTAAGTATTCTTTCTCTTACGATTTTGGCCACTCTCCCCAACTCTGATACTTTCCATTCTTCTTGCAGATACCAAAGGACATTCCTGACAGTAATGTTTATCTTCCAGACTTAACGGACATTTTTTTCTAACTATTTAAGCTTCACAAGGTACACAAGAAACTCACTTATCTGGAATAAAGAGGTACCAATGCCCTATGGACAGCCAGCTTCTAATCTTATTTGGCTTGTCCTCCTTGTAAATGATATCAGTTATGGTCTGCTAGATAATAGTCAAGTCAGCTATCTTCCTCAATGATCATGTTGGCCTCAGAACGTGATACCTCTGTATTTAAAATTCCTTTAAATTTACCGCGTAACATCAAAATAAAGATGAAACTGACAACCTGTACTAGCACAAAGTAATTAAAGTGGCAAATGGACAACACGGCCAGGCAACGGTGGAAGACGACGGTCTGTGACAGCATGGGAACAGGACAGAGGAACGACAGAGGAACGACAGAGCAACGTAAGACTAAAACTGAAAAGGCTAAATGTTTTGTTAGGTTTGTAATTTATATAGGTAATGTAGTCAAATGCAATATTGTGACCACAGAAGAACTGCTGCCTGTTACATAGACCCAAATGCTAACTTACATGTTAAGTAAATATGTGCATTGAGCATATGTACATAGACAAACATTGTTGGCACCTTTGGAACCTCATATAAATTAGTCTTTGAATAAATTATTAATGCCTGAAACACTATGTGTGAAGTGAGTCTGTAGACGCTGACAGTCGACTATCAGTTCAAGCTTGGTAGAACAGAGTTGGTACCCTCCCTTTATGCTTGTGCACCATTAACCTAACAGACTTTTCCCTTCTACTCAATACTTAACATGCAATAATACAACACTATGTGAGCAGGCCGTTTCTTCAGCTACAGTTACTATCTTCTGTAGGGATGCACTGATACCGACACTGGTATCGGGCCGATACCTTTCTAATGTACTCGTATCAGTATTGGTTAGTTAACCAATACCATGAACCTATACTTAAAATGTGGAAACTGCAATAATTTTACAGATAGTGTTTATTTTTCACTTTAAATGTTTTTCTTCCAATTCATTGCATATTTTTTGTGTGGTAGAATTACGGCATTGGTTCTCGGTATTGGCAAGGTCTCAGATCCAAGTATCTGTATCGGATCGGCTTTAAAAAATGTTTCTTTGCATTTCTAGTCTTCTGCGCAGTTGCCTAGTCACCAGTCGTAAATAGTGTTTGTGCTAGCTGTAGCATTATCACAACACAATACTGTGTTTAAATCCTTTTAACATATTTTATGATAATTGCTTATGAATCCATATCCTCTCAATGGACACTCTTATTCAGTATACTTTGCTGTTACAATTGGTGCACAACACAAATAAATTAAACTGAATTATTACTGGATTGGACCACCTTTTGCTGCTGTACTGTATCCAGCTACTGTACATTCTACAACTTTACTTTCAATTAAGGACGCAGCACTATGCAAACAGCCAACCTCTCTTTGAATTCACTGGAACATGTTGTAAATCTAGCATGAAAAGAAACGCATCCTTTCTAATAATTTTGTGCACATGCACCGAATATGCGTTATACCTTCTGGTTACCAAAAAAAAAAACCAAGAAAAAAAAAAACAGAAAAAAGAAGAAGAATTGTGAGTGAAACGACTCAATCTCCTTTGCAGCCTCTGCCGCTTCTCCTTTTTTCCTCTGTATTTTCCCCACTCCTGTTTTTTTTATCGCACCCCCTCCCTCCCTTGTCTCCAAGCTCCAAACGGGGAACTAGGAGCAAAATATGCGGAGTCCCTCCCAGACTCTCCACTGCGCTGCTTATTGAAGAGCCGTCACTCTGCTGACATGAAAAGGCGCATGGATCCAGCGCAGCCAGTTTCAGTGCACAATGACCTGCACACCGTCCGTTTTTTCAGACGAGGAAGACGGGATGCGCAAACCTCATTTTGCACACTGGACAATGCGCGTGGCTGAATGGATGAATAGCTGAAGGGAGGTGCCCATTAAGAAACCTGACGCAGTTTATCAGACTCACCTGGCGCTTTTCCCTGCGCCACGTTCCCGCTTTTCTGATTGGTGGGGGCATTTGTTGGGCTTTAAGATGTTTCATGGGAGGGCTAGAAACAAAGTGTGGGTTGGGTTAGAGTGGCACTTTTAAAATAAGCTCTCACAAACTTCTGTATATACCAGCATTCTAGGAGTGGAAGGCGTAGCTGGACTTATTTTTTTTCCTCCCAGCCATTCCACTTAACCTTTCCATTTACGTTTTTATTTTTTCCTCCACTCTTTCTGTGATGGGAGCCATGGCTCATGGGGCGCGCAGGTTGGTAAGAACGGCGCTTCTGCTGCTGCCAGCCCTGGTACTCTCTGAAGCCCTGCCAGCCAGCTGGCTGCCAGGAGAATATGCAAACACCGTCCCTGATGCACAGAAGTTCCTCGGGGACTACAACAGCACTGCAGAAGAGGTCTTTTTTTACAGCGTGTCCGCCAGCTGGACCTACAACACTAATCTGACGGACCACAACTCCAAGCTGCAGGTATGAGAGTTAAAAGTTAATACCCCGCCCATATCGCATGCAAACATGCTCTGCTCAACTTGGATATTAACATTAGGCCTATTCATCTCCCTCCAGTCGTATGGTCATTTTCCTGCAAACACTGGTATTTTCTTTTAATGGAAGTAAAATCAGATTGGAGAGCCTGTGGAAGGAAGTGAAGCGGCTTCCTTTCATGCACTAGGGCTCTTCTCATAGCTTTCTGTGTGGATCTTACTCCATGTTTTTATACAATATCCTCTTGTGATAAAAGCATATGCTACACATAATAAAGTTATACAGTCAGTTTCAAGGTCCACTATGATTTAGTTTCTGGCACTACACTGCATAACAAGTGTGCTGCACAGCTGCAGAAACACTTTAAGAGTATAGAGTCAAATCTCTAAATACGGTGTAGAAGCCAGTCAAGTGGGGTTACGTTTTGGATTGTAGGGTTCCTGATCCAAAACACATGGGCTTTTCTGGTTTGTATGTTGCAGAATGCTGTGTTTACTGACAGAGCTTCAAAGAACATTGTGTAACACATTGTGTCTTGATGTTGAAATAAGAGATTTGGGCTCCCAATCCCCATCCCTCTTTCTTCTGAAGAGTTAAATGCAATCTATCACAATTTGCTCAATCGGCTCCAGCAACCTGAGGAGGCAGAATCTCTGATGTTGTCAATAGGATTCTCCTTATACTGGCATTCCATTATAAGGTTCTAAAAGTGATGCACATTTAATCATTAAGAGTTCAGAACTCAGTGTTCAGAATTTTTATTTGATTACCTTCTTTAATAATTAATTTTTCTTAAAAATCAGAACAAACAACTCTTTGATAAAACCATTTTCAAGCCGGAAGCAGTGTTTATGTGAGATCAAATCTTCGTACCTTGACTTTAACTGTCTCATCTATGATTCAACAGTTTCAGACCACACACACAGCGATATAAAACCAGATATTCCTATTTTGGTCCTGCACTTGGTGGTGTGCGACCACACACGCAATGACGTTACACCACACGCAAACCGATTTTAACTCACAAAAATGCCAAGCTCAGACAGAAAATCTCACATGAGGTTTTCATGATGTAAAACTTGACTAGTCATAACTATTGCATTGGCGATAGTTTGTGGACCAGATAACAGAGAAAAAGAGTTAAATCCTGATATTAGATAAAGGAGTGGACACAGCAGGAGAAGGGGCTCTATTTTATATACAAAGGTGGTGATTTATAGTTTTTTTATTTTTTTTATGGAGAAAAGTCATTATACACTTTGTTCTGACTGATCTCTGTTTCTTTGCCAAGAGTGAGCTTACTTCACTGCGGTCAATTGAGCCTGCACCTGGAAATAATAATAGACATTCTAAGGCATATTGCTGCTTGATAATTGCTCTCTGATTGGCTAAACATCACATTCAACAGGCTGCATGGTCATTTGTCCTCCGAACACACTACGCACGGCGTGATTTCGGGCCAAGTCAATCCAAAATGAATACCTCGGAATTGCGATCAGAGATGTCCCAACGTCCTTCCAAGCAGCCTCGAGTGCTGTGAACATACCACATACTGCAGGAATATCTGTTGGAATTATCCTAAGAGCCATCCTGGTAATTGGGGTGTGTCAGAGGGAAAGAATCTGTGCAAAATGGGCCTAAGAAAATCCTGCTCTTTGTCCCAGGGCAAAGGAGTTTGAATTCACAATAATGTCTTTTATACTTGAATAAAAAAAAACTGACATGATGAAGTTACATTACGTTCCAACGCCTTTCTGGATTCCACAATCTTTGAAAAATTCATTTCAAAGTGGTTGTCATACTATCAGATTGCTAATTGACGAAAACTGGCCTGACCTCAGCAGGCCAAATCTGGTACATCTAAATGTGTGTATTAAGGAGATTTGTCTTTTGAATCTTTTGAAAAAGTCTGGTTCCCTTCAACTCTGCAGATGCATAATTTATTTAAACATGATTAGGAATATGTCTGAATCTAACAAGACATCCGACTTTGAACGCTGAATACTAACTTTGCTGTCATACAGCTTCATCTTTGTACTAGTAAGTGTAAATGATTTTCTGTGCAGTTAATTGAGCAATAAACATAACCATGGCGATTTAAATTAAATCCGCAATAACCTCTGCTTATCTTTATTGTATTTAATTAGATTCAAAAGCAGTAATCAACATAGACAACTGTAGGATTTCTAGGGAAAAAAGGAAAAAAACATTTTTAAGGGGCCAGCGGGCAGGCAGGGACGGTCTGAGAGGAAGAGCACCAAGGTCAAAGTTAATACATCAACTTTTTCCTTTGACTGCAGCCTGTTATTTCAGTGATTGTGTTAAAACAGAGCGATAAGGAGCTTTGACAAAAACAGTGGAAAGAATCTGTCCTGTGTTTTATCACTTGTGTGTATGTGTGTGCTTTTTTTATTCCACTTAGTGTTGCACAAATAAGCAAATAGTGGTGATTGACTAACAATGCCTTGCTTGTCTGTGATTATACCATATGCTATCAATTTACTCAATGTACAACGTGGTTTTTTGAGTCCCAACTGTTTAAAATGTCAGAAGCAGAAGAAAAGACTGCTCTCTTGCACATGTTCTGCAGCAGATCAAGTCCTCCTTCTTTAAGTACTCCCATTATAAACTGAGAATGTCCGTGACCTTTAAGAAAGGCAAAAAGAAAAGCCTCAAAGATTCAGTCAGTGGTTGAGAGAAACTACTGCAGAGACAAAAGCTTTCTCTAAAAATCTCCTTTTTGTCGAACAGTCTCATTATTGATCCCAGAAGAAAGAAGTGGCATTAACACTGTCAATATACAGGAACAGACTTATAAATTGTTTTTGAGGTGTTTTAATGGATGATTTCTGGGAGGGGAATCAATGATAGTGATGTCAGTCGACAATCTGTAACACTTGTATGCCACTCAGTGCTTGTGCAAAGGGTTGTAAACTGTACCATAAATGATTTACTCTTAGTTCACTCTGACCTTCAGTCTTCAGTTCTTTGCACATGTATCTACAAGTTTTTATAATTATTGAAAAGGATTATTTTTTTTATTTAAGACAAAAAGTAAAACTTTATACATGTAGCTACATTATGCACAGTAATATTCCAGGCTCTATTTCTGTTAACATTGATTGTGGCTTTTAGCTGGTGAGAAAATAAAATATGACTTTTATGTAAAACCACTTTTTAATCCTGAACTCAAGTTCAAAGTTTTCTCTGTTCGGTTTAGCTCAAGTGAGTTGCTGGTCAGTTATAGACAGTCAATGTCTCTACATGGAGCAGGAGAAAACTTAATTATTGCTTTAATCCAACTGAATGCAGAATTTTGAAATACATGTGTTGTGGATTTTGTGGAATTTTCGTTGTCTGTTTAATAAAGATTTAATCTATTATTCCAGTAACCTAACATTCGAATAATTATTAATGAAACTCAAATTATCAATGATAAAACGAGCAAAACGGGACACAAGTTTCTTAATCTATATAAGAAACAATATTAATTATTACACCAGACTTTCAGTCTTTGTCTGAAAGATGAATTCTTTTGGCAGATGTATCAACCATACTCACAAATGAAGCACAGAGATTTATCTCAAGTTTAAGGAATTTATTAACAAATTGCTTAACAATCCCAAAAGTTATGGTATTTATCTTAAACAATAGATCTATTCTACATGAAGAAGATAAATGAAATGTGGATGAGCAAATCAAAACAAACCGATGTCACAGGAATTTCCTAACTCACATGCTTACGTAGTAGGTGTGTGTAGGACAGGGAGGGGAGAGAGCGTCAGGAAGGCGCATATCAACTAGGTTTGATCTATCAATACGTGCGAACGACTCGGGGAAAACAAATGAAAACTTGGTGATAACTATCTAGTCTTGTGGCGTAAGCAAAGAAGCTATCGGGTAATGGCCGCTATTTTTTCTCTTCATTCTGGAGTGACCACGCTACACAAAGCCCAAGCTCATGAAAGCAGCCCAGCAAAGCACAAACAAAGATAACACACTGTTTCTACTTGCAAATAAAAGAAAACGAGTAACTAACATTAAACACAATCAGCCAGTTCTGGCAGAAAACACATACAAGCCTATCTAAATAAAAGAACCTTGCTCCACCCCGGAATTAAGAAAATTGGAAAGTTCCTACTTTTGATGGCTTCTTCAGTTCTGGATCGGATGATGAGATAGTTGAAGAAAACATCCTGGGTCAGAGATGAGGCTTGATTCGTCCACCTTAATTTGCGCTCAGAGAGGGGACGGAGTTAAGAAGCGTGTTCCGGCTGCAGCTGTCTGGAACAGCTTGTTGGGGAAGCAGCAGCTTACAGGCAGCTTCTTTAGCTTGGACTGGACGGCGCACAGAGAATAGGAAACCCTGGGGCCGTTTCAGAGTGACTCCTTTGGACTAGCTGGCAGAATCAAAGGGAGAAAGGAAATGCTATAGCAGAGATTGAATTTCCCTCCTTCAGGATCGAAAGCTTAGTGGAAGAGGCCGACCGACGTTTCAGCTGGCCCTTATGCTTTGGTGAGGTCATCCAAGATAGCCGCCGGCACTAGCCAATGAGAGGCCATTCTGGGGTTTACCAAATGGCAGATGGTCCAGCGTAAGGGATGCTGGAAGACTGAGTCCATTTAATATGTACCGGACATAATAAGTCCTTTAGCTCTGAAGATTGCATTTCATTGTCTGGAGCTAGAAATGGGTCTGGTTCGTCATGGTCCACGAACAGCAACGTCCTTCTGTGGAGGCAAAGGTTCAACAGTTCAGTCCATTTGCACAGCGGCGAAATAATGAGGATACACCCACAAAGGTTTGACAGTTCACCGTTCTTCAGATGGACTGAACTGCTTGATGCGATTACTCAAAAGAACTGAAGTTCAGTCAAACGGGAAAAAAACTGGAATGTGTCCAACGATATGTTCCCAGCATCACTCCTTAGCTGTAAAGAGTAGAACTACAGCTTAAAGTCTTTGGAGCTACACTGGGTTCATGTATTTAAACTGTTTCTTGGTGAACCCTAGATTGGGTGGAGCCTATTTATGCTACTAAAATATATCAAAAACATAAATGAGAAAGAAAATAACATTTTAAAAAGAAAGAGAATTATCCCCTTCGTTAAGAGGTAGTCTGTTGTTTATGGCGAGGGGAAAAGATAGGACAGGATACGCCAAAATCTTGACCATGAACTTTCATCAGGCGCAGTGGGCCTGGGGGAAGCTATGAATTGTTGAGTGATAAACATAACGTCGATTCTAGCTTGCAATTTTTTGACCTACTTGTAAACTGTGTAAGCCATAATTGTCGCAATGACCCACTAAATCACAAGTGCAGTCACTGTGAAGGTCATGTTGTGAGATTCTGTCCAATCAGCTTTCTTTGGGAACCGAGATAGAGGGGTGAGGGTCAACGCCACAGGGGTGAGGTTGGATTTAACCAATTTGGTCCCCCTTACCAAACGATTTTTCTCATTTCTGTATCAATGGTATTGTTATATCCGTTAAACGTGTCCATTATCTCAATTTCTGTGTCATGTCTATTGAGGTCCAGGTGATGAAGGATTATATCACTGATTACTGCTCGTAGTGGAACAGAGAGGAACATAGTTTGGTTTTAACAACTTGACGGCATCCTTCCTATGTATTAGGCCTGGGCGGTATACCGGTTCATACCGAAAACCGGTGTTTATTTTCATTATGATATGAATTTTTGATATACCGCTATACGGGTGAATAGCTCAGACGACTTCCGAAATGTTTGTGGGGAAGTGTTTCAAAAGGGACCGATTTCACTGCTACATGCTCTTCACAACACTGTGAAAAGTTACATTTTTAACTGAGTACAGCTGCTGGCGGGAACTATCAGAGTGAGGAAGAAATTTGAAAAAGAGGGGTCACGTCTGTAGTTTAGAAGTTTATTAGCTTTAGAAGGTCAGACGAGAACAGCATTTTTACAGGCGCTGTTGCAAATAATCAGTAGGGGGGAGTGTTGAGTGCTATTTGACAGTCTGTGGGTACACGCGGTCAACGGCAGCAAAACCAGTCGGAAAGAAATCAAAAATAGCGGTAAATATGTTTTACATACTATCTACAATACTTCTGTCATCTTTTTTCTGTTGTTATCTGAATATTAACCAATTAATAATCTCCTATGGTCTCCATGTATGGTGACATGCGCCCTTACATGTTCGCTTTATAGCGGTTAGCTTTGAGCTGCACACAGGTAGTAAACAGAGGCTGGCGGGAGTGAAGCAGACAGAGCAAAAGCAGGATATGCACAACCACAATGCATCATCTCCTTGTTAATCTAAACATGCACTGATCGGCCTCTTACGTTTGTCTTAGCTGCCATATTCTTCTTATACTATTACTGTGTTTTTGCTGAGACAAACTTCTGCGTCTCCTAACATCCCAAGGGCGATTTACTGGGCCTAAAATTCCAGATTAATAGTATACAACACCATCTGCTGGTTATCTTGAGTCAATACATTGCATGGTTGCAGCTTTATTTACATGGGTGCTATACTCTGCCTAATACCTGAATGGGTGCCAGGCCTGACTTGGCATACACAAAGTAAACCCTTTTCCCAATGCAGTGGGGACTCTACTCTTGTGTGCCCCTATGTCTTTGATAATGCTTGTAGAGATCATGGACAGGAACTTAAGGCTATATACTTCAAAGACCTTTTTCGGGTCCTTTTTCCAGATTCCCTTGTTCTTTTTTTTTTTGCAGATGACGTAGTACTATTGGCATCTTCCGTCCATGACCTTCTGCATGCTCTTGGATGTTTTACAGTGGCTAGGATCAAAATCAGTTCATCTAAGTCTGACGCTATGATTTTCAACATGAAAAATTTGGATTTCTCAATCTGTTTGGAGTCAGGGTTAGCCTAATGTGGAGGAGGGCAAGTATCGTTGCTGCAAATAATAATCATGTGATTGGAATGCTTACCAAGAGCCTCCTTTGCATGTTTTTCAGACAAATCCCAGTCTGAAAATTCCCCAGGTCACAGGTGTCAAACTCCAGTTCTCCAGGGCTGGTGTCCTGCAACTTTTAGACAAGTCTCTGTGTCAACACACCTGAATCGAGTAATTACTGTATGTCATCAAAGGGACCTCATAGAGGCCAACTACCTGCTGAGGAAGCAATTCAACTATTTGATTCGTGTGTGGGGCCAGGAACCCATCTAAAGTTTGCATGACACCGAGTGGAGTTTGACACCCCTGAGAAAATGTTGGAGGGGACTTCATGGTTCTTCTGACATTGAAATTCATTTAGATACTCCAGAATGAGCTTAGATCCTTAGTGGGCGATAAGTTTTGAGGCTGTTGTTCAGGCTTTAAAGCTTTCTTAAAAGGTGGGGGAAGTGGATGTCAGATTTTACCCTCCTACATTCACATAAATAAATTTCAATGTCAATAAAACTGACTCTGCCTCTGATGCCTCTTGCCTTAAGGTAGCTGCAAGTCTTGAAGAACAAGCCTTTGCTGAGGCCTGGGGGGGGAAGGCTAAGCTTACCTTCACTACAGAAACTCTTAACGCACTTCCTCCGAATGACAAGAAGCTGATTGAGAAGATCACGTCACTGGGAGCTGCCAACCTTCCACAATCTGAAAGAGAGGAGGTTTAGTACTTTTCATATCCTAAAGGAATAAAGGCAATGACTTGTAAATATTAACTTAACATAACGCTAATTTGATTCACAGAACCTGCTCATCTTTTATCTTGTTTGTAGTATAACACCATCTTGAGCACCATGGACAGTATTTATTCAACAGCTAAGGTGTATCCACAGCCAAACATAAGCTGGAGCCTAGAACCTGGTGAGTAAATATAAACTGTAGTTTTTAAGGGCCGAGATCCATGAATTGTATATGTGTTACCAGTTTGTCAGAGGAAACAAAGACCTCTCCATGAGGGGAAATCTTGTATTCAAACAACAAGGTGCTTGAGATTTTATCTGTTTTTGGAAGCAACAGGATGGGGATAATTTTTTAAGAACTTCAAGAGGAAGTTTTGTGGATGTATCAAGAGTGCTATGTGAAACCCTAACAAAAGTAAATAGCCTTGAAGCAACAAGCATTCATTAAGAACAATGGTCTTTTGTGTTTGTCAATTACATCTGCCTAATGCATTTGTGAAGAAATGCTTACCAGCTTGTAAAGTAAGAGTGGAAAAAATAATCACCTTGGAGAATTGCTCGTAAACTGAAATGAGGTCATTACTGTGGAGGTACATCCACAATGTTTCCCAGTTTCTCTATTAAAAAAGCCATCCACAATACATATGGGGTCTCATAAGTCACGCATCAACTTTGACATTTTTTCTCCACCTTAGATCTTTGGAAGAGATAAATGAACTATATCCCGGCTCTGTCAAAACTCTAACTTAATCTTCCAGATAAATATCATATGATCCTCTTGGGAGGCAGGAAGTTATACAAACAACAATGCATCATGATGAATACAGGAAATTTTGCACCTTTTTCCTTTGAGTTGCATGATGAATTAACATAGGCTTTTCCTGTGTTCATCTATCTACTGGGAAATTGTTATTTGTCTTGAAGAACTCACAGACATTTTGGCCAGCTCCAGAAGTTACAAGAAGTTACTGTTTGCATGGGAAGGCTGGCACAATGCATCAGGGGTGCCTCTTAAGGAGTACTATCCCAGGTTTGTGGAGCTCAGCAACAAAGCCTCTAAAGGCGATGGTAAGAACTGTCATTTGATCTGAATAAAATTTTAAAAGATCTAGGAATAAATGTTACACACTATCAAATGTAAAAACTGAACTTATTAATAGGCTTTGATGACACTGGGGCTTATTGGCGCTCTTGGTATGAGACTGAGACCTTTCAGGAGGATTTAGAAAGGCTATATAAGACTATTGAACCACTATACCTGAATCTGCATGCCTTTGTGCGACGCAAGCTCTACAACTTCTATGGACCCAAATATATCAACCTGAAAGGACCTATCCCTGCTCACCTGTTGGGTAAGATGCACACAGCTACCACAATAAATACATGCATTATTCACTGTTTGGGTTTTTGTTTCCAAACAAAAAAGTTGCAAGGGTCAGATTTGCTCAGCTCTACTGTAAATGGTGGATATTGCAGACACTAGGTTCTACCACCATGCAGGGCTATCAATAAAATTGTTTAATTTGCTAAGTCCAAGATGAATAGTACTCTTAATCTCAGACTGCTGTAGCTCAGTAGCATGATACATACCCTTCATGGTCTATGAACACTAATTGGCACTAAGGAAATGCCTTCATTCAGGGTCAGTAATTGAGAATGGCTTTTTAAGTACGTTTCCATCTTGACTTTCAGGAAATATGTGGGCCCAGACGTGGAATAATATTTACGATATGATGATCCCTTTTCCTGACAAACCCAACCTGGATGTGACCGAGGAGATGGTGAGACAGGTACGTATGAAGGATGGCCTTTATCCTGTTTTCATGGCCTGGAAAGGTTAAAATAATTGGCTGTGAAGATTTTTAAATGGCATTGCTTTTCACAGGGCTACAATGCCACACACATGTTCCGTGTGTCTGAGGAGTTCTTTACTTCTCTGGGATTAAAGGAGATGCCCCCAGAGTTCTGGGAAGGCTCAATGCTAGTTAAGCCTGACGATCGGGAGGTTGTGTGCCATGCTTCAGCCTGGGACTTTTACAACCGCAAAGACTTCAGGTAAAATACCTCATCGATGTTATCTATGTCTGCTTTATGAAACACACAGCATAGTTATTTTCAGCACAAGTCAACTTGTAAATTAGTGTCCACATTTTATCCTCTTCAGGATTAAGCAGTGCACAACAGTGACTATGGAGCAGCTCTTCACTGTACACCATGAGATGGGCCACATCCAGTATTATCTGCAGTACATGGATCAGCCTGTGGGCTACCGTCGTGGAGCCAACCCTGGTTTCCATGAGGCCATCGGGGACGTTATGTCACTTTCAGTTTCAACACCTAAACACCTTCACGAGATTAACCTACTGGAATCTGTGACCTCTGATACTGGTAATGATTACCAAATAGCCTTTAGTTAAAGAGTTGACGACTATAGGTCTTCTTTGGAAAAAAAATAGAAATTATTATTTGGATACATTGGAGGTGAATCCTGGATTTGTGCATTTCCAGAAACTGACCTGAACTTCCTGTTAAAGACTGCTCTGGAGAAGATAGCCTTCCTTCCCTTTGGCTACCTTATTGACCTCTGGAGATGGGGCGTGTTTAGTGGCAGTACCCCTCCAGAAAAGTACAACTCGGACTGGTGGTACCTCAGGTGGGACTAAATTCAAACAGTGATCTTAAACATGAAGTACAGTTTTTTTTTTTTTTTTTTTTTACCTGGACCTTAATTATAGCATGCATTATGTTAATTTAAGTTTGGAGCCACTTTGAGTCCTTGAGAGAAGTTTATCCATTTGCGATCGGCCTATATCCATATAATTGGGGGGCGGTTCCAAATTTCAAAATGACCAAGTGGACCAAGTTCAGCTTCCTCAGGCTCCCTTTCCATTACTTACAGCTGTAATGGCTAATGTCTTTGAAATAGCTGATTAGTGTAAATTGTAATTGGTTGGATTAAAAGCCTATAAACACCCTGAATAACAACAATGCAGCATTTTAGAGAAACTCCAAAGTGACAGTGAAATTAGCCCTCTGGTTGCCCCATTAACTACCATTATATGGACATACACTGATCGGAAATGGATATAAATTTATCCCAAAAGAATCCAAATGCTCCAAACTCTTCAAGGTAAGTAAACAAACATACTGCATGCTAAAAATAAAGTCCATGTTGCAAAAGACTATACTTTCCCTTTAATCAAAATCTAATAAACCAGGTGGGACAATTAAAATGTAATGGGAAGAAAAAAGAACATTTAAAAATATATTTCTTATTTTGAATATTCAGTTGAGGTCAGTGTCTTCCTAACTCTTCTTTTCACAGAACAAAGTACCAAGGGATTTGCCCACCTACTAGGCGAACAGAGGAGCACTTTGATCCTGGGGCAAAGTACCATATCCCGGGAAACACCCCATACATCAGGTAGATCTCTAACATTTACGATTTTAATAAAGTACGTTTTTTTTCTTTTTTCTTTGAAGGACGGTGTACCATGTCCAGCAAAACATAAGAAGCATGGTGGCTGGAATCCAGAACAGTGCAGATTGTAGTAATTTTACTACATCATAACTACAAACATCAGTCTGTTGCAAACAGATTCTGTATAATTTAACAACAGAAAGCAGTAGACAAAAGTGAAGTGGAAGCTACATGGTTCTCAAAATGTTTATAAAAAACCTGAAACAGCATCATGAAGACCAACAAACCCAGCAGGCGGGCCAGAAAAAAACGAACTGTGGAACTATTTAAAGCAGTTAGGTTGGGAAACAATGTCTCAGGTCTGATAATCTCCTGAAGCACTATTCAATTCAATCATTCAAAAAATGGATAGACAGCCCAAACATTGTTGTGTATTTAAACTAGCAGGGTCGGCAAGGAGGATTAATTTAATTCCTTAGAGAAGCAGTTATGGTAAATCAGATGGAGCTACAGAGATCTAAAATAACAAGCATCTGAGGATTACTTTCTGTCACATGCTTTACAAATATTAGCTTCACTGAAGAGCGGCAAAAATAAAGCAATAATTGAAAGCAATCTATTTGCAATGCTGCATTTTAAAAACAGACTCTGGGAGGCAGTGGTCCACAACACTAGTCATCAGGGCCCAACATTCCCTAAGCTTTGGAAGTTGCCCTGTTCTAACACACTTATTTGAAAAGAGTGTATTATGTCTTCTGCATACTATCATTTTAGTCAGGGTTGTGTTAAATGGAGAAAGTCCTCAAACTTGCAGGAAAGTAAGCCCTGAAGGGGATAACTGCTGCAAGGGACATGACCAGTTGGGAAGGGTATGCTCTGACCAAATCAAATTATGTTTTTTTTTTGGTCTACAAAACTAAAACTAGAAATCAAAAACACCATACAAAAATAAGGTTTTTAAGAAACAGGTAAGCCGGGTGGAGCCGATTAGAAGATCTCTGAGTTTAAATTTACGGCGATCCTGGGAGAGCTGTTGGGAGTCTGCAAAGGACTTGAGAGACCAGGGTTGAGGTTTGCTTTCCAGCAGTTTCACTTTCCAACAGAACAACAACACTACACACAACCACAGGGACAACACAGAACTTCAAACTGAGAACATGTAGCAAAACTCAGAAATTGGTGATAATGTATGCTCTGCATCCAAACTGATTGAGCATCAGTTGGTTTTTTTTGGAAAGAAGAATGGGCAATAATTCTCTCTGCTGTTATATAGCCCTTTATGTGGGGACAAATGATTCCAGTGAGACTGAAAATGCAAGAATGTCTCGAAATAATGCTATTGTCTAAAATTTTGTTTTGTTGCCCTAAATCAAGCCTGTTCCAAAAGCCAAGGCTGTTTAAGATTCCAACTCCGGAATGTTTTTCGACAATTGGGAATATTGGGCTTTTTTGCAACCTACAAAGTGGATGATTTTAATGTGGTTTCTTTTCTTGCAGATACTTTGTTAGCTTCATTCTGCAGTTCCAGTTTCATGAAAAACTCTGCGAGGCAGCCAGGCACACCGGGCCACTGCACACATGCGACATCTACCGTTCTAAAGAAGCTGGAGGTATTCTGCGGTAAGAGTCCTGTCTTTAATGCACATCAGTTATTCAGAGTTCCTAAACATGCAATGCATTTTCGACCATCCACAGAAAGGTTCTTGAGGCAGGCTCCTCTAAACCTTGGCCTGATGTCCTCCAAGAGGCCATTGGCACAGATAAGATGGATGCCAACTCTCTAATGTTATACTTTGACCCCATAATCAAATGGCTGGAGGAACAAAATGTGAACGAGACCCTAGGATGGCCTGAATTCAACTGGGTTCCACCCATCCCTGATGGCTACCCTGAGGATATTGGTAAAGCTGAACAATCAAGCAAATCAACAGACCTTAGATATAGACTGAAATATTTACGGAACGTACTAAAGTCTCATTTGACCATGATTTTCCCTATTTGCACAGATAAAAATACAGATGAGCTTGATGCAAAACAATTTCTGGAGGAGTATAACAGTACAGCTGAAACGGTGTGGAATGCCTATACTGAGGCCTCCTGGAAGTACAACACAGACATCAATGAAGCTAATAATGAGGAACTGGTAATGAAACATTTCCGAGGGTTCACTGGAAGCCATAACTGCTTAATAAATGACTATCTAAAATTTGTTTATTGTTGCATCCTCTGACCGTGACTCATTTATTTTTCTGTTTTAATAATTAGAGTGCGGTGACTAATACGTTTTCATCATTCTTCTACAGCTTAAGAAGAACCTGGAGATGGCGGCTCACACCCTGGAATATGGACTGAAGGCTCGCCAGTACGACACCACTGACTTTCAGGACCCCTCAGTCAAACGGATCCTTCAGAAACTCGGTGACATTGAGAGGGCCGCGCTGCCCACTGCAGAACTGGAAGAGGTGGGATTCGAATGGATTCACACTGCCAGTCTATTATGCTGGAAATACATCTAGTTTCAGATGACTGAGTTGATACAAAAACTAGTTTTAAAATCACGTTTTATATTTAAGAAAACAGCTTTTCAAACCCACCACATCCAATGTGGGCAATAAGTGATTTCAGCCCCAAAAATATGTGGTTTCACCATTAGTTGCAACAATTCCCATAAAGTATTTGTGATATTCTGTGTTCTGTATTCAAGTGAATTCTGCAGAGGAGTGACAATTCAAGGTCTTGCCAAAGCATTGCGATTTAATTTTAGTCAGCCCAAAGTTGTTGGGGTTTTTTTTGTATTCAGACATACACTTGCTGGTGTGTTTTTAAATATTTTTTCTGCTGCACAGTTCAACTATGCTTGAGCAATCACATCATATGCTTGAGCATATGAGCCTCGCCTTGTTTGACTGTCAGTTTGAAGTTCTCTATGGAATAAGTCTGTTTTATATCAGATGTTACAAGTCAACATAATATTTTCTCAAAAGATCTGTTCATCATCAAGATGTTATTTGGTCAATGTGAGGCACGCCTTTGTGTTTTTGGTAAGCAGTGTTTTTTATCTGGAAACTCCGTCCCCGTATTGTTAACTCGTTCCATATTTTTTCAATTTGTGAATTATGGTTCTCACAGTATTTTTAGTGACTCAAAGCCTTGAAAATGGCGGTGTTAATGACTTTTACTCCCCCACCCCATCCCTTTTTCTGTAAACATTCAGCATTTTGAGCTATTTCATTTTGTCTGACAAATTCTGTTTAAGAGATTTCTTCATTGTACAGGTCTGAAAGGCCTTGTTTCTAGTAAAACTCAACTCTGCTTTCCTATCTGAATCATAATAATAAAAAGCTCAGTTACTTTTTCACAATTTCCTAAAGTGGATTCTGTTTTCCAAAGCCAACACTAAAATAACAGTGTGTGTTAAACATTTTGAACTCAGTAAAGGGTGCCAGTGCTTGCTTTTCAAGTTGAAGATTTTTTTATTTGGTGTAACTCTTGGAAAGCATTTAGCTTCATAGAGGTTTTATGAAACCCACAGTGACTGTGAAGGAAAGAAGTAAAACAAAGGAATCTATAGTTAAGCTTTTGCAAAGACTTCCAAATTATACACAAATATGTTTTTAAATTTAAGTGAACTTGTTGGTGCTTGGTGAAGCATTTGGTCAAAGCTTAATCTTCTAGGGAAAATTAATATAAAATGTATTAAAAATGCAACAAAAGCTAATTATTATTGTAATTAATTATTATACATTTTAGTGCAGATTTATAGGACTGGTATTGATACAACTGCGACTTTATCACCAATTTTCTTTTAAACTTTTTTCATGACTTTATACAGAGAGCTTTAAGGGATATGTAGGCTACAAAATTAATCTAAAAACCACAGGGAGCTTGTTTTACTTCTAGTTCTCCTAAAAGACGGACATTTGTTATTAATACTCACTCCTACTTTCTCACACAAGATCAACCTGATATGCATCAACTTTTAATTTAGCAGTTATAAGAGAATCCAATCATGATAAGAAAAATCTGAAGTTTTACCTTTTTTATTTTGCAGTACAACACTCTTCTGTCTAGCATGGAGACCAAATATAGTGTGGCTCAGGTTTGCAGGACTGATGGCACATGTCATCCACTGGATCCAGGTAAAGTTAAAGAATATTTCAACCTAATTTGATTTTCTTTCCTTTTATTATTGTTTATACTACACTTATTTCTGACCTATTTAACAAATAACTAGATGTTGCAATAAAAAAACTGGTTTCTGGTTTCAGATCTCCAGAAAATCATGGCAGAGTCCAGGGATTATGATGACCTATTGTTTGCCTGGAAAGGTTGGAGGGATGCCGCTGGCAAAGTACTTCGTGAGGATTATAAGAGATATGTTGAACTGGCCAATAAAGCTGCCACACTCAATGGTATGACATCTGGATGCAATTTTACCACATGAACAATTCCCCCATTCACTAACCAGCGGGACATGTTGGACAGGTTGCCTTTAAGGCAGGAAATTTAATTTACATGAATGAAAAATCTAAGCAATTTTGCGTGTGTGTGTATGTATATATATATATATATATATATGCGACTGGATAGCTCAACTGGCATGCGGGAGACCCAGGTTCGATTCCCACCTAGGGCAAATGAGCTATGAACACCATCCAGTGTGGGTCCTTGGGCAAGACCCTTCACGCTACTGCCTACCTCATACCATGATGAGAGACAATGAGACATGAGACGTCGCCCGGACAAACAAGTTCTGCGTCAGGTGCTAGGGAACCAGGGCACCTTGATGAAAAATGGGCTACTGGAACAACAACCAGACGGATATGGATGAGATGCGAGAATATAGCTCTGTTGGAATGCTACTACTCAAGTAACCCTAATCATAGGTTACACAAGAAGAATGTGGGCTGAATAGTTACTTCGTTACCCACAGTCACAGTTGACGGCAAAACACCTAGTAGCTCAGTGTTCCAACATCCACAAACGACAACTGCTATCACAACTTGAGATTGACGAGATACAACACAAATGCTATGGCAAGGAGGAGTCAGGACGCCAGGTCAGAGAGGAGTCCAATCCAGTCCAACAGACCCCCAATGAGTGAAACCGTAGAACTGAGCAAGAAAGCCTTTGACCTGAAAGATAAGATCATGGTGAAAATGAGCGAAAGACCCCTCCGATGCCGATAACAACGGCTAAGTGAAGTAACCTTGGAAAGTCTCCTGGAAACAGTGAATGCAGCATTGAGACTGATCCCTGCCACATCAATCACTGAAACCAATGAGCTGATATACACTTCAGTGATCCTAGAGATCCTTGGCTATAAGACCAACCATGAGAAACAATACCCACCATGGAAAAGACTGTTGGAAGCTAACATCGAGGTAGCTCGGAGATAAGGAAGCCAGTTGACGGAGGTTCAGAGGTACAATGAAATGACAATTACCCAAGAAGTATCAGCCAGATATCCATACCTGAAGCACTCGAAACTGCCAAACAAAGACTCCAAACCTTGGCCAATCGCCTAAAGAGGTAGACAAAAGACAATGAAGCCAGACGAATAAACTGGCTGTTTGCTACACAACCAGCAAAGGTGTATGCTCAGTGGCAGGGCAATAGCAGCAGAGTAGGCCCACCAAGGCTGGAAACTGAAAGGTACTGGAAGAGCATATGGGAAAAAGAGGCAGCACATAACAGCATTGTTCAATGGCTAGCCTCCCTGAGAGAGGAGCACAGCAACCTCCCTGAGCAGAATCCAGTTACCATCACAGTGGCAGACATCCAAGAAAGAGTCTCAGGTATGAAAAACTGGACAGCACCAGGCCCTGACATTATCCATGCCTGCTGGCTAAAGAAACTCACAGCACTCCATGAGTGCCTGGCAGCACAACTGTACCAGCTCCTAAGAGATGGGACTCACCTGAATCACCCTTAAACCAAATAATCAACAAGACTGGCTATGGATACCACCTCAAGAATGGAGCTACAATCAGCCACCTCCTCCACATGGATGACATCAAGCTGTAAGCTTGAGCAAACGGGACATTGATTCCCTGATCCACACCACCAGGATCTACAGCAATAACATCGGGATGTTATTTGGGCTTGACAAATGTAGTAGGATGGTCACAAAGCGAGGCAAGGTAGTCCATACTGAATGGGTCTCACTCCAAGAGGGAACAATGGCAGACATTGAGGACAGTTGCAAGTACCTGGGAATACCGCAGGCAAATGGCAACCTTG
The DNA here is from genome assembly GCA_028564705.1 of Apricaphanius iberus. NCBI lineage: Eukaryota > Metazoa > Chordata > Actinopteri > Cyprinodontiformes > Aphaniidae > Apricaphanius > Apricaphanius iberus. The sequence continues at coordinate 759,070 of JAPXFQ010001857.1, forward strand.
AACAGGAAACAAGGGAAGCACCAACAGCCAAATACCTACAATGAGTGAGGTAAGTCGTAAGAAGCCAGCTCAACGGAAAGAACAAGTCCAAGGCAATGAACAGTTACGCCCTGCCAGTGATCAGATACCCTGCAGGAATAATAAGATGGCCAAAGGATGAGATAAAGACCACAGATGATAATACACGAAAGCTCCTCACCATGCATGGTGGGTTCCATCCCAAGTCAAGCACCCTGAGGCTGTACGCATGCTGTAAGGAAGGAGGCAGAGGACTGATGAGCGTAAAAGCCACTATCCAAGATGAAACATCGAAGCTCCATAAGTACATCAAGAACAAGGCTTCAACAAATGACTTACTCAGTGAATGCCTGAGACAATGGCAAGATCAGGAAGTGCTAGAGCAGGAACCATCATGAGAGGACAAACCTCTACGTGGGATGTACCATCGGAACATAACTGAAGTGGCTGATATCAATAAATACTACCAATGTCTAGAGAGGGCTGGCCTACAGGACACCACAGAGACACTCATCCTGGCAGCACTGGAGCAGGCTCTGACCAAAAGGTTGATGGAGGCCCAGATCTACCACACCAGACAAGACGCAAGGTGTAGGCTGTGCAAAGAATCATCTTAGACTATCCAGCACATAACAGCAGGATGTAAAATGCTTGCAGGGAAAGCATACATGGAACGGCATAACCAAGTGGCTGGCATAGTATCCTGTGCGGAGTATGGGCTGGAAACCCCAGGGTCAAAGTGGGAAACACCTCCAAAAGTGGTGAAGAACAGAGCAAAGATCCTGTGGGAATTCCAGATCCAGACAGACAGGATGGTAATAGAAAACCAACCGGACATTGTGGTGATTGATAAAGAGCAGAGGAAAGCCGTTGTGGTAAATGTGGCGATACAAAGTGATGGTAACATCAAGAAGAAGGAACATCTTAGTCCAGAAATGTGCAGTACTTGGAACAGCAAAGATACTGAGGAGGACCCTCAAGCTCCCTGGGCTCTGGTAGAGGACCCAAGCTTGGAATGGGAAACACCGCCCATAGGTATACAGTGGGGCAAAAAAGTATGTAGTCAGCCACCGATTGTGCAAGTTCTCCCACTTAAAATGATGAAAGAGGTCAGTAATTTTGTATCATAGGTACACTTCAACTGTGAGAGACAGAATGTGGGAAAAAAAATTCAGGAATTCACATTGTAGGATTTAAAAAATTTTTATTTATAAATTATGGTGGAAGATAAGTATTTGGTCTATAAAAAAAATTCAACTCAATACTTTGTAATATAACCTTTGTTAGCAATAACAGAGGTCAAACGATTACTATAGGTCTTTACCAGGTTTGCACACACAGTAGCTGGTATTTTGGCCCATTCCTCCATGCAGATCTTCTCGAGAGCAGTAATGTTTTGGGGCTGTCGGCGAGCAACAAGGAATTTCAACTCCCTCCACAGATTTTCTATGGGGTTGTGGTCTGGAGACTGGCTAGGCCACTCCAGGACTTTCAAATGCTTCTTACGGAGCCACTCCTTCATTGCCCGGGCAGTGTGTTTGGGATCATTGTCATGTTGGAAGACCCAGCCTGATGTCATCTTCAAAGCTCTCACTGATGGAACGAGGTTTTGGCTCAAAATCCTGGTGTCCTTCGAAAGCTCTTTGGTCTTGGCCATAGTGGAGTTTGGAGACTGACTGTTTGAGGCTGTGGACAGGTGTCTATTATACAGATAACGAGTTCAAACAGGTGCCATTAATACAGGTAACGAGTGAAGGACAGAAGAGCTTCTTAAAGAAGAAGTTACAGGTCTGTGAGAGCCAGAGATCTTCCTTGTTTGAAGTGACCAAATACTTATTTTCAACCATAATTTACAAATAAATTCTTTAAAAATCCTAAAATGTGAATTCCTGGATTTTGTTTTTTTCAAATTCTGTCTCTCACATTTGAAGTGTACCTATGATGAAAATTGCTGACCTCTATCATTATTTTAAGTGGGAGAACTTGCACAATCGGTGGCTGACTGAATACTTTTTTGCCCCACTGTATATGTATATGTGTATATATATATATATATATATATATATATATATATATATATAACTGCTCACAAAATTAAAGGAACTTTTTTTTTTTTATTGGGCCCGGGACACTGTATTGGTGTTCATGGACTTAACAACAGTTGCACTACAGTGGCAACAATTAGAAAACCCTCAAAACAGGACTGGTTTTACATGTGGAGGTCATTTCAAGTTTCTCCCTCTTGATCTTTTTTTGCTGGTTTTGGCTAGAGTAATTATCTCTACTGGCAGTATGAGGCGATTCCTTGACCCTACAGAAGTTGCACAGGTTGTCCAACTTCTCCAGCATGGCACACCCACACGTGCTGCAGCAAGAAGGTTTAATGTGTCTCCCAGCACAATCTCCAGAACATGCAGGAGAATTCAGGAGACTGGTGGTTATTCTTGGAGAGCTGGACAGGGCCGTAGAAGGTCCTCAACCCATCAGTAGGACCGATACCTACTCCTTTGTGCAAGGCGGAACAGGCTGAGCACTGCTCGTGTCCTACAGAATGACCTCCAGAGGGCCACTGGTGTGAATGTCTCTACCCAAACAATCAGGAACAGACATCATGAAGATGGGCTGAGGGCCCGACGTCCTGTAGTGGGCCCTGTGCTCACTGCCCAGCACCATGGAGCTCGACTGGCATTTGCTCAAGAACACCAAAATTGGCAAGTCCGCCACTGGCGCCCTGTACTTTTTACAGACGAGAGCAGGTTCAGCCTGAGCATCTTTGATAGATGTGAAAGAGTCTGCAGGCAGCAAAACGTTCTCCTTGTCTTCTCCAATGTCGTTCAACATGACAGGTTTGGTGGTGGGTCAGTGATGGTCTGGGGAGGCATATCCATGGAGGGACGCACAGACCTCTACTGCCTAGGAAATAGTGCTCTGACTGCCATAAGGTATCGAGATGAAATCCTTGAACCCATTGTCAGACCCTACGCTGGTGCAGTAGGTCCTGGTTTCCTCCTAATGCACGACAATGCCCGACCTCATGTGGCAGTACCTGGAGGATGAAGGAATTGAAACAATGGAATGGCCTTCACGATCCCCTGACTTAAACCCAATAGAACATATGTGGGAAATTATGTTTCGGTCCATTAGGCGACGCCAGGTTGCTCTTCAGAGTGTACACCAGCTCAGAGATGCCCTCACACAGATGGGAGGAAATGCCACAAGACACCATCCATTGTCTCATTGGGAGCATGCATACAAGCTCGTGGGGGCCACACAAGATACTGAAAAGCATTTTGAGTTGCATAAATTACGTTTTTGAAAAAATGGACTAGCCTGCCACATCTTCATTTCACTCTGATTTTAGTGTGTCTACACACTTGAGCCCTCTGTTGGCTGAAACCTTTTATTTCCATTTAAAGACTTGGCATCCTTTTGTTCCTAATACATTGCCCTGTCTTTATTTGTATATATATCCAACTTCATATTTAGATCTGATGTATCTAATGTTTTATATGGACTTCTTACTGTATCAATGCTTTTAGCTGAATTGGTTAACTTTAATTGCTAAATTTTTAATGGCTCTGTTTAAACTAGACAATTACATTGTCTGCTCATATTTCCCAAGGTTTTACAGTTCTTTACAAGTTATTAAAATCTGTACTCTTAGCAACTGGTCTAAAAACAAAGTAGAATTAAATAGCCTAAACCTTTTTACTTATTGGGTTTAATGCAGAAATGAGCAGACCTCCTTAAGGTTAAATTTCTCATACAATCCATCAAACATTTCAGATTCCACAAGGTTATTATCTAATAAAAAAATCAGAGTTATTGATAAATGTTGCTGAAAAATGGAAAGGACCATGCTAACTTCTTATCAGAACACAGCACAAAGGAATAATCTCATATTCTTTACATAGATTAAGATGCCAGTACGGGCCAAGCTAACATCAGCTATATTAGTTTGGCACAAATTGTGGAAATGTTAGCGCCATTTGGCAGCTGGAAAAAAAAAAAACTAGCTTAATTTTGTAACGATCCAAATAAATTCCTCATAATCCATGTTTTTTCAGTGTTTAATTCCTAAAGTAAGCTATCTTAAGATATATATTTTATACTATAGAAAGCACAGATGTTTAAAAGACCAATTTACAAAATAATTTATGCAATTCTTTTGAACTGAAAATTCAGGTGTCGTAAAGCCATATGTGGTTTGTGACAAATGGGGAAACAAGACTTCTTTTGGCTAAACAGTATCTAGCCTAATCTAAATTGTTTCAAAACTATAAGTTTAGAGGGAACACAGCTTCTATTTTCCATCCTATATTTTAAACCACACATTCATTTATCATAGGCCACTTGGATAAGAAGCTGGGCCCCACATTAATGATTATACCTGTTAGCTTATGCTAGCTTTAAGCTAATTGTGGAAAAGATAAAGCTATTTGGCAGTTGGTATCTCGTTCATTTATTTTGTGCTAATCCATTCGACCATAAATTATATATTGTTTACTAGATACTAACATCAAGACAACTTCAATCTTTGTGGGAAGGTAAATTAGCTTAAGCTTTGTGTTCACCGTGTGAAAATGATTTCTTCTTCGGAACAGACAAAGTTTTCAGCACAACCTTTTCAGCGTCCTTACACTAATCACCACACTGTGGTTTTGCGCCGATGATCTCCTTATTGCTAAACCCGATTCTGAAGTACAATTTGACCAAATCATCCATACAAGGCATTGTGCTCTCTCTCCAAACTATTTTGAATTAATTTAAACTTTATTCTCGAAATGTCGAGTTTAATCTCGTCATGGCAAAAAAAAAAAATTTCTTCATGTGTGGCCCTAATACTCTGTCATGTACATAAGTTCCCTGAAATTTGAGAGGGTATATTTTCTGTTTGCCAATTTATATTTGCAGAATATATTTGAGTACGTACAGTATATCTCATTTTGATTAAAAAAACACACATTTTACAATCATATGCTTTCTCAGAGCCATACAGAGTGGCTGGCAAGCTTATTATTCATAAGTGCTGTGTTTGTGCTAAAGTAAACTCTGTTTTACAGAAGGAAAGAAATACTTTGTTAAAAAATAAGTTATGCAGTAGAATTGTTCGGCATTTACATTGTTACTAAATGTTTGTCTGCTTTTGAAGACTCCCGCATTGATCTTGTAAAACTCCTCTAACAATGATTCTATTGCTTTAGCAGTTCAAATAAATCTCTCTTGCAAGCAAGTGGGTCCAACCATAACCCCCTCAACCTGATGAGGAATGTAGAGCAAAACTGTGAGGCAAAAGTGCCACTTTAAATACACCTGTGTTAACCTCTTGTGCCGTTTCAGGTCATTCTGATAATGGGGCTTTCTGGAGGTCCCTGTATGAAACCCCTACCTTTGAAGAGGATCTGGAGGCTCTGTGGAAGGAGCTGGAGCCACTCTATCTCAACGTACACGCCTATGTTCGAAGGGCTCTTTACAAAAAGTATGGCTCCAATTACATCAACTTAAAGGGGCCCATTCCTGCTCATTTGTTGGGTGAGTGCTTTGGTTTAAAACCTTACAAGTATGTACAATGCAGCACTAGCCTGGGCTTTACACTCGCTTCATATTTTGATTGTAAGAGGGTTGACAGTGGAGATTAAAGTCAAGCAAGGAAAGAAAAAGCTCTCTCAGACTGAATCCTAAGAATTCTAACACTATAGCCACAACTCTCATTTTTATATGGGAGATATTGACTATAGCCATTCACATGCTATCTTTGGCTGCAAATGCCTTTGGATTTCAACTAGATTAAATTTTCTTTCAGAGGCATAAGGCGTGAGATTGTGTGTGACAGTTCCACATAGTTGGGGTCTAAACTGAGTCACAATCACAAATCCCACTTGATTAAACACTGACATAGCAGAGTGGCCTACTCTTTACCTCTTAGACCTTGAAATATTGAACATTACTGTTCTCCTTTGACAATTCAGGCAACATGTGGGCACAGACGTGGTCTGGAATCATGGATTTAGTCATGCCCTATCCAGATGCCACACAAGTCGATGCTACACCAGCTATGGTGGCACAGGTAAATGAATGCATTAAATATCTAGAATTTGATGTTCAAAACGATGTTCATAAAACTAACATTCTAACTAGGCATGTAACGGTACACAAAAATCAGGGTTCAGTACATATTTGGGGTTTTAAACTGAAGGTTTGATCAATTTTTGGTGCAGTTTAGAAAAATATATGAAATGCAAAATAGTACACACAGAAACCATTAATTTTCATAAACTGGCATAGTTTAGAAGTAATTTGGAGTTTGTTCGGTACATGTGTGTCTGAACTCACAGGGAAGTAAAAAAAAAAAAAAAAAAATAGCAATACATGTACCGTTACACTCCTAATAGTAACTAATTAAACAAGATCATTTGTTGGTTCCTCCTTAACTTAAATCCTCAAATTTGCATTGAAATTGTCATTGCCAATGGAGATTGTGTTTTTCATGTTTAGGGCTGGAATGCCACCAGGATGTTTCAGGAATCGGACAGATTTTTTACCTCCCTGGGTCTGCTACCAATGCCACAAGAGTTCTGGGACAAATCCATGCTGGAAAAGCCTTCTGACGGACGCCAGGTTGTTTGCCATGCCTCTGCTTGGGATTTCTATAACCGAAAGGACTTCAGGTTGAACGTTTTTTTTGTGTGTGTGTTTTTTGTTTTTTACCCACTGACTGGTTATAATAATTACATATCAGATACATCGAACATACCTTTATAAGAATTAGCCTTTAATTTATCTAGCTGTATATTTTTCTGCTAGATCTCTTGCTAGATCTCCTGCTATAAAAATTGACATTGGTCACTTACAGTATCAAAAAGTAGTATAAGTGATGGTGTGACCAGAGTTTTCCCAACCTGTTTTGGAGTGTAGAGTTGTATCCCCTACTCCACCTCTTGCTAACTGCTGCTGATCAGGTCGCTGTAAAAGTGCTCCTGACTATTTTTCCTAATTCAGGTGAAATATTTCTGGTCACAATGTCATATTAAGGAGCTCACCCATCAGTCCCATTAGGGTAGCACTGTTAACTCTACAGTTGACAAACGACAAACAGAATATCTGTCAAGCAAGTACTAGCTAACAGAAGCAAACCTTCTAGTGTTACTCAATAAACAGCAGGTTGGCAAGAATGTTTGATAATAAGCACTTAAGAAACACTAAAATTGAACTGTTGGTTAATACATTGCCTAATCTTGTTAAACTCTGTGTATTAGAACATAAAATAAACATTAATATTTTAGGTAACCTTAAGTTAAGGTGCAATTTTTAAAAATTATTATAGCACCTAAGCATTGTTATAGATTATGATTTTGTGTGACCATCAGTGTTGTAGCCAAGTCACCATCTCTTGAGTCCAAGTCACCTTTGAGTCCTCCGTGTTTGAGTCCTAACGCAAGTCCAAGTCACATAATTCAGGTCAAGTCTGTGGGTTCTACAGGCTGAGTTCGAGTACCAGTCTCAAAAAGAATCTTCCAGTTCAAGTCAAGTCATTATCGACAATGAACAAGTCAAAATTAAGAGTGGGGTGTAGATTTTAAAACTTGAATAATGGCAGCTATGTGCTTGAAGAAAATAAAAAGGAAAAATCTTAGCGTGGGAAAATGTACTAACACAGAGAGTACGTAAAAATAAGAAACACTTAAAATAAATATGAAAACAAAAGATAATCACTCGTACACTTACAAAGGTTTGGGAAGTTATTATTTATTTTTCAAGTAATCTGGCCTAATCAATCAATCAATCATACAACTCAAAGTTCTTTAAGCATTAGAAGAAGAGAGACACAAAACCCTCCATCCCATTTCTCCCCCACAAATTTAAAAGCATTAACACAAATATACCGCCAACCCGCCAAACTAACTCCTAAACATATACACATTAAGAACATCAGTTAAAAAAAACCTCGGGCTGAGTTCAGAACAAGCTAACATTAGCATCAACTACATGCTTATTCCACCAATAGCAATTTTAATGTCCAAGTCCAAATGTTGCAAGTACGATTACAAGCAAAAGTCAACAGCACACTGTTAAAGTCAAGTCACAAGTCCCTTAAAAGTGACCTCAAGTCAGGTCTAAAGTCTGAGTCCAGGATTCGAGCATTCCATCCCTAATGACTCCAGGGCATTTTCAAGGCTATCAACACTGTGAGAATCTTATACTGACTTATGGCTGTAGGACACTGTATGAAAAAAAACTAACTGAGGGGTTTTACTAATTTCCCAGTTTTAAGAACGCGGATTTTTACTGCTATGGGACATACTTTAAGGTAATTAGAGCTGTCATTTCTGCCCAAATGGAGGGACAAATAAAGTTTCCTCTGCCCATTTAGAGCTCTAAGGAATACAGTCCAGTCCATTTACCATTTACATGTCAGAATCATATTTTTGATCTTCTAACTGAAATGTTTAAACTGTAATTGTCTCTGCTTGTGTCTCCAGGATAAAACAGTGTACAGTTGTGACCATGGATGATTTGATTACTGTGCACCATGAGATGGGCCATGTACAGTACTTCCTGCAGTACAAAGATCAGCCTGTGTCCTTCCGTGATGGTGCCAACCCTGGCTTCCATGAAGCCATTGGAGATGTACTCGCACTGTCCGTCTCCACGCCCAAACATCTACAGAGCATTGGCCTCTTGGACAAAGTGGAGAGTAACCATGGTGAGTGACGATGAGCAAGACTATTCTTTTTTTTTTGTTTCTAAGCAAACAGTGATCATTGACATTTCTTACTCTTATCTAGAGAGTGACATAAACTTTTTGATGAGCATGGCTCTCGACAAACTTGCCTTCCTGCCTTTTGGCTACCTGATGGATCAGTGGAGGTGGAAGGTCTTTGATGGACGCATCCCATCATCAGATTATAATAAAGAATGGTGGAACCTCAGGTGAAGAATTTCACATAATGGCTCATGATAAAGTTGTTTATTACACAAAAAAAATTATATTTGTAAATAATTTGCTTAACCTGTAGATTACCGTTTATTGCAGACTGAAGTACCAGGGTCTGTGCCCCCCTGTAACCCGCACTGAGGAAGACTTTGACCCGGGTGCAAAGTTCCACATCCCTGCAAACGTGCCATATGTCCGGTAGTACTCCATTTGCAAAACAAATGAGACACGTTGGAGCTGAGCTCAGCTATCTTGATAACTTTTTTGACGCACTCCAGCTATAAATTGATAGGAATATTGGACTTGCACATGGTACCATAGTTGATAAAGCACAATCGTTAAAGTGCACATTTTCATATTTTTCAGCTACTTTGTAAGCTTCATCATCCAGTTTCAGTTCCACAAAGCTTTGTGTGATGCAGCCAATCATGTTGGGCCTCTGCACACATGTGATATCTACCAATCTAAGGAAGCTGGGAAGCTGCTTGGGTTAGTATGCTCTGGATTCTACATATTCCTTTTAGGATAATCTTCTATTGATAGGTTGATAGAACATACAGTGCTATGAAAAAGTAATTGCTGTTTTTGAAACAAATTTCAGTATTTGTCAATTAGAATTATAGACTTTTCCAATGAATTAAGAGAAAAGCAATCCAAACCTGAGGAAACTGTTTTAAAGTGATCGCTAATAAGAGAAGTGTTCATGATTCCGTGATTCCATTGAATTCCAATCCCAAACCACTGCTTACTGAAAAGAATGCAAAAGTCCATGTCATTCAGTATTTGCCAAAAATGTCTTAGATTCTGGTAAAATATTCTCTGCACTAACATGAAAACCAAGTTTCAAACTTTGTGGTAGTGTGATGATCTGGGACTGATGATTTTGATGCTTTGGGAACTGGTCCTCTAGTGTAATAGATAAAACAATGACTTTCAACCTCTAGTACAGAATTCTGTGTGAGAATTTCATCAGTTTGTGACCTTGAGCTCAAGCACACTGCCACTACACAGAGAGATGACAATCTAAGGCAAAGAAGCAACTGTACATGGGAAAGCCTCAAAACCAAAATTAAGGTTTTGGAGTGTCCTAGTCAAAGTCAAGAATCTGATTAAATGATTAAATCCATAGAGATTCAGTATCCTTAACTTAAGAAAACCATTCATCCTGAATCCCTGCCATGTAGCTAAATTAAAACAGCTACTGCAAAGAAGGCTCCGAATTTCCTCCACAGTGATAAAAGGAACTCATCACTATGTATAGTCAACACTAGATGGGAGGCTTTTCTTGTTAAGAGCTATACAGTCAGTTAGTAGGTTAAGGGGCAAATTCTTTTTCACACAGCATATTTGTCTTTGTTACAGGACTGCATGTGTAAATGAGAGCAATGAAGGATTTCTTGAATCTGTCCTTCCCCCCCTCTTGAGCTGTGCCTTGACTTTTCTTGCTTGCAGTGATGTGATGAAGCTTGGTTACAGTAAGCCGTGGTCAGAAGCCATGGCTATGATCACGGGTCAGTCCAAAATGACTGCCCAGCCTCTCATGCAGTACTTTGAACCTCTCATTAAATGGCTCGAAGAGGAGAACAACAAGAACAACGAAGTCAGTGGATGGCCTGACTACAACTGGAGACCTCTGGGTATGATCAATGCATACACTTTTTAAACAGCCACAGAAATATGCATGAATTTGGTTAAATGAGTGTTTCCCTGACAGTATACAGCCATCACAGACTCTTCTTGTTTTGCTGATGAGATCCAGCTGAAAGAATGAATGTAGATTGAATTGAATAATCTTTACAGCGAGTTGAAATGAGAGCTGGTTATAGTTACTAGGACACAAGGATAGATTCAGTAATCAATGGGGGGTACTTTTGTAAGGGTTGTACTTAGTTATAGCAGTACAGCAGAGTAGCTATAATGTTCTCTTGACCTTTAAAGGGACTATGTACAGTTTGAAAGTTTTTATGTCCTTAATTTCTAAGCTGAATCCGTCCTTCAAGAGTTACCACTTGCTCTGCGGCTTCAGCGTTTATGATGGTAATAGCAAACGCTATAGTTGAGCATGAACGCGCATGCCATCATTACACATTACGCTGCCTCTGGAAGACATTCAGGAAAACTATTTTCTTATTAGTGATGTTCTTTATTACATGTTCATCACTGGGTTTCAAGGAAAACAATCAACCAATGTTGCATATCCATATTTATTATAATGGACGTTTAAATATAATGCAAAAAATATATATATTTATGCTTAGTTTGAATTTTACTTGAATACAAATAAAAATACTGTTCCCCCCTCAACAAATACAAATACCAGGTTCTTTGCACACCCATATCTTTTAAATGCTGGGCAAACTATAAACTTTACTTTGTATGGCTTTCTTTCATCAGTGCCTTTCTGTCTACGTCTTCTCCAAAAAGTCCAGATTAGTGGAGTGCATGATTAATAACCGATGCTGTGGACCGACCCTAAATAAGATGCGGGTCTCTCTGGCTGCTCCATGGCTACCAAGTTTCTCTTCATTACCTCATTAAAAGAAATTTGCCAGAAATGTTTTCAGTTGTGCCGTGCCCTTTGCCCCTCCTTTTTGACTTTTGGTAAATTGGCTCTCATAAAAGGCTCCTTCTGTACCTTTAAGTAATCTGCCAAATAAAATACAAATATTCTATTGTTTTAGTCCACATTTTTATTTGTGTTTAGTTTTTTTTGGGCCTGAAAGCTTAAACTTAGAATGAAGTAAAAATAAGACCAAGCTGTCGGAGTTGGCTTGAGCCAGATATCTGATCCAGGAATCACATTATTATTGGATGAATGTGAGATTTAATTCAGTCGCATCATTCCTATCTCCAATATTGAGGGGTGAATTTTAAAACAATTTAACAAATGAGTAAAGAAACTCTGAATCTGTCGCTATGAATTAATACTTGAACAGATCATCCAGTTAAGAGTGCTAGTACCTGTTCTTTTGGTCTTAATATTTACTTTACCTTTTCAACTACAATGTAATGGTTTCTCCCTCAAAGTTGTTCTAACTCTCTGCATTCTGACTAGCAGAAGGTCAAACCAACCAAAATGCTACATTCAAGCAAAACTTCTCCAACCAGTGGAGAATCCACTGCTTGATAATCTATGCAAGTTATTCCTCATTGTTTCTTATCTGTGTGTGTGCCTTTCAGTTTCTGAAGCTGAAACAAATGATGGGAAAGTGGAGTTCCTGGGACTGAAGGTGGACCAGGCTGCTGCCAAAGCTGGCCAGTGGTTGCTGCTTTCTATCAGCCTGGCTTTCCTCTTGGTCATCATGCTACTCGCCTACAGATACAGAAAGTCAAAGTGTGATAAGTCGTTATCCATGCTGGAGCTAAAGCAGAAGGACTAAATGTACTGGAATTGTGGGCTGAATTCACTGTAGCTACCACCAAGCAAACCTCAAGGTGAACAACTACCAGATGTCAGAACACATTTTTTGTTGTAAAGTTCACTTTCCTTAATTTTTCTTTTTTCCTATGAAACATGACTCTGAATGTAAGGAAACCCAAAATGCAACACCAGTGTGTATTAACCTTAGATAATCTTAAATGCTTAGAATACCTTTACATATTTAATTTTTATAAAAATCTGGTTTTTCTGATTCTTTTAAATGTATTTATTTTTGTGATGTTTTATGGTGATATGGTGATCTTAAATACATTTATCTGAAAAAAATTTCTGTAAGAGCCGATAAAGATGAATATTAACAACCTGATTCTTTATAACTGCGTTCATTTTTCTATGTTTACCAGAATGCAAGTTTTATGTATTATAATGTTCATTTAGGAAGAATTTTATGACATAATAAACATTGAAAATGCATACATGAAAATGTGTTTAAAAACAGTCCCTAAAAAAAAAAGTGGGGAAAACAAGAAAAATCAGTAATTGAATCTGTAGATATATTTAAGTTCACCCCAAAATAATGATGAAACACACTTTAAACAAAGGTTCGTTTTCTCAAGTCGTTTTTATTTTAAAGGTTTAAACCTGAATACAAACAACTAAAGAATTCCACCTTGAACCTTGTTTTATTCAACATTGTCTGACTTTTCTGGTTTATCCTCTACCTTTGTACATTTACTGTATACTATTGGATTCAATTTATCATTGCTTGCCAATGCAAAAACACAAACTGTAATTTATTTGTAATATTTAAGCTTAAAACATCTTTTTAAAAAGTTGTTGGTTCATTTTGAAAACATGTTTTCAATATCTGATTTTATTTCCTTTGGGTTTGTGTAATAAATAGATTCAATTTTGAATGATTAAAGAAGAAATAACTTGATTTTGTGTGAAAACTATTTAATTTAACTCGACCTCCACAGTACAAAATACAGTAAAGCGAGGAACAGCAGACAGACTTTTTCATTACTTTCAGAACTCCTACTTTTGCTACAAAAAAAAGTAAATAAATATAAGGTACTGTGGCTATCAAAACAGCTACTTTGGTGGCTGTTTGAAGTTTAGATTCCAAAGTTTGTGCAATCTAAAAAATGAGACCATGATAAATAAACTATTGCATCATGTGTCTACTACAAGACATTATTCGATCTGCTCCATGTTTGCTGGCAGTTATCCTCAGCACGCCTTTTTTTTGGTAAATGGTGGTAATATTGACAGATTCAAAGGAAGTGGTGTCCCCACCAATCACAGACTTGCGCTCTCCATAGCTTGCCATGGCCATTTAAACGATTGGCCCTCTGCTTGGTTTGCTGGACTGAGCCTTGGAGAAAAGTTGAGGACCTCCGTCATCAGTAGGAGTTCCAACTAGAGCTGCTGCTTCTCCGCATTGAAAAGAGGCAGTTGAGGTTTTTGGGACATTTGAACAGGATACCATCAGAGGTATTCTGCCTCTCGCCCGTTGACAGCTAGAGATAGGCACCAGCGCACCCCCCCCCCCCGCGACCCCTTAGAGGATTAAGCTGTTTAGAAAATGGATGGATTGATGTTTGGAACTTTTGTATCTGCTGTGTACTGCAGTATTTTGGTATTACGGGGATGAAACGCTAACACCACATTTAGTGTCAGTAAATGACTGTCTTCTCTCAGTTCAGTTAGTTCTCAGCGCTGCAACTGATCTCCATGATTCCACTATTGGTAATCAGTTTCATACTGAAAAAAAGAGCAAAGGCCTGAAACATGCATTCAATTCGTCAATTTATACAGACACCATGTACAATTTCATCCATACCCATACAATCAAATAGCATTTCCAGTGTTTAGACTCCTTGTATGAGATGCTTAAAATATCCACATAGCATCTATTTATTGTTAGCTCTGCATGGTGTAATAAATAACAATCGAGTGTAAACTGCCGGTCGGATAACTCCTGATGTGGAATTTATGAAGCACTATTAAAATGAAGGAGTGTACTAAGCAATATAAAAATACAACACATATCAGTAAAAATAACCCTGCATCTGATTATTAAGTATTTGCAATGCTTGTCCAACCAACAGTGACGTTCACATAAAGATGGCCAACAACTCTTAACAGAGTGGATTGAGGTCAAAATGAAAAATATATCACTCCAAGGCCTGTCTGGAAATTACTGAGCACAAACGGATGCAGAGAGACTGAGCCAAAAACATTTAAAAAGATGAAAAGTCAGATGCAGATCTAGCACATTAATACCTAAAACAAAGTGTACCTCTGAATGGAGCATGGATTTCAAAGTCCAACACTGCATCCAATGAAAATACTTACAATTACAATCTCTCAAAATCTTCAACATATTGCACAGAAAAAGTTTTAGGAAATTGAATATTAATTAGAAAATAAAAGAAATGCACCATCCACAATAGGTCCATACAGTGTAGAAGTCCAGTTAGCCCATTAAGGTCCAATGTTCTTTTGATTTTTAGCCTCTGATGCAGTAAGTGGTTCAAAGTCATCAGTAGTAGAAATGCTGCATCTCTGTCCAGTTGGTGATCCAGTACTTTTTCTGTGGCTCCTCTGGTTGAAATCCCAGATTAAATTGATAGCGCTCAGCTCTGCAAATTCTCACCCCGCGGTGCTTTGGCATTACACGGTAGTAGATGGCTCGCTTGAAGAACCCAAGCTAGCAAAACAAAGAAAAAGAGAGATAAAAAACAATTGTATATATTTAGAAAAGAAGATAACTGTAAAGATAAGCAGATATGGTAGGGAAGATGTGAACAATGAGAGAGGAGATTATGGATTACAGGGCTGCGGAAAAACAGTTAAGTACTAGTGTCTATCTACTGGAGGAGGAGAGTAAAGAGAAATGCAGCACCTGAAGAGTCAAGTGGGAAGTATGTTAATTTTCCTGAAGTTGAAGGAATCATTAGTTGGAATAATAAGAAGTTAAGGAGAGAGATAGGAAAGTGGATAAATAATGCCACACCTGAGCTTGCTACAATGCCTTGCAAAAGTATCCACAACCCAATAACTTTTTCACATTTTGTCCCGTTAAAATCACAAACTACAATGAATCTTCCTAGGAGTTTTTTATAACAGACCAACACAAAGTGGCAAGTCATTAACAAGTGAAAGGGAAAAGATAAATGGTATTCGATTTATGACAAACAGTCATATGCGCATTTCGATTTAAAGGAGCAGGGGGCCGGATTGAAGAAATTAAACTCGCGACTGCCGCGGCCTGCGCTGTGAGTAACTGCAGCCACCGCGGGAGTGAGCTCAAAAAGCAAATAAAATAAATAAGTCTAGCGACGAAGTAAGTAGTGTTTAATCGACCGCGTCTGAAGTCAGGGTTCTTTCTCTTCCTTCTTCCTGTTAAATCGGTAACGCGCAAGAATTGTAGCTTGACGTCGCATCCGCGTGTAAGCGCGGAAAATTCGGCCACCGAAATGCAGACTATTTTGCAGTGTACTGGCTGTTCAATATAATGGGATTACACATGGGTGGGCTCATTTTACTTAGTTTAAATCACTTAATTACCCAATACAATTACAAAACTGAACATGAATATATTTTAGAAATCCAGCCCCCCAAAAAACATAGCAAGCTAGAATTAGCTATTGAGCCATAATTTCGGTTTATCTTTTTTTCATATATATATATATATATATACACTAGCTGCATTGAGATGCTGCTTTCAAAAGTTTTTAATAATATTTTAGCATGTGGCTTTAAAGGTAATGTTGTTTTAAAACTGAATTATTACTCAAACATTTTCAGCACAGTAATTATTAAAGCAGTAACTTTATCTCAGTATAAATATAGCTCTTCTTTGAAAGCCTCAGAGGTGTTTAGAGAATATTAGTGAACAAACTGATGCATAATCAAAACCCATGTCTCCAAAAGACATGAGACTGGAGTGAAGACTCACCTTTCAGTAGGACAAGTCTAAACATACAGTAAGCTGGCTTGGCTTGATGTGAATTGTTTATAACAGAGCAGAGTCATGTTAGAATGGTCTAGTAAAGCTCCATACGTAAATCCAATAAAGAATCGTTAGAAAGAATTGAAAATCGATCATATCTTTCCTTCCACCTCATAATTATGCACAACTTTCTATTGATATATTATATAAAATTCCAAACCATTAAAGTTTGTGGTTGTTACATACCAAATTGTGGATAAAACCCTCATTCTTTTGCCAGGCACTGTAAATGAGAAGGATTTCTTTTTTTTTTTTTTAGGGGTGTCTTTACCCAAAGGCCCCATTGGTGTTTGCTGTTGGGAAAACACAGGGGACCTTAGTAGTCCTCAATCATCTTTTCTGTCTCAGAGGGCTGGATCTTCATCTCAGCCTTCTGGGCCTTGGCCTCATACATCTCCCTCCTGCTAGCCCTCTGGAAGAAGCCACACTGTTGGGGGGGGGGTGGAAGATGGTATGGTTACAATAATGGTTTAATATGGGAATTATATATCAGTCAAATTTATCTAACACAGGATATTTATATTTGATTTGAAAACAAGGAAGGATGTGGACCTTAAAAAAGTTTACAGAAATGCAGAATGTTATTTTACCAAATGATAACAAGTGTTGTCTCACCTTCCATAAAATAAGAATGATGATTCCTAGGAGCACAATTCCTGCTACAGCTGCAGAAATGATGATCCACAGGGGAAGCTCATAGGGTATCTCCACACTTTCCGCTGGTTCTATGTCTACTGTAAACTACAAGAAATAAAAGTTTAATATTTAAGATTACTTCTGTAATCAGCAGTGTCCTCCTCTTCCTCCTCCTCCTCATCAGCACGTACAATCAGAGGCTGTGGGTTCATCTTGATAGTTGGTTTATCCGTGATGAGCTTCAGAGTGGCGTTGCCTTTGACTCTAATGCTCAGAGCATTGGAATAGTCCTGTAATGGAAAACATCAAGAATATCTAAACATCAAAAACCAAATATTTACAAAGGTTTGGATGAATTTAGCTGGTGAGCAGACCTCCAGCATCGTACTGTTCCACAAGCGGGACCGGATGTAAATCTCAGCCGAATTGGACACGTTGAGCAGAGGACAGGTAAACCTCACGCATCTTGCCGTCTTCTCAGAACAGTCCTTCAAGACAGAGTGCCAGAGAATAACGTGTACACAGCAGAACAATCATGAATGCTTTCTATATAGAATTTAGCATAGGAGAAATTGTAACATTACTTAAAGGGCCTATATCATGCAAAATCAAGTTTTTGGAGTTTTCAATCATATGGTAACGCAAACTTCTCATAAAAAACCCTGCCAGAGTGGTTTTTGACTTAATTCACGCATGTCTGATTAATCCTCCTGAATTCTGCTCACTGAGCAGCTGCCCCTCCCTCTCCTGGAAAACGACTGAGTGGTAACATTGTGACGTATTTTACGTCACTGTTTGCCATGGTGAATAGCTGATCTTTGGTGGGCTCTAGTTGAGGGAGCCGTAAGCACCATTCCAGGATAGCTTACACCTGGATTGATGAATCCGTGTCTGCTCATCCTGGCTCTATCTTTGTGCAACCAATTAAGCCTGGATACTGTTATTTTGGATTCAATGAGCTAGGCTCAGTAATTTATCCTAGATGTATTAATCCTACTTTTGTGCAATAGGCCCCTTTTTAATGCTTTAACCTTTGTTTTCTTTTCCCGTTCTCATATGTCTTACTTTCCATTCAACTTTCCTCCCCAGCAGCAAGTAATCTCCAATCTCCGTGTCCTCAGTATACTTAAACTCTCTGACTTGCATTGTTCTCCACTGGATCCTTTTGTTATCTTCTTGTTGCCATGAATTATCAGCTAGTGTAACTGATTTTTCCTCCAGGCTCAGTGATCTGTGTTTAGGTCCTCACTAAATACACTGCATCATGGCAGGCAGTGTGCGTTGAAGACCAGGGGTTGGTGAAACACTGGTGTAGAGTGTATAAACTCAACATTTGGTTGGGAAAGCTGTGGCTTAGCTGAGGTGTTAAGGAAGGCCACATTCCTTCAGTAGCCACATTTAGCTTGTTTCCATTTCCTGGATCTGCTGTCTCTCATCTTCCCCTTGACAGTACTCAATCAGCCCATTTAAATCACTGACTGATCACTATGTTGCTATCCACATGCTGGCTTTTCCAATTCATTCAGTGCTTTAAATGCAAACAATGATGAATGCATTATCATGTACATGTTATTATCTGCATCAGATTCTGCTGAGTAAGGAATTTTTCAGATGAGACGGACTCTGGAATATCACACGTTGCCTCTGCTGTGTGCACACTGCAAATTTTTTGTATCTTAACACTACGTGGCACTCATTCCTTAATCCCATACCATTTTTATCTCAGGTTTTTGATTATTTCAGAGTGAATACGGGGTATAGTACTGGGGATAACTTTTGTTATGACTATTTTTTATTTTATTTTTGGTGACTTCAACGGCCCACCGAAGGCATAAAGAACACAGGTAGCTAATGGACGGAAAAGTAATTAAACTTTTGGCACCGTGGGTAAGTACAAAAACCTACTGGAAATGAAATCAACATCTCCACAAAGCTTGACAGAAGAAGGAAATGTGAAGTTCTCAAAAACATCTGTGTAGATATTTGCAGTGCACTGACTAAGCTTGATAAAAACACATTAGTTCAGAGCCAGTGGATAATGTGGCTCATGAAATTATCACTGACTGTGGAGAAATAACTTTTTCCAATAAACTGAGATGCTGCTCTATATTTACGCTTAAATAACAGAGTCTCTTAGACATCTGCTTTTCTGGAATTTAGTGTTTTGAGGGAATAATGGAACTAGATCTGAAAGACATGTCTCATCATGAATCAGTTAACTGATCTAGGCTAAAACAGCTTAAAGATCCAATGTGTGTTCATTAACATGCTTTATGTATCCCCATCTGTTTTGTCAATGTCAGGCTTAAATGCAATGTTTTTGCTTTCTCAATTAGAGAACCCGAATAGCCAAGCTTTGCAATAAAAATCTGAACTGCCACTTAGATGTTTGGATAATTTTATAAGATACTATAGGGGATAAGACATTTGTTGAGTTTATTAAATTTTTTATATATTCAATATTTTTCATTGGTGTATCTGTTGAAGGGATTGAAGGATTGCTGTGGTTGTAGCTTGCATTGATGGGGGAAAACATGTAAATGACAATCTGCTCGTATCCCTCAAATAGAAAACTTCTGAACTGTCTGGAATGTATTTATAATTGTATTTAAATTACTTTTCTTGTAAAGTGCGTTGAAAATGCATCTGTTGTGAATTGGCTCTATATAAATAAACTGAATTGATGAGGATAAATGAGGAAACCTCCCACTGATGCCACACAACTTACCAAAACAAAGCTTTTCCGAGCTTTCTTCAGTGTGATTACTGCCATCGGGTCGACAGTCTGAAGCAGAATCGTTTCCTCCTCACCATCTTCTTCAGTCTGCCGTTTAGATCTGCTGTGATTAGATCTGCCCTCCGACAACTGGTAGTCATTTGGAGGAGAAGGGTGGATGAAAGGAAAGAGGAAGGCAGAGACATTACATCAGGGAACTGCTGGTAATTACTGGTGTTGATAAAGACATGACCCAATTCGTCTCAGAATAGCACTGTCATTTCCACTGTCTATATGTAGGCTGCACACATTGTGAGTTTCTATTTGAGGCTTTCTGATGTCAGCACGTGGTGACACAGTTGTTGCTTTTTCACCCCAAAGTGTATTTCTGAACAGTGGTTTGGCTTTGAGACCATTTTAACACCACTTACCACTAACATTTATTCATTCTGCTCAGACTGCTTCAGTTCAATGCATGTCTAAAAAACATTAAAACGTGTGAGTTGGAAAAGTGGATCAGGTCCATGTAGGCTAAATTTAACTGTTAGACTAATTTAATTGAACTTTATATTATACGTTTTTAGCTATGTAGACGATCAAACTTCTACCATTTTTGAAGTACAAAAAATGAAAATAGAAATTCCTATCACATCTTATTAGCCTCATTATTCCGTATGAGAGTAATGACCAAAAGTTATTTATTATTAGATTTTGAATGGTCATTTTGTGTTAGGTGGGTGCCATTGCCTAACAGTTTTCATTAGAATTATTACGTAGCTTCGTTTAGTTAGATGCATATCTTTTGCTCATTTCTGATTTGTCTTGTCCTGCTGGTTGCACCAACATCCAACAACATCTCCCTCTTTTTCCAAATGTCTCTCTACACTTAAATCAGTATGGTGCTTTAATCTGAGTTCTTTTCGCTAAAACCTTTTTTAAATTTTTTCCGATAACTATCAGTAGTTATTTTAAAGCCATTCCTGACAGAAAATCCTTTGTAAAATTATAGTGTGCGCCCATTATTTTTATTTACACAAAGAGATTTCCAAAGGTGACAAACAGATATTGCATTTGAACTGCAAATTACAACCTTTCCATTAACACATTTACCACGCTAAAAGCCCAGCCAGGGGGCGCACACGTCACACAGTCGTTATCTAGAGTCAAGGCATAGGAACTTTTATTTTTCTTAAGAGAACGTGGGTTAAATTTTCAAGCTGTTGAGATCTTGTCCTTGCATCCAGAGCGGTAACAGGATGATGTGGGCAGAATGTTTGTAAACTAGGCTGATTGGAGATACTGTGGGAATTGACAAAAAATGAATTGATAAACAAAATAAAACTAAAACTATATGTAAACTACATTATTGTAATTCACAGATTCATAATGTAGTTGGCTGCATTTAATCTATAATGGCTTTTGGCTTGGTTTTTCTCATGCACCACCTCTCACACGGACTCTTTCTCCCCTTCCTAACTGTATGTGTCCATCCATTGTTGATGCATATATGCCACTTGTGAACTCTGAACAATTTTTTTCTCCTGCCTATTGTTCTGATCACATCACCAAATACATGTGTGTTTCCTGCCAGGATTTACAGTTTAACTATAGAAGTATGAAATGTGTTTAATGACTGAAAATATGTTGAAGGTTATGAGAAAAAGAGAGGGTGAGTTTTGCTAATTATGTTTAAGTACCTGAGCAGTGATTAAGGTTTGGCCAAATCAGTTTCTGATTAAAAAAATAAGTTTAGGGCACTGAGAATTTGGTTTAGATAATGGAGTTTAGTGTTTTAGCAATTCAGTAAAAGTACAAGGTTGATCCCTGAAACGGTACAGTAGAGCTGACTTTTGAATAATAACAACCTGAGGTGATTTTTTTGAATAGGCCAAGAAAAAAAAACTATTTTTGGTTACTTTTCTTAGCTTAGCTGCTACTGAAAGATCAGTCAAAACTCAAAACTGAACTCACTTAGAATCTAAACCAAAGCTCAAACAGAACCTTACAGTTAGGTTAAGTGGATTGATCACTTCTCCAGTGGGGTTGCATTCCGTTTCTGATTCTCCTTTAACAACAATCTTTGTCAGGTAGAGCAGCCACTTGCCATTGGCCACTTCATGGGGCCAATCAAACTCCACAGCAAGGGTCCCCATATCTTTCAGAGGCTGATTATTCATGTTCACCTGGTGGCAAAAGTGTTCAGGATTACAAAAAAACAATATGGAGAATATAAAGCTGATGCAGCCCAGCTAAGACCAAGAGTTAAAAGCTCCAGCACCCACCCCTGGAGATGATTACACCACAAGACAAGGCTCAATTAGAAATCTCTTTCCCACTTGATATTAAACACATCTTTTACTTCAAAGACAGGGTGTGGAAGAGGAAACTCTGGGTGAGTATCATGCATATTGTAGATTAAATATACAGTCAAAGAGGTGACTCACATTCAAACTGAACTCCACCAGACTGCCCACGTCATTGGCGTTGACCATGGCAAATTCTCCCTTCACTGTCCCACCAAAATTAATTCGTGCCGGCTGCTTCTTACTGAAGAAGACAAGGGTTAGAAAGTTACACTCCAAACAGAAATACCAGAGTGTAGGTGGTGTCGACAGTTTCCCTTCTCAGCTCTGTACTGCACAGTCCCTTGCAGAAGTATTCACATCCCTTGAACCTTTTCACATTAGAACATGAAACTTCAGTATATATTATTGGGTTTATGAACATATGGGTGAAGCAGGGAGGCACAGTATTGAGTTATTTTTTAACCTTGTAGCAACCCAAATGTATTAAGTTGACCCAACATGTTTACGTTTAGTTCATTCAACAAAATTCTTTATTGCTGATTCGAACCAAATCAGTTGAGTCAAAATTATTTACATAATTTTATTATGTTCACCCAACAAGGTTTTTTTTTAGTGTACTCTATCACTTAATAGAAGCCAGTAGAACACATTAGAATTCACTTGATAAGTAAAAAAAAAAAACACCCCAAAGGGTGCACTAGATATTTTTGTTATTCGTCATTTTGACTGATGGGGTCAAAAAATCTGGTCAGAATCTATTTTTACCCAATTATTTTTAAAATAACACATTCGATAAGTATTTTTAATTCCATCCATCTATTTTCTGAATCGCTTAATCCTCAAGGGGTCGAGTGGGGGCTGGTGCTATCTCCAGCTGTCATTGGGCGACAGATAGTGTACACACTGGACAGGTCGCCAGTCCATTGCAGGGCAACACAGAGACAGACAGGACAAACAACCATGCACGCACACACTCACACCTAAGGACAATTTAATTCATTCATTCAAATAATAAACGTAATTAAAATAATATTAAATCAAAACAAGATGAACAGGGAAACACATAAAAAACTGAAATAAAAATGGTTGACAATAACCTGCTGAGATTATTGTCATTAGCTTTTGGATGTTTGCCTCAGATGAATGAGTTCTCAGGGAGGTTTAGATGTTTTCTTCTTCTGGAGGCTGATCTCTGCTGCCACATTGGAGACTGCAGTTAAGCACCAGTACAGCCAAGGTTTTGAAGTAAGGAAACATTTCTCCAAATTAAGTGATCAGAAATTGGAAAGACCCTCTGAAAGAACCGTTTCCTGACCTTCAAGATGTTGCTTCAGCAGGAGGAAATCCCGCAGCATGTACTTGTGTTTGGCACAACATCCAAAGGCTCAGTCACGTTTCAACATGCTTTCGGATCCCGTTTAGCAAGACGTACTGTTGGTGTCCAGTTCTGAGATGATGCTCAGATGCCCTTATTGGAATCCATCCATCCATCCATCTTCTTAACCGCTTATCCAATTCAGGGTCACGGGGCAGCTGGAGCCTATCCCAGCAATTATCAGGCGTTAGGCAGGGTACACCCTGAACAGGACGCCAGTCTGTTGCAGGGCCAACATAGAGAGACAGACAACCATTCACACTCACATTCATTCCTAGGGACAATTTAGAGTGATCAATTCACCTATCATGCATGTTTTTGGACTGTGGGAGGAAGCCGGAGTACCCGGAGAGAACCCACGCATACACGGGGAGAACATGCAAACTCCATGCAGAAAGACCCTGGGCCGGGATACGAACCCACGACCTTCTTGCTGCAAGGCAACAGCGCTAACCACTGCGTCACCGTGCAGCCCCCTTATTGGAATCTTTTGTTTGTATTGATTTAGTTACCTGTACTCCTTGCATAAAGTTGACAAAGTATGCGCTTTTGCACCAACTGGTCAGTGGTGTAAAAACTAATCTGTCAAAATCATGGACAGCCTTCAGATTTTTCCATCACTGTAAAAAAAAAACTATTTAAAAGGGAAAACAAAATCATAATGGATCGCATATGTATAGTGCTTTTCAAGACCTCCGCAAAGCGTGTTACAATTCACTCACTGGTGGAAGCAAGTTACATTTGTAGCCACAGCTGCCCTGGGGCAGACAGAAGCGAGGCTGTGATATTGCGCCATCAGCCCCTTTGGCCAACACCAGTAGGCAAGGTAGGTGAAGTGTCTTGCCCTGGGTCACAACAGAATGTACCATGCAGAAGCAGGAATTGATCCCACAATTTCTGGATCGCAGGCCGACAACTCTATTACTGAGCCAAAGCCGCCTTACACAATAACTCAGAAAACTTGTATATAATAACACATCTGACTTCATTTCCAGTGTTAACTAAAAATGATTATATTATAAAGATGTGCCAATTCCCTTTTTTCATTGATTGGGGGAGGGGCGGGGTGCGCCCAGGAAATGTGGCCATCGCAGGGCATCACAGAGACACAAAGGTCAAACAACCATGCATGCAAAAACTCGTTTCCTAAGGGGAATTTAGAAAGACCAGTTAAGCTAACAGTCATATTTTTAGACTGTGGTAAGAAGCTGGAGTTCCTAGCATGGAGAACATGAAAACCCGATGCAGATGCAGGGATTCGAACCCAGGGCCTTCTTGCTTACTGCACCACCCTGCATCCCCGTTTGAAAAACCATGTACCATTCTCCTTGCACTGCACAGTGATTTATCCTTTTCGGTTTATTTTTCGGTATATCATCCCCAAAAAAAAAAAAAAACTGAAGTCTGGGGTTGTTACATCATTAAATGTTGAAAGGTTAAAAGGGTATCAATATCTGTACAGGCACAAGCTGTTAGGAGACTGTACTCACATGGAGAAGGAGGGTTTAATGGTGGTTTCGATCAGCATGGCTGCCATCGTCGGCCTCAGGTCACTCTGCTCACTAAGCCTGAAGAGATAAATGGTATTAGAACATCCAAATTCTGAATGAAAAGCAGCTACTGAAGGACAAAAAAGTCATACCGGGACCTTTTTACTTTAAAAAAAACTAATAATTTGGTGCGTCTATGAAAATAGGATCAAAAGTAAGAACTTACGTTTTTAGAGTCATTTGAGTCTCTATGTCTTTCGTGTACAGATCGATGCCTGAAGTCTCAAACAAAAGCTTCAGTGACACCTGAAATGACAACAAACAATCAGATGTGCTACTAAAGTGTCATAAAAAGGGTTCGCCTCCTAAAAGATTTTTTTCTGGTTTTGCTTATATGTCTCACTTTGTTTCAACCACATCAGAGGGATTGCAAGCATACATTGTCTGTTTAGTTTCAGACCAAAGTATTTTCAAGGAAAGTTCACATTTGACTAGTTTAAGACCCTGTTTTCAAAGCCAAAACGGTTAAAGTTTCAAAAATGTAGTCAAAAAACAATATGTCCAGATGGCTGTTAAAGCACCTATGCTGGGACCATTGGTGGCGCTTTGACACTGCCAGAAAACCACAGAAAAGAACACTAAGCATGTGCAGTAAACCCAGTGGCAAATATGACAAATCTACCTTCAAATGAGAGCTTTATTCAAAAGCATATGGTGTCTGTGATTCTCAAGATCCAACTTTTTTGCTGGTGGTGATGAAGGAGGGTCGAAAATAAGGTCAGTATTTGCTTTATCAGGATTGCTGTACCACACCTTGTTTGTGGACTTTATCACAGAGCTGCGCATACACGTTAAACATAGGAAACCACTCAGATACAGACACGTGAGTCTGTGTTTTGAGATTTCTACACTTTTTGAAAAGTGATCGTTTGCAGTGTCCGACTCCATGTAGACAGGGCCTTACCTATCCGGCTCCTCCCCTGTGGAACCAGAGTCTACTACTTTTCTCTTCTACTACTCTCCAGTTGTATTATTTACTGTTATTTCGAATGTTAGCTTTGGTTTTGACCTCTGCCAGGAGATATATGTTTTTATGTCGCAAAAAGTTAAAGATGGATTTCAATGGAAATGCCTGCAGTTGGACGAGGGGCAAGCGATAACATTTTGTGGGTTGCGCAACATGAAGTGTGTATCCACCCACTGACCAGTGGTACTATCGTGGACTCCTCGCCAATTTCAGAGTTCTTGCCGTGTGCATCATATGAAGCAAATGCACAGCAAATTAAGAGCATGTGTGCAAATCTCCCTTCTCTGCTGGAACTGCACAATGACAGCATGAACACAGGCTAATCTCAATTTTTTTGGAAAGTAAGAATAACTTATCATCTTTTTACTTTCTTTAATATAGAAAGTATCTCTTCTCATGGCAGATAGCAATTGTATTGAGCCAGGTTCTGCTGGAGGTTTCTTCCTGTTAAAGGGGAGTTTTTCCTTTTACTGTAGCTAAATGCTTGCTTAGTATGAGTGATTGCTGAGGGATTGCTGTGGTTGGACTCTGCATCAACGTAGTGGTATGTATGATTTAATTGCAATTACTTTTATGGTAAAGTGCCTTGAGATGACATCAGTTCTGAATTTGTACTATACAATTAAATTATATTGTTCATGCATGCACAATATGCATTTCAGAAACATATTTTCGTTCAACTTTTAATGATTGGATACATATGCTATATAGCCTACGACTGCACTGCATTTTGCAGTGAAATGTCAATGTATTAATACAGTGCTTATATGTAAATAATTAATAGTTGTAGCGACTTTCACAGTCGCTGTAGAGGATTATGTCTATTTGTATGATGCGCTTTCAACTTTGACAAAAATGCACAGATGTAGAAAGATTTTCTTTTGTATTAAAGAACTTTCCTATTCATAGGATAAGACTGACCAGATCCTGATTTGGATCAAACTCTTTAAACACAGTACGATCTGATACAAGGAGGCAAAATAAACTTGATGTGGTTATGTGTAGCTGGCAGCAAAAACTACGGCTACCCACCTCTTCTTTCTTTCTGTCAAAAACAGTGAGTGACAGACTTGACAGTCCCTTCTTATTGTCACCGCCTGCACCCACATGACTCCTGTTACCATCACCATAACAACCAGACAATATATAAACCCACTGATCGATACAAAATATATTTAGTTATGGCTCCTAGAATAGTCATTGTCTTCTGCATTCTTTAAACAAATCTTAAGTTTAAGGTTCTTGTCACTTGCAATTTTAAAAGGAAACTCACACCCTTTTTTATTCAGTATAAAGTATCTGGTGCGCACCACTTAGTAAATCGTGTGCATCAGGTACTCTATACTGCGTAAACAAGTGCATCAGTTTCTTCAGCTGTAGCTTCTTTTTTTTTTGTTTTTTGTTGCTACATTTATATGGAACACCTAAGGGGACATGGACAAAAAAAAGATACTATCTCGTGTGCACATAATAAGTTGTGCACACGAGATAGTATCTTGTCCG
This sequence comes from Apricaphanius iberus, assembly GCA_028564705.1. NCBI lineage: Eukaryota > Metazoa > Chordata > Actinopteri > Cyprinodontiformes > Aphaniidae > Apricaphanius > Apricaphanius iberus. Next base: position 786,476 of record JAPXFQ010001857.1, read on the forward strand.
CACAAGACAGTAACTAGTGCGCAAAAGAAACCAACCTTTCTTTTGTTAGCCCATGTCCCTCTTAGGGGCTTCATATAAATGTAGCAAAAAAAAAACACAAACAAAAAAAACCCTGAAGAAATCAGAAAGGGAGCTAGTAAGCAAACTTACACACTGAAAATAGAGATAAAAATTTACCTGTGTATTGCCTTTTAATGGATTCCCCAGCTCACAAATTACTTTATCATCAAATGTGCATTCCACCGGGTCCTGTGCAGATCATGATCATAAAAAAAAAAAACAATGTATGATTCAGTAACAGTTTAGGTGACTGGATTCGTATACCTTCTACAAACCATTTATGTTTTGTTATTTTTACATCCCTATAAAAAGAAAAAAAAAAACTCTTTATCTGTAAATATGGATCACTCATAAAAGTTCAGATCTACTGACCTCTAGTGGTCGTTCGTCAGATCTGACGGCAGAGTATTTTAGTGCGTTGGGGATGGTGACGGTCAGCTCGGTCTGGTGGGCATCCTCTGCCAGCTTTCCATTTTCACGAAGGTTGGTAACCAACACCAAGAGCTGGATCATTTTTAAGCTACTGTCAAACTGGAGCACTTGAACGTTGTCCCTCCTGAACACGAGTAAAATTTGTAAACTGTACACATTGTATCAGATTAAAATAGATGATGAGTTAAAATCTGTTTTGTATTTAAGATTGTGTTTTTACTCTGGGAGAGGTTTTCCTGTCATATCAGCAAACTTGGCTAACATCTTAAGGTTACTGGTACATTTGTTGTCTAAGCCACACTCCTTTTGAAAGTTGATCTGCAAGACAAAAGATTGTCTTAGCAATACCTCAGAGGACAAATGTTGAGAATGAAAGGTCTAAACAAAGTGAGATTTCCACCCCGCTGTACCTCGATTTTTTGGGTGAGTTTCTGCCCTTGACTTAGAATGGGGAAGGAATCCAGGTTCTGCAGGGAGGACCCGTCTTCAGGTTCTTGTTCATGTAGCGACATGTTGAGGGAAAAGACCACCGGTTCCAGCTTGTCCTTCACAGGTTCCTGTCAATCCATCCATAGGTGTTGTTAAATTTCCATTTAACTTAACTGCATGCCAGAAATGTTTTAAAGTTACAGACATTGTGTAGTTAATCTGTGCTTTAGATTGCTTCCTGGTTTTTTAGCTCTACCAGTCCACTTCACACCACTCCAAAATTCACTATAGCCGATACAGAGACTTGGGTCTTTAGGCAGACCAGAGTTTACTTATTTGGCCCACATAAGCATTTGATTGTGCATTCACACTTATTGCATTCCACCTTATTGGCAACTTTTTCATGTTGAGCTGTCACAGAAAATCCCAATAAAAAATAATAACGTTTCTAATGCGTCAAAATGTTGACAAATTCAATTTTAAAGTTCCTCTTAATAACCGACTTGACAAAATCTAAAGTTACAAGGCCCAAAACACAAAATAAATAAATAAATAAATGCAATAACCCTGGGAGTCTCACCACAACACTTAATTTTATAGTCCGACAGATGGGTTGAGATGACGACAGACTCAGTTTTCCAGAATATGGATTGGCATTATTTTGGAAACGAACTCGAGGGCTTCTCCTCTCTGCGTCGGCCTCAAGTACATAATCCACATCTTACCGATGAAAAGGAAACAGACAAAAAAACAGCAAATGAACAAGTTCTTTCCCCAAGAGGTGTTTTTATTAATTTGGTTTATAGTGGGGTGCCGTTTGTAAGGCTATACAGTCACAAATTAACAGCAAAATTTAGGGTTGTTTTGCCTATCATAAGATAAAATTTGGTTCATTTTTTTGAAGTCATATTTTTGAAATGTTATTTGTTTTTTTGACATCTGTCCGTCAGTCTGCCTATTTGTCCGCTAGTAAGAAAACTCAAAGTTATCGACAAATTTTGATGACATTTTCAGGAAATGTCCACAATGGGGTCAGGAACAACTGATTAAATGTTGGAATTGATCTGACATGAACCGCGTCTAATTAAAATTTTTTTTTGGAAAAGTACAGAAAGTTATAATTAGATAACAGGGGGATATGGGGGGATGAGTGGCCCTGGCGGCAGCACTCTTTTCTAGTTTATAAATGTCACAGTTTTAAACATTGAGTTAGCAAGCAAAACATTTAGTTTGCAGTTAAATATTAATTAAACAATCTAAACTGGCTAGCTAATTATTTATATTTGAATAAATAAATAAATATTTAGCTAATATGCAAATGTAGTTGCGGATTAACAAAAGTGGAAGATCATTGTTGCTCATGTTAATTCTGTTCTTCCTGACATGTCCGGCATTTCAGCTTTTAAATATAGGATGAGTCATGTTTACTGATGGATTTAGAGCAACAGTGACAGAGTTAATGCAGAGGTTAGCAAGACCCAACTTTATTTTGAGAGTTCACTTTCTCTTATTGGCAAGTTAATTTGCATAATAACTAAATATTAAACTTTGAGTTAAATATTTAGTTTGAAGCTATATATTTAGCTACCCGGTTGAGCTTGCTAGCTAATATTTAGCTTCAAACATATGTTTCATTTGTTCACTAAATATAATTTATTGCTAATTATTCAGCTTGCACACTAAATATTTAGCTTGTAACAATATTTAACTTCCCAGATAAATATATAGTTTGGAGCTAAATATTTAATTTGTAACTTAAATATTTAGCTTACTAATTAAATAGTTACTTAAAAATTGTGACATTAACAAATGAACGCATAACATGACTTAAAAATATGGCTTGGAAACCTTAAACTCCCTTTTCTTTTCCTTAAGACTGGCTAATTACCTGGAAATGTTCTTATTAATCTTATTAATATTGTTAATCTTTGACGTTTTAACTAACAAACAAACAGCACTGTATAGATTACATCACACTGCAGGTTGTATTTAAGAATATCTTACTGATTTTTTTCTTAAAGGCTTTGTTTCCGTTGCTTAAAGTGAAGGACAGGCACAAGGTAACTGAGATGCTGTAAAAGCAAAGGAAAAGTCATACAATATATTAACATCATACTGTGTGGCTGTGTTTCAGAATTTGATATTTAATAGAGAGATGTTACCATGCAGTATCTGCAGTACACTGCTTAGGATCCACTATCATGGGCTCAGCGGTGAAGTTTTTGGTCAAGTGAATGACAGGCCGAGCTCTGAAAGCAATCACAGAGGTACACACAAATGCAACCATTTTTCTCTTTTGAACCTTTCCTGTTGTAGGTAAATTACAAACATACAATTTTCTTAAAACCCGAATAATGAAAGAAAGATTATATCTTTAATTTTTGTAGTGGTCACTAGAATATACTTTTAAACTGCATGATTTGGGACAGACAGTTTTTGGTGTCCATTCCCAAATGTCAAACAATGATTTGCTGGAATTCTAGCCCATTTCTTCTGACAGAGCTGTTGTAACTTAAGACAGTTTGTAGCCTTTTCAGAAATGCCCACAAATTCCCTAAAGGATTTTTGGATTTTGTGATGGTCGCAGAACATTGAAAAGGTTGTAATTTGTATTGAATTTGATGGTAAACCTACGATTATTATTCCTTTTGCAGATGTCTTTAGACATTGAATTCAGTTGAATTCAGTTAATTTGAATAGCGCTAATTTACAACAGATGTAACCTCAAGGAACTTTACATGAATCAATATTATTAAACGTAATGAATAAATATTTTCATAAAGTCTTTCTCTCGTAATGCCATCTATTTTGTTAAGTGCACCATTCCTTTCAGCAGCAAAACACCAACACAACATGATGCTTTTGTTTGTGGTCTTATATCGTCCACCAGGACCTTATTCTCAATTTTTAGATCAGATTTCAGATTTTGTATCTGACTTAGTTTTAAACACTGATAAAGTCATTATAGTCGGAGACTTCAATATTCATGTTGATAATGAAAGTGATAGTCTAAATACAGCTTTTAACACTATCCTAGACTCAATAGGCTTTACTCAAAATGTGCAGGGACCAACACATTCTTGTCACCACACTTTAGATCTTGTGCTGACTTATGGCATTGACTGTGAAGAAATAACAGTCTTTCCACATAACCCTATCCTGTCTGATCATTTCCTTATCACTTTTAAACTTACTCTAATGGATCATATCAAACCTGAAAGAAAACTTCATTATACCAGAACGTTATCAGACAACGCTGTAGCAAATTTTAAAGAAGCTCTTCCAACTTTAATTTCCTCAGTTTATAAATGCAGAACAGAAAACAGTGATTTAACTCGTGACCCCTCACAACTTGACATTTTAGTTCATAGCGTTAATTCCTCCCTGCGTCGGGCAATAGACAAAGTTGCCCCCTTGAAAAGGAAGGTGGCTAGCCATAGAAGATTAACTCCCTGGTTTAATTTAGAGCTACGTACCCTAAAGCAGAATGTTAGAAAACTAGAGAGAAAATGGCGCTCCACGCATTTACATGATTCCTTTTTAATATGGAAAAATAGTTTATTGCTATATAAAAAGAGCCTTCACACAGCTAGAACAGCATATTATTCATCTTTAATCGAGGAGAATAAAAATAATCCTAGGTTTCTTTTTAATACAGTTGCCAAACTCACACAGGATCATAGCTCTATCGAGCCAACCATTCCCCAAGCTCTAAGCAGTGACGACTTCATGCAATTCTTTATAAATAAAATAGACTCCATAAAGAATAAGATAATTGGGAACCTTCCCAATATGCTTGCTTCCTCCTTAGTTAATGAGGCAGCCTCAAAAATGGTGGAACCTAATATATGCTTAAACTGCTTTAATGCAGCCGAACTTTGTGATGTACTAAAATTATTAGCTTCATCTAAACCTTCAACTTGCGTTTTAGACCCAATCCCAACTAAACTCTTAAAAGAAGTTTTCCCTCTGATCGCTGCTCCAATTTTAAATATAATGAATCTATCCTTAGTCAATGGATATGTACCACAGGAGTTTAAGATTGCTGTAATTAAACCTCTACTTAAGAAACCCTCTCTTGATCAAAACGACTTAATTAACTATAGACCGATATCTAATCTTCCCTTCTTATCTAAAATTCTTGAGAAAATAGTTGCACACCAGATATGTGAGCATTTAAACAATAATGAGCTGTTTGAGAAGTTTCAGTCAGGCTTTAGAGCTCATCACAGCACTGAAACAGCTCTGGTGAAGGTTACTAATGATATTCTCATAGCCTCAGACAATGGACTGGTGACCATTCTGGTCCTGTTAGATCTCAGTGCTGCCTTTGACACTGTTGACCACAATATTCTCATAGAAAGGCTTCAAAGTGTCGGTATAATAGGAACAGCACTAGGTTGGTTTAAATCTTATTTGTCTAACAGATTTCAGTTTGTTCAGGTAAACAATAGATCTTCCTCAACCTCAATAGTTACTTGCGGAGTACCACAGGGTTCAGTGCTTGGGCCGATTCTCTTTACTATATATATGCTTCCTATTGGTAAAATAATTAGGCAGCATGGGATAAAATTCCATAGTTACGCAGATGATACACAGCTATATCTATCCATAAATCCTGATGAATCCAATCAGTTAGGTAGACTACAGGCATGTCTGGAAGACATAAAAACTTGGATGACTCTAAACTTCTTGCTTCTAAATTCTGATAAAACAGAAGTTGTCGTCTTTGGACCAGAAGCTCTGAAAAAGAAACTACTTAGTCAGCCCCTTCACCTGGACGGCATTAAATTAGCCTCCAGTAATAAAGCAAAAAACCTCGGTGTCATTTTTGACCAAGATATGTCATTTAGAACTCACATTAAAGAAGTCTGTAGGATTTCCTTTTTTCACCTTAGGAATATTGCAAAAATTAGAACCATCCTGTCCAGGACTGATGCTGAAAAACTAGTCCATGCATTTGTTACTTCAAGGCTGGATTACTGTAACTGTCTATTATCAGGTAGTCCACAGAATACAATTAAAAGTCTACAGTTAGTTCAAAATGCTGCTGCTAGGATTCTGATGAATATTAAAAGAAGAGATCACATTTCCCCTGTTTTAGCTTCTCTTCACTGGCTCCCAGTAAAATCTAGAATAGAATTCAAGATCCTCCTTCTGACATATAAAGCCCTTAATAATCTAGCTCCATCATACATAAGAGACCTGATTGTTCCATATGTTCCTAACAGAGACCTTCGCTCTCAGACTGCAGGTTTACTGGTAGTTCCTAGGATTTCTAAAAGTAGAATGGGTGGCAGATCTTTCAGCTATCAGGCTCCCCTCCTATGGAACCGGCTCCCAGGGTTGGTTCGTGAAGCAGACAATTTGTCTATCTTTAAAACTAGGCTAAAAACTTTCCTCTTTGACAAAGCTTACAGTTAGAGATATGTTTATAGGTAGTTAGAGTCAGGTCAGACAGGTAGATAGGAAGAGACAGGTTAATGTTAGTAGTCAGGCAGAGTGTCAAAAGTTAGGAAGAGATAGGAAGAGGTAGAGTAGCTAGGTAGAGATAGATTAATGTAAGCCAGGTAAAGATCCGGAGCCGGTCGCGGCTTACCGCCGCGGAAGAAATGTGCCCCACAGGGGCCAGCCAGCGCCGGAGAGAGGTCCCTCAAGGGGATCCTCCCGCACAGTGCGGCCGCCCATTACCTGCCGGGTTGAATCCCCCGGGCAGACTGTGCGGACCCCACCCGTTTATCTCTTAAACGTTTCTCGCCCTCTTCAACTCTGTCCTCTCAGTTCTGTCTATTTTTCCTTAAGATAGTTGTCGACTATCGGTCTCGTGCCGGTATTTAGCCTTAGATGGAGTTTACCACCCACTTTGGGCTGCATTCTCAAACAACCCGACTCCGAGAAGACCCCGGCATGACGGGGGCCGTTACCGGCCCTACACCGTCCACGGGTCAGGAGGACTCAGACAGAGTGTTGGTAGCCAGGTCTCCTAGTAGCTAGGAGACAGGTTAATGTTAGTAGCTATGCTGCTTTAGGCTAGGCTGTTGGAGGACATTATTAGGGTCTGTTCCTACTTTCTCTCCTACTTCTCCCCAACTGCATGATGTGCTGTCAATTCAAGCACTAACCTGTTTTCTATTATAGTAGGTGCTCCGGATTAGCCCTGCTTGACGACCCTGACTAAGATGGCATTGCAGTGACGGAAAATTCTCCACGTCCTGCAACAAACTTCTGCATCAGTTCTATTGCTCTTTCTGTGTCTCTGTTATGTATTCTCCAAGCCACAGACGGTCGCGGCAGATAACCGCTTGTGCTGAGCCTGGTTCTGCCGGAGGTTTCTTCCTGTTAAAAGGGAGTTTTTCCTTCCCACTGTCGCTGCATGCTTGCTCAGTATGAGGGATTGCTGAGAATTCCACGACGCAATCTTCTGTGGTTCTGTAATTTCTACACTTAACATTGTATTGTAATAACTCTTTTTGTAAAGTGCCTTGAGATGACATCTGTTGTGAAATGGCGCTATATAAATAAACTGAATTGAATTGAATTGATGCTCTCTCCCCCATCCTTCCCACTTGGGATGGCGTTCTTAGATTTACAAGCATCACTCTAGTTTTTCCAATTGTAAAACTGAATAGTTTGATCAAACACTATGATTTTAGTTTTATCAGACCACAGTACGTGTTTCCAAAAAATAATGGTATTTATGCGTTAGTTCATTTGAATATCATCACCTGGCTTTTACTTGTTTTTTGCAGTAATGGCTTGTTCCTCTTCGACTGGTCTTTTTTGCCAATTAATTTGCATAATTAATTAATCTGTGGAAAATTATATTGTTGTACCTTCTTTAATCAGTATATTCACATGGTCTTTTGTTTTTGTTCTAAGGGTTGACACATAAATTTCACGACAAAACATATACAGTCGTGGCCAAAAGTTTTGAGAATTACATAAATATTGGAAATTGGAAAAGTTGCTGCTTAGGTTTTTATAATAGCAATTTGCATACACTCCAGAATGTTATGAACAGTGATCAGATGCATACTCCTTCTTTGCCATGAAAATTCCACTGCATTAGATTGCTGTCATTAAAGGACCTGCTGAGATCATTTCAGTAATCGTCTTGTTAACTCAGGTGAGAATGTTGATGAGCACAAGGCTGGAGATCGTTATGTCAGGCTGATTGGGTTAGAATGGTAGACTTGACATGTTAAAAGGAGGGTGATGATTGAAATCATTGTTCTTCCGTTGTTAATCATGGTGACCTGCAAAGATACGTGTACAGCATTCATTGCGTTAGTATAAAAATGGCTTCACAGGCAAGGATATTGTGGCCACTAAGATTGTTCCTAAATCAATAATTTATAGGAATATCAAGAACTTCAAGGAAAGAGGTTCAATTCTTGTTAAGAAGGTTTCAGGGCGTCCAAGAAAGTCCAGCAAGCGCCAGGATCGTCTCCTAAAGAGGATTCAACTGCGGGATCAGAGTGCCACCAGTGCAGAGCTTGCTCAGGATTGGCAGCAGGCAGGTGTGAGCTCATCTGCACGCACAGCGAGGCAAGGAATTTTGGAAGATGGCCTTGTGTCAAGAAGGGCAGCAAAGAAGCCACTTCTCTCCAAAAAAAAAACATTCGGGACAGATTGATCTTCTGCAGAAAATATGGTGAATGGACTGCTGAGGACTGAGGCAAAGTCAAATTCTCCCATGATGCCTCTTTCCTATTGTTTGGGGCATCTGGAAAAAGGCTTGTCCGGAGAAGAAAAGGTGAGCCGTCCTGTGTCATGCCAATAGTAAAGCATCCTGAGACCATTCATGTGTATGGTTGCTTCTCATCCAAGGGAGTGGGGCTCACTTACACTTTAGCCCAAAAACACAGCCACGAATAAAGAATGTCACCAAAAAACCCTCCAACAGCAGCTTCTTCCAACAATCCACCAACAGTTTGGTGAAGAACAATGCATTTTCCAGCACCATGGAGCACCGTGCCATAAGACAAAAGTGATAACTAAGTGGCTCAGGGACCAAAATGTTGAAATTTCTGGGTCCATGGCCTGGAAACTCCCCAGATCTTAATCCCATTGAGAACTTGTGGTCAATCCTCAAGAGGAGGGTGGACAAACAAAAACCCACTGATTCTGACAAACTCCAAGAAGTGATTATGAAAGAGGTTGTTAGTCAGAATTTGGCCCAGAAGTTGATTGAGAGCATGCCCAGGCGAATTGCAGAGGTTCTGAAAAAGAAGGGCCAACACTCCAAATACTGAATCTTTGCATAAATGTCATGTAATTGTCGATAAAAGCCTTTGAAATGTATGAAGTGGTTGTAATTATATTTCAGTACATCACAGAAACAACTGAAACAAAGATCTAAAAGCAGTTTAGCAGCAAACTTTGTGAAAACTAATGTTTGTGTAATTTTCAAAAGTTTTGGCCTCAACTGTACATGTCTGGGATGCAGAAGCCTTTTCCTTTCAGAGGAGTTTAATGCGGCACCTTTAAACATCTGGAAATTGTACGATATGATGACACAAATGTGAGGACGTTCAAAGTTTTCTTCCTAATATCTTAGCTGATCTTGTTTTAGTTTTCTATGATGCCACTTTGAGAAGCAGTCATTTGAGGTGTTGCCTCAAGCTACATCTAGGGCTGTTAAAATCAAAAGATTTTACAAAAACCTTTTTTCCATACTGTTTAGAGGCATCTTATTCGTAGGTTAGTGTATATTAATTGAGTGTGATAACAGTGAGAAAAAAAAATCTTATTTAAACCAGGAAAGGTTGAGTCTAAGAAGTCTAAATCCACAACACATGAGAACAGCGTAATCTTAAATTGACTTAATCTTGAATTTACTATTTAATTCAGACATTTATTTTTTGTTCTACCTCAGAAGAGCTATGCGGTCATCCAGTGAGCCAACTAAGATGTCAGGGTAACCGTTGTTATCCATGTCCATGCCTGCATTTATGGAGTAACCAAAGGTTTGGAAGTTGCCACTAAACACAGACTTCCCCTCGATCACCTGTAGAGGGCAACAGTGACACATGGCTTGATTCGCAATGCTCAACTAAAAGTCTATTACAGAAAGCATGACAATTATTACCTGACTGGGCTGCTGAGAGATTCCCTCTTTACTTCCCATCCAAATGTAAACCTTTCCTGTTTCATGAAAAGGTGCTCCTACTGCAAAGTCTACAGAAAGAAGGGAGAAATATCTCAAGGAAACAACAGTAATAATAAAGAAGGAATGTCTAAAAATAAAAATAAAAATAAAAGAAAATGCTCTATTACTGAACAGCACTGAATTGTTACACTGAGTTTTTTTCTAGACCATTGTACGAGTGCACTAAATAACATGAATATTTCTTAAATTGTAATTTAGAAGTAACCAGAGTCTGGTCAAGAAGTATCATCTTAAAAATGTACAACAAATGACACGTTCAAGGTCACACCTTGGAATCCGTCCTGGTTGACATCGCCGATTGCAGCAACTGCGATGCCAAACCCGGAGAAAGACGGACCTGTCAGCTTCACGCTGCAAGTACTCTGGAAAGATCCATTCTCATTCATAAAAATGTACACCGCTCCTCCGTGTTCCTCTTTGCGGTCAAAGTAAAATGGAGCCCCTACGATCAGGTCATTCCAGCTGGGGTGGTCAAAATAAAAATACGAACACATGTTCAAAATTATTCACATTCTTGATTTTCCCCCCACATTTTTTACATAGTTCAATTACACTTTTGGGGGATTTTATATGACAGTTCAGCACAAAGTGGAACATAATTGTGAAGCAAATGTAAGCAGATAGAGTTTAAAAAATAAGGTCAGGCGCATACTGTGTTACTATGATTCCCTTTTGCAGAGATGAGATTCCCATGTGTGTGACTAAAGCTTAGCTATTTAGGCTTCAGATGTATTCTAGAGAACGTTAGAGATCAAACAATATCCAACGTGAATTAGAATGGCACAACTGCAAACCTACCAAGAAATGGTAACCACTAAGCACAACTGACAAAGAGACCATTACTCAGAGAAACAGCCAAGTTACCCAGGGTAAGACCCTGGAGTAGCTGCAGAGACCTGGAGCCCTGTCAACATTGCAATAGGGAGGGACTTGATTTTTGTACTTTTGAACTACATTCCCCAGTTTATATGGGGAGTTAGATGCCTAATGTTATCCACTCAACACGAGCATTTACGCCCTGTTTAAGGTCCGATGATTGCGCAATCCCATACCGACCTGTGCAAATACTGGGCATGCGCGAAAAGACGCACGAAAAACGCGTATAACCTACGTGACGCCAGCGCCTACATAATATATACAAGAAGCTCTACAGCACAGTACATATCTGCTTGTCCCGTTAACCGAAGAGAACAATAGCTCCTCAGAAGAAGAGAGAGTTTTTGCTGTGGACAGACGACGAGATCGATTTATTACTCTTCGCTGTTGTCTTTGTCTGTAGTGTCGTATTGTTATTGACGCAGCATTCATTGACGCCACTTCCTTTCATTATCCGGGGAAGCTGTCCACACTAGCTCGTTTAGCCGTTGAATTAAGATTTAAACGGCTCTCTTACCCGGCTAATAGTTATCCGGCCACAGACCTTAAACGACGCCGGGTTAGTGTGGACGATAGGGGGGTGTAGACTAAATAATTATACGTTTAAGGCATTACCCGGCTTAGTGTGGTCGTGGCCTTACTCATTTAAAAGACTTGCAGCTGTGGTAGCAATAAAATGTATTAAGTCATGAGGCTAATTAAATATACATCATTCAATTTCTCATATTTTTATATTTGAAAAAAAAATCATCAACCATTTATCATGAATACAACACAAAAGTACTTAAAATGTTGCAGTTTTGCAGTGCAATATGTTTTCAAAACCTTTGCTTTTAAGGTTCTGGAACTGCACATTATCCAAGTTGAAATTCCCAGTCTGAACACCTATGCAGGAACTTACTCATCATTGTTGAGGTCAGTGGCAGCCAGACTATTCCCAAAGTAAGACCCTACTTGTTCTCCCAGGATGGTGTGCGTTATCTGGATTTCATCTCCAGAGTGTTCTCCAAACATTACAGAACCCTTCGACTCATCCCTGGGGGCCCCAGTCACAACTGTGTAGTCTTCATTACTCAGCAGCTTTTGCCCTTCAAGAACTGAATAGCCTGCAGTATAAAGAATTCCATGTAGTGTCACAATGCTGCCCACACCAATCCCAAATAAAAAAGGGAAAGACAGTCCTGCCCAAAAAGCACTCACCTATATAACTATGTTTTTTATCCAGCTGCCCTATTTGTTTGTTCTTATAGTTCCAGATATTATCTGGATCTGGATCTCTCCATGTTAAGTGGACATTTCCTTTAAAAAAAGAAAAGCCAGATAATTACGAGACAATTTTCATACAACAGGTTTGGTAAAGAAGATAATAACCTCCCAAAAGAGAAGATAGGCTAGCGGCTTCCTACCTTTCCAGCTAAAGCTGCCCGTAGCGCCAAGGAAGACATCAGTCTCTGTTATGCCACCAGAGATCCCCAGGTTGCACATTCCCTCACTCTCCATGTCGTTTCCAGGATTGCAGCGCTCATATCCATCATTCTGCCATTCATCAAAGCGGTCGAATGTCAGGTCGTTATCCCTTACAAAGCATTTTCCGATCATCCGCCTCTGCTGGCCTGTGGTGATCTTCACATAACGATGGCCACAAGCCTGCAGAGAGAAATTTATGGTATAAAAAGGTAGCAAAAATAGTTCATATTCTGACCTCACAGTTAAAAATGCTCGTATTGACAAACAAGACAGAGTTTTCTCCAGATCTACATAGGATCTATTGCACAGATGTCAAACTCCAGTCCTCAACTGCTGGTGTCCTGTAACTTTAGATATATCTCTGCTTCAGCAGACCTGATTTAAACAATTAGGTCATCAACACAATCCCATAGTACCTAACTGCCTGCTGAGGAGGCAGTTAAACAATTTGATTCAAGTGTGTTGAACCAGGAACACAAGATGACATGGATCTGTAATTTCCATCTTACCAAAGGTTGCAGGCCCTAGAGGACTGATGTCTCACACCCCTGATCTGATGAGTATTGCAGCACTGACCTTCACCCACCCATTGCTGTGCATTGCCAGTCTCATAATGGTCCATACCTTTTACTTTTAAAACAGTGGAAATATATGTAACAATGTGTGCGGTGTGAATGTGAATCTTCTTCCCCTCCGTCACTCCCCATTGGTGATGGATGCTCCTGCCCGCTGGTCGATAATGGCTCTCGATGCCTGGGGCCGGGGGTCCCGGTTGCGGCCCGGCTCGGTCCTGGTGTATGCCTGGCTGGTCCTGGGTGGGCCGGTGTGTCGGGCGGCCGCTGTTTCAGGCCGACGTCCTACTTGGATTGACTGGAACACCTCTTATGGGGGTGCCGGGGTTGTAAACTAGGTTGGTGCCGTCCGGTGGATCGTTGGGGTACGTGCCCGGCGCCCAAGCTCCTGCCAGTTCCGTGAGTTCTACTGCCTGGTCGGTTCATCTGGGGGGGCTGTCCGGCATTGGCTGGGCCCCAGATCTTGGCGCTCTGCATGGCGCGGGATCTGGACCCGGGAGCTGGTAGATCTGGATGTCCAGGTGCTGCCTGGGCGCGGCCTGGGGAGGGCGAACATCCGCTGTGGCTTTTACTGTGGCTCCCTGGCGTGTGGGTGTGTGTGAGGGGGCGGGTTGTTGGCAATGGGTATCGGTCCGGGGTGGCGGTGGTGTTTTGTTCGTCGGTCGGCCTGGCAGCAGGGGACCCCTCTCGGCAGGTCCCTGGTGGGGGCCCTGCTGGGGGGCGGGGTGCCCCTGATCCCCGTGGCCTCCAGGTCCTGTTCCGGGCCAGCCCTGGCGTAGCCGGTTTCCGGCGGAGCCCGTGGGCTCGTCCCTGCGATCTCTCGGGCCCCAGCATTGCGGCTGCTTGGTGTTCCCCTGGGGCTTCCATCTGTTCCTCTCTTGGTGGGTGATCAGCCCTGCGCTGGTCCGCCTGCGGCTCCTGCGCTCTGTGGGACTCTGGATGCATGCGTCTCCTGCCTCCTTCATGTCTGTGTCGATTCCTGTAGGACGGATTGACGGTTCCTTACACCAGCTATCAATCACTTGCATGGGGAAACCTTATTCAGACCTGCATGCTCGCACACACACATAGGTGTGGGGACATTGGTGTGGACGGACATATCTTGAGCTGAGGTTATCGTCATTAGTTAGTTGTTACCAGGAGCTTACCAGAAATATTCGTATTGTGTTCATTAATCCATGCTTGTGTGTAGTGAATGTGTAATTCGTAGTTTTTATTACTGGATCTGAACTATTGGTGTGGTTCTGTTCAGTTCGTTGTTTTTGTTTGTATCGTTTTACCGCTTCTGTGCCATCCGGCAGAGGCGGAGGACTGGGATGTTTTCTTGTGTTCTTTGTTTGCCTCCCTGTCTTGTGTCATCAGTTCGCGCCTCTGCTGGTCCAGTTTCTTTTCTTCACCTTCAGCGAAGCTGTAATACTCTGCTTGGGAAAGTAAATCTGTTGGGCTTGTACTTGGTACTCAGACACCAATTCTGAGTGGCAAACTGCTAGACAGGACACGTTAAAAAAAAAAAAAAAAAACTGTGGAAATATGCCTGTCAGGTACACCAAGTGCAAGAAATGAAATAAACGGTCAAAACAACTTAATGTGTAGTGATCTGAAAAAAGTAGTAGTTTCTATGGAGCTTAAAAATGAGTATTCATCTCTATTGGGTCTTGTCTGAAAGGACAAATGGTGGTAGGAATGTCCTGGTTAGGGGCTGTATGATTGGTGGAAGCTACAGTTCACTGAGGGAACCTTGAATTCCAGCATACTTCCACATGATACAGCAGAGCATTATCCCCTCAATTTGGCAGTATTCCGACATGATAACGACCCCAAACACACATCCGTGACTACCACTACCTTGCTAAAGAGACTAAGGGTAAAGGTGCTGGACTGATCAAGCATGTCTCCAGACCTAAACCCTATTAAGCATCCTCAGACAGAAAGAAGAGTGTATGGCCTCCAACATCCACCAAGTCTGTGCTGTCATCACTGGAGCTGGAGGAATGGAAGAAGATTCCAGCAGCAAACAAAGAATTCCAGATATACTTTTAATGTGTTTGTATCTCATACTAATTAATTCTTCAAGAAATTGTTGTAGATCTTGATGGCAGAAAGGATCTCCTGTAGCAGTCTATGTTGCAGTAAAACTGAAAAAGCCTACAACTGAAGACCCTCTGTTGTTGTAGGATATTCTCAGTAAGACGATGCTCATGGTTGTCCATAATGTTCTTAGTTTTATAACGAGTCCTTCTATATGAAGAGTGTTCCTTTTTTTTCTTCATTTCCAGAGCTTCCAAAGTTGTCCCTAGAAAAGATAAATCCTTCCTGATCAGGTTTTTGAGCCTTTTTTAAAAATTTGCAGTTGTGTCTAGCTTAAATAAATCCCGTCTGAGTTGTTTTATGTGGGACAAATGCACTATTGCTCCTGCTTCAAGAAGCTCAAGTTCGGCAGGGGAGTGGGGAAAAAACAGCATTACAAGTCCAACTAATTAATATTCATGACATGCAAAAATTTGGCTTGGTTGTAGCTAACAGCAATGTGACACTTATGCTCCCTTTGAACAAATAACCAATGTAACTTACTTTGTTGGTTGTGTTCCAACGGCATTTTCCAACCATTCCTTCCTAAGCTCCTCATTCTTGGGTAAAAAAATGCAAGGCTGATGTGTCATCTCTACAAATACCACAAGCCAGACCACCTTCCACCATGTTGTGAGTTGCTAACGGTAAGCCTCTACTAGCCGAGTTGCTAATGGTTAGCTTATTCTAGAGGAGACATGCTCTGCTCTCTATTGGCCACAAAATAAATACATCTTTCCCATGGACAGTAGCAAGCCAAGTTGGGCAAGACCATGAAAAATGTTTTTCTCTGTGACAAAGAAGACACTGGCTTTTCTGACTTACTAATTTTTCCCACCAATTTCCCTTCTCTCACTAACGGAGTTAGTTGGGGTTGAAGAAAATTTTCACTCTTATGTTTTTTAAATTCTATGATATTCCTTAATTTGCATTATGTAGTTACTATCTGATCACAGACTAAGTCTATACCTCAAACCACTGGAAAACCTTTACAATCGGGCTCCAAAGACACTTAATTGTTACAACCCGGCTGGGGTCAGGGGAATTGTAACAAATTGACCCTGTAGACAGAGGGTAAAGGTGAAGGAACAAATGAGTTTAATCAGAATATAGCATAATAAATGTACAGAAACAAAAATGGTGTTAAACAAAACTGACAAGTGAGAGGTTTCTGCAAAACAAAAAGTGTCCAAAAACACAGCCTTAAATAAAATGGGGCACAAAACAAAGAACTTAAGGTGCTGTCTTTCTAACTAAATGGCAAATGTGTTATACAAAACAAACTCCTCAAAGATAACAAAAACTAAAAGTCCAGCACCTAAACAAAGTTTTGGCTCTGAAGCTGCTACTGCAATTTATTGTGGGTCTGTGTACATTCAGGTAGGTTTTTTTTTTTTTTTCAAACAAAAAATGAAAAAACAAAAACACACTAGTTTTCGTTTTTTTCATTTTTTGTTGCACACATGAAAACGGATCACGAACCCTTATCGGATTTTTCGTTTTGGATCACAAATCGAAAATGGAAAAAACGGATAACGAGGGCTCATTTTTGATTTTGGTATTTTTGTTTGAGGCGAGTGACCTGACCCGGAAGTTATCTCTGAAGCTGAAGTTTATGTAGTCAGTCACACACTATGTCATGGCATTAATGTCCTCAACATATGCATGGCAAAGAGGCTTCCAGTTCGTAGCCTCAAAACATCACTGACTATTCTCTCACAGTTCTTTCTGAAACAGGTTGCCTCTGAACAAATGTTTTATATTCCGAGTAGAAAAAAACAAGATTGTGATCTGATTGCGTTGGACATGTATTAATCCTTTACATTTGCACAACATAAATCCAATGTCTTGTTTTCTCTGATGCAGCATGCAAACTGTTAAAATCTGGAAGTTTAGTAGAGTTTGAGGCATGTTTAAAATTATCAGTTGTTGTAACAAATATATTGGGGTTGGGTCTGTAGTTTAGCGACAACAGAACTGAAATCACATGCATTGTTGGCAATGGCTGAGAGTCCAATGTAAACGGTTGCCATAATACCTAGGGATGTTCGAAATTGGCTTTTCTACCGATATACCGATATAGCCTAACTCATCATTTCCGATACCGATATAAACCGACACAGATATAACCCTCCCTCATAAAAAACAAAAACTACTAAACCCTTTTAGGTAACCACAATGAAATATCTTGTATCATTCATACTTGAGTTTTAAAAATGTAAAAATATAATAAGTACTAGAATTTTAGTTAGGCAATTGAAAAAGGTGCCATTTTTATTTTGTCTTCAAAAGTAGCTGGAACATTTTCTCACACAGAGAATAGTGACAAAGGCCCACCAATCAGGACAAATTTCTACTTTTAGAAAATGTAATCAACATTATACCTTTATAGCATTGAGGTAAAGTGGAAACAACTGAAACAAGAATAAAAAATAAAAAAACAGCAAATTTAAGCAGGGCCAATAATTAACCTACTTTGGGTATTACATTCTTAAAAATAAAGTTGGCTTAAACACTGCATTAATTTAGCTCTACATGTAACTGGCCAGTGGCCATAATTTAATACAATCAAACAACAGCATTGACTTAATTAGCCATCTTTCAAGTAACCAAATGTGCAAATTAAAACAGTGTCACAAAGAGGAAACAGTGACAGATTAGAGCCCATTAAACAAAATTCAGTCCTTTGTTAAAGTTATCTTAAATTGAAAGTTGTGTCAAACAAATAATATCTCAAAAACTAAACCTCAAATCTGTCATATTTTTACATTGTGATAGAGAAAAGAAGTAGCTGAAGAGTTTTATATATAATATGTGTATGGTGTATAAAACTCATGTGACTGAAAAAATAATAACCGACACCGATAATTTCCAATATTAAATTTTAATGCCAATATGGGCATTATGACTTTAGGCCGATAATATCGGACATCCCTAATAATAACATTGGTGAACTCTCTTGATAAATAATATGGGCCACAACTTACTGCCAAGAGTTCAATATCCTGGCTGCAGAGACACTTCACAGTAATATGTCCTGGATGAAACCATCTGTCGTGGACACCTCCTTTTCTTTTCCTGCTTCTCTTTAGAGTTCTGTCTGCTCATCTAACCCTTTCATGGTTAACTACCCCTATTCAATCTAGATTTTTATTGAATAACATCTGCAGTAACAACATTATCCAGTGGGGGGCAGCAATGGTGGAGTAACTGCACTGCACATGGAGTTAAAAGTAAAGAAGAAGTTATTCAGCAAAAGCCGGCAGACGAGCCAGAAATGAATACCCACGGAGCACATGGAGCAGAGGAGGAAATAAGAAGTTATACTTATAATAAGAGTTTTAAAATTATAGAGTTATTGGGATTTACTCTCCATACATCATATTCTCTGGTAAATGTCTTATTAATCCTCTCACTGATATTTTAATGTGATTTATGTGTTCCATTAAGATTCAAGTGATCAGTAGCATTTTCAGGCAAATGCAGACAGCATAGCTTCCCAGGACAGCCATTTTTTCACGACACAAGGGGGGCGCACAAGTGGATAAAAAAGAAACAAAAAAAAATCTGCACCACTACATGGTTTTCTGTTATATGCCACATCACTGAGTTGATGACCCCCTGCAGCTGCAGGTGCTCCTGCTGGCTGAGAAGGTGCCGGTGCGGCGAATATGTATGTGCGAGGAAGAGAAAAGGGAGGGGTGTGAGGGACAGTTCACCTCTGGGTCTCTCCACAATTAACGTGGGGTTGGAATCAGCTGTATAAATTAGCCAAAGGTAGTTACATCTTGGCATTCTTCCATATGATGGACTCTGCACATAAATCTGCTTTTTTAAGTTGCCACAGGTCACGGAAAGAGGAACAGGGGACTACCGTGCCAGGAGAAGGTCCTTTTCCACAAGAACCACATCTCCACGATAAAAAAAAGACCACATCCAACAATTTACACCATCACTAACGTCTTCCTGATTGTGCATGATTTGGTGTAGGAGATGGTTTCGACAGTGCTCAAGGAGCTCCTGCGCCCTTCCTCCGGGCCTGGCACTTCAGGTTCCTGCAAATAGTCCAGCAAATCATCCCATAGCAGAACATAAGAACTGCCATTGGAAGAAGGAAGATCCTGGCCATGATCCTGGTGATGTAGACATGCATCCCCTACGGCTCTACGAAGTGTATGAAGGTATTTTTGGAGCAAAATCCAGATGATGCTCAAAGTCATCTTGCATCCTCCATGCTATCCCTTTCTGTCTCCTCAGACCCCCAGACGGTCGTGGCAGATGACCGCTTGTACTGAGCCAGGTTCTGGTTCTGCCAGAGGTTTCTTCCTGTTAAAGGGGAGTTTTTCCTCTCCACTGTCGCTACATGCTTGCTCAGTATGAGGGTTTTGTGAGGAATTGCTGTGGTTGGAGTCTGCATGATCCGGGCACAACCTCACGCCGATGACTCAACGCAATCTGCTGGGATTCCTTACATAGAAAACTTAACTGATTGGAATGTTTGTATATTTGTATTGAGATGATATTTGTTGTGAACTGGCGCTATATAAATAAAAGTGAATTGAATTTAATTGAATTATATTTACAGTTTTGCCATATTTGATCCAAAAAAAAAATGGTTCAACACTCATCCACATTATTGCGTATAAAAAATAACCTGTGCATACTATTTTTGTTTCACACAGACAAATATCAGTGAATGCTACAACACAAAACACTGATGCAAGCCACAAAACTGCTTTACTAGCCATACCTTTCTTTTCCACACACCCCTCCTTTTGCCCCATATGTACCACTGTCGAGAACATTTTGCGTATAACATTTGCTGCAGCAGGCTGGTGGCTGGGGTGGGCGTGCCAAGGCCTACATTCCCTTGTGGATCTTGGTTAATTGGGGTTGAAGTGGGCATTTTATCTCCCAATCCTTCCCTACCCATCGTAGACTCCTCTGTCCACTTGCTCCATCACTTCACCAATCATACAGGGTTTTGCGGTGGGCACATCACTGGGATACGGGGAGGGGTTTCCATTTTTGCTATCCTGTGAGGGCCTGGGTCCCAATTTTACAAAATCAAATGTAATACAGACTTAGTAATCAAATGTCACAATTTACCATTTTCCTATAGGGAAACACTCAGCAGATAAAAAACTGTCTACATTATCAATGTTACCAGGAAATTAATGCTCTTATTGTGAAAATCTACATACCTACGCTCACTAATAAGTTAGCACTAATTTAAGTCTGAAAACATCCCTTTAATTGAATAAAGTGCATTTAAACTTAGCAGTATCTCACCATGAGATGTACGCAGCATTTATGCCGTCAGATGTACTGCAGCTATACAGTCAGCCAACAATCATGAATCAACATAAATACAGAACATTTAAACTTATAATCTTTGCACCGCACGTAGGTGGCTAAGTGGCTAATAGCAAGACCAAGCTGACAGCTAAAGTGGATGGAAAAGGAAAATTCCCACAGAAAACGTAGAAACATAATAATATCAACTTAAAGCCAATACGTCAATAATACACGCTCACATGTCATTTCTACACCCACACAAGTGTTACAACACAATAATCCGCAGTTTGGCTGGTTGGGAATGAGAACTGATGTGGTGCGGGCTGAATTATAAGATAAACAGGGCAGAATTCTGTACCTGCATTAATTGCGTTAAAAAAATTAATCCTTTTAATTCTAGGAATAAATCAACCCATGATAATGTTAATTTTGACAGCCCTACTTTAAATTATATTAAATTGCCTATCTTGAGGGCTGTGTCATGAAAAGATGTAATAAAATCTTTACAAGAATGTGAGGAGTGTACTCACTTTTGTGAGATGCTGTGTATATGCAAATGAGTGTAATAAATAATTTCCCCTCCTCCTTGCTTTTACAGGGTTTGTCTGCAGGGATGTATTTTTTCACAACACTGCAAATAATGACCAGTGTAAAAATCACGAGATGTTTTCTGAACTGTCCTTTGCAGAAAGACATAACAGGAAAACGTCTATTTTTCACCATATACCATCTGTGACACTACCGGTTGACCCTGAGCTGTAACAGTATCACTGAAATTCCTGATGATGTCAGTGCTGGCACTGATTAATGGATTGGAACAGGGTGTAATCTCACCAGTACGCGTCCTTCCTTGAGGCTCCTCTGACTGGTCACCGTCACACCCAGCCACATGCCCTCCACCATCTCTGTCGGGTTTGCTGCAAATTTGTAACATGGGCTCAGAGTTAGTCTTACAGTTTTGTAATAATTAGCAATAGGGTTTTGAGTACAAGATAAGGAGACAAACTTCAAAGAAATGTTCCTGAAAAAAAAGTTGAATTTAATGTCATTCAGTCAGTGGACAACCCCTGACCCCTCCTCCCAGATATAAAAGTTTTTTGGTTTTTTTATTATCACAAACTCTAGTTTCATCGATTTTGCTGCCACAAACAATGCCTATGTACCAAGGGCGTCAGTTTGTTTTTAAAATAGCTGGGGACGTAATTATTAACTCGAATGTGGTTTGAGGATTGGTGGGGACACTTATTAAATATTTATTTAGCCTCTAAATATTCATCCGTTTCATGTCTCATTACAATATGCACTGCAGAGTAGGCGATAAACGTGGTGAAAATCGCATCTTTAGTAAATCAATACAAGTTAAAAGCCATAGGTTTAACTGTTTTCCTTTTTAAAGATCACCAACATTATGCTGTTTGTTGGGAAGAATTATTGGAATATCATATATACTCGCACCAGAAGAATGCACAACAATAAAACATGCTCCTTTTGCAACCCCAACATCGTTCTGTGTGGAGAAAATTCAAATGAACTTACAGCTGACAGTCCTGCAATTGGGCAACTACCTGTAAGTGATCTGCATAAAGTTGTTTTAGGTGAAAAAACAAAACAAAATTGAATTTCACGGCTCTGGGACGAAGTTTATTTAATGCGAGCCGACATAACTGATGTTTTGTTTAAGAGTCCCAAAGAGGAAAATGTTCATATGTTGTTTTGGTGTAGGGAGCAGGAGGGAATTATTCGTGCTGATGATGCAATGGCGTTGCTATCCATGCAGCGCTTCCAGTGATTCAGGAATGAAAAATCTAGGTAAGGCCAGACTGGACACAGTGTTTGGTTTCTGCACAGTGATTTCTGAATATACATTTCAGCTGCAGTATAATGAAAGACTAATAATTCACTGCACTATAATCTACTTTAAATAATGGATCAAGTTATTTTCTCTTTTTGATTTTTTAACTGTGATGGAAATGTTGTCCACTCTCTGGTTCTCTGTTGCTGCGTCGCAGAAGTGTCTCTCTCTGGAAGCTGGATGCAGAGATAGCGAGAATTTTTCGCTTTCAGGGCAAAGTAGGCTAGTATTCTGGCATGCTCTCTACTCAAATCCAGTATGTCAACATATCATTTTTGGGAGTCTTAAAGGAGCAAAAATATTGCATGAATATTTTGTTCCTTGCAACTCACCCGTAGAAAATAAACCAGACCCATTAAATTTCATTTACAATGGTCCCTCATTTATTGTGGGGGTTCTAAAAATAACCCACAAATCTGCAAAGTAATCATCTTTTATTTTTATTTTTTACAAATATTATGTTTTAGGGCTTTAAAACCCCTCGCCACACACCTTTTTAAACTTTTCTGACATACATTTACATTAAATCCAATTTCTCACTAGTTTTAACGCTCAAACCTTCGTAGAATTAAAACATAAAAGTATTGCGCAGTACGGTCTCTCTGCTGTTGCGCCGCTTATTGCACCTTTCTTCTTCTTGCTTCTTGATAGTTTCTCAGCAGCCAGGTGTCGTGTCCGAGAGTAGAACATATTTATGGGCAGTTTTTTGTGCGTCTTTTTTTTTCTTCTGGATGAGAAGAGACATGATAAATTTGGCAAGCACGGGAGACATAACAGCAGGAGATTAATGGTTGCCTCCAATCATTCAGGACGCAGAACACAATGCTCGTTAGTACGCTGTAAAGAAAGCATTTAAATTGTGCTATTAAAAAAAATCCACCAAACAGCGAAGCAGCAAAGGATGGACCTGTATTACCATCAAAGGAACTGTATAACTGTAGTTGTTCCATCTTGAAACGGGTACCAGTGACATTGCAGGACTCTGCCTTGTAGCTGACTACCAGTCTTTTAAAACATGACATATCATAAATAGGCCACTTATCTGAAGCTTAAAATGATAAATGAATAAGAATAATTGCAAGGCATGTTGATATATAATATTTTTTAAGTCTGCAGCTATATGGAGCTTTAACCATTTTTGTTGTGTAAAAGTCCGTCTCACCTGCGTGCGTTTCTGTCAGCACTCTTGACCGCTTGCTCTAGATTTCAGGAGATTTTACTTGACTTGTGAGCATCAGTTAGCTGCTATATCAATGCAGGAGACTTCTGCAATTTGAGACTTGGGATAATAGTGCATTTATACTTCAGCATTTTCCGTGAGAGTACAGCGCAGCAGTCGGAGAATGTTTTCATCTGAGAGGAGCAGGTTTTTCACATCATGACGCATGCGGTGTGCCTGGAGCATCTTGACAGGTAGAATAATGCAAGTGGCCCACTGCAGCGCTTTATTAAAAATGATTGCGCTAATGAGGTGATCAGGTGACCGTTAAAGCCCGAGCTCGATCCGAGACCGTGGACAATGATAGAAATTAAGACCATCGGGTTCGGGCAAAGATCTTCAGCTCTACAGTATATGAGCAGAAAGAAATATGACTGAATAAGAAACTGGAATTGAGTGAATTAAATAATATTCTGTTTAAATACTGATGCAGAAACTTTGCTGGGAGCAGAAGTGGCTGTTAGGTCAGTAAAAATTTCCAAATCAGGCTTGATGGGGACAAACCTGTTAATCATAAATATTGCTGGTGACATGTCCCCAATTAAAATGACGCCTATGCTATGGACTATGTCAGGTGCAGAAATATTTTTTGAGAGGTAAGAATCCGGACCCTTGGTTTACTAAACCGTGTGCATGCATTACTAATCTGTTCCCTTGGTTTATTAAACCGTGCTCACGTATTCATAATCCGTTCACTTGGTTTACTAAACCGTGCCCATGAATTCGTAATTCAATCCCCTCGGTTTATTGAACCGTGTGACCGTGTGGGGGGTCCTGTCCGCTTGATTATGCACCCTATTTCCCATAAAGTAAGAATGTCATTTGGTTTGCAGTGGTTCAAATCCTGCTCAGACTGTCACGTTGCACTTTGCCACACATCCATTTTATGGGGTTCCTGCAGGAAAGTAGGGGACATTAAACTGGGGCCATTTCCCTGGCATTATTTATAACTCATATTTTTGTCCCCTCCACTTAAAAACCTGATGTGGAATTTTTTTACATTGCAGGTCCACTTATGCTCCCAGTGCTATTTTCATATAATCAGTATCCAAACTGATATTCCACTGTCTTAAACTGTTTCTTTATGTGCGAATGTTGTACCATTGTTTGCGAAAATTCATGTTATTTCCAATAAAGACTTGCACTCAAAATGGACACTACATCAATAAGTAACTGGTTAACTCCTATCTCTTTAATGCGAGGCGTTTATGTAGCGCCATGTGCTCCATGCATCTATTCAGATAGTGCAGGACTGTGCCTGTTTTCAAGGGGGCAAGGTGGGCATACACTTTATAATTTAAGGCCCATTTCTAGGCCATTTTTCAGCCATGCAACACATTTTGCGAATGGTTTGTCTTCAAATATTGCATTTGTTGTGCATGGACCCTGCCAGGCTCCATAGGTGGCTACAAAACTGCTCTGTATAAATATGACACCTACATTTATAGCCTAATTTCATACAGGAACCCAAAACAATATACATAATTTACCTCAGGGATCAATAAAGTGTTTTTTTGAATAAAGTACATTCCAAGGATGGGATTTGATCCACCAACACCCAGGTGCAAGAGTGTCAGCTAGCCAGGGCAGCATATCAATTGGACAGGATCGCCCACACTGTCACTCATTCTTTATGAATCCGTGCGCACAATTTTTTAAACCAAGGGAACGGATTTCGAATCCGTGTGTATGGTTTATTAAACTGAGGGTACAGATTCTTACCCCTCAAAAATTATTTCTGCACCTGACCCCTCCATACCTAAATGGTAAATGGACTGAACTTATATAGCGCTTTTCTAGTCTTACTGACCAGTCAAAGCGCTTTACATTGAAGCCACATTCACCCATTCACACTCTCATTCATACACCGACACCCAACATGGCTCGGTAGGACAATGTAGAATTGGGGGTTAAGTGCCATGCCCAGGGGCACATCGACATGTGACTGGAGGAAGCTGGAATCGAACCTACAACCCTCCGATTGCAAGCCAACTACTCTACCACTGAGCCACAGTCGCCCACACAATGACTCCCAGGACGCCCAGAACGCAGTCCTGCATCAATCTTGATGTTGAAATTATTCTAGCTAAAATATTTCTATATATTTTTATACCTTGAGTTTCCAGGGATTTTCACCTACAGGGGTATAAATACAACACCACTACTCCTCAAAAAGGGAAACACAAGATAACTTGTCAATTAGGTAAGAAAGGGGTGTGTTTGTATTCATAAGTCAGGAAACTTTTGTGTAAACTATTGTGTAAATATTACAAGTTAATAGTTACACAATTAAAATTACCCATAACTGCTTTGAAAGCAATAAGTTAAATGTTTCAAACAACCTGGGATGGCTTCCCCAGACAGACGGCATCCACAGACTGACATCTATCAGTCTGGGAGAGTTGCAACGCCATTGATAAGGCTTTGGGACTCCAGCAAAACAACAGTATGGGCAAATAAAAAAAGTGAAAAAACAAAGCACAGCCTTGAACTTTCCCAGGTTTCTAACAAAATTACTCCAAGTACACACCTACAACAGAAGGTCACTAAAACAGTTCAGGGTTTATTCAATGAAAGGAAAGAAAATTGAAATTAAATGCATGCATTTCAAGGCCAGAAACACTGCTGGCCAATTATAAAAAGACTTCTCTTAAATGCCCTCCAAAAACATCCTAAGGATCCATAACACTTCAGATAAAATATTTTTGTGGACAACTGAGGCCATGTACACACATAGCCAGGTTAAAAAAAACCCCGACAACAAATATTTACCTCAGCTCGTTATAAAAGAAAAATCTCCATCCACAAATAACAGTATAAGTGCGTTTTTAAGCAGATTCATAGACATGGTTAACATGTCGGGGGCAGTAGTTCTCCCAAATCCTTTCCGCTCAGAGTAACTTTCTACTCTCTAACTTCTACATACAGCAGTGTTAGAGCTTGTAAAAACAAGCAAGCAAAAATGGCTTTGACAATCAATAATATCAGCACAGCTCTGAGGGCATTGGTGTTGTTTCTGACTGCACAAGTGATGTAATGGACACTGACATTGGCGCACTTAAAAGTCCACTTTCATCTGACCACATGCAGACACTGAAAACGGAGAAAACACAGATCTTTACCATGTCTGGATTTGTTTTTGTTGCCCAAAATGTGCGTTTATGTGTGGATGACAGGCCAAACCGTAGAAAAATGTCTCTGTTTTGTGAGATACCTGGCTACGTGTTTACAAGGCACAAGAGAAAAGTGGAATTTTTCAGTAAGTGCCAAAAAACTAACATCAATCCAAGGAAGGTGCCTATTTTTTGCGGTCTTTGTGCGTAAATGGAAGGTACACCTTTGGACAGGTAGCCAGTCCATCACAGTGCAACAAAAGACCAGAACTTCAAGGTATGGTGTTTTCTCCACTAAACTGGGCCATTTCAGGAACCCACAGAGTACCAGTCTGGGCTTATTTACTCAGAAATGTAGAGTAGTTGGGCAGGAGCTGTGGTTAAGTCATGCTGATTGGTGTAAGTCTGATAAAAATTTGGAGAGTTTGCCAAACGACTGGCTTTGAAAAATAAGAGGAGTTGCTGGTGAAACAGTTTATAACCACATAGCAAACAGAGACAAAACAGCAGTCTGCTTCTACTATGTCTACCTGTTGTTATTTCTGCTGCTGAGGACACATTTGAGCTGCTGATAAGTGCCGCTGTTGACTGCAGAGAGAGTCATTATATGTAGACTTCCTGGTGAATCCTTAAAGGGCCACTTTTGTATGGGGACATGATAACTGAGTGGAGTTGGCCAACAGATTACCCCATCAGATAAAAAATCAATTTAGAGAGAACACATAACCTAAAAGTTATATCTTTAAAATATGGGACATACTTTTTTTTCATAGCACTGTATAGATTTTGGGTCTATGTTTCAGCATGTTGCACTTTGTAGAGCAAAAAAAAACGTAGAAATCATCTTTATCAAACCGTAGCAAGTACTGAGATGAAGAGACGAATATCTCAATCTTGGGAAAACCAAACGAGCATTGTCTACAGTGGGGGCAAAAGGTATTTACTCAGCCACCAATGCAAGTTCTCCCACTTAAAAAGATGAGAGAGGCCCTGAATTTTCATTATAATTCCTGAAAATATAATGGTCTGATTTTTAAAAAAAATTGCGAATTGTGGTGGAAAATAAGTTTTTGGTCAATAACAAAAGCTCTTCTGAATTCCTTTTAACAAACCCTTTGTTGGCAATGCCAGAGGGGAAAAACATTATCTGTAAATCTTCACAAGGTTTTCACATACTGTTGTTGGTATTTTGGACACCTACAACAAGCAAGATTTCTGGCTTCACAGACCGGAAGCTTCTTCTGTAAGACGCTCCTCTGTCCACCACTCATCTGTATTAATGGTATCTGTTTAAAGTCATTATCAGTCTAAAATACACCTATCCAGAACTTCAAAGATCATTACTCCAAAATCCACTATGACAAAGACCATCAGTCAGATGAAACCAAAATATAACTTTTTGGTAAAAACTACTTGTCGTGTTTGGAGGAATAAGAATGTTGAGCTGCATCCAAAGAACACCATACCCACTGTGAAGCATGGGGATGGAAACATCATGCTTTAGGGCTGTTTTTCTGCAAAGGGACCAGGACGACTGATCCCTGTAAAGGAAAGAATGAATACGGCCATGTGTCGTGACATTTTGAATGGAAACCTAATTCTTTCAGCAAGCGCATTGAAGATGATACTTGGCTGGGTCTTACAGCATGACAATGATCCCAAACAGACCGCCCAGGTAATGGAGGAGTGGCTTCATGAAGAAGTGTTTCAAGGTCTTGGAGTGGCCTAGCCAGTCTCGAGATCTCAACCCCATGGAAAATCTTTGGAGGGAGTTTAAAAGTCCGTGTTGGCCCAGCGACAGTCCCAAAACATCAATGCTCTAGAGATCTGTGTAGAGGAATGGGCTAAAATACCAGGAACAGTGTATGAAAGCTTATGGAGACTTAAAGAAAACATTTGACCTTTGACATTGCCAACAAATGTTATATAACAAAGTATTGAGTTGAACTTTTGTTACTGACCAAATAGTTATTTTCCAAATAATTTGGAAATAAATTAATTAAAAATTAGACCATGGGATTTACTGGATTTTTTTCCCCATTGATTACTTTTGTCTCTAATAGTTAATGTATAACTATGATTAAAATTGCAGGCCTCTCTCATCTTTTTAAGTGGGAGAACTTGCAAAATCGATGGCTGACTAAGTACTTTTTTTTGTCCCACTGTAAAAGAAACGAAAAAGTTCAGAATAAAATTGATTGACTGGATGCCAAATTTCAGGAAATACAGATGGAATGGTTTGAGTGGCCACTAGGCGGGGCTGCAGGGAAAAAAAATCCTAAGAATAGGATATTATTTGCTTTTTCAGATCAGACAGGAGCAGGTAATGCCATTAAGCAGCTGTGCATTATGCTTACTTGATGTGACAAGATCTATCCTGGTGCAGTCTGTGGGGTCTGTGCTGATGGGACAGGAGTACACAGCGCCTGTTTCGTTGACATTTGGAAGAGAATTGGCTTTCTCTCTGGGTGCTCCTGCAAGGAGCCTGGAAAACACAGACACAGAGAGAGAAAAAGCACTTCAGACCGTGTTGGACGATGTTGTTAGGTGACACAAGAATGACCTGACCGATTGTTCCTTAGGTCTAAACAGAGTTTTGATGCATAATAAACGCATTAGTACACCTGCCCCCAGTTCACATGAGATAATGTGACACCTGAGAATCTTGAAGATCCCTTTGCGATAAACAACACACGGCAAAGGTCATTTCAGTTTCTGTGACCTTTTTACATACAAAAAGGAGTGCAGCAGTCAGAGCAAGTCTAGGCAACAAACACACATACACCCCCACCCCCAACAATTGGACACTCCCTTCACCAGAACCTTTTAACACAGCAATGAACTTTGAAGTAGAGTAATTGCTCGTCTGCCAAGGCTTGCACTTTGTTTATCTTAAGCACAAGATCTATTCACTGCACTTTGTAGGTGAAAGGTGTGTGTAATCTTGTTTACAGAGTGTTAGTGAGAAAGACATGATCTGAGAGCAAAAAAGTGTTGCTTTGCCCACTGTTTATATTTGTCCTTTTAGCAAAACAAGTATAATTCATTATTAGTTCTATTAGAGTAATGTACAGGATTATTAATGAATCTAGCTCTAGTCCATGAAATTGGGTTTCATAAGGTTTTATTTACATTTAGGCAACCAACTTGTCCATGTGGTCAGCCTGGAATGCTAAGGCACGATGGTGAAAAACAAAAAAAACATATGAGAAGTAGCATTATATGTCAGTCATGGTTAATGTGCTTCACACACGTTCACACTTATGGACAATTTTGAGAACATATGAACTCCCTGCAGAAAGAATGATTTGAACCCAGGACTTTGTTGCTGGAAGGCAAGAACGCTAACCACTGTGCCACTATGCAGCCCATTGGCCAAGATCGTCTTTTAAAAATCTTAAACTGTTTTAAAGAATCATTGTTCATTGTAGAATAAATATGTAACACTCAAAGTATCTATCACATTTAAAAACATTGCAATAGTAACTTTAGCATCGTTAGCGGCTAATGGTTAGCCAGACACACAGTAGTTAGGGTTGCCAACTTTCATAAATTAAAATAAGGGACACAGGGTGTTGTTCACTGTGGCCCGAGCCCTCCGACTCGCAGGAAAGTGACGTTCTTTTAGTGAGGGAATCATCCAGAATGGTCATATGTTAAGCTTGAAATCCTTTATTCACAATAAACACATATAAATGCATCATTTCTGTATGTTAGGCTACAAAAAGCTGCAATGTAATGCATCCACATAAAAATAGAAATAAAGTGTATACAACTTGTGTTAACTTGTGTAACTGATCATATTATTGCTTTTACTTAATTGTTTTGAATTTTCATACAAATTATTGTCTTGATTATTTTTTTATTGTAATTGGTTTCTTGTCTTTTGATTTTCAAAGTGATTTATGCTCTCTTTTCTTTGTTCTAATTTTAATCATGTAAAGCACCTTGAATTGCCTTGTGTTGAAAGTGTGCTATACAAATAAAATTGCCTTGCCTTGCCTTAACAAGATGCAGTAACAAATGACGATGCTGAGAACAACATGAGTTCTGTTTGTTGAGCTTCTAACAATGTATTTTCAATATTTTTTTTCTAAAATGACCGTATGGGGATATTGCAGAACCCTAACCACCTTTAAACTTTTTATCTGCTCATTTACACACAAATGTAGGAGCGGGATGACAAATAGTTGATTAAATTGGTCTGTATGGTTTGTCTGAACATCAATCAAACCACACTAAGAGATTTAATGCAATGTTCACTTACAATGTATTGGCTATTTCTCTAAAATATAAAATTTCAACAGCCAGAAACCTATACAAACATTAATTTTAATCTATTTATTAGCATAACAATCAGTTACCATGATTTGTTCTTTAAATTGTCATTTATATTGATTGACTAATAGACTATGCCTAAGACTACTGGCTTAAAAAACAACAAAATTCTCCACAATTAATCACACAAAAAGAAAATTGCATCTCTACGCGTTTTTCAAACGCGTTGAGAGGCGTATGGGCACACGAGGCTGAAGTTGGTTTCCGTTTCTATCTTCCGATTCAGGAAATGGCTAAAGGGCTTTTGCAACAAATTTTTCTCTACTCTGGGCATATTTAATATGCTCTGGTTTTAAATCTGCTACACTCAGACATTTCAGACCTGGATAATATTATTCTACACTACTAGAAGAATAATTAAAATCAGCTCTGGGATTTGTGAAACCTTTCTGGGATTTGTGAAACTTCAATAAAGGTATAGATGTAGAAAAAATGCTGAAATCCTGAAATTGGCACATGCTATCGGTCAGAAAGAAAACAAGTTTCAATTGCGGAGATTGCAGATATTGTCCTATAAACATACGTGTGGCACGATTGACATAGCATGGTATTGATATCATGTGTTGAAATGTAAAATCATATGTCATTAATATAATTTAATGTGTGGTAAAGTATCGAGATACAGTTTGTTGAAGGTTTTTAATATTTTTTTAAATAAATGATACATATGTATTATCACGACATTAAAAATAACAAAACAATGTCTGAAGTACTCTTATATTGTGTGTAATATATATGTCTGTAAATAAATCAATTAATCGGTGTAAATAATTGATAGATTATTCGATTTGTAAAATAATCGATAGTTGCATCCCTACATGTAATCTATTCTGCATATTTTAGCTTATATGTCGCATAAGCCTCACAGACGTGTTTTCTGCGTTCTTGTGTGCCTGCCGTGCAGTGAGTGTTGTCAGTGCGTGACTGATAAAGTCGCTGGCATAGGTTACAATTTGCCTTGTATTTGGCGTTACTAACCGTGTCCAGCCAAGGATGGGCTTCTTCCCACTTGTCTAGCCTATATCTCTGCAAGTGTTTTGGTCACATTTTTAAAGGTGCTGCATGTGAACGGGGGCGTTACTAGACCTTATTCACTGGGGGACGTGCCTTAGTAAAAGTATCCAGTGCCCCAGTAAAATTGTAGCACTGCTCTCACTGGAAACAGCATTCATGAGCGCATCTCTGTGCCTGCATAACTCAAGCCTGTCACTTACCAACCAAAAAGGAAAATAGAAAGGGGTCACAATAGCCAATCAGGAAATAGCACCTCTGTAGCTGGGTAAGATTGAACGCAACAACAATGAAAGTCATTCAAATGATTCTTTCGAAAGTTTCATTTTACCCACACAGAACACGGTGGAAACCCCGCTGGAGCTCGTCACATCACTTTGAGCACAGAGTAAGTCGTCCCCTGTTTTAATGTTACAACAAATTCACAACTTGTTTGACAGAAAAAATGACAAGTTGATCGCTGTTAGAGAATGTTGCCCACATAATTAGCATGTGTTTTTCAATGCTTAGCATCATTGTTGTCCAAATTTAGCGGTTTGTTTAAGTTTACCAGCCTGTGCCGTCTCCCTCACACACACCCACACCATGAATAGGCTGCATACACAAACCTGGACAATTAAAAATGATTTATACGTATACTGTAGAGAGAGTCCGGTAAACGTAGCTTATACTGTTTGTGAAGTTGTCCTACTGTAAAATTAAACATGGTTTTCTGACAAACTATTCAGAGATGGACATCAGAATATTCTTCCTGAAAAGAAGCAGAGGGAGAGGAACAGAGAAGAGAGATGAGGAGGACAAGGGAGGTAGGATAGTTGTTCACATTAACAGTACCATTAATATTTATGCTGGTAACAGCTAGTGCTGTGATTTGATCAATGGTTTAATGGTAAACCTAAATAAGTTTGATGCATTTCCAAATTTAGCCTATAATAATCTGCACAGAGTCAGAGTAGCCTACAGGTGATCATTTGCCTATAATGTTGCATAAGATAGAAAAATACTTTTTGTCTTTGTTTGTTAATTACTTTTCTTCCCTGGACTACATGTTTTAAACTTGGACTGAGGTTTGGGTAGTAAATAATCTGAGACTTTCTAATCTTAAATTGTGGCAGGAAGAGGATATTTTTTTTTATCTTTGAGATGTGTATGTGCAAATAAATATCATTATATTGTACCCATGAATCTATCCTTGTATCTCTACCAGTGGTTTAATATAGCCTACAGTATGACAGTGACAATAATGATTTTGAAGCTTGTACCTGTAGGTTAGCCATTTATTTCATATTGTGAACACATGTATTATTTTTTCTTTATGTGTTGGCAGTTGGGGGCCTGTGCCCCAGCAAAGCTCTAGGTCTAGAATCACCCCTGCATATAAAGCACCAGTGTGTTGTGTGTGTCTACCTAATCAATCCTGAGCTTGCAATGCTCGCGAACCGCAGGTCCCTTTTGATCGCACCACCAGAACAATTTTGCTGAATGTAGTTGAGTGATTTTTATTTTATTTTTGTACAGGCTACGTAGTTAAAATAAGGCAGTATGACGCCTATGACCATAACACATAACAGACATTTATGAAAATACGGAACAAATAGCGTCCCTTATTAGTTCAAAACGGGACGCCACATTTAATAGGCAAATATGGGACGATTCCATATTTTAAGGGACGGTTGGCAACCCTAACAGTAGTATTCACACGGTGCTAAGAAATCCCTCTGGTGTATCGCTTGGTCACTGTTTGTTTGTATCTAAATGTCTCTAAAATAATTTAAATTGGGAAGTTCTTCAATTCTTTCAGTATGATGCATTCTTGTTCCACTCAGAAGTTGGATTTTCCAAGTTTGCGGTTGGAAAAACAACAGGAACAGCCCCTGAAGTCAGAATTCTAACTGGGAAAGTCTGCTGAGCAAGCCTTGAACAAGTTTGGTGTCTAATTCTGCAACGCGCACATTTAACATGTTTTTTCTAATTTTTTTTTTTTTTTTAAATTATGGCTCACACGTAATATTCAACACTTAAAAGTCATGTTTTCATTAGTTGTAAATGGAAAAACATAACAGAAATAAATGCTTACAAGCATTAGTCTGTGTAGAATTAACTGTGAATGGAATTACTGAAATAGATAAACGTTTAATTACATTGGAATTCATTTGATAAGACTAAAGAACATGGTGAAAAATGCTAGTAGGTCTACTATTTATTAACTGACTATACCAGGGTTTTTTTGCATCTGGTTTTATATCTTTATTAACCAGTGGCAAACATAGTGCTGCATTATATCTACTTATTAGCATGTTTGAATGCATTAAAATGGAGAGAACAATATTGTTTTTAATTTTGCTTCTAGTTAGTTCCAAAACAAAATTCCGATCCTACTGTTTTTAGATACTTGACTTAGACTTTGGAAAATGTATTTCTGCAATGTTTTCACATCACATGAGTCCTTTGTTAACCTGAGAAAAAAAAAGCATTAAATGCTGCATGAAAATATTCCAACATTTAGAACTGTCAGACACAACTATAGCAAACTCTGACCACACCCACACTAATAAGAATCAATAAAGATCTGACTCATTGATTAATGCACACCCATACACACTTTACACACAGTGGACCC
The DNA here is from genome assembly GCA_028564705.1 of Apricaphanius iberus. NCBI lineage: Eukaryota > Metazoa > Chordata > Actinopteri > Cyprinodontiformes > Aphaniidae > Apricaphanius > Apricaphanius iberus. Next base: position 821,002 of record JAPXFQ010001857.1, read on the forward strand.
ATGCCTATTCATGGTTCAGTATTTGCTGATTCATCTATTCAGGGCTTTTTGAAACATGACTCCAACTTACAGGTGAAATAAGAAATATTAGAATATTGTGCAAAGCTTAATTTATTTCAGTAATTCAACTGTATATATATATATATATATATATATATATATATATATATATATATATATATATATATTATATAAACTCATTACATGCAAAGCCAGATATTTCATTTATTTATTTATTATAAGTTTAATGATTATGGCTTAGAGTTTATAAAACCCCATATTCAAAATATCAGAAAATTAGATTATAACATAACTTTCAATGTGTTTTGATACAGCACTTTGGGAGCATCCAACCACTTTAGACATTACCTTTTGAGGCTTTCCCCTTATGAAGGGGGTTAATTATGGTTTTCTGCAGTCAGGTCAGCAGTCTTCCCCATGATTGTGATTTTCTATTGAACCAGACAGAAAGACCATTTAAAGGCTCAGGAACATTTTGTAGGTGTTTTGGGTTAATTAGCTGATGAAAGTGTCACTTTGAACCTAAAATATTGAAGCTTTTCACAATATCCTAATTTTGAATGTGGGGTTTTCATAAGCTGTATGCCATAATCATCAAAATCATGACAAATACAGGCTTGACATATCTCACTTTGTGCGCAATGAAACTATGTCATGCATTAGTTTCACTTTTATTTAAAGTTTTTTGTGGCAGTAGTGGCCTTTAGTTTAGAAACAGGGAGAAAAGTGGGGGATGACATGTTGGTGGGAATGGGAGTCAAATATGGGTCAACCGCATAGATCAAGGGGAGAGGCCTCTGCACATTAGGCACCCACGCTAAACACTACAACGCGCAACACCCCATATGATGTATTAGTTTCACCTTTTAAGTGATGTTACTGAGATGAATAAACTTTTGCATTATAATTTTTAAAATATATTTGATTGTGGTGTACCACCCTACCTGATAATATTTATGTGGCCATCTCTTAAGAGAACTTTCTGGAGCTGCTCCTAGGACTGGGTTGTTCTTGGAATGTGGTGACAAAGTGCCCCCATAGAAATTTGAAATCTTATGACTATTGGATAACAGAAGACTAGATAGTTTCCTTATGACAAATCAACTAAACATGAGTCTCAGAAACATTCTGTCTTTACATTGAAATCAGTTTTACATGTGTGGTTCTATGATTGTTTTTAAATGATCTTATATGATAGTTGGACACCATGTCTGGGTTTGGTACATATTATACTAGGCTGGTTAAACAATAAAGAGTTGAGTTAAAGCTAACCTAGTTATTAACTAAAGAATATTAAAATATTCCAACACCCTCTTTATTATAGAAACAGTGCACCAATCCTTAAATTATTGTTGATGAACATCTTGACATGTTCTTTTTATTTGCATTTTAATGCAAGTTGCATGTAAACTTTTGAGAAACAGATGTGTCTTTTTCTTCCTCTATTGCTTGCCTGTTAGAGTCAGCTGGGAGAAGAACAAAATGTATAAAAACAGCTCGTCCCAAGGTTAGCGACTTTTGTGGGAAACGTCTTATGGCAGAGAGAGAGATTGGAGGCACACCTCGAGGCCAGTTGATGGACTTTGTTCTCACCAAACAGAAATCCAGACGACATGGAGCACAGAGTTCAGCACCAGACTTACAGACTTAGTTAATCTGACTTAGAGGGAAGAAAGCAGGTTTCAGCAAACTAAGCTAATCAAATGTCTTCAACACATCTAGTTTTTTGGTTAAACTGCATACACTGCATTTTATTTCCACTGTCCGAGATTACACTGTCAGAACTGATCCTTTTTCATATTAGACAGGATTTCTAAATAATTTTCTTGTTCTATTTGTTAGAGGTCAAAGTACAAAAATAGCCCAATTTACCCTAGACAAGTTCCAGATCATTTCTCGGGGAAGGTTACAGGGAAAATACGCCAATTCGGTCCCTTTAAGGAAAAAATGTCCCTTTAAGGAATTTGCTAGGATGTCCATATATAACATCCATTTTGCAGCGAGTGACATCTCTGACAGTGCCAAAAATGGCCCACAGAAGCAGAAATGACAAGATATGGACAACAAAGAAGCAGTAATGGTTGCTGTATTTCTGTTTGCTATGTAGTTATAAACTTATTCACCAGCCAATCTTCCAATTTTAAAAATGCCAGGTGTTTGACAACGTCTGCTGATCATTTTCCTCTTAGATACAACCAATTGGCATGGGTTAATCACAGGACACGCCCATTTACCTCAAGGATGGTACTTGTTTGGCTCCTGAAATAGCACAAAAAGTGGTCCTTTTTTGGCTGGGTCGATGAAATGGAGACACTCACACACCATGAGCCACGAGGCTCCTGATAAAGTTTAATAATCCACAGTGAGTAGTGCTACACTACTCAGTGTGGATTGTAAGACTATCTCCATGTTGTTGCAGGACTCCTGTTCCAATATGGAGTGAGAGAGGATGAAATTGTTATGGAAAAATCTGCATTAGGACTCAAGTTACAGTTTTTATTCCACTCGGTGACAGAGACCTGCATTTTTGGAGATATCTCATGTGTGTAAAATGTACCTTATGTGTAAATACTATCTCAAGAAATAATTCAGGAAGTTCATATTCCTGGATGACGTAGGTCTTCCAAATAAACAACAACCCTATGAATGGTTCCAGTTTACATCTAAAAAAGTACAACAAAGACAATGTTTTGGCAAAGGGTACATTGGATACCTGGTAATTGCAAGAGTTACGGACCAATGCGTACCTTAATATACAGTCATGGCCAAAGTTTTTGAGAATTATATAAATATTGGAAAGTGGAAAAGTTGCAGCTTAAGTTTTTATAATAGCGATTTGCATACACTCCAGAATGTTATGAACAGTAATCAGATGAATTGCATTGTCCTTCTTTGCAATGAAAATTCCACTGCATATCATTTCTGTCATCAAAGGACCTGCTGAGATCATTTCAGTAATCGTCTCATTAACTCAGGTGAGAATGTTGATGAGCACAAGGCTCGAGATCATTATGTCAGGCTGATTGGGTTAGAATGGCAGACTTGACATGTTGAAAGGAGGGTGATGCTTGAAATCAGTGTTCTTCCATTGTTAACCACGGTGACCTGCAATTGTTGACCGTCCAAGAAAGTCCAGCAAGCGCCAGGACCGACTCCTAAAGAGGATTCAGCTGCAGGATTGGAGTGCCACCAGTGCAGAGCTTGCTCAGGAATGGCAACAGGCAGGTGTGAGCGCAGTGAGGCGAAGACTTTTGGAAGATTGCCTGGTGTCAAGAAGGGCAGCAAAGAAGACACTTCTCTCCCAAAAAAAACATCAGGGAAAGTATGGTGAACGGACTGCTGAGGACTGAGGCAAAGTCATATTCTCCAATGATGCATCTGGAAAAAGGCTTGTCCGGAGAAGAAAAGGTGAGCGCTACCACCTGTGTCATACCAACAGTAAAGCATCCTGAGGGGGGGGTTGCTTCTCATGTAAATGGACTGAACCCATATAGCGCTTTTCTAGTCATACTGACCGCTCAAAGCCCTTTACATTGAAGCCACATTCACCCATTCACACTCACACACCGACACCCAACATGGCTCAGTAGGATGATGTTTTTTGGGGTTAAGTGCCTTGCCCAGGGTCACATTGACATGTGACTGGTGGAAGCTGGAATTGAACCTACAACCCTCTGATTGCAAGCCAACTTTACTCTACCACTGAGCCACATTGAGCCATGCCCAAAGTCAACATTGTAAAGGCAGTGCTGGAATGGAAAAGAACAATAAAAATGTTTCTTTCTGGGACAAGACTTTTAATTTATGTTGTAGAAAAGAGAATGATTATCTGTTCTGAAAGACTATGTACAAGCCTTTATTGTAAATGATAAAACAAAGTCCTTTGTCTTCTTATTAAGTATATTCAACTGTAGCTGTGATCCGTTGGTCATATTATCTGCAGACTTTTAGAACACTGCATTATAGCCAAATATTTGGCAATTTTGGACAGTATAATGCACAGTACAATAATTAATGATACATCAACACAGCATCTAAAAGCTTGAAACTAACTATCAAGCAGGGTGCAGATTCTGGCACTTTACATTTCCCATGTTGATCACAAACTCCTCTTATATTCAGTTTTGTCTTCACTCTCAAGTGCTCCTTCACAGTACAAACTCTTACTGTTATGCGCTAGACAATTTTTTTAATTCATTATATTCAATATTAATTTTTATTCCATCCATCCATTTTCTTAACCGCTTAATCCTTAATGGGTTGCGGGGGGGCTGGTGCCTATCTCCAGCTGTCAACGGGCGAGAGGTGGGGTACACCCTGGACAGGTTGCCAGTCCATCACAGGGCCACATAGAGACAGACAGGACAAACAACCATGCACACCTAAGGACAATTTGGAGAGATCAATTAACCTGACTTTGGACTGTGGGAGGAAGCCAGAGAACCCATGCAGAAAGACCCAGGCCAGGATACAAACCCACAACCTTCTTGCTGCAAGGCAACAGTGCTAACCACTGCGCCACCCTTAATCTTTATTCCATCCATTTTCTTAACTGCTTGATCCTTAATGGGTCACAGGGGTGCTGGTGCCTATCTCCAGCTGTCAACAGGTTGCCAGTCCATCACAGGGCAGGACAAACAGGACAAACAACCATGCACACACTCACACCTAAGGACAATTTTTCAGTGATCAATTAACCTGACAGTCATGTTTTTGGAATGTGGGAGGAAGCCGGAGTACCCAGAGGGAACCCACGCATGCATGGGGAGAACATGCAAACTCCATGCAGAAAGACCCTGGACTGGGATACGAACCCACAACCTTCTTGCTGCAAGACAACAGTGCTAACCACTGTGCCACCGTGCAGCCCACCTTAATCTTTATTCATTACAGATAATATTTAATCCAAACAAGCTAAACAGAGAACTACATATACAAAAATGTAATCAAACAACGGTACTTAAAATACAAACACTTCACCTGCTGAGGACTGAACAAACAGTCTCACAAGTTCCATGTGGAACTGAAATGGTTACCCATTTATGCGTAATCAAATAGGGGGATTTTTGCAGAGGTTATTCTCATGAGGTTTTGGAATCTCTCGTGACGATGTGCTATGTTACTTTGACAATGCCAATGCTTAGATAAAGTGTACTTGTTATAATCAAAAGTTCATACTTCTACATTTCAGTGTTTGGTTTTGGAGTTTAAGGGTCAAATTAGAGGTCCATGGTGTAAAGAAAAAAAAGTTACGGTTTATGTTTTAACATGTTTGATCATGACGGTTTGATCTCATTTTATTATGCATCAACCTTAATAAATATGACACAGACGTGACTAACCAGGGACAAACTCACCCATGCCGGATCATCTCATATCCTGTTCAAACACAACATTGTGTTCTCTTCTCCTACTCATCACCTCCTCATAAACAGATTGTCAATGGGAGAGGGGCAACTGGCAGCTGCATTCACTTCTTCACGGAGCATGTTGAAATTCGCCCCCACTGAATAACTGGTGATTTGAACGACTGACTAAACCAAACATTTGCCATGGCAAACATTGCCAGTTGAACTAAGCTGCATTCCTGACATCGGCAGAGAGAAAAATCACACGAGAGGAGTTTGGGGGACTACTGCCGTACAGTCCTATCAGTTGTCTTAAACTAAACAAGCAGAGGTCAGTTTATCTAGATAATCCAAATTCTAATGAAGATAAATGGTTTTCTAGAAATTTATTCAAATAAGAAATACACTAACCCTCACTCAATTACCCACAAAACTATTAAAACAGGATTCTTTGACTTATTAAAGAAGAACAGTATTTTAGAGGAGTTTTCTTCTAGGGGTCACAAGTTCTGTGCCAACAGGGATACATGGAATCTGCAATGTAAATGCATTTCCTCTTTTTCCACTTCAAGAAGTTTTTTTAAGAAATGTGTATCTCATACCATACCTTTTTTTCAAACTCTTTGTCATTGACATCATTAATTTTAGTAATGTAAAACCGTATAACCTTAGTGAAATGACATGACAAAAGGTTCAGCACAAATGAAGGAAGCGAAAGCAGAACAAAAAGGAGGGAACTTTGAGCTTCTGGTTTATTGTTTAACTATTATTTATGAAGCTGGATCACTGTAGCTGCTGTTAGTGTGCACACGTAAATCATCCTTTCAAGGGAGGGTGATTACCTTTCAGATAAGGTTTAGGGCAACATGTTTCTCAGAGGGTGTGTCCTCTGTCCTGAGGGAGAAGAAAATCTACATAACTCAAAGCTTTGTATTTCATTGTCAGACACAACAGAGGTAACAATCAATCAAATGACAACTTTTCCAGTTGGTCTGTTGCTCAGATAATCCCTACCAAGACTTTGCAATTCCTGACATTCTTTAAGGGATATGTTTATACCAGCTTTACACATCTAGAGACCAACATTCTTAATCACTCATCGATTTAGAATACCCCACACTCTATGAGAATGAAAGGAGATTGTCATTGAACGTTACCACACATCTTTTAATATATGTAGGTCTGAACTTTGAACCAACACGACAGGGTCCCAACACAAAAGTGTGTTTTCACTGGGTTACTGGATTTTACTGGGGGAGGGGGGGGGTGCCAAGAACAATGCGAAGAACAAGAAAATCAATGTTAGTTTGCTAACTAAGCATGGCAAAGCTCAGACATGATGTAGACTTCATGACAACCCTTTCCTGAGAAACAAAGGTAATATGCATGGATGTGGAACTGATTCAAATATCCAAGCAAGTATCTATCCCATACACATACCACTCTAGCAGTGAAAATTATCCTGCCTTTCAGCTTTCTTTCTCAGTAACTGACTCTTACTCAACATATTTTATATTCTAGAGACTTTCAGCTTTAAGTTGTTCTTTCTTTGAAGGACATTCAATCAATGGTAAAATCATTGGGTGTCAATGTGCAGGTGTTTTTAGACTTAAAACAGAACATCTTATAGATTATTTACAGAAATTCCATACTAGAAAGGTGACTTCTGTTTTACTTCAAGAATATCAGGATAAGTGACCTAAATACCACAATGCATGCTTTTCCGACTTTTATTTGTAAAACACTAGAAAAATATGAAGGGTTTTCCTTCCAATCATGCATATACTCGTTTTTTTGTGTGTCTAGAAACTCACAATAAATTACATGGGTTTAAGGTTATAATGTGACAAGATGCAAAAAAAAAAAAAATCACATATTCGAGGCCACTACAGAAATGATTGGGGTTTCCAGTCCAAAAACACGTATGTATCAGGTCAACTTGGTGACTGTAAACTGGGTTTCTGTTTGAGCTTTTCTGACTTATATAATACAGCGAACAACCAAAACTGGACTTGTCTGGGCTGTTATGATTTTGCAGAGGTCTGGGCTGGGATTTCTCATTCAAATTAAGGTATTAATCTCAAACAAAAGCACAACTGCACCATTTATCATGTAGAAAAGCCAGTCTGCAGACCACCCCCTGAACATGCAGACATTCCTGATGATCATTCTCTATGGTGCTCCACACAGCACAAGATGTGTACAACAAGTACAGACCAAAAAAAACTCAGATTCTGAAATGACAGGAACCGACTCGGTTTGTGAAAAGTACATACCCACCTATGATTTCTTCCATGCTTGAGCACGTTCTAAACTAGGAAAACATCATCACTTAGAGCCACTCACCAGGGAAATGGGGGTATTAGAAGAAAATTTGCTTTTTCAGGTCAAACCATAACATATCGCAGGAATTGCTTATAATTTTCATTCATCCTTCCTTCAGTCTGCTATTCTTCCTGTTTCAGAAGCCAAGGAGCCACTATCTTAACCAAAGTAGACCTCTGTAACGTCTACCAACTAATCTGAATACTCCAGGAAAATGAGTGGAAAACGGACTTCTGCACACCTTTGGGACAGTTTGAATATCTGGTCATGTCTTTTGGCTTAACCAATGCCCATTGCTGTCTTTCAAGCCCTTGATAATGATGTTCTGCAAGACTTTCTTAATGTTTTCCGTTTGTCTACCTTGAGGACATCCTAATCTATTTTAAAAACCTGTCAGACCACCGCAAACATGTCCACCTCATCCTCCAGCGTGTCCATAATACTAGAAGTCATAGCCAGAAAGAGGAGAAAAAGCTTAATGCATGACTATTTGAATCGTTGAAATCACATAAAATTTGCAGAAGTAGTTGAAGTCCAAAAAAGTAGGTAACGACGATTAATATTATGTCAAGGCAAAAACTTCCACATTTCAAAAGCTACCCCCCATCTTCCTTGGTTTTATTTTGAGGGTGAACAGGTGAAGACAGATTCAAGTAAAACCAAAGCAATTGTGGACTGGCCCAAATCGGAAACCCTTAACAGCTTCGAAGCTTCCTTGGATTTGCAAACTTCTATTGCCGTTTCATATGGAATTACATCCAAACTGTTGTGCCCCTCACATCTCCTAAGATTTCCTTCATCCTGAAAGCCGAGGCTGATACAGCCTTCCAACATGGGAGTCCGAGCCATACTATCCTAATGCTCAGAGTAGGACAACAAACTTTATCCCTGTGCTTTCTTTTCCAATGGTCTCTCACCCACAGAAAGCAAATATGACATTGGAGACCGTCGACTGTTGACCATCAAGCTTGCGCTGGAGGAATGGCACCATTGGTTGAAGGGAACCTTTCACCTGCTGGTTTGGACCGATCATAAAAATCTACTTTATCTGCAAACAGCTGAAAGACACTCACACTGGTCACTTATTCATCTCACTCCACCCTGATTCTAAGAACATAAAGCCCGATGCCCTCTCCAAAGTATATGCACCTGATGAAGAATAACCCCCCTCCTGAGCCTATCCTGCCTCCCATCTGTACTGAGCGCCCTGACCTAGGAGATCATAACCCAACCACCACATTCCAAACCATTCCCAGGTACCTGTCGACTCTATAAAACCAATGTTCCATTCATCTGCTAGATATTGTTTTATGCTTAGGATCCACACTTCCAAGTTCTACTGTGACACCGGCATCCGTCGCATCATCTCTCTCATCTGTTGAAGATTGTGGTGGCCATCCCTTTGCAAAGATATCAAAGAATATATCGCTGCCTGTCCTGTTTATGCCTGATGCAACACCAGCACACAACCCCCTGCCTTAAGACACCCAGTCTGATTGTGGCCCTAGTTAATTTCTCGAGTTTGGAAACACTTTTGTTCTGCTTTCTTCTTACAAAGGATCCAACAGAGAATTATCTCCAACAGATGCCAGTATCTTAATTGACTGGGAGGGATACGCTCAAGAAGAATGCTTCTATGTGCCCATATCAGTCATCCTCGACAATACTCTCAACTCGTATTATGAATTGTCACTTCAATCCTCATCATCAGGAGTGTGTTGTGTTGTAATTTTAGAAGTCCAGGTTGTCTTTCTCTGACTCTGCTTCTTTATGGTGAATTTCCATCAGTGTTTCTGCTTGAGTTGAGAACCTGTCCATCAAGCTCGGGGATGGAGCTGTGCCTGACAACTGATCGTTGAGGCATAACAGAATTTGGCTGTCAGATCTTCTTTGCCTTACTGTTGCATCTCACTGGTAACCTCTAACCCTCTGTGACTCCTAGTGGAAAGTGTTTTCTGCTACTAACCTGTGTTACCCTTACCAGTACTCCTTCTTAGGTTCCTCCATGGCCATGTTGCTGCCCATGTCATCTACCTGTGACCTGTTCCCCAGCTTCTCCATAAACTCTGGTTTCCTTCCATGTCTGACCACTTCACTGGAACCATGCCTCGCTACGAGCTGGCCTTGATCCTGAAGGCGATGAAGCGGCCGGAAACGCCGGCTGCGCTCCGGAGGATGGTGGAGACCCTGATGGAGCGCAGCGCCGTGGTGAGGGACCTGGAGAACCTGGGGGAGAGGCTGCTCCCTTACAAGATGACCAAACACAACCAGAGGCACAGCAGAGGGAATTACTTTCTGGTGGACTTCTATGCTGCTCCGAGCATCCTCAATGGCCTGCTGGACCACCTGCACCGTGACGTGGACGTGGTGAGACCCACGGTGCTGAAGAAGGAGGAGCAGGCGGCCAGCAGTAGCTGCTGTGGCCCCTCACAATGACCTCCTGCTTAACTCCTCATCCAGACTGAATACAGCACTGCTTCCCTCACTGACCTGCCCATAGCTGATTGATGTGATATTAAAGTATTTCTAATTCAAAAAAATGACAGTTCTCTTGCTCCTTACTCTAGCGTGCTCTGCCTATCCGCCCTATAAACTCAGTTTTTTTTGTGTGCAAATCGTATGTCAGAAACAAGAGAAATTGCAGAAAAGTAAATGTGTTTTTTTGTGAATGAAGTGTGAACTTTTTTGCATTAAGTAAATGTTAAATTTTGTTATTGATATTTTCTTTTTTCATATGATTTGGTTGCACAACATTTAACTTTTTATTATTTTTTTTTTTTTTTTTTTTTTTTTTTTTTTTTTTTTTTTTTAACGTGTCCTGTCTAGCAGTATGCTACTCAGAATTGGTGTCTGAGTACCAAGTACAAGCCCAACAGTTTTACTTTCCCAAGCAGAGTATTACAGCTTCGCTGTAGTACGCCACTTGATGTATATGTATGAAAAATCTTTATTAGTGATTACTGTGGGTTCAATTTCCTGACGTCATGGACATTAAACTGAGACAAGAAGGGAGAAAGGAAGAAGGTGAAGAAAAGAAACCGGACCAACAGAGGGGCGAACCGATGACACACGACAGGGAGGCAAATAAAGAACACAAGAAAACATCCCAGTCCTCCACCTCTGCCGGACGGCAGAGAAACAGTAATACAAAACAAAAACAACAAAGTGTACAGAACCAAACCAATAGTTCGGATCTGGTAGAATAAACAAAGAATTACACATTCACTACACACAAGCATTGATTAATGAACATAATACAAATGTTTCTGGTAAGCTCCTGTGAACAACTAACTAATGATGATAACCTCAGCTTAAGATATGTCCGTCCTCACCTATGTCCCCACACCTATGTGTGTGCGAGCATGCAGGTCGGAATAAGGTTTCCCCATGCAAGTGATTGATAGCTGGTGTAAGGAACCGTCAATCCGTCCTACAGGAATCGGCACAGACATGGAGGAGGCAAGAGATGTATGCATCCAGCGTCCCACAGAGTACAGAGTCCACAGGCGGATCAGCGCAGGGTCGATCACCCGCCAAGAGGGGAACAGATGGAAGCCCCAGGGGAGCACCCACCAGCCGCGATGCTGGGGCCCGAGAGATCGCAGTGACGAGCCCACGGGCTCCGCCGGTAACCGGCTACGCCAGGGCGGGCCCGGACCAGGAACCGGAGGCCACGGGGACCAGGGGCACCCCACCCCCCAGCGGGGCCCCAACCAGTGACCAGCCGACAAGGGTCCCCCGCCGCCGCCGCAGGCAAGGAGGACCCGCAGCCAACCGACGGACAACACACGCCGCCGCCACCCCGGACCAGTACCCACCGCCAACAACCCGGCCCGCCCCCACACATCCACACGCCAGGGAGCCACAGCGGATGTACGCCCTCCCCAGGCCGCGCCCAGCCGGCACCTGGACATCCAGATCTTCCAGCTCCAGGGTCCAGATCCCGCCCCACGTGGGGCGCCAAGATCAGGGGCCCAGCCAATGCCGGACAGCCCCACCAGGCGAACAGACCAGCCAGCTGAAGTCCTGGAACCGGCAGGAGGATTGGGCGCCAGGCACGGTCCCCACCGATCCACCGGACGGCACCAACCTATTCTACAAACCCGGCACCCCCATAAGAGGTGCCCCAGTCAATCCAAGGAGGACATCGGCCCGAAACAGCGGCCGCCCGACACACCGGACCACCCAGGACCCGCCCGACATGCACCAGGACCGAGCCGGGCCGCAACCGGGACCCCCAGCCCCAGGCATCGAGAGTCATCATCAACCAGCGGGCAGGAGCAACCATCACCGACGGGGAGTGACGGGGAGGGAAGAAGATGCATCAGGCCAGAGAGCAGCCAAACACCCAACCTGACAGGTAGACATAGACAGACAGAGACACTCATACGTACCCTCCCTTTCTTGTGTACACATTCTTACAAATACAGGACATACGAAAAAAGGACGCTATACCCTCATTCATACCCCCCATACGTACACTATACTCCATACTCCCAGGCCCAGGGACAGACACCCCAGTAGAGAACCCTGCCCCTGCACCCAGGAGACAGACCCCTTTGCCCACCAGGACGGGGACAAGTAGACCGCCAAGGCCCCACACCGGCAAGAGCAGCCCACCAGCCCAGGACCCCGACCAGACGGCGTGATGTTCTATCCGGGCTCCGACCCCTGATGGTCCAACGAACAGGGGTGTGGAAAGACCCCCCAGCCTCTCTCCCCCAGCTCAATGTGGTGTTGTTGCGTGTTGTTCTAATGTGCACTTAAAACAGAGGGGGGGGGACATGGGAATACTGCCGGGTACCCCCATCTCCCCCCCCGGGCCCTCAGTGTCTAGATGCGTTTAACCAGTGGGTGCCGGCACCACAGGCGAGGCCCCCTCAACGGGGGGGTCTCGCCTGTGGCGCCACACCGCCAGGTCCCTACATGTGCGTTCCCTGTAAATGTTGCAAGTGTAGTGTCTAAATTGCTCAATAAAATCGGGACCCAGGCCGCCACCGGGTAGCGAAGACGGAAGCTCCATCCCGCACCCCAGTGACGTGCCCACGTCCCAAGGCCTTGTGAATGGTAGAATGAAGGAGCAGGTGGACAGAGGCATGGGGATGGGGAGAAAATAACTGGGGTGACCATTGCCAACCCCAGGGAGCCAGCTCCCCTGCTGACTCCAATAGGCACCCCCGTTCGGCCCGATCCACCAGGGGTGGGAGGCCCCAGCACGTCCAGTCGGGGCCCACGGCAGCGGTACCGCCGAGCCCCGTGGGGGCCCCGGCAATCCACCAGCCCCCATGCCAGGGGCATATCTAAATCCTCCCCAACATTCACACTGCTAACAAAACACATGTCACTAGACACCCAGGTTGAGTTTAGCCCCCCCTCACCCTCAACTCCCCCCCCCTCCCGTCCCAAGCGCACCCCGTTAAAAAGAGCGCCTGTGCTAGATGGTAAAAAGCCTCCCCGCCAATAAGAGACGCCCCAGGCACCGCCAGCGTCCGAGGACCCCCGGGCCGAGGCCGGAACCCGGCGCACCACCGACTCGGGTACCCCGGACATGCCGCGCCAGGCCCGTGAGCAGACCGAAGTCCCGGGCGGCCAATCCCCAGGCCGACATCCTCCAGCCTTGCTTCTACCGCCCGATGGCCGGGTGGCAACAGAACCCAGCACGTCCACCCACCAGCCCACACCCCACCAACTGGTCTGTCACTGTGGAGGCCGACCAACAACGGCCAGAGCCCCCCACCCCAGCACCCCCGCGAGGGCTAAGACCAAGACCCAGGAGCCATGTCCAGTGTGAATATAGCCGATCGGGCCCGGAGACGCCGGCCACCCGCCACGGCCTCTCGCCGACGCCCGGACGCGGCAAGCGGCCACCGGGGAGCAAGCGACAGGAACCAGCCCGGGGAGATGGAAAGGGCAGCAGCGCCCGCCAACCACCGGCCGACCACAGCCCCCCCCCAGCCGGCACCGACGGCAGCGGCCCCCCCCGGCCAAGCCCCGCCAGGGCCCCAGCCGGGGGGCGCGCCGCCCCAGAACCCCGAGCCCCAGGCCCAGTCCAGACCCCCCCAGAGCAGCACAGCACCAGGCCAGTAACCCGTGTCCGCCAGCACGACCCCTCTAAGGCGCCGCATGCAGCCACTAGGAGTCACCACACAAAGACCCCAAAGTCCCACCCCAGGCGAGGGTCTCGGCACCTATCGCCGAACCGCAAGCGGACCCACCCCCAAGGACCTCCCCGCAGTCACCACCAACCCTTAAGCTCCACATCGGCAACCGTGTCCCACAGAACGGAATCAAGGGCCCGACCCCACTAGGTGATGGAACTGATCAAGGGTGACCAGAAAGATTGATCAGATGTGGAGGCAGATGCCGTTTCTAAACCAATGTAATCCAGAAGGAGATCTCTATATTGATTAATATTCAGAGTATTTTTATTTTTCCAGTTCAAGAGGATATTTTTCTTAGCGATGCATAAGGCGATGTAAAATAATTGCATAGACTTTGTATCCATGGTAACTTCATCTATATTTCCCAGCAAGCAAACTCTGGGAGCAGGTGTGATATTACATTTCAGACACTTTGATAGATCTTCACATATCTGGTACCAATATTTCTTAACAGGTGGGCAGAACCAAAGAGCATGAATATAATTGTCTGGTAGATTGCTTGTACATTGTAAACAGGTATCAGACGGCGTATAACCCATCTTGAACATCCGTTGCCCTGTATAATGCACTCTATGAAGGATTTTATATTGTATTAATCGTAGATTAGGATTCTTAAGAAATTTAAAGGTTCTTAATGAAATTTGAGACCAGAGGTTTTGGTCTATTGAGATGGACAAGTCCATCTCCCATTTTGAAATAGGAAGGGCTATTGATTCATCTATTCTATTTAATGTTTTGTATATTTTAGATAGCAGTTTGGGAGGGTTAAGATTAAGGAAGTCTAAAACTTTTCCTGGAATTTGTAAATCAACTGTATTGAGCCTAAATTTATTTTTTATAATTGATTTAATTTGTTGGTATTCTAAGAATTTATTCTTGTTAATTCCGAATTGTGTAACCAATGTATTAAAGGGGATAAAGTCTGTTCCATCAAATATATGCTCCAGGTATTCAATTCCTTTACAACTCCAGCCCGGAAAGTTAATCATGCATTTTTTTTGTAAGATATCCGGGTTATTCCAGATGGGTGTACGCCTGCATGGGACTAGTGAGGTCTTTGTCATTTTAAGAAATTCCCACCAAGCTGTCAGAGAGGAGCTGATATTTATACTTTTGAAACATTCATTTTGTTTTATATTTGAGCTAACAAAAGGTAGATCTGAAAGTTTTATCTTATTGCATAGTGTCTGTTCTACATCTACCCAGCACTCATCGATATAACTGTGTTTTACCCATCTTGATGTGTATTGGAGTCTGTTGGCTAAGAAATAATGACGAAAGTTTGGTAGGTCTAGACCTCCTTTATCTTTGGACTTCTGTAGTGTTTTTAAGCTGATACGTGGGGGTTTATCTTTCCAAAGGAATTTAGAAACAGAAGAGTCCAGAGATCTAAACCAATCAGGTGATGGTTTGCTTGGGATCATTGAGAATAAATAATTGATTCTAGGCAAAACCATCATTTTTATTGTAGCTACCCTTCCAATAAGTGATATTGGAAGGGATTTCCATCTTGCCAGATCATCTTCCACTTTTTTTAAAAGTGGGACGTAGTTTAGCTTAGATAAGTCTGCCAGTCTTGGTGAGATATGGATACCTAGATATGTAATATTTCCCGACCGGAGCTGTAAAGCAACAGGACTCTGGTAAGAACAGTTGATTGGAAGGACTGTAGATTTTAACCAATTTATGGAATAGTCTGAAACTCTTGAGTAAGATTTTATTAACTCAATTACCTGATACAAGGAAGTTTGTGAATGCTGTAGAAAAAGTAGTACATCATCTGCGTATAAACTGATTTTATGTTCTATTTTGTTGCATTGTATACCTTTAACATTATTATTTTGCCTGATTGCTGCTGCTAATGGTTCAATAAAAATAGCAAAGAGGGAGGGAGAAAGTGGACATCCCTGCCTGGTACCTCTCTGAAGAAAGAACCTTGATGATGTTTGATTATTGGTCCTAATACATGCTGTTGGTGAGCTGTATAATATTTTTAACCAGTTTACAAAAGAATTACTGAATCCGAATTTATTTAAGGCTGCAAATAAAAATTTCCAGTTAACTCTATCAAATGCTTTTTCTGCATCTAAAGATAATATATTGGTTTGGACGTTTTTACAGTGGGAATAATCTATTAAATCTATTAATCTACGTGAATTTGTGGAAGAGAGCCTACCTTTTATAAAACCTGTTTGATCCGGGTGGATTATTAGAGGTGTTATTTTCTCTATCCTTCTTGCAAGAGCTTTGCAAATTATTTTCAGATCCACATTGATAAGAGAAATCGGACGATAACTGGTAGGAGACATAGGGTCTTTTCCTGGTTTTAATAGAAGATTGATGTAGGCAGAATTCATGTTTGGTGGTATTCGACCATTTTCCTTTGTTTCCTGTAACATTTTGTAAAATGTTGGTGCCAGAATATTCCAGAATTCTTTATAGAACTCTGCTGGAAATCCATCTGGACCTGGAGCTTTATTATTAGGCATGGATTGGAGGGCCTCCTGGAGTTCAGACACTGTTAGCGGTGAATCCAGGGCCTTTGCTTGACTGTCTGAAAGTTTAGGAAGAGTTATTTTATCCAGAAATTGTACAATATCATTATTTGAAGGGTTTATCTCTGGTGTGTATAACGTCTCATAAAATTCTTTGAAAGTGTTGTTTATTTTTTCAGGGTCATATATTATATTCCCAATTTTGTCTTTGATTGCAGATATAGTTGTTTTTTCTTTATTTATTTTTAACTGATTAGCTAAGAAGCTACCTGATTTATTACTATGTTCAAAGTTTTCTATTCTAAGTCTTTGGATTAAGAACTGCGTCCTTTTATTAATAATTTCATTTAATTCTAATTTTGCTTTCCTTATTTTACTTAAGCTCTCTTTATCCAGGGAAGGTTCTAATGATTTAATAGTTTCTTCTAATTCCTGAACATGTTTATTTTCTGTTCTCTTTTTATTTGATGAGAATGAAATTATTTTACCTCTAATCACAGCTTTCCCTGCTTCCCATAGAGTGGATGGCGACATACCAGGGAGATCATTAAATTCCATGTATGAAGCCCATTCTTTTTCAATATATTTAATAAATTCTTTATCCTTAAGTAATGATGTATTAAATCTCCAATTTTTATATTGAAGGGTTGCAATTTTATTTGCTAAATTTAAAGAAACAGGAGCGTGATCGCTGATCACTATAGGATGTATCTCAGTGTCTGAAATGTCATTCAACAGTGAGCTGCTGACTAACAAATAGTCCAATCTAGAATAAGAATGATGTACGTTTGAGTAAAAAGTGTATTTTCTGTCGTTGGGATGAAGCGATCGCCATGCATCGCAGAGTCCATAATCGCTCATGTACTGTTTAACTATATCTATGGATTGCCATCTGCGCTGAGTCCCTGCTGTACTGAGCCTGTCTATTTCTTCATTTAGTCCAAAGTTGAAATCTCCCCCAAGAACAAGTGAGCAATCCATGTGATTAGCCAGAACCGAGAAGAAAGTATGAAAGAATGAGGGGTCGTCAACATTTGGACCATATATACTAACTATACATAACTTTTGGTTATTTATAAATAGTTTTAATATTATAAATCTACCTTCTGGATCTGTAGCTGTGTCTATTACTTTAAAATTAGTATTTCTATTTATTAATATTGCTACTCCTCGTTGTCTAGAGTTATAGCATGAAGAAAATATATTAGGATACTCTGGTGTTTTTAAATCATTAGCTGTTGAACTTGATTTATGAGTCTCCTGTAGTAAGACGACATCTGCCTTCAGTCTTGTAAGATGGTTGAAAATCTTAATGGTTTTATCTCTGCAGCTAGCGCCGCGAATATTCCATGTTATAAATTTTACAGGATTCATAGAGCTAAGATAAACCTTAGACATGTACTATCGCCAAGGATGAATATAGGTGTAATTTTGGTTTGTCCATGGGGTTGCCAGATTGAAAAAAAACCAGAAGCAGAGATAAAGCGAGGCAAATAATGCACCATACAGGTGTGTACAGAATGAAAGTATGATGGAAAAACATGAATATGCCATGATAAAAGTCTGTGTGTGTGAGAGAGAAAAAGGAAAAAAGGTGATAAAGAGATTTGGTTGTACACATGTGAGAAAGATAATAGTGAAAAAGAAAAAATGAAAGAAAAAAAAAAAAAAGTGCACAGCCCTGCCCCTACCCACATTAACAAACAAAAACAGCCTGCTGAGCTGTGCTTTTTTTTTTAAACTATAGTTGTCTGATAAAGCTAATTCTGTCTTGGTTCTGTTAAATATGACTAATAAAGCCAAGGAGTAACCTGAGGGTCCCTAAACAGCTGACCGTTAACATACAGTTTATCCACACTAACCGTAGCCCTACAGCCCTCACTAATATGTTTTTTTCTAATTGGAAATAACACGCGTCTTCTGTCCAGGATTTCTTTCGGAAACTGATCATTAACGCTGTAATTCGTCCCCCGTAGCTCTCTCCCGCGTCCTTTGACTTGTTCTTTTTGTTTAAAATGTTCAAATTTTGCAACAATTGGTCGCGGGCGGGTGTTGTTGGGCTTCTTACCTCCGAGTCGGTGAACCCGATGGAAGGTTATGCTTTTAACCGTGTCGTCTGGCAGTTTCAGTTGGTGTTGAATGAACTTTCGCACGGCTACTTCAGCATCTTCCTCAGGCTGCTCTGGTATCCCCGAAAAAACAAGATTGTCCCTCATTGATCGGGCCTGGATGTCTAGGATAGACTCCTTGAAGCTTTTGTTTTCTCCAGACAGCTGCTTCATCCCCTCGGTGAGTTTCTTAACGTCTTCTTTTAGTGTTTGGTTTTCTGTAACTAGCGAAGCTACTTGTTGTTGGCTGAACTCCAGCGATTCCCTCAGAGCCTGAAATTCTTTATGAAGAACCTCAACCAGCGCGAGACGGGCGTCCAGGCTGGTTAGCTTCTTGTCTATTGAGTCCAGGATGTCGCCGTAGCTTCTATCTGGCGAGTCGGTGGATGTGCTAGCCTCGGAACGAGTGCGCTTCTGCGACGGTGTGCTCGTTGTTGTATCTGAAGCAGGTTTCCGTGACTTACCCATAACGATGTTATCAAAGCACTCGTCTAGGTAGCACTCCAGCGAATCCAATGTTTCCTCGTCCAGGTTGTTTAGAGAAAAAAAAAAGTAACTTGATGGTTATTTTAACTTTTTATTAAATGTAACCTCTAACAGAAGATTAATAATAGACTAACACTACAAATTTATTTGGGATTTTTTTACAATTACAATGTGTTCAAATGAAGAAATTTGTTCATTTCTTTGGAATACATAAATTAATAAATGTCAAATTTCTATACAAATTAAATAATGGGTAAATAATCGACAATCGAATCAACATCGAATCGAATTGAAAAATTAATCATTAGATTAATCGACGCATCAAAAAAATAATCGCTAGATTAATCGATTACAAAAATACTTTTTTTGCCGAGCCCTATTGCCCACAGAAAAAATGTAAAACGTGTCCATAAAAGCAACAACTGGATCAAGTTGGATGAACTCTCAATAAGCGTAGAAAAAAAGCCCACCTCTGAGTTTCAGCATGTTATAAAGCAGTAGATGGAACTTGTATTGATTCCAGGGAAACATTGCCATTTAGACCCATTAAGCAAAGAAATGGACATGGTATGGAATGCAGCAACTACATTTACAGATTAAATTAAGGATGAGGACAAGAAAGAGACTGGGCCTTCGATCTTTTTATCCTACTATAATGATGTAATGACCATATTGAAAGAAAAGATTATTGTTGTTCTGGCAGAAGTGATGTGTTAAAGAGGCTTCACTTTTACTGCTCTGATGATGGGAGGGCAGAACTGGATGCCTAAGACAGTATGAGCCTGATTACTATAGGTCCTGCTTTAAACTCTTATGAACATTCATAAATCCTATTTTACTTTCAGTAAAATTTTGTCACAGCGCAATACTTGAGGAGGAGCAGATAGACTACTAAATAAAAATCCATAGCAGGCATGACTAACAGATCCATACGATGGGTGCCTAAACAGCGAAGATCCCACAGACCAAAGTTCTCCTTGTTTCTCACCGGATTGTATTTTTCAAAGATTTTGCAATGAGTTGTAGACAGTCAAGGTTAAAAGTAGAACTCAAACAAAATGTGTAACAGTCACGAGTAGGTTTTATTCTCTTATTTGGGTTTCCTTGGTTCTGATAAATCTTTTTTATGTCTACATTTCCCTTAAATTTTTCTGGGCTCACACACTGCTGCCAGAGGTCAGAGCAAAGACAGAGAGAGAGCAATCCCTCTAACTGCTGTCATATCATCACAGATTGCACTGACCTTTCCTTTACGGGTTACCATGCATACACACCAGTCCATGAACCAGTCATTTTTGGTACAAAATAGATAAAGGGGTGATATGAAATGGAGAATACAGCATAGAACAACTGTGCTGATCTCAGTAAGGTAAACTATAAAAGTTCATTGGTACATATCCATCTCATGGCACTGGAACTGGCAATCTCTTCTGGACAAACATCCTGTTTGCAGACCACCATCTGCCTTTAGTAAAACAGTAACAGGAGGGCAAACTCATTTAGACCCAGTCACAGGAATTAAACATGAGAGACCATCCTTACGATAAACCAGCATCATTAGCAACGCATCAGCCCCTTTTTGATAAAGCCAGCTTAATTTCTACCAGGGCTACATAGTATATTCCAAAGATACTGCAGTCAAAATACCATTATACACAATACTAATACTGAAAAAATATTGTTTATACTGTAATAACTGTTGCAAGTGTCAGTCAACATTACCGTTGCAAAAGGAAAATGAGCTAATTAGCTGTTTATTAAGTCTCAAAGTGTTAGATTCCCACAGTGCCCAGGATGCCAAAGGTCACTGGGAATGTTGGACCGAAAGTCTTAGAAGAGCGAGGAAAAAGGGAACGTATCACAACTCGCACCATTGTATCAAAGTTTGGGCAACATTACTTTCCCCTCGTTGTCGATAGAAGGTCTAGATTAGCTATGAATTTTGGATTTTGAGACTAGCTGTCATTTGTGCAACCACAGTGAAGATCCTGGAGTCCTTTTCAGGACTTGTAGTTTTTTGAAAATTCAAAGGGGGATCAACTGATGAGGCAGACTGATCTAAGTTTAGCCATTGTGTTAGTACATTAACAAAGACAATGTATAACCACGAACGGCTATCTGCCACGACTGTCTGGGGATTTAAAAAGAAAAAGCAGAGACACAGGAAGAACAAATAAAAATATTAAAGAGTACTTTCTGTATTAAAGAAAGTAAAAAGTTGATAAGAGGAGACGGATGATGTTCAGTTACTGGGAGCATCATCTGAATCAATGTCACCCATCCAATTGTAGCTAAGCCGGATGCAGAGAGAAAAATACTGAGAAGAGTTAACAGCTAACAGTTAACAGCTGATATAATAACAAGAAAATACAACTGGAGAGCAGGAGAAGATACAAGTAGCACAGTGAAATAGAGTGACAGAAAGCGGTCACTCTGTCCTCCAACAGTCTAAACTTATAGCAGCATAACCACAGAGATAGCTCTCTAAGCCACCAAGCAACTTTGTCTATAAGCTTTAGCAAAAAGGAAGGTTCTAAGCCTGTTCTTAAAAGTAGACTTTACGAATGTTTCCTGCTCACGGACTAAAACTGGGAGCTGGTTTCACAGGAGCCTGATAACTAAAAGATCTGCCTCCCATTCCACTTTTAGAAATCCTAAGATATGCCGGTAAAACCCCAATTCTGCAAACAAAATGGTCTGTTGGGAACATATGGAACAATAAGATCCCTGATGAAGCTGATTATTAAGGGCTTTATATGTAAGGAGTGGGATCTTAAACTCTATTCTGGATTTAATAAGGAGCCAATGGAGAGATTAATGTGATCTCTATCTTTCCTTCTCAGCCTTGTGTTGCATAAACAAAACCAATATTAGGCTAGCCCAGTCCATCACGTTTTAACAATCTGAGGTGATACAGCACACCAAGAAACCAAACTATTAGTATCCCCACTACTGCAACAAATAATATGTTTTTAGCATGAATCACATGGTTGGTTATTTAGTAGAACATGATTTATTTTTTATATTTACGCAATTCAGGCATGCACAGAATTTCGCCATGTTTATCTTATAATTCAGCAGTCACCACATCTATTCTCTTTCATTTATTCATTATTTTGGTTAGCTCTACCTGTGTGGTATTTATTTTTGATAGGAGACCACATATACATTCATCTCCATCCTCACATGTACACCAGTCAAACCTGTATCAGCAGCGGTGTGGAAATAATAAATAACAACAACAAAAAAATACCAGCCTTTTCTTCTGATAGTCCCGTAAAGAGGATCAAAGCATAAAAAGGTCAGCTTTACATACAGAAAATGTTAACGGGTTAGTTTGCCTTAGCAACTGGCTAAAAGATAAATACATTAAAAAGGGCCACGTGTGAATGAGATTGGAGTTCAAACCAAAAATTCAATTGATCTCTCCTTTATTTCATCAAATAAAAGAGCAGCAGAGTCCAGATTTGTCCCAAAATTGTTTTGATTTTTCAGTCAAATTTAGGAATTTTAATTGTGATTATTCACATGTACTTTGTAATTAATTAGATTACAGACAGACAGACGGCACTATTTATCATTAGTATGCTGATGGTCCTGGTTTGACTTCAATTCTTCTGGTGGGGGGTAATACAAATATGGAAAACAGCTATGATAAAATCACAGCTATGAGATAGCACTACTTGACTCTTTACTGAGCATGTCAGTACACAGCTATGCAATGACGGTAGCTGTGCCTGTGTGCCTCCATGTGTTTTGTTGGGATTGACTACCTACCAACCTTGACCGTCTATCGGACGCACTTGGTGACGTCATCAGCCACAAAGGTATAATGTTGCTTACATTTTCTAAAAGTAGAAATTTGTCCTGAGTGGTGGGCCTTTGTCAGTATTCTCTGTGTGAGAAAATGTTCCAGCTACTTTTGAAGACAAAATAAAAATGGTACCTTTTTCAATTGCCTAACTAAAATTCTAGTACTTATTACATTTTCTACATTTTTAAAACTCAAGTATGCATGATACAAGATATTTCATTGTGGTTACCTAAAAGGGTTTAGTAGTTTTTGTTTTTTATGAGGGAGGGTCCCCACATATCAGTATCGGTTTATATCGGTATCGGAAATTATGAGTTAGGCAATAGCGGTATATCGGTAGAAAAGCCAATATCGAACATCCTTAATAGTAATATTTCAAGAGCTATGCATTCAAGTTCTGCTTAGTAATCATATATCAGTCTATTTGAATAAATATTCCCTGCCTTTCAGCCCACATGCCAATTTTAGGGATCATTCTGGGAGAGCAGTGCAGATAATTTGATAAAGACAAAGAAAGATAAGAAGGATGAAAATATGGATTAGTCAAGGTTAAAATTAACATTTTCATTGAATTACAGACTAGATGAAAATATGAAACAATACATATCAGTCAGAGTTAGGATTGAAAGGAAAAAATATCCAGACAAAAATAATCAACAATTATCATGCCTGCTTTCCATCAGATGCGTAAGAGGCGCATCATGTAATTTACGCATTTTACTCGCGAGTTCAGCAGCGCATCCATTTCCGGCGTGAGCGTTTTAGACACATATCACTAATGCGTTCCACCCAGCTGGTCCCAGGAGTCACAAAATCACAGGAGGATTAAAATTGCATAACTGAATGGGTACTATGCCGAAAAAAATTATACTATGTTAATAAGAATCATAAACTCGCCATCTGCTCCCAAAACTGCAGATATTTAAGTCCATGTCTTGCCCATGTTTTTCACATTGTCCTTGTAAAAATAGCCACTTGTATCATACAAACTGGCTGATTTTTCACTTCAGGGATTGAATCATAATTTTTTTAAACCAACAAATTTGACTCATAGAACGGCTGTCTTTAACCCTGGTGTCATGGTTTTTCATAGTTAAGAGGGGCCGCGACATGACGCTTCTGTGGAAAGGGACCCAATGACTATAACAGCAACAATCAGCTGTGTATTATAATTGGCAGACGAAATGCTCTGCTGGAAAGTGTCCAGGGGTAAGTCAAGATGCAGAACTGCATTCATTAAAGCAAAATTTTAACTTATGATATGAGGACAAGGCCTTACTTATTACAGCAGCAGGGACGCATGATATATTACCATTAACTTAGATTTTGGCTAGTGTTTAAATTAGTCACTTTTTAACATATTGGTATCATTCGCATATGTAAAGCCTCACCAATATTAATAAAATATGTTTAATTCCATATTCTTGCCATTTATAAATGTGTTTCGGGAGGGGGAGGGTTAGGCAAATAGACCGGAGCTTAGGATGTTAGAATAAACAACCTCCAAAAAAAATCTTACATATCTTAAAAGTATTATACAAAATTTAGGCTACCTCCATCTACAAAGCTATTTCTACTTTGTCATTATCAGTTAGTCTTGTCTTGAGAGAAAAAAAAAACATATCCATTATAGAATAAGTCTAATGTAAGACATTGAGGAAAATGTGAAGTGATGCAAAAATACTTTTTGAAGGCACAGTACATAAATTATGCCTGATTATGTCTCATTTAAACGGAGGCAAATTGCCACAGAGCTCTGCCTCTGTGTCAAGTTTAAGTAGTAGAAGGATGTACAAAATCAGGTTTGCCCATATTTAGCACCTGCAAATAACATGTCCCCCACTCCTTACAGACACATCCTGTAAATTATATTATATATATATATATATATATATATATATATATATATATGTGTGTTTCCCATTCCAAGCCTGGGTCCTCCTCTGGGAGCTTGAGGGTCCTCCTCCGAGTAGTGCACATTTCTGGACTGAAATGTCTGAGGTTCTTCCAGGGCCCTGCTGGAGCCATTCCTCCAGTTTGGGGGTCACTGCCCCAAGTGCTACGACTACCACGGGTACTACTGTCACCTTCACCATTTGGTATTGCCACATCCACCACAACATATTTCCTCTGCTCTATATCAACCACCAAAATGTTCGGTTTGTTCGCCATTACCAGGCGGAATAATCTTGAATCTTATTTTGTTGTGGCTGAAGGTTTTAGGTTAAAAAAAGAAGGCACAGTGAATCTTAATCTACTGATTCTAGGTCAGCTAAGAACAATATTTCTCAATTAATGATCTCAGAGTGCTTAATACTTCCCAGGTCCTCGCCACACTAAATTTACTTATGCACACAAACAAAGCATGAGCCAGATTATAAAGAGGATGTATTCAAATGCATGCATGCAAAAAGGAAAGTACATTTGCACAAACACAGTTAACATATGGGTCCAGACTCTTTATGAATACATGTTGTTCTGTGACCACAAACCACAGAAGCTGCCAATATGAATGTGAAACTCACAAGAGACCTAAGAGTAGTGATCGCATGTCCATTAGCAGCTTGACACGAGCTAAGCAAAAATACGAGTTTTTCGGGGGATGGTTAAAACATGTGCACCTTTGGAAAAGTAGGCATGTCAAGTTTTCACTCAGAAAATAATAAAAAAAAACACAGGCGTGTAGGTGGAACATCTTGCTCTAGCCTCTAAGATTTTTAGGGAACCTTATGTTTTATTCATGCGTGTCATTTCTTTGCGACAGACAAGCAGAAACTGCCATGTTATTTGGAGACACCACAGTTTACAGCATACTTCGCCTGGATGCACTGATGCAACCCAATATGCCCTACCTCAAGGTTTAAAAATGGCTGGAAGAAAGAAAAGGTGTTGAAGCATACTCTTCTTATAAGATGCAGGTAGCTTTCTTTAGACCCTCTGTCCTGTTAGAGGAAAAAAAGCCACAGGGCTCCAACTGATTCATCGTTGTATTGAGATGTATTTTTCATGCACTTTATATTTCTTTGGAATAAATTTTCCTTTAAAAGCATTTCCAAATTTTACCATAGGGACCAGAGCGCCTTTGGGTCCAGAAATAATTTTATTATGATGTTGGTGTCATGGTAGCACACACTAGATTTACATGTATTATTATATTTAAAAATACACTAGGTTCTATACCAGTTGTATCTGCTTATTTTGTTCCATTTATGCACCACTCCTTGAAAATAATTGCTAGTCTGTGAAAAACCTGCCAGATATTACACTGGTCTGTGATGAAGAAAAGGTTGGGGACCACTGGCTTAGATGTCTGGGCTAGTTACCATGATAAACGGCATGATTAACATATACAGTAGTTTGTTTTCTCAAATTTCTTACCACACAAATAAAATACATACCGTGAAAAACATATTCAATCTGTCAGAAACAGACCAGTACTTCATAGTCATTTATAAGGTATTTAAGACAAATACTGGTATTTTACAAACTTCATTTAAAGCAGTTCTATACACCACAGTTGTCACGTAGCATCATAGCAAATCAGTAAGTGCTGGCTAGGTGTCATGTAAAAATGTTAGCTTTCATAGAATACTAAAGGTTACCATCTTAAAGTCATTTATTGCAACACTTCCATAGTTCTCTTATAGACACACTTCAGAGACAAAGAGCACCAGCCTCTGTGTAAAGAGGAATGTTGGATGTATGCCATGTTCATATCTATCATTCCTACACTGAAAGGACTCTTTTTGTAACAGATACATACTGAAGTTCTTGAAGGGGAAAATGCATAATATCTCTCTGTACAGAGCCTTCAAGTCGTAATCGATTGAAACTTATTTGGCAAACTCCAGTGAATAATTTTCAGTGTTGCTCTGCATTTGCTCCATCCATCTGAAGAGTTTCTGTCTCTATTGAAGAAAGATGATGCTGCCACCACCATATTTCAAAGTTTCAGCTTTCATTTTCTACTAAAACTTGGCAATTTCCATTTAGGCCAAAGTTTAAAAGTTTGCTGTGTGCAAAACCTCTTGAATGACTTATGTTCTTTAAACAGTTGCTTTCTTCTTACCACCATTCCATAAAGGCCAGATTGGTGGAGAGTATGACTGCTGGTTGTCCTGAATCGCGCATTTCTATTTCTCTACTTCCTCCAGAGTTACTAAACAGTTGACGTAAACGGTCCTGCCTCCGTTAGTTTGCTGTCGTGCCATCCTTTTCTCCTTTTCAGATGATAGTTTCAAGTGTGTTCTTTAACCTTAATGATTTTGTTTGTTCAATAATATTCTCTGACAAACTACTGAGACCTTCACACCAAAACTTTATATTTATTGAGATTGGAATACACACTGGGAATTTAATGACCCTGTTTGAACTGCATGATGGTGCAGTTGGTAGCGCTGTTGCCTTTCAACAAGAAGGTTCTGGGCATAAATTCAGGCTAGGGTCTTTCCCTCTGGAAGTTGAATCTTGTCCAGTACAAGCATGGTTTCTCTCTAGAATAGTCATGTTAAACCTGTTTTTAAGCAGATGTGCAAGTGTCAAAAGCATAATATACTGCTGATAGCTGACCTTATAGTCAATGGATCATTTTCCACCGGGCATGTCAATTTCGGCAGTTTAGATCGGGCCAGATGGAGAATCAGACAAGGGGGCAGTGTAAAGCATTCAGCAAATTTCAAAATGCAAGTTGTGCAGATTTTCGATTGCTTGCGTATGAAAAAAACAAAACGTAATCACCGGTGACACCAGGACTAAAGTCAATCAGTCTGTGGGAATAATTGGTTGGTTTTATCCTTGTCGACAAGAAGTTAATTCTTCAAGTGAAGAATTTCCCAATTTATGTGATACCTGTGATCATTTTTACAAAGACAACATGAAAAATGAGAAGGCATTGATCTATAGTCTTGGGATTGGATATTGAGTTTATGGTACTTATTAACATAGAATATTTTTTTTCCTGCATATCACCCATTCAGTAATGCCATTGCTCATGTGATTTTTTGGTCTCCTGGAACCAGATGCTTGGAACGCATTTGAAGGCAATGCACATCTCTTCGGCTGTTCTGTCTTTTACCTTCTGCTCCTAATACAAATTTTTCTTTGTCTTGTTTGCATGTCTGTCTTACCCTACAGGGTCTCGCCCATTGATCACTGGAGAAAAACGCCTGTCTATGCCTGCGTATCTTCGTGCTTTGTAAAATTAAGAGGGCATTGATCAGACTGCTTTAGTTAACAAAGAATTTGTTCAGGGCACCATTTCAACCTGGAAAAGCCTTTTCTTTGCCTTTCTAGAGATGTTTCTAAACCAGTGACTAACCCCTGTCCTCGAGATCTTCTGTTTGAAGGTTTTAGATGTATTCCTGCTCCAACAAAGCTACATCAAATGAATAGTCTGTTACTAAGCATTTACTAATGTTTAATAACAGGTGGAAGAGTGAAATTAATCATTTGAATTAGCTGTGTTGGAGCAGGGATGCATCTAGTAAAACATGCAGGAGTGTAGATCTCAAGGACAAAGGTTGATGAACACTGTTCTAGAGTATGTCCTCTCGGACTTAACAGTAATTGGTAACAACATCTCACGATTCAATTCGATTCCGATTCTTGGGGTGACGATTCGATTCAGAAACGATTCTCGATTCAGAAGCGATTCTTGATTCAAATAAAAAATAAAATTCTTAATACTCTTTCATTCATCATTTGTGTCTGTAATACACCCAACTTGATCTGCCAAGTGTCTGTGATGAAGTGAGCCATGAATGTAATAGGGCATCAACACAAAATGGATTTTACAATCTAGGTTGAGAGAAGGGAACTGGTTCAAAAGTAACAAGACATGAAATTGCAACTGGACATACAAGACCTTTTAAACAAAATTTATAGTCTTGAAAAAAGATGCTGATATATTTTAAGAAGAAAAAAATAATAATATGTACTTTGTTTGTTCTTTGGTACGTAGTAGAAAATACATTGAAAATATTTAGTATGCACCAAATGTTGCTTATCAACCATCATTAAACAGAAATTTAAGGATTATGTTATTATTTTCATTTTTTTTTTTTAGAAGTTTTAAAAGTCTTAACGTCATTGATCTCAGCATATATTTCGGACTTCCTTGAAAGCGCCACAGGTATGCAGCACTGCTGGATGTTTATGTTTATGTGTAGCTTATAAAGAAAGATCGCTCTTGTATACTTGCAGATTTGTTCAAAAAAAAAACTTTAGCCAAGGGTGTCATTAGCATGTAGAAGACCTTTTAGACGGCCCAAACATTTACAAAAATGTACATTTACAAAGACGGGGCATGCTGGATTTCTCTTTCCTCTTTCATCCTGAAGCTTTAGCCTAGCGGCTACAGCTAGCAGCTAGCGCTAGCTAGCCAACGGCGCATCAGACCTGTCAATGCGACGGTGGCCGTTGCATGACAAACACTACGTGAAGTGAAAATGTAAAAAGGTTCAGAAAACATATTTTTTGAGAATCGATTCTCAAACATTTCGGATCGATTCTGAATCTTGTTAAATAGGAATCGAGATTCAGACGTGAATCGATTTTTCCTCACACCCCTAGTAATTGATGCATCCTCTGATCCATTCATAGGCTTTTCTGTGAAGACTTTGGTTCCCTTTATTTCGAGCTGTCAAGTTTTCGCAAAGTATTATCAAAACAAATCAGTTTAAGTGTGACTGGCAGGGCATTTCTTTGTAAAAACCCTAATTTATATAACCTACTGTTTCTCCAAAGTAAACTCCTACGATCATGGACACAGGGAGGTGGGGTCGCAGCCTAATCCAATACATTAATCACCAGGTTGAGGCAAAACTGTTACTACTCTCTGAAAATTAGTTTTCAACCTGTTACTGTAAAAAAAAAACTACTCAAGCACAAAGGAGGACTGGTCTTTCTGAATCTAATTAGTTTCTGGAGCATTACAGCGTCTCTTTATTGGAGCAAAGATTAACTTTGTTTCAATCTAGAGAGTATTCAGCTGTAGCTGCCTTACTTAAACACCGGAAAGACCGTCTGTAATCTGAAGTTACTTCCTCTTTAATTCCGCCACCTCTCAGAGCTATGAAAGAAAAAGTAGAACATTTTCCTTCTGCATGTTCTGACTGAACATGAGATTAGTGTGTATACTGCAACATACCAGTTTAATTTGTACCTCACAGCACTGAGGGGAAGGCCCGATGAAATAATTGTCTAGCTTTCATGGCCTCAGGCAGTCAGACATGAAGCAGTAAAATCAAATCCATTTCAGCTTTGATTAAATATTCATCAGTCTAATAAACAATTTCCTTACTTAAATAGATTCAACTCTTAGAAAGTGCATGGATTGTTCACTGAAGAGTTGTGTGTAGTTTATGCACCCCAGATCATCATTCTCACTTGCAGCTTGCCTCAACCTGAAACCCAGCAGGTTGTGACTTTGCACAGAAAACTAATACATTCCAAGCATACCATGGGGTCAAAGAAATGGAAGAGCCAATAGGTGGCCAGCTGACTGCCCATCCCTCCTCCCCGCTACAACTGAAGACAACAAAAAAGGGAGATTCAACGACAGAGAGAGAAAGTGGGGATGCAGATACCCCGGTACAAATTGGCCTCAGGTAACTTTAACATGGACTACAAGAAGTTTTGCTAGCTTTCTGATTGGACACAAACCCACACTATAACCATTATGTAAGGTGCATTAACATTTTCTTAAGCCTAGCCAAGAATCTGTAATATTTGGTACAACTGGATAATAATTGACATTTGAACAGGTTAAAGAGAATTTTATAACCGAATCCAGGGGGTGGATACTTTCAGTCTAGACTTTTATCATGAATTCTTTCTGAGTCATGGATCCATAACAAAAGTCCCCTTCAAACACAGTACATGTTATGACTAGTTTACACAGCACTGTGCAATGTCTTGAGTCATCCTTTATTTCCCGATCAATGATTCTTCATGTTGAAGATCTCTTCGGGTGCCCTGTCTTTTTTTCCTTCTGCTCAGAGTGAGCATTAAAGGATTGTAAACTCAATTTATGGACCAGTATTGTATCTACACGTTAACTCATTGGGTAAAAAATTGTATCTGACTTTGACAATAGCAGTCTATTGACAAAACACAATGTCAGCTACTGTTTATGTACTTTTAGGGATTTCCCAATTCAAGTAAATTTATTTAGTCCCTACGGACCCCGAAATGGTTCATACAACCTTCAGTCATTCACCCATTCATGCACACATTCACACAATGATGATGGCAAACTACGCTGTAGCACACTGACAGAAGCGATGCTGCCGGACACTGGCGCCACCAAGACCTCTGACCACTACCAGTAGGCAATGGGTTGAGTGTCTTGCCCAAAGGAACCGGCAAACTGAGACAGTCAGAGAACAAAACAAACTTTTAACTCCTGAGCCACGGTGCAGTCAGGTTAATATTAGGCTAAGCATTTCCTGACAAAAAGTCTCAGTCTCATACTCTCAATAAAATCAGTACCATTAAAGTGTTATAAACTAAAACATAACATCTCTTAAATAGAGTATTTCTAAACTCAGTCAATAATGTTCCAGACAGAATAGTGTCTGTTTCTCTGTACAGCAACAGATTTGTTTTCGACAGATATAGTTAAGTTCTTAATAAACTCACATTTTGGCTGCTTCATAAACTTTGCACTTTGCCTTGAATATAATTAGATACATACAATATAATTAGAAAATGTTGAGCTGCTATCAGTATATCAGAAAATGTCTTTTAAAAACTGGCTGCACACATTCACAGCCAAACACTTTGCTGCTATTAAGCTGACAATCACAAATCACAACAACTGGTATTCAGACTTGCATTAATCCGTGACTCCAATACCCGTAATTTAACAATTAATTGAAAGAGACAGATTTCTTTAGCCCTGAAATGTAATCTTTCTTCATTTTCAGGCACAAACTCTATAGTATGCTGCACTGATTGCAAAACACTAAGTAGAAAATCTGTAAAAATGGAAAACCAAGAGAAATAAGAAGGTAAAGGCTTTACAAGGTAGAAAACTTTGAGAAGTATAGCTCAAGAGCACTTTAAATGCTAAGAAAAATCTTGCTCCCTCAATGCAAAGAAATTGAAAAGGTTTGAAACTATTGCACAGCATGTTTGGTCTATTGGTCTAATCACATAATTAAGTATCAGATTCCCCCATTGACTATATGATGTAGTGACAGATAAACGTTCTTACAAGACAAAACAAGGGAAACAGACCTGATTGTAATAGCAGCCCAAACATAAAAAACCAGACATTATGAGCACAATGGTATGTGTACACACAACCTCAGCTTAAAGGGGAGAGCAGATGAAATGTAGGTTTAGGAGATAATGAGGATATACTACCACAAAACATACAATAAGTCAGGTTTGCGTGGAATTTATGTATTTTAAAGGTTTGGAAAAGGTCCCAAAAGAAATGGCTCAGGAGTGCCCCCTGGAAAATTTTAAAAAACCCTCCGCCTTGACCTTATTTCATGGTAGATACATGCAGTTCGGCACACATGAAGAACTTCCTAAGACCTACCAAAAAGCCTTAAAACGACATGGTCCCAAACACACAGGAAATCTGTCATTTTGGTTTGAATGTGTGATTTTGACCCCGATTTTGATGTTTACAACATCCGCATTTGATCAAACTCTTCTATGGATTTTAAATTGGTCAGGATGGCCATCAGGCATGGGGAATCAAAAGTTATAAGAAAAAATCTAAATTTGACTGTGGTCAGGGACAGAAAACAAATTGGGGTAGGTTTTTTTCCATTGTTGAGAGTTTTTCTAAAGAGGGTGTGGCTGTGTTAGCATGGCGAAGTTTGGCGTCATGCCATGGAAATATGTTTGACTCTAATTTCCACATGTTACGTCTGATCTGCACCAAATTCAAGAAGATGGATATTGGTCCAATCCCTAACAGAAACACATTATGCAAATATTTGGCGGTGGGGCCTAATTCCTCCACAGACCCCCCTAGGAGCAATAAGATAATCAACAATAAGCATTGCTTTCTAATAGAAAATAGAAATTCCTCATTTAAGTTGATATAGTGATTAACTTGAACAAAAATCTGTGGAAACCAGGTCCAACCTTCACAGGATGTCAGCCATTTTCGATCAAACCGGAAGTTAGGAGACGCGGATGGGCAACTCAAATTCAATTCTAATTCAAAAATACTTTATTGATCCCAGAGGGAAATTAAGTTTTGTTGTAGCTCATTACCAATTCAATTTTCAAGGAGTTGTTGTAGACTGCTGTGGGGAGAAAGGATTTCTTATCGCGGTCTGTGTTGCAGCAAAACTGAAGAAGCCTCCGACTGAAGATATTCTGTTGCTGTAGGATAGTCTCACGAAGAGCAACAAAAACAGTAGTATTATAAGAAGAATATGGCGGCTAAGACAAACATAAGCAGTCAATTAGTGTATGTTTTAACTGATTAAGAGATGATGCATTGTGAATGTGAATATCCTGCTTTAACTTCTGCTTCACTCCTGCCAGCCTTTGTTTACTGCCTTAGTGCAGCTCGAAGCTAATTGCTATAAGGCTAACCTGACCTTTCTTCCGGGCACGTAAGTAGCACGTCACAGGAGCAGCACGTTTCGCTCATGTATTCTGCTGCTTGACCCTTTCCACCGGGGGCATATTAAGCATATAGCAGCAGGGACGCAGCTGTCACCAAGAGAGCACGAAATGACAAAACAGTCTTTATTTTGGTAAGTTCATTGTAGTTCTTTATAGTTTATTAAAACTTTCGGGCCATTTATTTGAGCTTGCATAACTAAAAAGGGTGCATATAGAATGGGAAAAGAAATCATATTAATAAGCAGAATAAACTCCTCATCTTGCTCCAAAACAGTATATACATCACTCCATGCTTTATCCTTCTTGATGTTGTCTTTATAAAAAATGTGACTAGAGTCAAACAGGAGTGCTTCTCCACTTCAATGATCAACCATTTGTCATCCGTGATGAAACACAAATGACACCGTCTGGCAAAGAACTGACTTCTCACCGGGCCGTACAGGTAGTGACCTTTTTTTAAGTAAAGCAACCAAAAAGCAGCAGGTTTCTTTTATTCTGAAAGTTTCAGGATGAGAGGCAAATCTGATTTTCTGTCTTCCCCTATCCAAAATGTCAAACTTTATGCATTTCAGAGGCATACCACAGAGTGGAACGTACTTGATTGAATAATTCGATTTACTGAGTGACATGTAAACTGAGATTCGGCTCTCAGCAGGGGGGGGAGCCCTTAGTCTGATTACTCCAAAAAGATCACTTTAGATGGGCATGTAAACGTACTGAGTGACTGAAAAGAAGCTGGTTTTATTTGGTGTCCAGAACTGAGAGGTTTGCAAAGAGGGTGTGGCTGTAGCAGCATGACCAATCCTCAAACACCATGGAAATACGTTTGCCTCTAATTTCCACATACATCATTTGATCTGGTCCAAATTCAAAAACACGGATATAAGTATGGCCATAAAAACATATGTATGCAAATATGTACTGAGCATGGCCTAATAAATGCACAGCGCCCCCTGGAAACATTAAAACAATCCTCACCAAGCAATGCCTTCACCTGGATTGTGAAAACATATAGAGTTTCTCAAGCCAGAGTCCTTTTCCCTCATTAGGTAAGCCATTTTGGATGAAAAGAGCCATTTTACTTTTTGAAAACTTTTTCATGTAGATTTTATCATCAGGCTGGGTGTAAGTGTTGAGATGGAGTTGATGTGGCGGTGAGTGAGTCCTACGGTCGCGGCACAGGCCGGAGCAGCGCTTATGGCTTTGATGTGATTTCTTTTTGGAGGATTCAGGAAAAAGCTAAGGTTTGCTAGGTTAAGATGTAGATTCTGATAAAACGCTGCAAAGAGGTTGTAAAAAAAGAACACCAACTCCTTCATTCATGTGCATTGGTCTAAATAGAAACCATCCGCACTGCACTCAGTCAAAAGATATCAGTATTGGATAACCACCTTCAGTTATCGTAAAGAGCTCATCTGTATATTATATATTTCTATATTTATATTATATCTTTACCTGCATTCATTTCTTAGGGTTATTGTTTTTTCCTATCTCCCTTACCCTACACTTTCTTTGGTACCTTATGTCAGCCTACTTCAGTTGCAAAAAATGCATGGAAACTGGCCCTGTGGGACAGAGCTTCAATGGCACATCATAAATCAGCTGTGCAAAGTTATCCGTCCAGCTAGTGGAGCGAATCTCTGTAGCAAAATTATATTTAGTCTGGAAATTTGCAGAAATTAAACCAATAAGGTCTTCAGTGGGACTTGTGGCTGCTGACTAGACAGAGGAAGTGGTTTACAAGTTTCTTTCTGCTTCAAAGCAGAAATGTAACACAGATAAGAGAATGTCATGGAGATGATGTGTGATCAGGGACGCAGAATGATGGAGAGGGCACTGCCTGAGTAAAATCTAATGCCAAACAACAGCAGATTTACAAAGAACTTTCATTCAATGTAGAGAAAGTTTAGGAGGGATTGTTACTCGATGTATGCCCGTGAATTCTATCCATAGCACCTTGACATTCACATCTTGATAACATTTACTATACTTCATACTGCTATACAACTAATGATTTTGCATTCCAAACCTAAGCTGGTACTTTTTTTAAAGTATGTGTTATACTGCAATGATTTGAAGCAATCTGCTGGGATACATTAGAAAACTTTTTTAACTGAATGGAATGTTTTTATAACTGTCTTGAAATGGCTCTTCTTGTAAAGTGCCTTGAGATGAAATCTGTTGTGAAGTGGTGCTATTAAAGTAAACTGAATTTAAATGAATTTTAAATAGAGATTTGATTGAAAATATTTCTGTCTGTTACAGGTATAGGAGAGAATCCTGCTAGGATTTAAAGGAAAGGATGACCTCGGGGGATACATTTTATTTTCACAACTAGTCGCTCCCACAGTGTTCTGAGCCCGGCCCCATTTTACCTCAACAGAACTTGTCTCATCGTGTTTCTCAGATGCTGCTAGTGAAAGTAATTAGGTCTGCAATGTTCCATTGCAAAGTGAAATAACAGTAATTTCGCTCCAATTCACTTTTGAAAATAATATTAATATATAATATTATATATATATATATGTATGTGTAGTTATAATGGGCATTATGTGCATATAATGTGCTTAATAGAATTAAATTGAATGTGCATAACTGTCTCATGAAGTCCCAGAATAACACCAATAGCAAATTTATAATAGGTCATGTGAGCACTAGGGTGATCATGTGTTTCGATACAACCAACCCAACTTGACCGAAAGTTGCATGTGGAAAAACCCGCTAGCCAGCTAATTTGGAGCAAGCTCTTTCCAAGGCTAAAATGTAGATTGATTCAAATCAACGGTTGCAATATTTACAGATAATGCTGTTTGTCAAAAATAAACTATTGTTTCAGAATTTCTCTAAGAACTTTGCATAAAACCATCAAGTAAATATTGGTATGACGCATATGTCACATCGGGCAGTCAGTCTAAAAATGGTTGAACATTTTTTTTGTGACGTATATGTCACAATAACAAAACCAATCATGATCTGATCAGTATACTTGGCTGATTCAATTAAGTTTTAGTCATATATTGTATATAATAGCTTAATTGAACCAATATCAGTTATGTAATTTCATTCATCGGTTGCAGTAAGACCTGTTGGGCACCAAGTAGCTAGCTAGTTTTAACACATAATTTAACTATTTAATGCCCTAAGTGACATCTATGTCACTTTTGAGATGTTTGCCACCTGCTATTGTAATATTTTTTTATTTATTTTAGAAATGTGTTCCATGTTCCTATTTAACCTGTCTTATGCTCCCCTTAATTTTCCTTGCGGTAAAAACGGGTTCGTGTATTTATGGGACATGACAGGATAGAAGTGACTCTATATATCAGTATACAAATTGGATGTTTTTTCTTGGGAATGGGGCTTAAGAAAACATTCGCTGTGAATTGGGGCTACATTAATAAACTGAACTGCCCGGTGAAGTATAAGCAACCTTACTAAGTGCTTAATGGCCCTTTCACTTGCATTTACCCAGGACAGGACATCATTGGACACTACAAAATGTATTTCCGTAGGCTGTTAAATGTTATCTATAAAATATATTTCCCTTTGAATCAGAAATATTAATGTTCCGTAATGGTTAAATTCATACATTAATATCAACATTAACTACTTTATTATGGTTTAAAAAAAAATCACCTCTTGATTAAAATGTCAGCTACTTTTATTCTCATTGTTTTTTTAAGGCATCTACAGGGAAAATGTAAGGCTCATGTGTTATATTGGTTGTTTTATGACTGAATACCTTGGAAAAAGTCAATAACTTTCATAAAACCTTTGTTTGAAAACGTTTCATTTTAAAGCAATAATTTAGGTTTGTAACCTGCTTTAGCTACTTTACCAACAGTGCTAAAGCTAAAATTTTCCAACCTAAGCTGGAGGCAGGCGTTACCTATAAACAGCCATTCTTAGCTTTTGTTGTCAGGGAAAAGGTTTTACATTCTAACGCAACAAAATATAATAAAAATGTTGGTTAACATGTTTATAATAAAAATGTTGGTTCCTTTTAAAACAGGAAGACAGACCAGATGCACACAATTACTTTATGAATTAACAATTTAGTTAAGCATGTAGGCTATATTAAAAACCAATGAACTTGAAATTGTACTAACTTACTGACAAATCTTTAACTGTTAAACTAATATGTTAACATTTTTTATAGAATTTACATGAATATGCACATTGTTTCCAGTGTCATTTGATAAATTCTAACAGTTGTTCAGCTTTTACTAAAGAAAACCTGAATAACTTTAAAGTTTTATTGACGGTCACAATTTAATGGCGTTTCTTGCTCAAAAATCGGATTATATTTCAAACACAAGGTGTATGAAGGTCAAGCAAATCGAAAGGGGTCCCCCAAGTAAAATGCCGCTTAGGGCCTTATACACGCTTGGGCCG
This sequence comes from Apricaphanius iberus, assembly GCA_028564705.1. Lineage (NCBI taxonomy): Eukaryota > Metazoa > Chordata > Actinopteri > Cyprinodontiformes > Aphaniidae > Apricaphanius > Apricaphanius iberus. The sequence continues at coordinate 858,754 of JAPXFQ010001857.1, forward strand.
GCCCTGATTCTTTAAGTCTTCACGTTCTGACCCGACTGACAGAACATTAAATGATGTGTATCATCTCTGTTATTTAGTTTAAGGCCTAGTCTCTTGATACCAAGAGACTAGGCGGGAACGTCCTTAAACAGTTTAACAGCGTAGGAAACACCGCGCGTGGGTTCTACGCAGGTGAGCGTGCACCATCTCATGCAGGTAACTTTCGACCGGATCATATCCATATTAGTATAGAGACAGAAAAACTTGTTGCTACATTTAGGTAAAATAAAACTTTTTCCAAACCATGCACATCTGTCAACTTACAGATATTTGTTGGCGCCCTTCGTCTGACTGTGCAAAGCTACTGAGAATCCAAAGAAGCTCCCCTTGGTTTTCCCCTCTTTAATCACAGGAAACCGCTCATCTATGTTAAATCCGTTGCAGGTCTGCGTCCAGTGGTACGCGGCAAAAACACAGCAGAGAAACAATCGTGGAAACATGATTCAGGCGTATCTTCCTCCTCAAATGCGATAGGCTTTTCCTCCACTCAACGACCAGGTCCACGATCAGCGGGGTCGGACGTTACTCTCTCCCGCAGTGAGCACCAACAGGTAGACTGTGCTGCCGGCAGCTGAAATCATGAATCAGTGCTGAGGTGTATGTCTCCCCCTGTGTCTACCGCCCATTCCTGCTCTCATTCCCCCCCTCCAGCCTATCTGAATCAAGTGCACGCTCATTTACTTAGTGAGTTACTCGAGTTTCTACTTTTTGTGACTGTCTCTTCTACCGGCTTTAGTATTGGTTATTCACACCAAAACTCATCACAACCCAAAAGCGGAAGGCACTAAGCCTTGCCTCTGAATATACTTTTTACATTAACTGGCATACAACAGTTAGAAATTAGATTTTTAGACAGCTATCTACAAATTTTTAAAGATATGTGGACATAGGTGCGGTGACAGACTTTTGGAAAACCTTTTCTAGGTGGTTAATTAAAAAAATAAGAAAATAATTACTGACCTGGCTTTCTGCTGAGGGAGCTGTGACCTAGGGGCAAGCATTGAGAAGATGCAATCCTATAAAAGTATTTAAAATGTTTAGCCACTACGTTTTGCAATCTAATTAAAGGGTTATTCTGTATTTAAAGGGTCATTCTGTATTTAAAGTAGTGGACTGAAATCTCTAGGCCAACATGCTCAGATTGCACCAGTTATAAAACCTCCTTAATACATTGATTCCAATATCTAACTGTCTAAATGACTTCCAAATTTTAAAGATCATTAAACAGATTCCAAAGTATCTGTATGATTTACAACATAAACAGAAACAAACATCAGAATCAGAATCAGCTTTAATGGCCAAGTATGACACATACAAGGAATTTGACTCCGGCAACTTTTCTCTCCAGTACAGAACTTAAATAAGTGAAATTAAAAAACGGAAAAAAAAATAAATACAAATAAAAAATAAAGGATAATATATACACCAAACCAGGGTTATTGTACAGTAAGTATATACAGCAGTGCAGAGTTTTAGTTTATTGTTCATGTGAGTGGACTCACACTCTGTGACTATTCAGAGTTCATCAGAGCGACAGCCTGGGGGAAGAAACTGTTCTTGTGTCGGGTGGTTTTGGCGTACAGCGCTCTGTAACGCCGGCCTGAGGGGAGGAGCCTAAACAGATTGTGGCCAGGGTGTGAGGGGTCAGAGGTGATTTTTCTGGCCCGCTTCCTGACCCTGGCCCGGAAAAGGTCCTCAATGGAGGGAAGATCAGTACCTATGATCCTCTCTGAGGACCTGACTGTTCTCTGCAGTCTGTCCCTGTCTTGCCTGGTGGCGGATCCGAACCAGACAGAGATGGATGAGGTCAGGACAGACTGGACTATTGCTGTGTAAACATGTGGAGATCCTGTTTGGGCCTAATTTCTTTTAATCATGTCCTCAATTTCTGACTTCCTGCAGTGCTAACACTGGCTTATACTTCACGTGGGTAAAGTACTAATTCTGCTTTAGCTTTTTTATTATTTGTCAGCTATATTATGGTACAGCTAACCTAAAAATATTGGTTACCATAACTATGCAGATGATACTCAGCTTTACATTACAGAAGGTGACTATGAAACCATCCAAACCCTAAGTGAATACATTGAGCAAATCAATAGCTGAATACGCCAAATTTAACTCAGTCACACTGACAAAGTTGAGTAATACAACTTGTTTTGGAATTACATTTGTATCTGCCTCAGTTTGGACGTTTCTTAGCCTTATGACAGACAGTTAACTTTCAACTACTTTATTTGGTTCTAATACATATTTTCATCGTCACATTTGTTTTTAAGAATTCTCACAATGCTTTGAATTGTAAGTTCTATGAGAGAGAGAGTGCTTTCCTACCTCTATGCTAACAGAATCGTGGCCCCTCCTCACATGAGCACTCTTGTGACAGGCACCCTCATCCCTGCTTTGGTGCCTATTGCTGAAATTTGTGGCTTTCAATGGGCAGTTCATTAAACCTTTAATCCCCCTTCCAGAGCTCCTGGAGCAAGTCAGTTTTTCGGTATTTATTCCGGCTCGTAAATCTTCCCCTCACCCCTACTCCCCTTATGCTATTGGGAACCTTTTATCAGGATTCGATCTTCTCCTCACCTGTGCACATCTACGAAGCAACTTGTGATTTTTCATCAGTGTCAGGTTGTTTCACTCCTAGGTCACATCCCTCAGAAGACCTGTATCTAAAAATACAGGATCAATACATAATTCAACTCACAGGAGTTAAATATTTAGGTTTGATTCTACATTCTCACTCATCATTTGATAGTCTTGTTAAAAAGATCACAAATATAGCCAAATTAAACTTGTACAATTTCAGAAAATTAAGGGACTGTTTATCTTTTCATGCCGCAAATGGATTTATGCACTCAGTTATATTTTCACATCTCAGTTATTGCATAACCTCCTGGTCACAGGCTTCAATTACAACAATTAGGCCTTTAAGGATTATCTATAATAGATCATTAAAAATACTTTGCAAAAAAACTATTAAAACACACCATTGTGTGGTATTGCAGAAGCTAAATTTCTTGAAGTTGGTAAAAAATATTTTCACCTAAAAGTGATGCACAAATGTTTACACAGTGAAGCTCCTGATGTCCTTAGATAGCTCATAGTACCACTCAGTTCAATCAAACGAGGAGCCACAAATGGAAATGTGAAAGTGCCCCGGAGAAGAACAACCTTTGGGCACTCGGCCTTTTCTGTCCAAGGCTCTAAATTGTGGAACTAAATGTCTCCTGAGCTAAAACAGGAAGATGATGTGAGAATTATTAAAATGAGTTAAAGTGTGTCCTAAAAGGGGATCAAATGTGCAGTCACTTTTAGATTGCATTGTTATGATGTTTGATGTAAATGTCAATTAATATTTTGGTATTATAGGTGTACGCACGTAAGGGTGTAAGTGTGTATATATGTATGTGCATTAATATGGGTATGTACATATATGTATATGCGTATGTATATGTATAGATATGTCATGTGTATTCTTTTATATACTTTGTCTTGTCTTTATATACAATGACATTGCAAATTAGCCTCAGCTTTAAATATTGTAGTATGTCACAGGTTTAATGTACATACTTGTCTCTATCAAAGAAACAATTAAATAAATAAAAATACAAATGTTGTCCGCATCACTTGATCAACCTTGCCTAAAATCTGGAACCACTAAACACTTGTTAATTGATCAGATAGGCTCCAACTTACCATGTCGACAATATACTGTTGCATAATATGAAATCTTTCCATATATATATATATATATATATATATATATATATATATATATATATATATATATATATATAGACTACCGTTCAAAAGTTTGGGGTCACATTGAAATGTCCTTATTTTTGAAGGAAAAGCACTGTACTTTTCAATGAAGATAACTTTAAACTAGTCTTAACTTTAAAGAAACACACGCTATACATTGCTAATGTGGTAAATGACTATTCTAGCTGCAAATGTCTGGTTTTTGGTGCAATATCTACATAGGTGTATAGAGGCCCATTTCCAGCAACTATCACTCCAGTGTTCTAATGGTACAATGTGTTTGCTCATTGGCTCAGAAGGCTAATTGATGATTAGAAAACCCTTGTGCAATCATGTTCACACATCTGAAAACAGTTTAGCTCGGTACAGAAGCTACAAAACTGACCTTCCTTTGAGCAGATTGAGTTTCTGGAGCATCACATTTGTGGGGTCAATTAAACGCTCAAAATGGCCAGAAAAAGAGAACTTTCATCTGAAACTCGACAGTCTATTCTTGTTCTTAGAAATGAAGGCTATTCCATGCAAGAAATTGATAAGAAATTGAAGATTTCCTACAACGGTGTTTACTACTCCCTTCAAAGGACAGCACAAACAGGCTCTAACCAGAGTAGAAAAAGAAGTGGGATGCACAACTGAGCAAGAAGATAAGTACATTAGAGTCTTAGTTTGAGAAACAGACGACTCACAGGTCCCCAACTGGCATCTTCATTAAATAGTACCCGCAAAACACCAGTGTCAACATCTACAGTGAAGAGGCGGCTGCGGGATTCTGGGCTTCTGGGCAGAGTGGCAAAGAAAAAGCCATATCTGAGACTGGCCAATAAAAGAAAAAGATTAAGATGGGCAAAAGAACACAGACATTGGACAGAGGAAGACTGGAAAAAAGTGCTGTGGACGGATGAATCCAAGTTTGAGGTGTTTGGATCACAAAGAAGAACGTTTGTGAGACGCAGAACAACTGAAAAGATGCTGGAAGAATGCCTGACGCCATCTGTTAAGCATGGTGGAGGTAATGTGATGGTCTGGGGTTGCTTTGGTGCTGGTAAGGTGGGAGATTTGTACAGGGTAAAAGGGATTCTGAATAAGGAAGGCTATCACTCCATTTTGCAACGCCATGCCATACCCAGTGGACAGCGCTTGATTGGAGCCAATTTCATCCTACAACAGGACAATGACCCAAAACACACCTCGAAATTGTGCAAGAACTATTTAGAGAAGAAGCAGGCAGCTGGTATTCTATCGGTAATGGAGTGGCCAGCGCAGTCACCAGATTTGAACCCCGTTGAGCTGTTGTGGGAGCAGCTTGACCGTATGGTACGCAAGAAGTGCCCATCCAACCAATCCAAATTGTGGGAGCTGCTTCTAGAAGCGTGGGGTGCAATTTCTCCAGATTACCTCAACAAATTAACAGCTAGAATGCCAAAGGTCTGCAATGCTGTAATTGCTGCAAATGGAGGATTCTTTGATGAAAGCAAAGTTTGATGTAAAAACAATCTTATTTCAAATAAAAATCATTATTTCTAACCTTGTCAATGTCTTGACTCTATTTTTTATTCATTTCACAACGTATGGTGGTGAATAAGTGTGACTTTTCATGGAAAACACAAAATTGTTTGGGTGACCCCAAACTTCTGAACGGTAGTGTATATCAGAGCTGGGCGACATGAGCTAAAATGAATATCACGGTATATTGAGCATTTAACCTCGATAACGATAAGTGAACGATAACAATGACGACCCACCCCCCTTTTCTGTTTTTCTTCTTAAATCATGTCATTTTCTGTATTAAATGTCCGGTAGTGTCCAAATTCGCTTAATGTTCTTTAAAATATCATTCGCTTCTTGCTATTGAACTGCTTCAAACAGCTTTTTAATTCAGTGTTTGATTCCAACTCCTTTCTGTATTCCTTAAGAGTCCAGTTTAAACTCAGAAGTGATCACACAGACCAGATGAGGTGAGGAGGTTACAGGGGCCGAGTGAAATCAGTGATTTTAGTCTGCAGTCGTTTATGTTAGACAGAACATATTTTACAACTGAGCACAGGTGAGAACAGGCGGCAGCTTCAAGCGCTGTATCAAAAACAACAGCGGATTTAATATCTGCTCCGCCTCTGCAGGACCTCGGCGGGTGGAGCTCTTGAGCTACAAGGCAAGGCAAGGCAATTTTGTTTATATACCACACTTTCAACACAAGGCAATTCAAGGTGCTTTACATGATTCAGTGATAATGAAACCACATGTTCACAAACAAAACATACAAGTTTAACAGTAATCAATCAGTAAGAAAAGATAATATAAGGAACAAATTTATGTAATTAATACACAATCACTTAAAAAAGAAATAAAAAAGTAAGAATAGAAATTAAACCACAACAATAGAAAATAATTAAGGAACAAATTTTTGCAATTAAAACAGATTAAAACAGATAAAACACAATTGGTTAAACAAAACAAAACAAAAAGTGATCAGAAAGCGCAATTAAAGATTCAAATGCTGCTCTGAATAGTAGAGTTTTTATCTTTGATTCAAAAGAGCCTAGCGATTCAGCGTTTTTGTATTCGTCTGGAAGTTTATTCCACATTTGTGGAGCATAGAAACTGAAAGCTGCCTCTGCAAACGCTCTGCATCGGCTGCAGTAACAAACATATGTGCTCCACGTTAGTCTGAGTATCCAATTACATCATAAAAAAATCTATTTATTTGTCGCTAGTCGCATTTTTCTGAAAACCAGATGGTAGAGAAGTTTAAACTCTTGCTAAATATAGCTACACAGTAGCTGCATTAGCTGCGCCAGAGCTTCTCTAGCAGCGACTCCCCCCGTGCCACAAGACTGTGCGTAGTCACTTGACTAAAAACTACGCTCCCTTCTTAAAGGGAAACTAAACTAAAGCTGCATTCAGACCGCATCCGTTGGATACGTCGAGCAACGCATTGAACGGATGAAGTTTGACGTATGTACTTTTTGGCTTCCATAGCCTGCTTCCCGCGCCTAATTTTACGACCTCCTGGGCCGCATCGGAGCTTAAATCTTCCACCAGGACACCAACTACAGGTTCCTCTGTTCCTCTTTAGGAGCGCCTGTCCATCTGACTTCAGTAAGTGTTATTTCTGATTTTTGAAATCTGCGTTTGTTGAAAATGTTTTCACTGGACCCGCGCTTCATTCAAGATACGTGTATAGTGACATAACTACTGTGAGACGCTCTGATTGGTTGCCGCACTGCGTTAACTCCGTTGGATCTGTCAAAAGTTCAGCTTGCTGAACTTCTGTAACGCATGCGTTGAGTACTTTGCCGTATGAAACGCAGGCGTCGTTGACAGAGCCGACGTACTCAACGCAACGCAGAGCTCTTGACGGACCTCTGATGTACTCCACCATAGACTTTACACGTAATCTTGCCGCATCTGACGCTGACGCATGGGCTTGGTCTGAATGCAGCATTAAACACATATTTTCATATTTTTTCACATAGCGAATTTACCGGCACAGGCAAAATGACTTTGGTGGTGCTCATAAATTTTGGTATCGGTAAATATTCAGTATCCCCTATTAATTACTCTTTTATTTAATCTAACACAGGTATAAAACTATGGAGGAAATCTCAGCCCTTCAGTATGTTGAGAAATGAGGAGAGTTGAAAGTCTTTCCGAGTCTGCGCTGCAGCGAAGGAGAATCACAGAAGCTGTCTGCACAGCCGCCCAAAACGATTCTGATTCTCCTGCTGAGACAGCTCTTTTTTATTCAAAACTGCACAAGGATAGTTACATATTCATTGCTCAATACAATTCTAACATGAGTCATAAGCAACTGTGGCCTTGAGATAAGAGAAAGTGTCACAGAGAAACAACTCCCTAGTTGTGGCAGAGCATGAGAACATTCGGTGTTCTTCTCTTAACGGTGCAGTCTCAGCATAATCACGCTCTGGTTAAATGGACAAGTTCTGCAAAATAAGAGGAAATATCTTTGCATGCACAGTGTTATCTTAACTAAGCTGAGAATATATGTAACAAGCATCAAAATCTAAGTAAAACATCTCATAAGGCACTTCATAAAGCACAGTATAATAGAATATATTCAACAGTCCCCCTTTTAATCTATTTTAATAGATTAACTACAAAAATAAGCAATAGTCAAATTTAATCAAGTGAAAAAATAGCCATAACAGAAACATGGGACACATCTGGTCAGGTCCGAAAAACTCCCCGGGATATTTTGTGGAAAGACAGTTCATTTCTTTGACTTTGTGGGGAGAAAAGGATCCTGACACCACCTTTCCCAAGGGTCGGCTGCACTTGGTCCCAGTCTCTCACATGGTCGTATATTCAGGCAAACATGGTATTCTGCATAACCTGTAACAGAAACTGAGTTAGTGCAGCCAGCACTGTCATAATGTAAAATGTGTTATTATACCTAACAGTCAACATATTATGAAGCAAATAAGTCAAAATAGCCAGAGAACAAGCAAAAAGTGGTTACTATATGTTTGCATTATACTAAAAAATTTTAAACAAAGGAGAGAGGATGTACATCAATTTCTTCATCATCAGATTCAAGATCTGAGGGATCTTGAGAAGAATTTATCCTACCGTCTGCAGCCAACAGAGGCATCTGAACTGCCATGTCACCTCTTTCTTTTGTGAGGGCCGTTTCAATGAGTCTCTGCATTAAAGCCCTAAGGCAGGGAATGCAGCAGCACCCACAGGTAACCAAGACAGCTGCAAATACTGAAATAGACACTAGCAGAGATGCTACCAAATTTTTATATCTGCCAAACATGTTCAACCAAGAGTCCCACATTTCTGTATCTACCCCTGAATGTTCCTTCATGGAGTGAGTGAGGGCAGTAAGACCAGTAAGTGCTTTAGTTAAAGATCCATCAGGGGCTGTGTTATTTGGAATGAAGGTGCAGCATTGTTCCCCAAATATTTGACACACTCCCCCTTGCGCTGCTAATAAAAGGTCAACTGCAATTCTATTTTGGAATGCCATCAATGAGGTTGCAGACAATTGGGTATGTACAGCTGAAAACCCATCCCTTGTGTAGTTTGCCAATAGTTGAACATTATAATGAACATAATTAATCAGATCAGTATGCACATTGATCTCTATGGGCCAAAGAAGAGATGCCCATCCTGATTTAATTTGATCACGCAATTTGTATTCATCTGGTACACCCCTAGGTACTCCTATTGCGTCTATGTAGGTGGGATTGGGCACTGCACTCGGTACTACTGATCTTTTAGACCTAGTAAGTGTAAAGGTGTCTTGCCATTCAGTTGTGACATACTTAACCGGAGTTACTACCACAGGGAGTAGTAAAGTTATTAATGCGCAACGTCCTCCTGCATTTTTGGGAAAGCCATCATAGAGTCTATTTCCTGAACACCACCACCATAAATCAGCACGCGCAGTTGGTCTAAAATTTGGTCTCACTTCTGTACTGGATTCACACCATTCCTCAGGCACATTACCCAACTGATGGGTTTTTCCAGTTAATACAATACAGGTAAAGTTATTAGGTGCTACTTCTGAGGAGAAGAATGGTGGTTTGCTGGTTATGTCACGAGGGGTTTTAGGAAAGTAAGACTCCAAAATTTTGCATTCTGAGGATTTTGCGTTATTCATTAAGTGTAGCATACAGGTGCTATTTACTGGTGCTGGTACTACTTTTAGAACTGGTCTAGCACCCATACAAACCACACAGTCAGACTGTACATTTTTTGCAGCTTGTTCTGCCATTAATAGCCAATTGTTTGTGTTTCCTGAAACACCAGTTAACATTTGGAAAATCTCATCTTGGGTTAAATTCTCAGGCTTGGTCATTTTAATCTTACCTAATCTACCTCCATTTTGGTGTGTAACTGGCTGTCCATTAAACTGCTCGCTATCATCTGACACTGCTGAGGCAGGTTGAGGGGATGGTGAGGGACAGATTTCCAACTGCCAGTAAAGGCCTGTTCGGTCAGTCCAAGGGGCCAGAACAAACTGTTGGCAGGAGGTCAGAAGGAATGATTTTACTGTGATTATCAGGCCAGTACCTGCTAAAGTTTTTGCCATTGTTAATTTCTTTTGTGTCCTCCAAGTTTTTGCTGCCCCCTTGGAGTATACACTCCAATCTGGACCTGTCTCATCAATCAAATTATTCCATTTCCATTGATACCAATTACCTAATGTGATATACCATGCTGCTGAGGAAAGTGTAACAGCCAGATTTTTATGCCCTTTCAATTTTTGTGAGTACTGGCCTGGTGGTTGTGGGAAACTAGCAAAGTCTACTTGTATCACATAGCTATCATTTTTGGGTATACAAAACGTTATCATCCGAGTTGTAGAGGGATTACATGATTGAGGCGAGGAAGATCGTTTTTTCCTAACCAATGAGCTATTTGGTGGAGCTTGAGTGGGCTGAGGGGTGGGCAGGCTTGAGTTTTTGGAAAGATTTGGCGGGCCTTCACAGATTAGTAGGATGGCAACTGGGATCAGGGCTAGCAGTACACATGCTAGAATGTACATTAGTCTCTGCTTGCATGTTAATGGAGTAACAAATGGCCAGGACATTCTGTGGCCGTTGCAATTAACCTAGATACTTAAACTGATGATATTCAGGTGTGTATTATTCAATACAATGTATTTCTTTAAAACAGTTAATGACTTATCTAGTTTCCTTGAATCAGATCCTTCTGGACTTCAGCCAATGATCGTGAGGGTTCCTCTGCTTCTGCACATTGGGACCAGTGGTACCATATGTCCCCCTTTCCAGCCAATCTGACTGCGTGTGATGTTCTTTCAGTGATTCGGTATGGTCCCGTCCACCTTGGTTCTGACCACTTTCTTTTGATGACCTTTAGGTACACATAGTCCACGGAGGGAAGAATGGACGTTGGTTCTCCAGACTCCGTTGGATCACCTTTCTGTTGAGAAAACTGTAAGACAAGGCTATGCAGAAGGTTATAATATGTCTTGGGCTCTAGAGGCTCATAATCAGTTAGAGGTAATTTTGTGTGGGGGCCTGGCATGGGGCGTCCCGTGTGCAGTTCAAATGGAATGTGAGATGTATTTTTGTTTACTGAAGATCTGATAGACATCAAAGCTAGCGGCAGAGCATCCACCCATGTCAATTTAGTCTGTGCACAGATTTTAGCCAATTTGGTTTTTAATGACTGGTTCATTCTTTCTACTTTGCCCTGTGACTGTGGATGATATACAGTCCCAAACTTATGTTTCAACCCCAGTACTTCCTCCACTTTTTGTAGATCCTGATTCTTGAAATGGGTGCCATTATCTGACCTTACTTTTTGGGGGAAGCCATGCTGTGGGATATAATGATTAACAAGACACTTGACTACAGTTTTGCTATCTTCCTTCATAGTAGGCCATGATTCTGGCCAACCTGAATAAGCATCCACAAACACCAACAGGTATCTGTACCTACCCACTCTTTCCCCCATGTCTGTAAAGTCAATGATTATCTCTTTTCCTGGGCAAGTGGGAATTGGAAAAGTTCCATGCATGGGCCTGAGCGTTGGCTTTACCCCATACTGATTGCACTCCTGACACGTTTTGGTGTAATACTTAGCCATATCTTGTAAGTTGGGGTGCCACCAATTGGCAAGGTTTCTCATCATTTGTGCTGCTCCCACGTGTCCTATCCCATGTGCTTCTTCCAATGCAGTTTGTCTTACTCCCGGTGGTAATATTGGTCTTCCATCTGGACCCCTCCAGCAGTCTGTGTTTGTTGCTCCTCTAGCCACCCACAAAGTCTTTTCCTGTGGCGAGGCTTTATCTTGGAGGCTTGTGAGTACTTCCATGGACATTTCCTCTGGTGTCTTGTTTGTTAGTTGTTCTGAGCAGACTAGCATGTGTTTGGCTCAGTATCCTGCTGTTAGTTTTGCCACTTCATCTGCCTGTTGGTTCCCTTTAGACACCAAGTCCAAACCTGTGCTGTGGCCTTTACATTTTATGACAGCCACCTTCTCAGGTAGCAGCAGTGCTTCTGCCAGTTCTTTCATTTCTGCTTCATGCTTGATGGGCTTGTTTGATGTAGTGAGGAAAACAGCTCTAAGCCACTGTTTTAGTTCCACATGCACTGCTCCTACAGCGTATGCTGAATCACTGTAGATGTTAACTTTTTTTCCTTCAGCTAATTTTAAGGCTTCAATGACTGCTGTGAGTTCTGCTCTCTGTGCTGACTGGGATCCTGTTATGGGTTCTGCTTTTACCGTTTCCCATCTGCTTCCTTTTTGCCGCACTATAGCCCAGGCAGCTTTCAACTCACCTGTTGTGGTCCTGTGGCAGCATCCATCTGTGAACCAGTCCTCTTCTGCCTCAGGTAGTGGTGTTGCTGATAGATCTGGTCTGATTTTTTCTTCTGTCACCACGCGCCTTTCACATTGATGTTGTTCCCCTGAGCCCATGTGGTCAGCCATGTTGATGCCTTCATGTGTGTATGTGATGTGTGGTGCTTCTAGAATGGCATTCAGTCTTCTTTGTCTCAGGGGAGTCATGGTGAAAAGGTGTGACTGCACATATGCCACCACACTATGAGAGGTTAACACTGTCAGTGGGTGGTTCATTACAATGTGAGCCGTTTTTTGGATAATTTTTGCCAATCCAGCTGCGTATTGAGTGCAAGGTGGATGTTTCATTTCTGTATTATCTAGCATCACACTACTGTATGTTAATACCTGTCTTACTCCCTCTTTTTTCTGGAACAGGACACCATTCATGTGTGTCCCAGTTCCAGAAACATCCAAATGAAAAGGTAATTTGTAGTCAGGAACTGCCAATTCTGATGCTGTTAAAAGCTCCTGTTTGAGCCTGATGAATGCTCGTTCTGCCTGCTCAGTCCAATTAAGAGTAGCAGTTAAGTTTCTCATCCCATGTTCCTTCACCATTGCTCGGAGGGGAGTTGTCAGACCCACATAGTCAGGTACATATGTGCGGCTGTATCCGGCAAGGCCAAGAAATGACAGCATTTGTCTCACAGTGGTTGGCTTTGGGTGATGCAAGATGGAGTTCTTGTGGCTTGGTGACAGGGTCACACCGGATTGGGAAATAACCCGTCCCAGGAAGGAAACCTGTTTTCTTACCAGTTGCAATTTTTCCTTGCTGGCTTTAAAGCCCAATGATGCCAAATGTCGCAGTAAGATTTGTGTTCCCTCCAAGCACATCTCCGCAGTTGGTGCTGAAAGTAAAATATCGTCAACATATTGCACCAACATGCAGTCTTCTGGTATGGGACAGTGTTCCAACAGTGCTTTAAGTACTTGATTAAACAGTCCAGGTGACAGTGCAAAGCCTTGTGGCAGGCGCGTATAACGCCATCTTTTTCCTCTGAAAGAGAAGGAAAATATATCCCTCAGGGAATCAGCAAGTGGGATGCAGAAAAATGCATTTGCCAAGTCCACACATGTGAACCAAGAATGATTCGGTGGCAATGAGGTCAGGGCCACATATGGATTGGGTACTGGCAGAGGAGAAGTGCCCAAAAGTGCATTAATTTTGCGAAGGTCATGTACCATCCTGTATTTACCTGTCCCTTTCTTCTCTACAGGTAGTATTGGAGTATTCCAATTGGAGTTTGAGGGTTCCAACACTCCAGTTTGTATCAAACCTGAAATGGTTTCAGCTATTCCCTCAGTGGTTTCAAACTTATGTGGATACTGTGGGATCCATATTGGTGTGTTATTTTGCAAGTCAAAACTGATAGGTTTAACTGACACCAGTCCCACATCAGTGGGTCCTTGGGACCAGAGGGAAGCAGGCAAAGAGTCAACCAGTTGTGCTGCAGATGGATGGTCTGTCCTTTCTCTACCATGTGTTCTGGGAATAAGCAGATGTTCAAGCAATGAGTCATCTTCTGATTGATTCACAATTTTGTAGGTTGCAGTGCTGGGTGAGTACTGTACTTGTGGGATTTGGGTATCACACCAATCAGTACACTGTTGGGAGCGTTTTACCATGCCACCCAACTCCTTAGCCTGATGAGCCGGATGAAGCGCCAGCGAGACATGTGGCACTGCCTCCTCACCCATCATATACCACTGCAGCTGGTCAGGGGTTAGTTCTACAGTGGCAGCCACACCCTCAGGGGCAACATAAATGTCTGAACTTTCGAGATGCCAAGAATGTCCTTCACATTTTTCCATGAAATTTTGCTGATACCAGAATGTATCCTGTCTGTCATAGAAGAGGGTCATGTGGGGAGGATCAGGAGGAGGTACATAGGGGTGGATTTGGTTGATCCAGGGTCTCCATTTATTGAATGCGGATAGTATCCCAGATGGTGCAGGTTTTTCTGATTCCAGGAGTGCCCAATAGATATCAGCAGTATGTGATTGACTAGGCAATGGTTGTGCCAAGTATACTCCCAGAGATGTATTGTTCAGTCCACATTTTAAAGAAGTTCCCGTAGGCAGAGTCACTGTTAGTCCAGTTGCTGAACATAGTATGGTAGCTCCCAATTTAATAAGCAAGTCTCTTCCCAGTAGATTTACTGGAACAGAAGGCGAGCATACAAAGGAATGAGTCAAAGTTTGTGGTCCCACAGTGGTGGACAAAGGGGTAGTGTATGGCAGAACTTGTGCTTCCCCCGTGAAGCCCACCACAGTGGTGGTTCTGGTAGACATCTTGGTGAGTCTCACATGTTGGGACTGGATGGTTGACATTGTTGCCCCAGTATCCACCAAAAAGTTACATGTGTTTCCGTCCACTTTTATGGACAGCATGGGGTCTGCCGTGTTTTCCATACTGTCCTGGGCTCCTGTGAGGGTGTCCTATTGGGGAGCTCCCTGATGGGGGTCCCATCCCAACATCTGCTGTGTAGCGTGGGGCAGGGGTGGTGCTTGCATCACCTGACCTCCTTGTCCTCCAGAAGGTGGTGGGTATCTGTTTTGTGGGCAGGTTCTTGACCAATGCCCTGGTTGACCGCAGGTATTGCATCTATCATTCCCAGAATTCCTTCCTCTTCCTGCACCACCTCGTCTCCTTCCTCTGAAACCTCCTGAATTGCCCCTGAAATTCCCTGCTGGATCATATTGTCTAGGACCATAGGGTGGGTATTGCTGAGGAACCTGGTTCCATGGAGGGACAGGATACAGATTGGGAGCAGCCTGGTATGATGTTTGAGTGGGCGGAGCTGCCTGAGGCTGAGGCTGTCCAACTGCAGCCACCAGTTGTTTTTTTTGGTTTTTCCCCTTTTCCTCCTAGTTCATTTTTTGCTTTTTGTAGCTGCACCTTTAAGAGCTGCAGCTGTAAGTCCTTAACATCCTCGTTCTTGTCATCAGTTTTAGCCTGAGCTTTAGTTAGGTTAAATATTAAATGTTTCTTCCAAGTGGCAAAGTCACAATCTTGGAGTTCAGGATTGTCATCCATTTTCAGCACAACTGACTCTGGTATTCCCCTCAGAACTGCTTTTCTAAACCACATACCTGCAACAGCACCTGGTCTACCAGGGTGTTGTCCGTTTTGTGAAACCCAATCATCTATGGCCTTCTCCAAGTATACTGCTGGATTGGTGCTTGGATCCCACTTAAATTGTTGGATACCCCCAGTGTTTTTTTGTGGGAATGCTGCTCTTAAAGCAGGTCCCACTCGCATCATTACCATGTGAATTGGTAAGTTATTTGGCTCTGTTGTGGTTCCTGCATCTTCTTCTATGGCCAGTACTTTAGAGCGGGAAGTGCATGCTGTCAGTATAGCTCTCAGATCACCCAAAGCCAAATCCTGGCCTGCTGTGCCTTTTTCCAGAGCAGCTAACCATGAGTATGCTCCGTCATGAATGTCTGGGAGTTGTGCCACCAGTGACTGAATGTCACCCAATCCAAAAGGTTGATAAACTGGCGGCTGACCAGGTTTCTTCTGAAGGAGAGGCAGCTGGTGGTGAGCTTCAGTTTCTTCTTCTTGTGCTTCTGCTTCCTGTTTGCTTCTTTCCAATGCCTCTCTTGTTTCCTCCCTTTCTCGCTCTTTTTGTGCTAGCAGGTCTTTTATCTCTTCTGTTCAGGCAATCTAATTCTTTGTCATAGGATGGAGTTCGGCGCATCCTACCGTCTCTCCGTGCCCATTCCTTTTCCTTCTGTCGTTGCTTCTGTTTTTCTCGAGTTCTCACTGCTTCCTCCGTTGCCTTTTCAAGTAACATACCTGATAACTCAGCAGCTGCTTCCTGTAGTAGTTCCTGAAATGGATTGATCTTACCGGTTTCTTTTTCTTGGTTTGTATCTATCATTTTTCCTGTTGCAACAATTGTAAGTGCCGTTGTTTCTTCTCCTATGTCCTCTTCCTGGTCTGGTTGTGAATTGGAATCCATTGCCTCTGCTGATGAGGGGTGTGGCTCTTTTTTGTGTTTTTGTGTTGTTGTCGGGTCAGTTAGTCCTTGGAATCGAGCAGAACTGTAAGCAAAGGCTTCTGCGTGGTTCCTTTCACTTCCTCCCTTCTGAGATGTGTGAACCTTTTTTTTCAGACTTCTTTCGTGTTCCTGTATCAGATACTGGTGGTGCGTTTGGAGCCTGAGTCCAGTTCAGCACACCTTTTGATATGGCAAGGCTGGGATAAATTCCGGTACTTGCGGTGGGGCCTTGTGGGGCGTATGGCGGAGGCTTTGACTTCCTCATATGTTTCTGAGCTTGATCCCACCATGCAATCCACTGATTATATTTTATTTTTCTACCGCTCTGTCTTTCTTTTTCCTTTCTGTGCTTACCTTTGTTGAGGAAACCTGCTTTATTTTCCCGATCAGCTGCTTCTTCTTCCTTTATTTTTGCTTCCAATGCAAGATTATGCCAGATTATTGCCCAATTACCCGGGCTGTTAACATCTTTTCCTTTTTCCTTCATCAACTTGTCTGTATTCTTTCTCAACAGCTCCTTCTGCTTTTTTGCATCCTGTGGTTGGCAGGTAATACCTACCACTGTTTCCACACAAGCCAGCTGTTCACCCAATGTATTAGCCACAGCTCCTTGTCCCCATCCATCATCCATCATTTCTTGGTCAAACTCACCTTCCATTCTCACCCTTTATAACTATACTTACTCTGGTGTCTCTATTATTCACTTTAACACCACATTCATCAAATATAACACAATCAAATTCAAACACAGCAAAGCACAGCATAAAACAGGGCCTTCTGAACCTGCTAACCACACCCTAGTGATGTCAGTTAGCCAAGTCCACGGACTCCACCCGTATTTCAAAACTCTTTTTCTGGTATTTTAGCAGCCTATTCCTAATAAAATATACTGCAGGGCCTCCAACCCATTTCAAAGTTCTGGTATTTTAGCAGCCTATTCCTAATAAAATATACTGCAGGGCCTCCAACCCGGTTCAAAGAACCCAATACTTGTTACACTCGTCAGTGTAATCTTAATTGGTTCACACTTTTCAGGAATTTAGCGATCTATTCATATAGAATTATCACAGGGACTCCAACCCTCAGGGACTCCAACCCCAATCTTATTTCTTAGGAATTTTGCAATTCATTCATATAGAATAATCACAGGGACTCCAACCCTAATCTTACTTTTTAGGAATTTAGCAATTCATTCATATAGAATAATCACAGGGACTCCAACCCTCAGGGACTCCAACCCCAATCTTATTTCTTAGGAATTTTGCAATTCATTCATATAGAATAATCACAGGGACTCCAACCCTAATCTTACTTTTTAGGAATTTAGCAATTCATTCATATAGAATAATCACAGGGACTCCAACCCTAACCACACAATTTTTCTCTCCTTTCTCCACACACTATTACTTGCTGGTGTATTTTAGCCTCTTAATTACTAGGTGTTTGGACAATAGGAAATAATTAAATCAAGCAGAAAACTGCTTACCTTTTAGTTGGCGCCACCTTTTGTCCAAACCCCGTTCATTCAGAGATGTCCTGATGGTCCTCCGCTCCTCTGGTCCTATTAACTAGGACTCAGGATCCTGTTCGTGACGCCAATTTGTAGGATCCCCTATTAATTACTCTTTTATTTAATCTAACACAGGTATAAAACTATGGAGGAAATCTCAGCCCTTCAGTATGTTGAGAAATGAGGAGAGTTGAAAGTCTTTCCGAGTCTGCGCTGCAGCGGAGAATCGCCCGAAGCTGCAGAGAGTACAAGTCTCCCAGCCGCCCAAAACGATTCTGATTCTCCTGCTGAGACAGCTCTTTTTTCTTCAAAACTGCACAAGGATAGTTACATATTCATTGCTCAATACAATTCTAACATGAGTCATAAGCAACTGTGGCCTTGAGATAAGAGAAAGTGTCACAGAGAAACAACTCCCTAGTTGTGGTCGAGCAATGAGAACATTCGTGTTTCTCCACTAACGTGCAGCTTCAGCATAATCACGCTCTGGTTAAATGGACAATTTCTCAAAATAGAGACTGTCAGATTTGCATGCACAGGGTTATCTTTTTATGCCCTGAGTAAATATATTAACAAGCATCAAAATCTAAGTAAAACATCTCATAAGGCACTTCAAAAAGCACAGTATAATAGAATATATT